>JALMGA010000011.1:23745086-24335086 GCA_023333525.1 Aspidoscelis tigris stejnegeri
TTCTGCTTGGAGAAGTAGAGTGTGAGACCAAATGTCCAACCAACCTGATATTTTACCTTGCTAAGGTGCTTCCCCCCCTTTTTTTACACCAGCAATTATATTAAGCTCATCTCACCTCTGTCTTCATGCTCAGTATACAAGAAGCAAATCCTGCTACACTTCGGCTGTTTTTACACTCCCAACAAAGACCCCATTAGGAACCCAATAGGAACCTGATTGATATGGTATTGGTATGGATCTGCTATGCACCGTCCACACACAAGACTCCTTAAAGACCCCATTTGTACCCACAAGCACCAGCAAAATCTGGATTTAATGGGGTCTCCAGGCCCTTAAATCTGGATTAACGCTAGACCCCTTTGATGGTGCCTTCCTTACGGTCTTCTGGATCTTCAAGGGCTGGATTCAACAAGGACCAGATAGCAAAGGTATCTAAATCCAGATTAATGGAGGTAAGTGCAAAAACAGCCCTAGATACCTACAAGCAACAGGACAAGAATGTTGCCATCTTAGGATGCCTAGAAGCAACAGGCGTGCAGAGAGTGAACCAATAGCTACTATTTCATTAAATGGTCATTGCCACATCTCAAAAAGGGCCACCTCCAGATGGTAGCTGAATCATCTGCTAGCAAGACATAACACAAGATATAGATTCCCCCACCATTATCCCTTGCTAGCTAGATAATACCATGGCTGGTGCTGGCTTCACACGTTACATGCACATCTGGGCATCTAGGATGGCCAGATGCACTTGCTATGATCTTCAGACATGCATGGACACCTGTTTTGGCCTTCATCCACATGTGCTGGATGGCACAATCATTGTGACTCTGTCCAGAAGGTAGGTAAATGTGCTTTTGTTGGAAAACTCGTGACCAGGGCTGAGTTTTCCAGCAATAGTTTTTAGGTTTTCAGGGGAGAAAAACAGGACAATGCTGAGGTTGCCTCAGATACATGAGACAACCACACCATAGTGGGACCATAATATTGCCATATTTCTTATCTTGATAGGTCCAAGAAGCATTTCCTAGTATGGACTTAGGGCAGGAAGTGGAAAATGATTGTCTAGCAATGCATTGTTTGCAGAAGTAGAAA
This sequence comes from Aspidoscelis tigris stejnegeri, assembly GCA_023333525.1. Taxonomy (NCBI): domain Eukaryota; kingdom Metazoa; phylum Chordata; class Lepidosauria; order Squamata; family Teiidae; genus Aspidoscelis; species Aspidoscelis tigris. The sequence goes on from JALMGA010000011.1 coordinate 23,746,182, forward strand.
GGCATCCGTTACATTTTAGGAATACCCTTTTGGCGAAGTTCTGTGTAGCTCTCTTGGCCACATGCTTTCTGTAGCTGCTTACTGATCTCTGGATTTATCAAGTGCACATGGCAGGGATCGCTATTTGCATAAGTGTACCCTGAGTTAACTCCCCAGGCGGATCTCTTCCCCATTATCACAGCACACATCTCACTTTCATTTAGCACAAAATAGACATACCTAGTTTCCGCTATGAAACATTTTCAAGTCAGGGTGGGGTACGAGATCTGTTCAGAGCAATGTCAACTTCCCTCTTCACAGGAAAAGACCAGATTTCAGACTCAGCCTGTGCGGGAATTCACAGAGTCTGTTTTTCTAGAGAGAGTCTCTCTATGTGCATGCAAAACCCCTCTTTCCAAGACTTCTGAAGAATCCTCAGATATCTGGAGAGGCCATAGGGTGCATCCCCATGTACTGGGAAAAACAAATCTCATCAAGGTTTGGTGACCCAGCACCCATTGCTTTGCAAGCTGAGCCTGCACATGGAGATGGTTCCAAGCTATTTAGGGAGGAGATTGGCACTCACATCATTGGGGAGGGGGTTTATGCCCTGGGCTCGCTGTTCCTCCCCTGTGCATTGGAGTTTGCAACCACTGAGATCTGGGGGGAGTAAATAGTGTTAAAGCTGAAATGATGAGGGGGTCGAATGGCCGTCACTGTCCCATGAGACTCTTTTATACAAGTATTCCACCACCCCTTCCCCAATCACTAAGGCAGGCAGGATAATGGCTTCATTTTTTCCCCTTTTACATGGCAAATATTCCAACCCCGTTTCCCCGATCGCCAAGGTGGGCAAGATAATGGCTTGATTTTCCACTTGCCCAGTGCTCCCACGGTTCCCTGGAAGAGTAGAGGTGCGCAAAACTGCTCAACTGTTAGACAGACAGGCAGGCAGGCAGGCAGGCAGGCAGGCAGGTAGGTAGGTAGGTAGCTGCAGATCCATTTGTACCTAATAGGTTTTGGGCCACCACATTCTGCATGAACTAGCTGACTGAAGAGAGTAATGCATTCTGTTTTATCCAAGACCCCTTTAACCCTTCTGAGAAAGGTGCTGACAGCCACTTTCCTGCTTCTCTGATGGCCCTGGTGAACAGAAGCGAGATGGAAAGGACCCCTATGTGTTTAGATCTCAGGATAAACATTGTTTAGCTCTCCAGCCAGATGAAAACACTCAAAACGTGGCCTGCCTTCACATCAGCACACATGTGAATGCCATAGCTAGCATCAACACACATGTGAAACCCCGTGGGTGGAAACCATCCTCTGTCTACCCGCTGACATTCATAGGGTACCCTATACTTTCAGCGTTTATACATGGACCATGGACGGAACACTTTCTTTTTAACCTAGGACATTCCAGACTGAATGTGTATTGTCTGTTTTCCCCAACCTTGATTTTATACAAATTTTTATTTAACTTTTATGATTTTAGTTGTTTATATTCTCCTTGTTTTGTACACCGCTTTGAGATGATATTTTAATGGGAAACGATATATACATATTTTAAATAAATAGCATTTATATCTCTTCTGTCCTGCTTTTGGGATGAGTTCTCAGGAACAGAAAAGACCTTTTGTGGAGGCAATAACTAAGTCCAATGTATGGGACAGTGATTAAATGTAAGCCATACCAGTAATCTCACTCAGGCCAATTTGCAGTCATTTTACTGTTGGCCACAGCTGCAGAAAACATGTTTTGCAAATATCAAGGAAGGGAGAGAATAAAAAGGAAGAAATATGGTGTTTCAAAAGGCAAACAGGAGGGTCTATATGGAGAGGAGTTGCTATTGTCTGACACTAGGATACTTGCTGTACACGCAAAGAAAGAAAAGGGAAAAATTAGCAGATTCAATCCTTGGGTGAAAGCAATAGCTAAACCGCCTCACATATTTTGCCGCAGAAACTTCCCAGTAAGCAGGAATTCACCTTTACCTATACGGAGAAGGACACTCCAATGTATTTTAAATAGGAAGCATATTTTAAATCGGAACCACCACAAATTCTGTTAGCCCCCATTTCATGCTAGAACACATGCCTCGCAAAACCCATGGCATTAACCCAAATGATTTGTGCCCTACGCTTCAGAAGTCACTAGGGTTCAAAGGTCACCCAATCTGGTCAGTAGCAACAAACGTTTCCCATGGGATCTGTCCAAAACAACTATCGGTAGCTCAGCCACAACAAATACAAATTTTCTTGCGTTCAGTTCAATGCAAATTGAATAATAAAAAATCAACCATTGTGCAGTGACATAATCGTACCTTACGTTATCTGCATACAGCTAAGAGCTGAGGGATTAATCCTCCCTTCCTCCCCTTGACAGGAGGAGGCAATTTCCAGATGCTAAAACTATGACCTTTTATTTGACTTTTGCATATGCAGGTCTGCTGATCTGCCTTCCTTCCTGCTTATCCTGAGGACATTTGCTGTGACTGTCCCTGCTTATTTATTTTATTTTATTCATTATTTGTATTCCTATCTTACCCTATATCCGGAGATCTCAGGACGGGTAACAATGCTTTAAAAAAACCTGGGGAAAAAGTGGACAATAGGGAACACCACACACCACTAGGTAAGACATTTCTGAGGTGTTTCCTCTAGATCCTGTTCCAGCCTGCTTCTCATCAGAACTGGGTTTGCACGATGCAGATGGAGCATGCAATTGATGTGGTGGTGTGTCCCCAGTGTCCTATCATTCTGTTTGGACAGCGGCCCCGGTGGGACATGTATTCATTGAGAAGAACCATGAACAAGTTAGTTCTTGGGGAAGAGCCATCGATTAGCTGTGGAGCTTCCACCTGGGTTGGCAAAAGGTCTTCTTCTGTTCACATGGATAGTTCTGAAACCTCGGAGAGACATGACCAGCCAGCAGGACTATAACCCAAAGTTCGGTGGCGAGGTACCTGTCGCTGAAGGTCCCAGGTTTAGTTAGTTCTACCCCGCTTTCCTCGCCCATTTAAGGGGACTCAAAGCTGCTGACGAAGCTTCTTCTCCCCACAACAGACACCCTGTGAGCTAGGTGGGGCTGTGAGAGCTCGGAAGAGAGCTGTGACTAGCCCAAGGTCAGCCAGCTGGCTTTGCGGAGGAGTGCAGAATCAAACCCGGTATTCCCAGCGCAGAGTCCGGCTAGAGCAAAGTAGCTGCCTCGCAAGCACTCGGCCGGCGACTCCAAAAGGCCGGATGGGGTGAAACCCAAAACAAAGCAACCCAAACAAATCCGGCCGGAGCGCTAAAAGAGGCGCAGGCGGGTCAGCTGGTGGCGGCGTCGACAGCGGGGATCGGGAGGAGGCGGTTGCGGCGAGGGAGCAGGAGGCGGAATACGGAACTGGGCTGCTCTCCAGGAGTCCGTGGTTGGGGGGGGGGGGCGAGAGCGGATCCTGGGCAGCCTCCGCAACACAAGCAGCAGCGGCGGCGGCGGCGGGAGCGACGACTTCGCCACTGCCAAGTCATCACAACGTCGCGCGCTCGCCGCCCTCCGTGGCTCCCTCCGCTCCCTCCTTCCAGGCCGGAACGAAGCTGCTGCTGCTGCTGCCGCCGGCGGCACTTGCTGCTGCTGTCGTGAAATCCGGTGCAGTCCCGGGTTTCCCTTCTTCGATCCGCCTTCCCCCTCCCCTCCCCTCCCCACCCCTCCCCAACCAAAGTCACGAAGATCAATTGCAGCTGGACAAGAAGGAGAAGGAGAGTTGGCTTTTCTACCCTGCTTTTCTCACCCAGTTAAGGGAACTCAAAGCTGCTGAGAAACCTTCCGTTCTTCTCCACACAACAGGGCACCCTATGTGGTAGGTGGGGCCGGGAGAGCTCAGAAACAGAGCTGTGACTCGCCCAAGGCCACCCAGCTGGCTTCATGGAGGAAGAAGAAGAGTTGGCTTTTCTACCCCACATTTTCTCACCCATTTAAGGGAAATCAAAGCGGCTGACGATGCTTTCTGGTCTTCTCCACACAACAGGACACCCTATGTAGAAGGTGGGGCTGTGAGAGCTCAGAAACAGAGCTGTGACTCGCCCAAGGCCACCCAGCTGTCTTCATGGAGGAGTGCGGAACAAACCCGGTACCCCAGATAAGAGTCCGGCTCCCTAACCACTAGACCACAGGGTCACAGGGTGGGGACAGAGGGAGCCACTGATACCCAACCTCACCCCCTTCGAGTCCATCTGTCTCCCCCCCCCCCCACGGGCGAATGTCAGCTCTTCTGGTCCGCTCCATCCCGCCAAGGGCGCCGAAGTTGTGCTCCCCTGTCTCTACGGGGCCAAGACGACACACCGGAGGCTCCGGGAGACACCGAACAGGTCGGCCACCGACTGCCCGCGAAGGCTCCGTCTCCGCACGCCCCGATCGCCAGACCTCAACAAGCCCCGAACACGCGAGATGCCGCTGCAGCACCGTACGGTGGACGCAAGCAAAGGCCGCCGCCCCCCGCGCCCTCCCACGCAAAGCAGCGCGGCGAGAGCGTGTGGCTGTGGGCAGAAACAGCCCTCCCCGCTGGCACCGCGCGTGCACGTCGAAGGCGGCCGTCGAACGTGTGAACGGGAGCCGAGCGGAAGTCAGAGGCGCTTCTCTTTCTCTCTCTCCGTCTCCTAAGGTCGTCCACGGTGGGGTCGCTGCCACCTCTAGACCCCCCTCCCCAAAGCCACCTGATATCCGACCCCCGATCATCCCCCCCCCGCCGCCTATCCACACACAAGGACTCTCCCAACTCGATCTTTCCTTCCCGCGAGAACAAAATCGCGCTCAAGGGACCCGCACCCGCCGCCTTGAGCTTGGCGTGTTCCGATAGCAGCTTCTCTCCCCCCCCCCCCCGAGGCAGGAAACGATTCCCCCAGGCGTGACCGTCTCTTCGGACGACCAGCGCTTCCAGACGCAGGCACACTTCCTGGTGGGGCGTGCAAGGGAGGGAGGAGAAATGTCAGAAAACACAGACACGCAACCCACGCCCTCACGCGAGCAGGCACCGCAGCCACACGCCACCGGAGTCGCCCTCGAGGGACCACAGCCCGACCGCCCGTCCCGGATTTGGGCTTGGACGGCTCCTTCCTCCTCCTCCTCCTGCTGCTGCCCGGTAGCAAATTCCACCGCGGCTCCGCGCCTGCCCGTCCGGCCGCCGCCCCCTCGGCCAAAAAAGAAAGACGTATCCCGGGCCGCCGAGGAAGAACCACTTCGGCGCACGCCTATTCGTGCTCTCCGCAACGCCGCCCGGGCAGCCCCGTTATAGCGCCCTGGGGGCTGAAGGGCGACTCCTGCCGCGCGTCGAAATCCCGGCGCCGACCGACCGACCGACCGACGGCTCGGGCGAGAAGGCGCCCGGGGGTTTGCGCCCGGAGCGCGCACTCCAGCGCCGAACCACCGGGAAGCAGGAAGGGGCCCGTCGGGGAAGTACTTGCCTCCCGTCCGGGGTCGCGTTCAAGGCATCAACCTGCCCCCCTCCACCCCGTCTCTCTCTCTCTCGTCCCTCTATCTTCCTCCGACCCCCCCCCCATCGTTCCCTCCATCTCTCCCCTGCCCGGGTCCGTCCGTCCGTCCGTCCGGCCGCCTCTTACCTTGATCGTTCCGTCCATTGGGAAGGAGTGGCCGAGAGCCGCGCCAATAGTCCACACATTTGACCCGCTTTCTCTTGGCGCCCGGAGCAGCCCCTCCGCCGCGTCCCCCCCCCCGTTCCCGACACAGCCGCGCTTTCCTTTCGCACTCGCCCCCGTCCCGTCCCGTCGCGTCCGGTCCGGTCCGGTCCGGCCCCGCGCTGGCCCTCTTGGCTCCGATCCGCCTTGCCAACGACGAGCGGGCGGCTGCTTCGCTTCTCCTCGGAGGCGAGGCGAGGCGAGGCGAGCGGGCGGGCGACAGTTTAACCGGATGAAACTTTTTTTTCCCTCCTCCTAATTTTGGGAAGTGAAGTCACTTCGAGGAGGAAACGCGCTCTGCCTGCCTGCCCGCCGATCCTGGCCTGCGCGATCGCGACGCGATGAGATGCAAAGCGAAAACGGCGCAGGATAGTCGCTCCCGTTTGATAAGGGGCGAAGCCAGAATCGCGCGGATGGGTGGGAGAGAGGGCGGGGGGGGAAGAGGGGGCGGAAAGGGGGCGGGGGGCGGGCACGGAGACCTCGGGGAGCCCTATAGGAGACTACGGGCTGCTTAGGAAGCAAAGGGTTAAACGCATTTTATTTCTCTTTTTTTTTGGTCCACCGCTCTCTGCGGCATCTTAAAAACGCTCCCGCGGATCCGCTTCTTTCTCTCCAACTCCCGAGACAGACGCGCGTCGGGAAGGCGGCTGCCCGGCCATCCGCCCCGTCCGAAATTCACCCCATAACCGTCCCGCGCGACTAACTCCCTCTGGGAAAAGAATCCTGCAGGATTTCATCTTGAGTCATTATTTCAGTTCCCGGTTTTTGCTTCCCACGCAATTTTTTTTTCTTAAAGAAAACAAAAAACACAACACAACAGATTCGAAACAGATTCGTCCTCGTTCGGGCTTTCTTGGTCCCCTTCGGAACCAGATTAAACCTTCTAGGCAAAATTCGCTCCAGCGGCGCTTGCTCCGGAGTAATTCTAGCGAGGACCCTGGACCGTTAGTCCACCTGGCCGGCGGAGAATCCAGTCCTCTATAGGGTCGTTGGTGCTTTTAGACGGAATCCTAGACGATCGTCTTGTCAATGTCAGAATAAGAAGGGGGGATGTTTGGGGAGCGATTTGGGGTGTTGGGAGAAATCTGTTTTCTTATCAGGAAATTCACCTCTATAATTTAGCCGGAAAAGCAGGCAAGGAAGGCAAAGGATAGGTAACAACGACCCGTATGTTAGTGTTCATGTGTACATATGTACACGTGTGTGAGAGAGAGAAAGAGGGAAAGGCTGAGGAGTGCGTTTCCGTTGTGCACGAAAGTGGCCAGTTATATTTGCTTTTGGGACTGAGCTTGCAAGGCAAATTCGGAGGGTGCCACTGAATTCAATGGGTGTAGGTAGGTAAATAGTAGGAAGCAGAAGCAGCAATGAGTACGTATGTGGGAACACGTGTGAATGCATGTGTGCGTGTGTGTGTGAGAGAGAGAGAGTGCGGAAGGTGCTTTCATGGGGTCGGATTCATTCTGTGCTGGAGGCAGACACCTTTTAATTTATTTCTATTTATTTATATACGATAGAACAGGCAACCAACGGCTGCAGCTTTTCCTCCCTGGCTTAGGTGAAATAAGTGTTGCGCGGGATACAAGGCGGCGCTCCGTAAACCTGCGGGTTCAGACGGCTCTTTTTAAACGTTTCTTCCAAAAGTTACACCAAAGAGGTCTGTTCTCCTACGAGCTTTGGCTTCTTGCAGTGAAACAGTCTATATATGTTAGGAAAGGCAGAGGATAAAAGACCCTAATTCCGCCCAAGAACCACCTTGGCTCTCTAACCTTTGTCGCCCCGGGGTCCTTTCTCCCCGGTGCGTTAAGGCGTCGATTCGCTTTCGTTGAGGTTTAGATCTCGGTCTCTACCTTGGGATCCAAGGCCTCCCCTTCCTAGCATCCCCTACCTCCATTTTCGTTCCCCTGCGTCCAGTCTTAGGGCCCCCAAAGCGGCGGTCGCAGGGACTGGAATCTCTGGTCATTCCAGAGACGTTTTCGCACGGGCGAAAACGGAACGCGAAAAAGGCAGCTGTGGACACGTCATCCGCATTGGCCGCGCGCGCCTTGCGTCCCGACGTGTCCAAAGCTGCCTTTTTCGCGTTCGAAATGTAGAGCACTTCTAAGTGCTCTACACGCGTTCCAACGCGGACGAGCCGTCCGCAGGCGTTCGGGAGAAGAAGCGTTCGCGCCGCTTCTTTCTCCCGATCGCCTGCCGGCTCGCCTCCGACGCCGCGCGGCTTTGACAATCAGCTGTTTTTCAAACAGCTGATTGTCGATCTGCCTCGGCGGCCGCCGGCGCGCCCCTGGCCGGCGTTTGCCGGCTAAGCCAGCTTCGGGCGCTTTCCCCATTCGCACACAGACGCTCCGGAACGCGTTCCGGAGCGTCTGTGTGTGAACGGGGAAAGCGCCCGAAGCTGGCTTAAGCTTTCCGCCTGAACGCGTTCGGTTTCGAACGCGATTCAGTGCGGAAATGCCTCAGGCTCTGCACTTCGGGGCGCAGGACTATCCCGAGATAAAACCCAGGAACTCCCGGCCTTCCAGGACGCAGCCGGGCCGAGCCGGGTTAACAGAGGAGGGAAGGGCCGGCTGGAAGGAATGCCGAAGGGCTGGCGAAACGAACAAGGCCGGATCCTCCCGGACTCCGGTTAATGCAAGGTCCAAAGCGAGGGGGACCCAGTTGCGAACTCGGACTCCGTGCAATTCCCCCCCCCCCTCCAGTTAAATTACTGGTGGAACTGCAGCCTGTCCACAGGGAAGGAAAGCCCGATCTGGACAGGGAGAAAAGGGGGCTCGTTCCTTCTGTCCTTTGAGTTCCTCGAGGACGACCCTCGCCCGCGAGATGCCCCTCACGGATCCCATGAAAAGGCCGTTTTACATTGCAACGGTGGCCGAAACGAAGCGTTCGGGAACAGGCCGTTTTCTCCCCGCGGCGGGTGTCTCCCCACCTCCCGGTGACATTTCATTTCGCCGCCTCTACGTGCGAGCGCTCAAGATCGGGGCCACCTCCCTGAAACCGGAGCAGGCCCTGCCGAGGGTCGCTCCGGAGCTCGCAAAGGCAAACGCGCGACGGAGCCGGCCAGGAGGGACCCGGCGAGGATTTTGCAGGCGTCCCGCGTGACCCTGCCTCCCTCGGTTACCTTCTACGGGCGTCCTAGCTCTTCCCCTCCTCCGGCTTTTCCGTCCACCCGGGGCGGGGGCGGCCCGAATTCAGCCCCCCTCTTTCCAAAGGGGATAATGATGGAGGCTCTCCAGGTGGGCAGCGCGCGCCGCCGTCGAGGTCCTCGATTGCCGAGCGAGCAGCAAAGAGCCCCGCTGCTCAGCCCACCCGCCCCTCCCCGCCCCTCCCCTCCCCTCCCCTCCAAAATGAGGCCTCGGCTATTCCCTTCGAACCCCCCAGCCCAGCCCAGCCTGTTCCCTCCAGTTCAGCAGGCGGAGAAGCAAACTCCGAATTGAACGTGACCAGACCGGGACTTGTGGCTTCGCTACTCGGCAGCCACAGAGGCCGTCTAGGGTTAGGGGAGTCGCGGGAGGGGAGGGGGCGCTCAGGCCGATCCCGGGACCCCCTCCCCCCTTGTTTTGGCCGCCCCTTCCTCGCAAGGCGGCTCCAAGCCCTGTCTACTTTTACAGTCCAACTGTTGGTCTGCGGCTGCTGGGGTGTCCCCGGAGATCAAGCCACATCTGGATGCTGCTGGAGGGGTCAGGGGGCCCTCTCTCCCCCCTCCCCTCCCCTCCCCTCCCCCCTCCTCCCGCCTGGGGCCACTGGAGTTGGCATTCAATTAGGAGGCATAAGCATTAACCCTTTGCCTGCCGCCTCTTTGCCTCCAACCTCTTTCCCACCCGCCTTATGATAATAGTTACAGGGCAAAAGCCAGGACCTCTGCCTGTTTCCAAAGGGGAGAAGGAGAGCTAAAAAAGAGGGGGGGAGGGGCATTCGAGTTTGCATCCTGGACTTCTGGACAAGATGAAGGCTGGCCTTGCGTCAGTGGGTTCTCAAGAGGGCGTGTGTGTGAGAGAGGGGGGGGGTTGTGCAAGGCACAGGTGAACAGGGTCCCCCAGATGCCCCTGAAGGGGGACCTCAAAGCTGCTGCTATGGATGACCAAGCTATGAAACAGAGACAATGCAAGGGGTGGCAGGACCCTGGGGTGGGCGTGACGGGGAGAAGGTAATGCAAGTCAAGAAAGAAAAGAGGATAGAAGGAAATAAGGTGTCGAAGGAAGGAAGGAAGGATCGGAAGGAAGGAAGGAAGGAAGGAAGGAAGGAAGGAAGGAAGGAAGGAGAAGAGTTGGCTTTTGCTTTTCTCACCCATTTAAGAGACTCAAAGCGGCTGACAAACCTTCTGTTCTTCTCCCCACCACAGACACCTTGTGAGGCAGGAGGGGCTGCGAGAGCTCAGAAGGGAGCTGTGACTCACCCAAGGTCACCCAGCTGGCTTCGTGGAAGAGGGCAGAATCACACCCAGTATTCCCAGATAAGCACCAGGCTCCCTAACCACTAGACCAAACTGGAAGGAATGTTTCAATGAATGAATGAACTGAGGATTTTTTGGTCCGGGGCTGCTCCCACTTGATTTTAGAACAAGAGCTCTGTCTGCTCAATTCTCATTTGATGCTAGGTTCTAATAATAATAATACTAAAAAGTGTGTGGGCAAGGGTAGCTGGAAGGCAGATTAGGCTCCTACCCAGACTGCCACCTCAATTTTGCCCTTCAGAAAAGAAAAGGAAAAAAAGAAAAACCAAAAAGGCATCGGACTAGACTTTTCCCCTTGCTTGCTGCGCGCATTTTCCAGATCCCCGTAAAGGCTTCATTTCTCTAGTGGAACAGGAAAGAGGAAAACCCTCACCAGCCATGTTATAAAAACACCCTTTTACTATCTCTTCCTCTTTCCTTAGCTTGCCTGGTCCCCGGCTTGTTCCAAAAAGAATCAGTTGCACTTGGAGGCAAAGGGAAGATAGGAGAGTCTTGCATGGTCAGCTGCACTAAGCACACGGAAATCAGTCCAATTTCAGTGGCTGACATGCCACAGAGATGCAGATAGACCAAAGGATACATTTTGGCAGGGAAACATTTTGACCAGGTTCTCTATGTAATTGGTATTTAATCTGTCCCCCCCCCCCCCAATCTCTTGCCTCTTGGAGAGAATCAAGCCAAAAAAGTTATCTGTATGCTGTGTGTGTGTGTATTTGCATGTGGATACGGGGTGTGTTTGCATGAATATACTCTTTTTAATTAGCTGTGGTGTTCTGCAGCGAAGGGCGCAAACCAAAGTCATGCGCTCGATTCGCTGTCAGATTAACCACCCCTTTGTTCTGCTTGACAATGAACCGTTTAATTGAACAAAATACCTGTTTGCATTCAATTCCAAATTTGAAAACAAAAAATACCATCTCTCTCTCTCCCGCCCCCCCCCCCCCGCGAACCTAAACATTTTCTGGTTCAGTTCGATCAAATTGCCGAATATGCAAAGCGATTTGTTGCAAAAAATTGTGAACACAAATGGTTCGACTGAGTTTTTGAACACAGTTGAACTTCCCACGTCTCTAATGTTTTGCCTCTGTGCAGATGCAGGTTCGGAGATTCAAATAGGTGTTGGGCAGGATTGCTACAAAGGAATATTTGCAAAGACTGGTGCATGTGTGTGTGTGGGGGGGTTACCCTTATCTAAGGGTTAGAGGGCTCCGTTGCAAATGTTCTTCAAATTGGATCTTGTTGCCGCAGACATTATGCCACCGGGGTTAGGTGCATCTCAGTGCAAATGCCAGTCGATGGCAGCAAAATGCAGCCCATAAAACCCCTACAATGCAACTTTATTAAACTCCCAGTGATGTACCCAATGGCCACCAAAGCCATCATTCCATCAACTTCCATTCAGCTCAGGTTGGCCAGGTTTTGTCTGCCACTGTTCCTGTTGTAGACTGGACTTTAGAAAGGAACTTCACAGGTTCCGTTGCCTTCACCCAGAAGAGGTTTCCCCCAGACAGCACTTACTTAATCCATACTATTTGGATAAGCTGGAGTAAAGAGCAGCTAGACTCATTTTATTTCAGATTATCTGTGCTTTATTCCGTATAATCCAAATAATGTGGATTAACTGAGGTGCTGTCTGGATGAAGCTTAATAGACGCATTTTTCTGAACAGACAAGCAAAGGTGCCTTCAGGAAGAGCCACCACGGAGCCACGAACCAAGGACTAAAAGGTAGTTGCCCCTCTCCCAAGGGCTTTCCCAGAAGGTGCTTTGAAGACAGCACGCTCTTCTCCTTCCACAGAAGGTCTAATGGTGAGGGAGCTGGACTCTTATCTGGGAATACCATGATATATCTTATCTGGGTTCCCATGAAGCCTGCTGGGTGATCTTGGGCTAGTCACAGCTCTCTTCTGAGCTCTAACAGCCACACCTAGCTCACAGGGTGTCTGTTGTGGGGAGAAGAAGCTTTGTCAGCAGCTATGAATCCCCTTAAATGGGTGAGAAAAGAGGGGTAGAAAACCCAGCTTCATGTTTTTCTCCTGCTTCTCCTCCTCCTCTGCCTCCTCTTCCCCAGAGAAGAAGAGCTGGCTTTTCTACTCCGCTTTTCTCACCCATTTAAGGGGACTCAAAGCGGCTGACAAAGTTTTCTATTCTTCCCACAACAGAACACCCTGTGAAGTAGGTGGGGCTGTGAGAGCTCAGAAGAGAGCTGTGACTAGCCCAAGGTCACCCAGCTGGATTTGTGGAGGAGTGTGGAATCAATTCCATTATTCCCAGCCACTTTGAGTCCCTTTAATGGGTGAGAAAAGTGGGGTAGAAAAGCCAACTCTCTTCTTCTTCTTCTTCTTTTTCCTCCTCCTCCTCCTCCTCCTCCTCCTCCTCCTCCTCCTCCTCCAGTCTAGGGCTACCCTCCTTGTGGCCTTCTGGATGCTCCTGAACTAAAGCTCCCAGAGTTCTGTCCTCAGCATTCTGTGCCAGCCCTGCTGCAAATGCAGCAGCAGCAGCCTCTGCCTTTATCTCAGCTGTTTTGGCCAAAACTGTCCCTGTTCCAGGATCAAGCACAGAGGGAGCATCAGCGTCCTCCACTCGCATATTCTGTTCTGCTGCCAAGTCTGGGAGATGCCCCCATGAGCTGCTTGCTTGAGCTACAGATCCAGGATTCCACTTTGCATCTGCATCCTTAACAAACCAAACAAAACCTTCCTTTGTCCTGCGTAATTGCTCCAGAAATATGAAAAGCTACTGGGCAAGGTAATTAGATGGAGAGAGTGAGAGAGAAGGAAGGAAGGAAGGAAGGAAGAGGTGTTTTTTCTACCCCGTTTCTCACCCATTTAAGGGGACTCAAAGCTGCTGTCAAGCCTTCTGTTCTCATCCTTAATAGGACTCAAAGTGGCTGACAACGCTTTCTGTTCTTCTCCCCATCCTGTGAGGTAGATGGGCCTGTGAGAGATCAGCAGAGAACTGTGACTAGGCCAAGGTCATCCAGCTGGCTTCACGGAGGAGGGCGGAATCAAACCTGGGGCCTATTCGCACTTGGCCTTTCTCTGGAGTATATCTCAGGATAGGGGTCTGTGGTGCACATGCTAATGCAGACTCTAGCAGACCTCACTTTGGGCCAGCTGAAGCCTGCACTAGCATATGGACAGCAAGTCCCTATTCCAGGATATATTCCAGAATAAAGCCAAGTGCGAATAGGCTCCTGGTGTTCCCAGATAAGAGTCTGGCTTCTTAGCCACTAGACCAAACTGGCTCACATTGAAAAACCCTGCTCCTTTGCCAGACCCCAGACCCCAGAATCCGAGTAACCAAATCCTTCTTCAGTTCATTCACAGAAAGAAAGAGAGAGAGAGAGAGAAAGAAAGAAAGAAAGAAAGAAAGAAGAAAGAAAGAAAGAAAGAAAGAAAGAAAGAAAGAAAGAAAGAAAGAAAGAGGAGGATAGAGAAAAAAAATACTGAAGGCCAAAAAACCCAGACTGTAGTGCACCAGCTCCAAATGTCTGGCCCCTCGCTTGAGGCCATAATTAATTTGAGATTTATTTTTATTGGAGAACTGAGTCTCGCCTGACCTTAGCCAAACAAGGCTCCAGCTAGACCCTGGATGCGCTTGAATGAAACAGAATATTTCGCTCTAGCTTCTCTTCAGGCGTCCGTGCCTGCTTTGAATTTGTTCCTCAGACTTCATATATTTGGAGATTTGAAGGAAAGATTTAGGGCTGCCCCCCCCTCCCTGCTGTTCCCCAACCATCCACCTCACCCCCACCCACCCCATTACACACACACACAGACACACAAACCAAGAACTGGTAGAGCAGACAGAGTGGAGTTTGGAAAAAAAAACCCACCCTATAGGAGCTGAAACATGTTTTCTTAAAGGTGTATTTTTCTCTAAGCCCCCCAAATAATGAAATCTTTAGAAGGTCAGCAGAGTTAGTGAATTTACTGAAGGAGGATTTGGTTACTTGGATCCTGGTGTCTGGCGAAGGAGCAGGGTTTTACAACGTTTAAGGCAATCCCCAGCGCCTCCTTCCCTCAGAACTGTTTTCTTTTTAACAACTTCAGTATGCTGAATTTTCCAGGATAAATAAAATTGTTCTTTTCTTTAACTCTAGGCAGGACCTTTGAAGAGCAGCTCAGGAAAAGCATTCACTACAGTGCTCCTTTAATTTATTAATATTCCGTGGAAAAACAAAGTTAAGAATAGCGCCAGGATGAAGGGGGTAAAAGGAAAGAGAGAGATTGAGAGAGAGTTTCTTTTAAAGGAAGTCTGTGAAAATAGTTTGGCTAAATTATTTTATAAAAGGATCTGTTTTTCTGTTATTAAAAAAAAAGCACTTTAGCGTGAGTCAATCCCGTTATCAGCCCAAACTGCTGATATCCGGCACAGTCTTGAACATATTCCAAGGGAAAAGTTAGGGCACTCCACTCCTCAATGTTCTCCACGTGAGCCATGCAAAGAGCAACATTTTTGTGCGCTCCAGGATATGGTGGACGCTTATCATGTCAGATGGCTTTAAATTTTACCCTGCCCTAAACCACCTGTGTTGCAGGGCTGCAAGCATTGCAAATTGCACAGAACTTTTATTGCCCCATAAAGAACGTTGTAGGATTTAGGGATTTGTTAGTATCAATAATATCTCATGCTCAATATGGAGTGGATTCGCTGGACGGTATTTCCCCCCATTATATGAAGTACGTGGAAGAAGAATGGAAGAAGGCAAGCTTCCCACAAGGACTGAGGGGTGTAGGGAACTTGGGCTATGGGTGCTTAAGCCCTTTCCCACCCTCTGGCTCCTGAGCTTCACTTCAGCCCACACCTTGGAGGTTTCATGCAGCTTTTCAGATCCATGCTTCCTCCTGGAACATGCAGCTCTGATGCTCCGCAGAGGTGGATGGAGAAATGTGGAGGCAGAAAACAGCAGGGTAGGAACGCATTAACACTACTCCCCTGATCTCTAGTAGAAGAAGGATGTGTAAAGAGGCAACGGATAACACAGTCAGATCCAAAAACACTCAAGGTTCTCCTAACCAGTGAAAAAACTCAATGCCTGCAACGTAGCCAATAGGGCTGTGCATGGTTATTCAAAACATTCAAAATTCGATTAAATTCATTCAAATTTGAACATTCAAATCTGAATCAAATGTCTATGAATTTGAATTTAAACATTCAAACAAATTTTTTAATTTTTGAAACATTCGTACAAATTATTCAGACATTTGTATGTGTATGGATACGTACACAATGTGTACTTGTCTGTACGCATCTTTTCCGCATCCGTACGCATTTGTATAGGACAAAAACGGGATGCATACAGGATAAATATGGGATGTGTACAGACACATACGAATGTTGTCGACAATTATATGTGCAAATGCAGATCAAAAATTTGCCGAACTAGATCCAAATGTATTCGAAGCGAATTATTCTTGAATCAAATTGAATCCCAAAAATTGCATTTGTACACACCCTATTAGCCAGTGACAATAATCATGTTAAAATATGATGCCCCTCACAGGTTTTGTGGAATCTAAAAGGACTGATTGAATTAAAAGATCTTTTCCTTATGCCTAAAATTCTCTAAAAATTCTGAGGAAGCTGTACTAGTAGCGGGGTGCTAGCACTGAGAAGGTCCTTTCCTTTGTGGCCTTACTCCTTTGGGTGGGAATACACAGAGTGGGGCTTGTGTAGAAGATCTTGGGCTACAAGGAGAGAGATATGGAACAAGAAACAAGGTGCGCTTGCAGCTAACCAAGGGTGTTTTTCCACTGTCACTAGAAGTACCCATTAAGTGCCCATTAATGGGTACAAAAATGCCATTACGTACCCATTAATGGGTACTTTTAGTGACAGTGGAAAAACACCCCAAGTCCCAAGCTGTTGAGAGCATTAGAGGAGTGGCCTGGGAGCTGGTATTCATCTGTACCCAAATCCAGTAGTGATAGATTAGGGATGGGCAGTGTTCAGTACATGTTCAAAAAGTTCAGGCAAACAGGTTCTGTTTTCAAATGTTCCCATCAAACTGAACATGGAGTTGTTTGGATATCCAGAATATTTGATCAAACCAAACGAGCCTGCTCCTTGCAAACAAAGACAATTCAGGTTGTGTTCACTGTCTTTTAGCCACTGAACAGCACGTTTTTCAATGGGGGGAAAATTGTATTTTTTTCTGTTTTCAAACAAGTTCAATCATTTCTTCTATTAACTAGTTCCCTGTCAAACTGCAAATGGGTGTTTGGTTTGATGTCGAACCAAACATATGGTTTTCATTCATTCCCATCCCAAAGACAGATGCCGATATCTCAGCATTACCAAGCATTAAAAGCACCAAGTAGACATGGATCCAGGGCTGGTTTGAACTCACATTTATGGGCCGAAGTACGTTGAGATCTGTGGTCACAAAGCTTTGGCTTGTGAAAACTAGGGATGTGCACAAATATTCGTAATATTTACTAAGTGAATTCAGACAAATTTGGATATTGATATGCAAATCGAATGTCTGGACATTTGGATGTCCGAATTTGAACCAATACAAATATCTTGAGTTATTCATATGTACCTGTACACATCTTGTAAACATCCATACGCATCTGTACACATCCATACGGGATGAAAATGGGATGCATACAGGATGTGTACAGATGTGTATGGGATGCATACAGGACAGGTATGTACCTGTCCAGATACAAATGTATGAATTATTCGTACAAATACATATGAATGTATTGTATCGAACTGAATGTCCGGACATTTGTTTTTTCATTATTCTGATACATTTGAATTTTCAAATATTCAATTAGTTACGAATTGAATTCAAAAATTGCATCCTAGTGAAAACTTAATGATGGCTGAATGCCCAGTAACAAAATAAAATAATAATAATAAAAAGCAACACAAAGAAACGAAAAAAGCTTTGCAAAAAAGTAAATAGTCAGCACCATCACTGCCTTTTTCCTTTTCCAGAGTCATCTCTGCCAACTCTGACTTATAAGGCCCTAAATGACTTGGTCCCCAGATATCTAAAGGATCGCCTTCTCCCATATCGACCTGCCCGTGTCTTAAGATCTGGAGGGGAGGCCCTTCTGGTTATCCCTCTGCCTTCAGTAGCTAGGCGGGTGGGCACCCGGGAGAGGGCCTTCTCGGTAGTGGCCCCCAGATTGTGGAATGGTCTCCCCTTGGAGGTACGTCAGGCCCCTTCCCTGTTTATGTTCAGGAAGGCAGTGAAGACGCACCTCTTCACTCAGGCCATTGGCTAAATGCTCCCCCCCCGCCTCCCCCATGGCACACTCCACTGTTTTTTAAACTGTTCTTGTATCTCTCTTTTTTAGTATTATTATTATGTTGGATTTTAAACCTTCTATTGGTTTTAGCATTGTCTTATACAGATTTGATATGTGTGTGTTTTAAAATGTTGTGAGCCGCCCAGAGACCCTTAGGTATGGGGCGGGATATAAAGATAAATAAATAAATAAAACTCTAAACTTTATGTAATCTAACAAAACATAATGGTTTAAAGGGGGCCTTGAGATTAGTCCAGTACCTCAGTAGCATCTCTCCCAGTGAAACTGCCAGGTTTTCTTCCTATCAGCTATTTCCATTTTTGGCGTGTGTGTGTGTGTGTTTTCCTAAGGCTTCTCAAAATTTCCAGACAGGGCAAAGCTTCAGATCAAGCCAATATTGTCCCCATTCACTCCAGAAATATTTCCTCCATGAATATGGTCCTTTGTGTAACACAGAAAACATTATGCCAGCATAAAGTACAAAATTATGCACTGAGCTTGGAGCCCCTTCCTTTCATCTCCTCCACATGGGGAATAGGCCCCTTTGCAGGCATGATTTAAACAAAGAAATGCAATCTAGTTGGGATTTTAGAAGCAGAAGGCTCTGTAATGTGAGATAGCTATGATATAATCTGTACTATCTTTAAAAAGAAAATGCAGTGCATCACCTCATCTAATGCAACCTCACAGTGATTCCCAATTTCCAGGTAAACTCCTAAGGATGTGGCTATGTGTGATGGCAGATACTATGTTTGACGTGATTTGAATTTGGGTCTGATCACGTTCAATTTGGAGTCAAGATAAATTTCAGAGTGTCCAATGGCTCCTTGCTATGAGGAAGACCCATGATTAGAAACAGACACCCATCCTTTCTTTGACATCCGCCTGCTGTCATAAGAGAATATAATTAGTTCAAGAGAATTGGAGGCAACCTTGGATGTACAAGGAAGGTACATTTCTGCTGCCCCAGATGCACAAAGACATAGCTTGTGAGAATGCAGGTAGGATCAGACCCGTGAACCATCTAGTCCAGAGGCGTTCCAAGTTCCATCAGTAGGATTAGTAACTGATAGTCCTGAATTCCATGAATATTAGAAGTTCTCCACTGGGTCAGACCCATTGCCCACCTAGTCCAGCTGTTTGTTCTCACAGGTGTACAAGGAACGAGGTCAGCCAGATGTACAAGGATGCTCATAGCAGGACATGTTCTCCCAGCAAATGGTCTTTAGGGACATGCTAGCTCTTAGTACCAGAGACATCAGAGATAGAGATGGGTGTGAATATTCATAATATTTGATATTCATACAAATGCTTTCAAACATTCGTGAAATGGGGAGGTTGGAAAGTGGCTGTGCAAGTCACATCTGCAACAGAGCTAGAGTGCATTCAACATGGTTTGAGAGCAGATTCAAAGTGGATTCAGGGCGGATTTGACACTTTCAGAGTGGATATGTTATGGGATACATATCTGATACGTGTCTGATACGTATGCGTCCGTATCAGATATTCCTATGCATTCGTATAATACATTTGTATCCAATAGAATCCTACCACATTTTAAGGGGATCTATTAGAATGAATACAAATTCTCTTACATTCAATTCAATATGAATCAATTGCAAAAACCCCCAATTTGTGCACATTCCTAATCAGGGATAATAGCCATCGCCTTGGAATGCCACTATGAAGAATGCCTCCTCACTCCAAAACGAAGATGAGGTGGGTATTCTGTTGAATGACGACTGGAGAACTTTCCTCCATAGATGACACCACCTCACCCCCATAAGTGGAGATCCAGTCGCAGTGGTAAGGAGTCACAACCAACTCAACAGCACCAAAATCAGGGGTGATTGGCTCCATACAACATAACCGTTGGGCCTCAGATGATGGAGCACAATGGCTGAAAGAACTGATCAGTCAGTAGCAGAGAGAGCTCTGTGGCTCTTAGAAATCAAATGTGAGCAGAGGCTCCCAAAATTAGAGCTCCACTACTATCAAACGGGATCTATTCGAATGAACATGAATGTTCTTGCATTTGATTCAATATGAATTGATTAAAAAAACAATTCATGCATATCCCTAGTATCATTTGGAGAGCTATAGCATGCCCATTTTTAATGTAAACAAAAGGCAGACTTCTCCTTGAAGTTCTCACTACCAGAGGGTTTAGTTTTTCCATTGTTCATTAGTTGCCGCACCTCCAGCTGCTGCTTAAAGAAACATTCCGGTAGCTCCCCCCCCCCCCCCCAGATTGTCTCTACTTTTCACAGTTTTCTATAAAGGGCCAAAGCTCATTTTAATTGGTCCTCAAATGTAAGCTCAGTTGTTTCAGCCAATGGGCTCCATCATCTGAGGCCCAGGGGTTATGTTGTATGTAGCTGATCACCCCCGGTATCCTTGTGAAAGGGGGACCCACCTTCATTTTGATGGCCAGGAGAAGGTCTGGCCTTGTGGTGGGATTCTCCAATCCCACTGCTAGGCTGGGAGGCCCTGTTCATACATCACTTGGCACCTCTTGGACTCAAAGTCTTTGAAGAAACCTAAAGATCCACGAAACTGAAAAGAGCACTGATCTCAAAAATCTGGGAACAGCGGGTGCTATTATTTTTTAAAAAACACACACATACCCTTCCCACATCTTTTGCTTGTGTGTCTTATCATAAATTGTTTTTAAAGGCGCCTCAAATTTTCACAAGCACTTTTTCAACTGCATCTGTTGTTTAAAAAATGCAAGTTCACCCTCCTATTTGAGAGCATGGAACAAGTTACAAAGCCCTTTGGTCCCTGGCCAATGAGTAGTTGTAATATTTTATCTACACAAGAGGCAGATGACAACACTCTGGCCAGAGGTTCACATATGTATCCCAAAGGTCTTCTTAAAATATTATCATGCCTTAGCATCACTGTTGCCCTTTTAATTTGCTCACATATATTATCACAGTTCTGTTTAGGGAAGCTAGCATTTGAAAATCATGGGGTGATTTTCAATTTAGGTCCTTTAGAATAGAACCGCACGCACTTCTGTTTCAGAAGTCCCCTTGCAACACAGAACCTAAACTTGTTGCTAATATCAACAAATTTGCAGAGAATAGGGATGTGCACAATTGTTTGTTTTGGGTTTTTTTGTATTGGATTTTTATTGAATTTAAGAAAGACATTGGCAAACTAGAGCAAGTCCAAAGGAGGGCTACCAAAACGGTTAGTGGTCTAGAAAGCATGTCCTACGAGGAATGGTTGAAGGATCTAGGAATGCTTAGCCTAGAGAAGAGAAGACTGAGAGGAGACATGATTGCGCTCTTCAAGTATCTGTAGGGCTGTCACAGTGCAGAGGGAATGACCCTATTCTTCCTTGCACAAGATGGGAGAACAAGCAGGATACTTCTAAGGCCATTTGCTGCGATTCAAGAGCAGGAGAAGGTTTTGTCGTTGTCTCTGCTTGAGATGCCCATGGGCAATTGGTGAGCCACTGTGTGAGACAGGATGCTGGACTGGATGGGCTCTGGCCTGATCCAGCAGGGCTATTCTTATGTTCTTAAATCTTGTGGATGGAGCTTTTCTGCAACAATCCCAAGAATCATAAACCATAGAAAGTGCACAGATTGTTTGTATACCATTACTGGTGAATGCCTCTGGGGTGAACGTGCTGCAATCTGTGCCCTTTTTTAAAATTATTTTTTAAAAAGTATTAAATGCAGATTGCACAGTGTTTTTGAATAATAAGCATAAAGTTTTAGCAAGATCCATGAGGTGGTCATTGACCAGTGAGAGAGTCTGCAAAACACAGGATTACCAGTTCACACCTGGACAAGTGGCAAAACTATTTCAGTACACTAATCAAGAAATGTCCAGGTGATGAAGACAGTGGAAATCCCAGTTTTGTAGAAGGTCTGCTGACCCAATCCTCAGTTATCCAGATGTTGGGAAAATAAGGGGCAAAGAGAGATATTGGATGGGTATAGGAGACAAATCAAGGCAGGAGGAGAATTCAGACCTATTCTAACAATATGCAGATGATACCCAGCTCTATCTCTGCTCCATCTGAATCAGAAGAGGCGGTTGAAATGCTTGACGGGTGTCTGGAGGTGGTAGTGGGATGGATGATGGCCAATAGATTGAAACTGAATCCAGACAAGACAGGGGTGCTGTGTGTCACAGGGTCTCAGGTCCGCATAGTTGGGAGATACCCTGTCCTTAATGGGGTTGCAATGCCCTGGAAGGGACAGGTGCATAATTTGGGGGTACTCCTGGACTCTGCACTAACACTTAAAGCCAGGTGGAGGCCGTGGCCAGGAGTACCTACTCCCAACTATGGCTGGTGCATCAGCTGAAGCCTTTTCTGGATAGAGACTACTTGGCTACAGTTATTCATGCTCTGGTAACCTCTAGATTGCACTATTGTAATACATTCTACATGACAAACTGCTGTTATGCATTAGATATACGAAACTGCTTTCCACCAAAATTCAAAAGGTTTCCAGCCAGAACCCTTTCCAGCCATATCTAAAGGTGAAATGGACTGTTCCCGGCCTTTGCACACAGGAAACAAAGAATGCCATTCCCACTCAGATAGAGCCTGGCCTGATTTTCTTTATTCATGCCCAAAATTTGTATGCATATGCATGTTTTGGTCTCTCTGTGTGTACAGCCATTACATGAGTCATTTAAATCCTCACGCCACTGAAGCAGTCAAAACAGACAGGCCTGTTATGCAGCAAACTTTTTCTGCAACAAAGCAACTGCTATTGATTATGGCTATAGAGTGTGATTATACAGGGAAAGTTTGCAAACTTCATGCTTTGGAACTCAGCCCATCTGATGCAGCTAATTATCCCATTATGGATGCTATAAATGTTGTAGACTCATTCATGCTTTGATTGAAAAGCGGTTTAGTTGTGTTTTGTTTTTGTGACTGACTTCAAGCCAGTGAGAGTACCACAAACCTTAGAATCAGGACTAGGAACCACACTAAAAAGTACCAGTTGCCCTGGGTAGAAAGAGGAGCAGCATGTGAGTGTCTCTCTCCTCTGAACTGTTTGCCCCAAATTTGTGTAATGGCAGTTAAGTGTGATCAAGCTATTGGATTTCCCAGGGCTCCTAGTGTTGTGTGTATAGTGTATAGTCCTTGACAATCCCCATCAGTGTGACCGAAAAATCAGGCAATTTGTGGATGAAGCAGCAGCATTTGTTTGATTTGGGCCCTGGTCACACCTATATGAGACAGGACATCCTATTCGTAATTCGAACTGAGGTCATACCAGTTCTGTTTACACCTAGATTGTTGTAAGTCGTCCTCAGGCCATCCTCGCTTTGCTCCATTTCACTCACACTTTGCTCTGAGATCGACTTGAGCCTCCTTCACAGAACTCTTGGATCTACATCTCTTTTGCTGCGTCAAATCTATCTCCTTTCTTATTGGATGCCTTTGTGTCACTCAAGGGAGGTGAGGGGGTATGTTTGTGGTTCTGTTTTAACCCTGCTCCCCCACCTCCATGCTCCCCCATCCTTTTTAATTAATTTTTTAAAATAATAATACTGTAATAAATTTGCAGAAGAATGCTAGATAGAGGAATCACACACATTGAACTGAGGGGAGAAGGGGACATGCCTCATGAACTCCGCACGTGCTGATTGGCCAGAGGAAAGACTGGATGTGAAGTCACCCTAAACTAAATGTGTGACCAGGGTCCTAAATCTAAAGAAGGTGTGTTGCTCTCAATTCCTTTTTTAGACTAGATCCATACAAATGGGCATGGATGCCGGTAAGACATGGA
This sequence comes from Aspidoscelis tigris stejnegeri, assembly GCA_023333525.1. Classification (NCBI taxonomy): domain Eukaryota; kingdom Metazoa; phylum Chordata; class Lepidosauria; order Squamata; family Teiidae; genus Aspidoscelis; species Aspidoscelis tigris. Next base: position 23,769,318 of record JALMGA010000011.1, read on the forward strand.
TCTTCAAGTATATATCATGTACAAGCTCATACACATGCGAACGTCTGAATAATTTGAATGAATAGATCCAAAATTCAAGTCAAAACTTTAAATTCAAATTTAAGGACATTTGATTCGAATTTGAATGCCAAAATTCAGTCAATTCTATCAAATTTCAAATGTACTCGAATATTCGTGCACATCCCTAGTCTGAACGAACACAAAATTGTCATCTGGAGAAATTGTTTCCTCTTTTCCCTCCTGAAGGAAATTTCTCCTCATTCAACAGCCTGCACACAAAGTTAAAACCTTTCTCTCTCTTCCTTTGGTTGGAAGGAGTTTTTCCCCTGCTCAGCATTTGCTGACGAGAAGAAGCAAGAAAGCACCAATTTGCCATAAAATTAATGTACTGTTCTGTATGCCAGGAGGACAGCTGTTCTGGAGCCCATGTTCCTCTGTGACCCCTTTTCAAAATTCCATAGGTTGCTTCAGACCTTCAATGGCTGAAGATTCCTGTCCTAGAGGGACCCAAAGGTCTGAGCCAAGATCACATTTTCTAACACTCTTTTTCCACAGTAGGAATAGAGGAGTGAGCCAGAGAAGTGAGATATATGACATTATATATGTTAGAGAGGATTGTGTCATTTCATTCATCTTGTCAACTGTGACAGGATCATAATAGCTGCTAAAATACCACACAGCTATTTAATTACGCAGAGAAGGAATAGAACCAATGTCTGATTCAGTAATTCCCTGACAGTCGCCATTTTGGCATCGCAGGTTTGGGAAATAGGCCTGGCCTCACTGACAGACAAAGAGGCCCATTTTCTGCACTTATGGCTGTGTAATCCAAATCGGATGATCTGGCATAACAAATCCAGATCACATGGAGGAGGAGGAGGAGGAGGAGGAGAGTTGGCTTTTCTACCCCACTTTTCTCACCCATTTAAGGGGACTCAAAGCGACCAACAAAGCTTTCTATTCTTCTCCTCACAACAGAACACCCTATGAGGCAGGCGGAGCTGCGAGAGCTCATAAGAGAGCTGTGACTAGCCCAAGGTCACCCAAGTAGCTCATGGAGGAAGGTGGAATCAAACCCGGTATTCCCAGATAAGATTCTGGCTCCTTAAGCAGTAGGCTAAACTGGCTCAGTTTAATCTGGTATCGTTTAGATCATCAATGCAAGAGTTCTATCTCTGAAGACTAAGATTGAAGGTGCCTAGCTGCAGCTCTTTTAGGCAGTGTGCTATGGTGCACCCATGAAAAACACCCCTTGTAGTTCTGGAACATGAAGGTGTCCTGTTTGCATACCTCCTGTGTACTGGAACGAGGCCCTTCATCCTCTTGTGGACCTGATTTGAAGGTTGGAGGAGACATGAATGAAAAAATCCAGATAGCTGCAGATGCTCCACAACTCCTCATCACTGGCATTGAAGAAGAGCCTCAGGAGGCCAATAAGCATCCATGGGCTCCAAAGACTGGCATGCGTGGAAGGGCACCTGGGAAGGTGGGCAGCGATTTGTCCTTGTCCTTTGACACATGTCAAGCATGGCTAACAAAGACTTTGAACAAAAATGGATATCTTAGCTTCTGCTTTAATTCCAAGTCTGCTTTGCTGTGCTTTATACACATCAAAGGCAACTGGCAAATTTCTGGTCATCAGCTCAGGTGTTCCACACATGTTGGCTATCAGAGCTGGTATATTTTGCTTTCTATCCTGAGATGCTTCCTGCATGCCAACCATCAGAGCTGTGGTCCCTACCTCTGGAACAAACCAGAAAATGTAGAGGGAGTTGGGTATAAAATGGAGGAGAGGAAAACGACACAAATGCAAGTCTGTTTGGGCTTCCAGATTTAGGAAGCATATGCATGGTCCCATTTCTGGACAAAACTAGAAGACATCCCCCAAGAAAACCTCATGATGAGTGGCTAGTAAATTTCATTTTAGGTCCACGTAAGCGATGCCATTTTCTCTGGGCTAGAAGGCAAGGACCAAATCAAGTGAGGGAAATAAAGCATATTTATTGCCATACGTAGCGAAGAGCTCCTGAAGTTATAAAGGACATAATTAAGATCTCCTATAGTTCCCTGAAATTCATGATTTCAAGCCAGGTGTCATGTCTGCTCACATAAAGCATAGTTTCCTAGGAATCCCAATTCAACTCAAGTTGCAACTTAAATCCAATACAAACAGCTTGTTAAATATGGGAGGACTGTGAAGGTTGGACATTACCTGTTTAAAGATGTTGTCGTGTCTTACCTTGACGTAAGACGAAGTGTCCGGTACTGTCTGGAACATCCTTAGTGGCACATAGAGGTTCGAAGGAGAGCCCAAAGTGGCCTGGAAGAGAAACCCAACTAGCAGTGAAAACAGCTCAAGTTCACATTCGTCTTCAAGGTTCACAGCCAAAATAAAATCAACCAGCAAAAAGATCTCAAACAATTTAAGTCACATTTTAGGCCGATACGTAATATTGGAATACTTGAAAATTCAATTCAATTCAAATGTTTAAACTTCAAATTTAACTAAATTTGATTCAAATTAAGCAAATTCGAATCTATTTGTTTGAATTTTTTATTTGGATTTGCACTTACGAATGTCAACAACATTTGTAGATGCCCGTACGCATCTTCCCCAGGACCATACACATCCATATGCATCCTGTAGTTATTCCGTATGCAACCCGTTTTCATCTTGTACGGATCCGTACAAATGCGTACGGGTGCAGGAAAGATGTGAATCTTCAAGTACACATTGTGTACAAACCCGTACACGTATGAATATCCTAATAATTTGAACAAATAGATCAGAAATTCAAAATTCAAATCAAGTCTTTAAATTCGAGTTTAAGGGCAATCGATTTGAATTCAAATGTCAAAATTCAGTCAATTAGATCAAATTTTGAATGCATTTAAATATTCATGCACATCCATACCATGGTCAAGCATCTAAACATTGAACTGAAATTGCGCATGCACACACACACACACACACACACACGAGCAGAAAAAAAAGGTCATGTAAATAGTAGCAGCTGTCTCTAAAAAAGAGCAAAACTAGTTTTGAACTCTAAGTTGCCCTGATGTCATAAGTGGCTTTCTTTCAAAATCTTCTCTTTCCTGAAGGCCACTTTTCTATCATGACTTCATAATCCATCGTGTTTTGTGTGTGGTTTCTCAATAACCTGAGACCCTCCCTACCCCCTAAGAGCTTGGTCTAAATACTGCATCAGGACAACCAACCAGAGCATCGATGGACATAAACAAGAACTCTTGGAGGGAGAAGAATAGGCCTGGTTAGCTTAATCACAAATTACAAACATGCAAAGTTAAACACATCCCCTCTAATTAAATGTCACTGGTCTCATGGATAAATATTTGGGTCAGCCAAAACCGAGCATTCGACCCCACTGATGTTGTGAAACGCAGCAAGTGCGTAACTCTCTCACACTTAACTCGGCAGGACTGAAAGTGTTTCATTTTGGCAGGACTCTGAGTTCTGCTCTTGTGCTCGAGTTAACAGCTGTCATCAGAGACCAAGCAAGGAACAATGCTGTATCCCGGCATGCTCAGCCTCATATAGGAAAGAGACCAAGAGCAACTTCCAAAGTGTTCATTCATGAGGTTGTTACTCCACCAGATAGGTCTGTGCATTGTTATTCCAGATTAAGCCTCACAGAATTCGAGGTGGGCGTAGGACTTTGGCGTGACAGCTATGTGTATATGATGAATTTGCCTGCGGTGCTGGCAGGGTGGCATATATTGAAGATCACGGATAGAGTCCCCAACAGCTCTGAGCAAACTGGAGAGGCCATACCTGAAACCCCAGAGACTGGGTGAGAGCCCGTGTTGGCAGTGTTGCGCTCCATGGGTCAATCCCTTGGTTCAACACAAAAAGGCCCCAGGTGGCAAAGCCACAAAAAGGCAACTGGTCCAATAGTTAGGTAGGGATGGGAAAGATCTCTCTCAGGATCTCATCTGTTGCCAGTCAGTATAGGAGGGATTAATCTGGCTCCCTCTATTTCTGTTTAACTAACTCTAGTGCAGATTGATTGAGTAAGGAAAGGTATTCCCTTGTTGCTACTCATAAAGTTGGAAGGGACCTCCAGGGTCATCCAATCCAACCCCCTGCTCAATGCAGGATCCACTAAACCATCCCAGACAGATGTCTGTCCAACCTCTGCTTGAAGACCTCTTGCAAACGTGAGCTCACCACTTCCAGTGACAACCTATTCCACTGACTGATCACCCTTACTGTCAGGAAGGTTATTTTTTAAAAAACTAATATCTAATCTGTATTGACTCCCTTGATGTTTTGTCTCACTGTTTCTAGTCCTTCCTTCTTGTGTAAGTGAGAACAGGACTGATCCTTCTGCCCTGTGACAGCCCTTCAGATCCTGGCAATAACACCTGGCCATTAAATGCTTCACAGAGATTACAATTACCATTGCATGTGGTCATGAAAACATTTGTGGACCAGCCTCATCTACAGTAATTGTAATAGCTGCTGTCCAAGCAATGGCTGCTGTAAAAGGTCCAACATAAATAAGACTCTACTAGGGATGTGCACGAATATTCGAAGAAATTCAAAATTTGATCGAATTTATCTAAATTTCAACATTCAAATTCAAATCGAATTTCCATAAATTCGAATTTAAACATTTGGATGAATTTTGAATTTTCAAATCAATTCATTTGAATTATTTGGACATTCATATGTGCATTGGTTCATACGTGATCCGTACTTGCATGTATGCATCTTTCCCCGCATTTGTACGTATGCATATGGAACAACAACGGGTTGCATACGGGATAACTACAGGATGCATACGGATGTGTACATATGCCTATGGATGCGTATGGGATGTATAATGATGCGTATGGGTGCATACGAATGTTGTTGACATTCATAAGTGCAAATTTGAATATAAAATTCAAACAAATAGATTTGAATTTGCTTAATTTTAATGGAATTTGGGTAAATTCAGATGTTAAAGATTCAAATCAAATAGAATTTTTGGATATTTGATTCAAGTCGAAAAAGCTCTCCTAGCCTTACAGTGACAAGGGTGCTGCTTGCATGCATACATGAATGTCACCACTCCCTGTCATATAAACATCGCAGCTGAGGAATGCTTGTCCCCTGGCTTTGTTTTTGCAAACACGGGAAATGCTCTGCAGAAGTTGGTAATTTTATTGGTTTGGAAAAAAAGCAATTTGGTGCAAAGTAAGCACTGTGCGCAAGTCTGCACATGGCAGGAGTGTGGCAGAGGCGCAAAAGAAAAGCATCATCACGGTGCTTTATCTCACCCTACCGTTGGAGCGCTCTTAAGAGCATTTATGGTGGGCTTCACACTTGTGGTAGTGGTTATGGACATCCTGTACTCTTCAGGTGATCACACAGTGCCATTTATATCATTGGGTAGGTCACATCTTTGATAAAGCAGCAATCATTGGCATGAAGATCCCACAGAACGTAGTAGGACTTCTGAATAAATGGGAGCTAAGATCAGAATTGAGAACTTGGAAGAATTACAAAACCAAGTATAACGTCCATGTTCAGCTCAGCCCTTGTGTAATCTCTTAAGGGGGGGTGGATCCACTGTGTCTTAATCGTGTTTAATTGGGAGGACCCTCTGTTGATGTCAGATGGAAATTATTTCTGCATATTTTTTTCTTGGATCGGAAAGCTGGTAAAGAGTTCAGTCCAAGAGACATTACTAGAAAGTCATTTCCACTTAAAATAGACAGGCATTTAAGCACCACATTACGGAGTGTTAAACATGTTGATGATTAGTTTGGCAAACAGATATGCTATAGCTCCAACAACAGAAGTATACCGGCTTTAAATAAATCATAATGATTCCAGAGTTATAGACTGAAAAATATCCCTCAGACCCGACAACAAAGCCTGCTTTCTGTTCAAATTGCTGGCCGAAGTGTGAAGTTGGGCTCACTGAGACGGAAACTCCCTTCAGTTCTAGAAAGTTTACTTCCTAGGGTATGAGTTTAGGAAAGTACCCTGGGTACACCTCTGTTTCAGCGATGCAGAAAAGCACCAATTTCTTCCTGCAAGTTCCAGTTCAAAAATGCAAGCTCGCTTTTCAGTGTGTGAGCTTTCCAGGGTGTAACAGACATAGCCCCTGAATGGTGAGATCAGAGGGGAGTTCTCCCTGTAAAAGACTCACATTTGCCATTCCCTAGCAAAGAGCAGAGTCTGTCCTTGTGCCAAAAAGTGTGGAGTGATGCAGATCCAGCAGCTGATATATGAACCATCTTGGTTCTGTTACACCAACCCGTTTTTCTGGAGAAAAGGGAGTTCTAGTAGCACCTTAAAGACCATCACAGATGAAGACATTTTGGCATGAACTTTCGTAGACGGGTCTACTTCATCACCTGTGTGGAGTGAGGTGCCCTAGGAGCACATTTTTTAAGGGTTTGGAACATACAACTCATTGCACACAGGACTGTCCTACGCTAGCTCCATTGAAGTGAATGGTGACTATCGCCTGAGCACCAACCATGTTCGATTTGTAGCACATGGAAATCTGCTGTTACTTGTTTCAGGAGAATTCGTGTGGAATGTGTTGGATTGTTTCCTTGTCTTACAGAATTGGAGATTCTCTAATTTCTGTTTTGAGAATATTTCTACTATTTTTTGGAAGTTTTCGTTTGCACCCAGTAAATGCATACAAGCAAAATAAATATTTTTCTTTGTTTGTTACAGAAATAAGTTTCAATAATGCCTATTGTATGTGGACAGCTAGAACAGAAGTGACATTTTTCGACACTCTGGTTCAGATAAAAGCTTTTGGGGTTGTTGCTCTTTCCTTCCAACACATTTCAATTTCTTTCCCCTTTGAACTTTTTAACCAGGAGGTCAGTGAGTGGGGACACTTCCCTCCGGCTTTAGCGGGACAAGGCAGTTCCCCTTGGCCGGGCTCTGCTTAAAGGTCACAAAGGGGTTCTTATTTTCAGCTTCACGTTTTCTCCCCCTTCTGATGGGATGAAATTCCTTCCATTGCCACTGCCAACACTTAAAAAATAAATAAAACCTTTGGTACATGTAATAATAGGGTTTGGAACAAGTCAAGCTACCCTTGAAAATCAGCAATAATTCAATTTGCATCAATGCTAGTTCTCACATGTTCCTAGACAGAGCTTGAATTGCAAACCAGACTACTACCACTCTTTCTTTCTTTCTTTCTTTCTTTCTTTCTTTCTTTCTTTCTTTCTTTCTTTCTTTCTTTCTTTCTTTCTTTCTTTCTTTCTTTCTTTCTTTCCATCATTCCTTCTTTCCTTCTTTCTCTCTTGCTCTGTCATTCATTCATTCATTCATTCATTCATTCATTCATTCATTCATTCATTCATTATTCTTTCTCATTCTTTCCCCTTTTTCCTCTGTCATTCTTTCTTTCCCTCTTTGTCATTTTTCCTTTCCTCTCCCCCTCTCGTTCTCTCTCTCTCTCTTTTTCTTTCTTTCTTTCTTTCTTTCTTTCTCTCTCTCTTTCTCTCCCTCCCTCCCTCCCTCCCTCTCTCTCTCTCTCTCTCTCACTCACTCACCTTTTAATGCACCCTCGCTCTCCTTCCTGAGCCAGCTGGAAGATGAAGTTGTAAAGATCCAAGAGGAGAAAGGAAACTAACGAGAACTTCCACGGGGCCAGTGGGAGCGCAGACCGCCTTGGCTGGGCGCAGCTCTTTTCTGCAGCAAGATGAACCTGGTTGCATCTGAGGGAGCTTCTTTTTTTTTAGTTTAAGGAAGATGAAAAACTCTTCGGGCGCTCCGAGCATCCAGCCAGCCAGACTGCATCAACTTCCACATGTCCTCAGGGGATTCCTGCAAGGTTGTCCCTCCAATTGCCTCCCTTTCCCTTTTCTAGCCCCAGACGCTCGCAGAGCAGCCCCTCCCCTCCTCCCCTTTATCAATACTGCGCTTCAACGGCACCTTGGACACATCGCCCCAATGTGACAGCTTCTCCGCGGCCACCGCGGCTCACGGACTCCCTTCTTTGGCTGGAGCGCCTCTCATCTCCCGGAAATCCCATAAAAATACACAAATAAGAAAGTTTTGGAAGGAAATGGAATAGTGGGGGGGGGATTGAGAGAGACACCCCCACAGTATATGTAAGAAAAAAGAAAAAAAGCTGCCAAGCAGTGAGACAAAAAACTGACACTAAGTGGAGCTCAAGGGCTGCATTAGGACCCTTGAAATGGCTTCTGTGAAAAGTGAATTCTAGGCTGCTGAATTTCTTGTCTGTCGCCTATATCATCTATCTATCTATCTATCTATCTATCTATCTATCTATCTATCTATCTATCTATCTATCTATCTATCTATCTATCTATCTATCTATCTGTCTGTCTGTCTGTCTGTCTGTCTGTCTGTCTGTCTGTCTGTCAACATCATCGTCATCGTCATCGTCATCATCATCACCATCATCATCATCATCATCATCATCATCATCATCATCATCATCATCTCCTTCTCTTCCCCTGAATTCTCCCTCTCTCTATTTCTCTCCCTCCCTCTCTTTCTCTGTCTTCTCTTTCTCTTTCTCTTTTTCTTTCTCCCTCTCCCCTCCTCTCCCCTCCCTCTCTCTTTCTCTGCCTTCTCTCTCTCTATTTTTCCCCTCCCTCCCTCTATTGCCCAAAAGCCTTTCCCTTCATTTTCAGTAGCAAAATGCATTGCCTTACCTGGGTGGCTTAGGTTTTTTTTTAAAGCTTTGTCCTTCTCTGAGGCCTTCCCATGAGCCTGAATTTACATATATGCCCCCACTCCCAAGAACTCCAAAATGTCAGGATTCCTAGAAGGAAGTATATGAACTGGTGTGCCCCATGGTTAAAGAAGGAGCCTTTTAAAAGTGTTTTCCTCTGATTTCCCCTAAGAATAGGAACAGATTATTTTATATTGTGTTGTATTTTGCATTTGTATCTTCCTTTTCTCCCAAAAAGGTCAGGGGCAGGAAATATTGGGCGTTTTTCCACTGTCACTAGAAGTACCCATTAAGCACCCATTGATGGGTACAAAAATGCCATTTCATACCCATTAATGGGTATTTAATGGGTACTTTTAGTGACAGTGGAAAAACACCCATAATTATGTCCCATTGCATGTTATCATAGCAAAATCTCTATGGGGTAAACCGGCCCAATGTCATCCACAAGCATTCATGGGCTGTGGTCACATCTAAGGTTTAATCCAGCTTCAGTCCACCTTCAGACCAAGAGAACACATCAGCAACATGAGCAATAATTTCATTTGCACATTTTCCATCTCAAAGATGAATTTTCTGAGTTGTTTAACACGCAAAGAAAACAGCTTGTCACTTTGCTGATGTATTCTCTCACTCTGAAAGTGGACTGAAGCTGGATTAAACACTAAGCCTGACCACAACCATGGACAGATAAGGATCAGAACTTCACCCAAGCCACTTCATAGTATATTTTGGGAACAACAGTTTCAGTGGTGCCAAATATTCAATGTATCCATGTAAGAGAGAAACTGGACATTCACGTACACAATCCTTTTAATCATGTCTGAAATATCAAGAGATAACTCCTAGAATGATGGCAATTCAACCTCAGATCCTTATGTATCTCTTCCTTCACTGATTCCTTAAGTTTCTAGTCCTTAGACAAACCCTTGTCTCTGGTGAACTATAGCTAGAACAGCAGGGAAATGGTCAGTTTACACATCACCACGGGAAAAAAACCCATTGGGCAGACAAGACTTTTGCTAACCTCAGGTCAATTCTTATTTGAACTGGGGTTGGGGTTGGTTTGAGGCCATTCCAAACTGTTAGCCATGGTCCACCACTGCCTCTCCAAACCAATGGCATATCCTCAGCAAGAAAAACATGCGGATATGACCATTTAACAGTCAGCCCTTAGGTTCAAGGGTGATAGAAGACCATGCAAAGGGGTGGGCAAGAATATTCAAAACATTTGAAATCCAATCAAATTGACATTTGAATTCAAATTGAATGTCTATACATTCATTTTTTTTAATATTCAAATGAATTTGGATGTTTTGAATCATTTGCACGGATTATTCAGACGTTCGTATGTTTATGGATACACATGCACTATGTATGTATCTGTATGAATCTTATTTGTATCCATACGTGTTTGTACAGATACCTGTGGGATGAAAACGGGATGCGTACAAATGTGTACAGATCTGTATGGACACATATGAATTTCATTGACATTCGTAACATCAAATATGAATCACATAGTCGTACGACTAGATACGAATGTATTCAAATCAGTTTGAATTTTAATACATTTTCCCCTCTATTTGAATGAATTTGGACATTTGAATATTTGATTCAGATAGAATTGAATGTGGAAAATTGCATTTGTGCCCACAGCCCTACTATGCAATTCTTTCATTAGGCTGCAACATCTCTCTTGCTGTGTTCACACCTAAGCTTTAATTCAGTTCCAGTCCACTTTCTTAATGGAAGAACACATCAGCAAAGTGACTCGTCATTTTATTTCCAAGTTATCTAACCCGAAGGTGGATTTTCTGTTAGATAAATCCAAAAGCAAATGGCATGTCACTTTTCCAATGCATTATCTTACTCTGAAAGTGGACTGAAGCTGGATTAAAATGTTGGTGTGAATGCAGCCTCTGTTTGCATCTCCAAGAGTGCAGTGGGAGTGGCCAAGGGGTAGAAACTTTAGCTCTGTGTTGCTCTGTTTGGATTACACTGTAAATAGCTAGTTGATGAAAAGTATATCCAACTATTGCAGCGTATTTATAGCCTCTTTCTGCAGATTTAAATCCAAAACACTTATCTGTGCTGGAGACCGCCCCTGTTTTTCTTTTTAAAGCCATTTGTACATGGTATTGTTTGTAAAAGTCATATGTAGATTAAGTAATGAGGAAACATAGTTTGCTGTAGGTGAAACCTTCCCCAAGTATTTAGAATACCCCCCCACCATTTCCCCCCCTCCTTCAGGTTTCCCCCTAAGTCTCACATATTGAAACATTTTCCTACTTAATATATAAGTGACGGGGTGAAAGGGCAACCCAGGAGTTGCGTCTATATACAATTTACTCTCCACCAGACAGAATTCCTGACAATTCCTAAAGAAAACAACATCACCGAGATGTACATTTGGAGCCTAGCAAAGAATTTTTGAGATTATTGCTATTTTAAATTCTGGGGCTGATTATCACGGAAGGCAGTTTATATAGTCAAGGTAAATGTGGCTGGTTTGCAGGAAAGAAAAGGTGTTTGTTTGTTTGTCTCTGTGTGTGAACTAAGGTCCTGTTTACACTAAGTAGAAGCACATTTTGGTCTTGAACAATTTGAGAGTTGCATATCCAAGCCAAGATGTTTCAGCAGATGGACTTGTAGGGTGACGTCCCCATACAAGATTAAATGCAAATCCAGTCCATTTTCGGGGTCGTCTGATCCCATTTCACTTTTTATTCCTGGACTTCATGAGGACCCTATTGCTAAAATCCAAAGAAACAAAGTCCTTCGAAAAACTGTCAGCGCAGCATTAGATGGGTGGGATTTCACATCTGGGAAGGTCTGCTCCCTGTCCTTCCCATCCCTGGAGTGTTAGAGTCCCAGAGATCAAAAAAAGTGCTGGATCTTTGAACATAGATTTCCCCTTTCTGTGAATGCCACTGCAATTATGAGAGATATGTTACATTGTTACAGCAATCGGCAGAGGAAATCTTCTTTTAGCCCTGCTCCAACCTGAGCAGCTCATTCAAAGCAAAGAAGGAGGACGGGAATCCCCTCTTCGCTTTTTGAACCTGTGCAGGGACCACAATCCTCCCTTCTCCTTCCACTCTCGCTGATTTGAAAGGGAGAGGGATCAGTCTGCCCTCGATGTCTGTTCTTTCACTCAGCGGATTCTGCGCAAAGCTGCTGCCTTCCCGGTGAAATAGTGAATGGAGGGAGCGTCCAACTTGAAAGGGAGCGTGACCGCTTTGCCCTGTCTGTTCTTTCGCTCAATTGATTCTCAGCTGACAAGGGGTGGAGATGAAAAGATTCTGTTTCTCCATGCTGAGGATTTTGACAGTTTGAACAGTAACTGTGGTATTCTAATTGATCCTGCGTTATCGTCAAGCAAATGGGAACAGCCAGAATGCTAACTCGGTTCTGCATCCGGATTAAAGTAGTCCAATATGGGTTAAAATAATCAAGTGGGAACACAGCCATAGATAGTTATGTCTTTAGAACTGGGGTGAAAGTGCCTTTCTGTTTTCTGTGCTTAGGTTTTGGTTACACATGCCAAAGGGGGGAAAAAAACCAATTTCCCCTTTATAGCATGGGGTTGCGTTAAGTGAGACATTGCTAAAGAGTCATTGCTGGTAATGAAAAAAAAATGCAAGTGATTAGGGAAAGTAATCTGCACATCACACAGTTGTTTCCCAGAATGAAACTGTTGTGTTATAGGAAGAACAGCTGTAATAAAATAAAACCACTTTTTCAGCTTCCAAGAATAATATATCACACTTCCCAACAAGTCCCCAAAGAGTTAGGATGTAAATTCTCATAGGAGTAAGAACTTGCCTGCTACAGATTATTCCATCACCTGGGGGCTACCACTGAGAATGCCCTCCCACACATTCCCCACCCCCCAACTACTGCAGGTGTTGGGATGACCATTTACAGGAGACCTTAGGGCATGGACAGGTCTGTAGGGGAGGATATGTGCCTGCCCTGAAAGAGGCTATTTCAGTAAGGATATAATGATTTTATGACACATTGGGCAGCCAATATGGATAGTGCAACTGAGAACAGCTCTCTTCTGGGCTTTCACAGGAAGAAGAACAGAAGGTTTGTCAGCCGCTTTGAGTTCCCTTAATGGTGAGAAAAGTTGAGTATAAAAACCAAGTCCCCTCCTCCTTCCTTCTTCTTGTCCTCCTCCTCCAATAGCAAAGTCCCCAACTTTCTTTTCAAACCAAAAATATTTTGATAGGTACAGTATTATATTTTCCTCCTGAGACCTAAGTCCAATTACAGTTCTGCCCAAGGAAAGTGAAGTTAGGATTGTTGTATGGATCATATTTAGATACTTCTCAGCATGTTTTCTCTAGAATAGATCAACCAAAATATATAATTGGCTGCTGATTTGCTACTGAGCCCAATTCAAAGTGTTAACTATGACCTATAAGACCCTAAATGACTTGGGCCCCAAATATCTACTCCCATATCAACTTGCCCATGCCTTAAGATCTGGAGGGGAGGTCCCCCTGGTTGTCCCACCACCTTGAGTAATAAAAGGGGTGGGCGCCCAGGAGAGGGCCTTCTCAGTGGTGGCCCCCAGGCTATGGAATACTCTCCCCCTTGAGGTGTGTCTATCACCTTCACTGTACACATTGAGGAAGCCAGTAAAGGCACACATCTTTGCCCTGGTCTTTGGTTAAATGGGAATATACTACCTCTTCCCACTTTACAGGCACTGTTGTTGTTTTAATATGTTTGATTTTAAATGTTGTTACCCACCCTGAGACCTCCAGGTATTGGGCGGATAAAGCTATAAACAAGCAAGCAAGATGCATTCGCACTAAGTTTCTGGCTACTTTCGAAGTGAGAGTAATTTTCTTTCTCCATTACCTAAGCCCCAAAGCTGGATTTTCTGATAATACCCCCCAAAAAACAGCTTGTCACTTTGCTGATGTTCTCGTTCGCTCTGAAAGTGGACTGAGTCTAGATTAAAACATGGATGTGAATGCAGCTCTAAGGCTCCCCCCCACCCAATAATGCATGGCACATACAGTAGTTGCATTTTAATCGAGCAGGGGTCAGGGGAGGAAATACATACCCTTGCCCATTTGTTTTAATACCCCAGTGAATGTAGATCTCTCTCTCCCCCTTAGGAACATCAAAATCAATGAAATTGGCAGCCTAGTTTTATATAGCCCCATTCAGAAGAAATTCCTCTTGGGTCTGTTGGGCTCATGCCTTGTTAAGTTAAACTCACTCCTAGCACATGCCTGATCTGGCTGTAACAGAATATTTTAGCGTTCCTTCAGAACAGATGCAAATCATTCCTTTCTTCTTCCCCAACACTTGCCTTTTGCAAACGTGTACCCTACGCTTTCATCTCAGCAAACTTCCTACGAGTGAGTTCTCTGAGCAAGGTAAAACCGCAGATCTGGATCCCTGGGGAAAGCTGTTGCAAGGCATGGCCCGGGACAAATAATTGGGCTTTGTTCTGTTGTTCTATTTTAAGAAAGATGCTTTTTCTTGAAGTAGTCAGGACTTCTGCCTTTGTAATCAAACCTCACCGCGGAGTCCAGATACCCCATGTGGCTAGTTTAAGTCATCTCCAGAGCTTTACTAGCCCAGAAGAAAATTGCAGGCAAATTGAAAGCAGCTGCCATCCCAGAAAGAAAACAAAAGCTGAAATCACCCCAGAGCAGCAGAGCGAGTTAGCGGGAGCTTTATTTACACAAAAAGAGCTCCAAATTCAACCTGCCATCTCAAGGACGCATTGACAAACTATAAGTGACTCGTATGTAAGCAACATTTCAACATTCCTATCACCATGTGAAAAAAATACCCATGGAATCTCGAGCTAGGAGCCTGTTCGGATGGTTGCGTTCCACCGCGGCTAACATGGGAACATCCACAACCTGGGTCGAATGTCAAAGTGACAGTGCGTATTCCTGTAGGAGGCTGTCTAGAGGACCGGGCTTGAAAGGTTGTGGGAACAGAGCCCTTTCTCTAGCCTAACTCAGGATAGGAGCAGGATAATCTCAAAAAGAGCTAACCCTGAATGTTGATGGACCGGGCTTTTATCTGGCAAAATTACGAGTGTATTCAGACTTACAGATACTTTGCATTCTTGATGTGCCGTCGGTGTGTGGGCATCACGCCTGACTCCTGATACTGCGTAGCTGCAGCGCATTATGCCACCGCTACTTCGAATTTACCTACTGCAGAGTGATGAGCGCTTGCTTTGCAGTAGCAGGTAAATCTGAATGTTCCCACCAGTCCAGACAGGACGGCAAGAAGAGCCCACATGATGCACAACTCACCATGCACAGCATGGAAGCCCCTCAGCTTTCTCTGAGGAAGCTGCAGGGAGGCTGCCGGAGTCCGGACGGCGCATCGCGGCTTCGCAGCAGGTAAGATGCACTTGTTTCTCTAACAGCGGGTGTTATTCCGCCAATCTGGCTGCATCCGGACGTGGATTCTTTATTCTTCTCTATCTGGGCATTCCAGAATAAAGCATGCATGTTCTGGAATATCCAAATAGAGCGGAATAAGTATGCCCATCTACACCGGAGTTTTAATTCAGCTTCAGTCCGCCTTCGGAGTGATAGAAGCCACCATCAAAGCGATGCGGCATTTTCTTTCCACATTATCTCCTCCCAAGGCGGAGTTGCTGGGTTAGATACAAGCAACAAAACAGAAGCCAACAGAAAACAAGCTTGTCGCTTTGCTTGCGGTACTGGATTAAAAATTAGGTGCAGATGGAAACTAAGGGTCCTTGTTCTGGTAAACAGTTTGGATTCAGACACACCAGATCTTCTTGACTTCCACTCTTGTCATCTCCTCTTTGCACGGATGGTCTCCTTACCTGTTCCATTTAACTGCAATTGCTAGGTTGATCATCTATGGAAATGCACATCCTGACGGTGGAGGAAGACAGAGGCCAAGCCATACCGCGCCTGAAGCTGAATAATATTTCCTTCTTGAGGATCGGAGACTCACATTTGACAGCTGTTTAGAGTCTCTTCTGTCTTGTGCAAGGGAATTATTAAAACAAATGGGCCAGCTGGAAGTCCTAAAAAAAAAAGAAGAAAAAGAAAAAGAAAGGAAGAAAAGAAAGGAAAAAGGGCCCTCATGCAAGGTTCTTCATTTATTAGCTACCTTAAGAGAAAACAGATTCAGGCAAACTTCAGTTCTGAGCAAAGTATTAAAAGAAACAGAGCTTTCCTCTAGTAGCTGCAGCTGTCTTTGATAAACGCCATCACAGGGGTCAGCAAAACAGGGGGTTACCTGATCCATCAAGCCGGGCTTGCTTTAGGATGAATTATAAACGCAAATGGCTCAATATAAAATTAACAGTTTATGGAATGAGCAAGAGCTATAAAGACCAACTTCAAGCCCCAAAAGAGCAAACTCTGTTTTTGCCCTGAATGGAAGGAATGGTTTTAAATGAGTTTCCCAAGCCTGCTAGAACAGTCGGGGGGCCATCTGGTACCTTTCAGATGTTCTGAACTACAAATCCCATGGACCCTTGGGAAGCATCCCATCCAGAGGTTTGTCTACGTATTATTTACCTATGTGATAATGAAGCTATAAAAATACGTGTAAGTTTCCCATGGGACTCCAAATGTAGGCATGTCTCTCTTCTGCACACTGCTGTGGTCTAAGGAAGAACTCAATACCGGGTTCGATTCTGCCCTCCTCCATGAAGTGAGCTGGGTGACCTTGGGCTAGTCACAGCTCTCACAGCCCCACCTACCTCACAGGGTGTCTGATATGGGGAGAAGAACAGAAGCTTTGTCAGCCACTCTGAGTCCCCTTAAATGGGTGAGAAAAGCAGGGTAGAAAAGCCAACAACCTTCATATGTGTTATACGTATCTGTGCACATTTCCTATGCATCCCATTTTGTCCTATCTATGTCCCATTTTTGTTCCGTATTATAAGCACAAATGCGTACAGATACTATTACAAATGTACGTATCTGCACATTCAAATCATTCAAATCATTCGAACCAATGTTTTGGAACATTCGAAATTCGTTCAAATGTTGAAATTCAAACGCGAAGAGATTGTATTTAAATTTGAATATCCATATTCGATCCAATTCAGTTGAATTTTGAACATTCGTAAGCATCCCTAGTGGCACGCGAATGCAGCCTATGAACCACTTGCTAAGAAAGTCCCTGGCATCCCATGGTTAAACTCTTAATCTCAGACAACACGAAATACAAAGAAGGCCATGCAAACTACGATGACTCTTTCTTTCCGTGTGGAGTCCTTTGTTGAAGAATTAATCAATGGATCCCTCCTGGCGTGTGTTTCTGTTTTGTGTAGGAATTGCTGCCATAACAATGAGTCACGAATCCCTGGTCGTCCTGCAGTCCTTGTTGATCCTGTCCCAGGCCTGAAGTGTGTTTCCTGAACTTATCTCTGACACCAGATTTCCCTTCTGCGCTCACACAGTGCCGGCCTCGCAGGAGAACGGCGTGCATCTCTAAAAGCCATTGGAAGAGCTCACGTAGGCTTTCAGCTGTGGTGTGGATGGAGGTGGCAGAAAGACCAGTGTCACGAGGCTGCCTTTCCCAAGCTTTGCCTACGCAAGGGAGCAGGTTGTGGGTGTGGAAGTAATGGAAGGCAACAGATGCCAAGGGGAAGCCAGGGGAAAGAGGCATTGGGGGAAAAAAGGCATTGAAAAGGGGGAAGGAAAAAGAGCAGATTGTGAAGGATAGCCAGTGAACTGGATGGGTTGAAGTGTCTTATTAGCATCTGGGAAGACATCCGAATGGACCTTGGGGATCACAAGAGAAAGTAAGAGGAACCCTGGTGGATCAGGCCGCAGCTCATCTAGCATAGCGTCGTGTCTCACACCGTGGGTCACCAATTGCTCCTGGGCATCTCAAGCAGAAGACAAAGGCAAGACCTTCATGTGCTTTCAACTCTTTGCAAATGGTGTTTAGAGGCATCCTGCCTATCTCTCCAGCACTGGGGTAATAACTAGGAATCTATTGATACATTTGTCCACCATGAATTAAGAGGAGCCCCACTGAATCAGGTCATGGCCCGTCTAGTCCAGCAGTCTGTTCCACATAGTGACCCACCATTTGTCTCCGAGCATCTCAAGCAGAAGACAACGGCAAGACCTTCACCTACCACCACCTTGTAGACAGCTGGTGACAGCAAGAGCTGTCCAGGCCTCCTTTCAGAGACATTTTGCTGGGTTTTGTTACCTGCCAAAATTCTGAATTGGTGAGTCCACATAGCCACCATGGCCCAGTCCCAGCTCAATGGTGCCTAGGAACAACAGCCATGAAGTAGTTACCCAGGTGATGACCTCCAGGTCACCAGATTTAAGCAAAGCCAAGGATTTTGTACCTTGACCTATACTTGTCTGTTCATTGGTACCCACCAAAACAGGACAGCCAAACTAGAGTTAGAAATGTATGGAATTAGCTGACCACAGATGCCACAATTGACTTGCCTACCTTAGTAATGTTGACCACAGGTTGTCTGGGGTTTCATGGAATGGTTATTAGAAGAAGAAGGAGAAGGAGAAGGAGGAGAGTTGGCTTTTCTACCCCACTTTTCTCACCTGTTCAAGGGGACTCAAAGCGGCTGACAAACCTTCTGATCTTCTCCCCACAACAGAACACCCTATGACAGTGGTTCCCAAAGTTGTCTGGGCTACGGCCCATCTAATATAAGTTTACCAACTCGGGACCCACCTCTAGGAAATTTAACCATTACCAATATGAGTAAAGGACTTTTCAAATAACAAACAAAGTTTTAATGCAATTTTTAATTACTTAATTAAATAATTACATCAAAAAAGTTATTTCAAATACGGTTAAATTTCCTAGAGGTAGGTCCCGACCCACAGTTTGGGAAACCCTGCCCTATGAGGTAGGTGGGGCTGTGAGAGCTCAGAAACAGAGCTGTGACTAGCCCAAGGTTGCCCAGCTGGCTTCATGGAGAAGTGCAGAATCAAATCCGGTATTCCCAGATCAGAGTCTGGCTCCCTAACCACTGGACCAAACTGGCTCCCCTGAGTGAATTGAAAGAGAACTTCCTCTCCTATAGACCTCCTCCGTATAGAGAGATGTTCTCTGTCAAGTAAGTAAGTAAATAAATGAATAAATGCTGCCCACCAGAAGAGCAAACACCGAATGAGCGAAGCAGCACGCGGCACTTTTGCCATATCCCTTTCTGCTTATAATGAGTTTTCTTCTTGCTGTCTTGACCTTCCAAGCGATGCTCTATTTCCTTACTCAACTGCCACTTTCATTTGTCTAGACCAGCCACCTGTGACTCTTGGAGGAAATAGGAAACAGGTGGGTAGGTGAAGAAAAAAGGGCTCCAAGATAACATCGTTTCTTTTAAGCTTAGGATTGCTTTTTTCCCATCAACCACCATTGGTCATCCATACAGTCCAGATCTCATATTTAACTAAGTGATGTATACACAATGAGTAAATTAGCACTGGAAGTTCTTCATCTTCCAGGATGACCTTTACCCCTCATGCTCTGCTGGTCCCCCAATTGCAAAATGACCTCAAGTGCTGGAGAGAAATACAGGCTTTCCGTGGTGGAGACATTTCATTGCTTCCTTTCTAGATTGCATAGACGGGGGGAAAAGGGAGCTTCAGTTCATATCAGTTCATATTAACTTCACTGTCATTCAGTGTAGTTTGTGAAAACGCAAATGCGCATGGATGTCCAAGGCACTAGAGGTGGGCCTGAACTTGAACTGGCTGTCCGGTACCTCTGGAACCACGAAACCGGAAGGCCGATGTTCATAGAGTATCCGTGCCTGGACCCGAATACCCCCACATCCAGGGGGAGGAGTATTTGGCCAGAGGTGAATTTTTCCACATTCTATTCACCTTGAATAGAATGTGGAAAAATGGCTTCGTGCAGAACCACCCATAATTGACATTCCTTGGTACACAGTCTTGCTTTTACACAGTCAGAACGAGTTGATTTCCTCCGCTGAATGCAACCTTGGAAATGTTCGGGAAAAATTTGCATGCACGGCTCCTGGAAATGGCTTGATCAGACCATAGTAAGAAAGAGCGCTGTGGAAGGGTGATGGCAGTGTGAGACCTGCCATTCCTCCAGGCATACATTCTAGGAATCATTGATACACGTGTCCTCCATGAACTTTTGGATCACCATAATAAGGACCAAAGAGGAGTCCTGCTGGATGAGAGTAGGGTTGCACAGGAATGCAATTTTTGGGATTTGATTTGAGTCAAATATCTGAAAATTCAATTCAATTAGCATCTTTAAAATCCAAATGAGAAGAAATATGATTCGAATTAAGCAAATTCAAATCTATTTGTTTGAAGTTTTGATTTGAATTTGCACTTATGAATGTCAACAACATTACGCATCTGCACATGTCCATATGTATCCTGTAGTTATCCCGTATGCAACCTGTTTTCATCCCATATGGATCCATGCAAATGTGTACGGATGCAGGAAATATGCGAATCTGAACATATGGGTCATGTTTGAATCCATACACATGGGAACGTCCAGATAATTAGAATGAGTAGATCAGAAATTTGAAATTCTTTAGAATCTTTAAATTCGAATTTACGGACATTTGATCCGAATTTGAATGTTGAAACTTGGCCAGATTCAATCGAATTTTGAATACCTTTGAATATTCATGCACACCCCTAGATGAGACCACACATCCCATCTACTCAAGTATCCTGCCTCATGCAGATGTCTACAGCCTAACCATCCTTAGAGGTGAAAGGAAAGCCAATCACGTTCTCTTCTCTGGGCTCTTTGTAAAATAGATATTATACCTACAAATGCACGTATGGATGAATTGTAAAAGGTTGCTCTAGATACCAGGCATATGTTCCACCACTGAGCTACTCAAGGGCTTTCAGGAGGACTCATGTCTCACAGATCTGGGACCTTTAAAAAGTTTGAGGAACTTTTCTCAAAATTCAGAGATGTCCTTCCTAAATTGTCCATGGTTTCACTGACACATTGATAGTTGCTTTAAACCAGCTGGCCAGATGTTCTGCAGCATCAAGGCAATGAAGAGGCAAAGAAAGGAAAGCGTCTATTTTTATAGAATGCTTTATCTGAAGAATCCAGATGCACCAGAATCCTTCCTGCTAGCCAGCTGGTGCCTGATTGATATATCCTGTGGCCAGTTGCTTGGAGGACTGATTGAACGGTCAGCAAAGCAAAGCAAAGCACGATCCGTTTGGCTTTCTTCCTATGATTGGGATTGTTCAGGGCTAAATGAAGAGAGGAAATAGCACTTAGATGTGAAGCAGCCATGTCTAGGAATGAGCTGGAGGCCAAGGGGCTATTGTGGAATACTTGGGTTTATTCCTTATCAATCCTGGTCATGAAGGATGGTTTGGAAGTGGATTGCAAAGTGGGCGGAAACGTTAACATCTGCTAGATGCTGGCATCTAGCTTCTCTTATTAAAGGGCCTGAGACCTCTGTTTAGGAAATCTTGTGTCAAAGTCACGATAATACAAGATCTCATTTTAAGTTCAGGAAATGTTTGAAAACCTATGAACTGAACTTCTCTGCTCCACACACTTTCCGTACAAGCTATAATTTTGTCTTCAGTTTCATTTCTAGCTTGCAGTACTGGTCACTTTGCTGATGGGTTCTCTTGCTCTGATGGTGGACTGAAGCTGGATTAGACCAGTGATGTCTACATGGAAATGGTACCCAAACATCTTGGCCAAAATTCCTTCCTTCCTTCCTTCCTTCCTTCCTTCCTTCCTTCCTTCCTTCCTTCCTTCCTTCCTTCCCATTCTGCACCCTAGGTAGCAACTGAAAAGAACTGATATTGGGGTCCCTGTTAGTAGAGACCAATAGTAACTGAAGTGGGATGTTATTAGGCTGAAGGTCTTTGCAAAAGGCAGGTAGGTGGTTAGGGCATAAGGGCACTGTAGTCCAAAATTCATGAAGAGGATCAGGTTGGCCATGGATTCGTGGTGAGATAAACCAGTGGTCAACTGTATTCCTATGCTGGAACTAGGAGTCAAGGGCCCTTTCTGCACTTGGCCTTGTTTTGGAATATATCTCGGGATAGGAGTCTGTTGTCTGCAAGCTAATGCAGACTCTGGCAGGCCTTGTCTTGGGTGTTCCACATCAGGCTCCTATTCTGAGATATATTCCAGAATAAGGCCAAGTGCAGAAAGGGTCAAGGTGAAAGACAAGGATGCTAGCCTGCACCTTGGATATCCATGCCATCTATTGAAATCTGTGTTGCCATAGAGAGTCACATGTGTATTCTATTGTCTGGGGCAGCTTTGTGATCTGTTTCTTTTTCTCCCTACATGTGAACAGATCCAAAATCTCAGCACTTGGGAAAGCTGCAATATTGTTGTAGGGAGGGGAAGAAGGAAGGGAAGGAGTGAGAGAAGGAAAGGAGAGAAAGGGAGAAGGAAGGAGAGAGAAGGAAAGAAGGAGAGAGAGAAAGAAAGAAAGAAAGAAAGAAAGAAAGAAAGAAAGAAAGAAAGAAAGAAAGAAAGAAAGAAAGAAAGAAAGAAAGAAAGAAAGAAAGAAAGAAAGAAGAGATCTTCCTGAATCCTGCCTGGGCCCTTTCTGCACTGGGCCTTATTCTGGATTAAACCTTGGGATGGGGACCTGTCATTCACATGCTGGTGCACACAGTGGCAGGATCTGGTGTGGCCTACTATAATCTAGAACAGAGTGTGGCTAGCTGGTCCCTATCCTGAGATACAATCTGGAATAAGGCCCTGGTTTCAAATCAGAAGGCCTAATCAAAATCAGGTTTCAAGCGTGTTTGCTAGCAACCTAAAATGTTAAGGTGGCCAATGTGGAAGTGCTGCAGCGTCTCTGTCTGCCAGCGCTCCAGCCACGAGGGGGATGTCTAATCTTCCTATCCCAGGAGGTGTTTCTGCTGACTCAGACATTTGCAGATTGGAGGGTCTCATTTGACTCCTATCTGAAAGATCAGGGAAGTGCCGGGGTCTTAGAGGAATTACCTTGGCTTGTCATCTTTGTGTAGGGATGGCAGGGGGTCTCGGGG
This sequence comes from Aspidoscelis tigris stejnegeri, assembly GCA_023333525.1. NCBI lineage: Eukaryota > Metazoa > Chordata > Lepidosauria > Squamata > Teiidae > Aspidoscelis > Aspidoscelis tigris. Next base: position 23,792,032 of record JALMGA010000011.1, read on the forward strand.
CGGGGGGGGGGGGGTATCTGCACAGCTCAGGAATTCCATCTCTTCTTCCTTCCTTCTACAGATGAAGAGAGAACAAAATTAACTGCATCTCAAGCAATCTCAATCAGTTGTGTGTGTGTGGGGGGGGGAATGGAGGGGAACAGAGGCCTGATGTCCACGAGACTCTTCGTGGTTTGATTTTGTTTGACAGAAGTTGAAGAAGTCTTAAGTTCTGGAGTGACCTTCCATCCTGACATACAGGAGGGGTGTTCAAGGAGCCATTTTTCCACATTCTATTAGAGGGGAAAAATTCAGCTCCGGCCAAATACCCCCTCCCACAAATGTGGGGGTATGCATATCTGAGCACAGATATTCTCCGTGCTCGGAATGAATCCCCCCACCCCTGGGTTTTATTAGGCACACCTCCATCAAGCCAGCTGGGTGACCTTGGGCAAGTCACAGCTCTCTTTCTGAGCTCTCATAGCACCACCTACCTCACAGGGGATGTGGTCACACTTAAGGTTTAATCCAGCTTCAGTCCACTTTCAGTGTGAGGGAATAAATCAGCAAATTGAGAAGCAGTTTTCTTTCAGTGTCCAATAACTGGTCACTTTGCTGATGGTTTCCCTTGCTCTGAAGGTGGACTGAAGCTAGATTAGACCTTAGGTGTGAACACAGCCAGTGTGTCTGTTGTGGGGGGTAGAATAGAAAGCTTTGTCAGCTGCTTTGAGTCCCCTTAAATGGGTGAGAAAAGCAGGGTGGAAAAGCCAGCTCTTCTTCCTCCTCCTCCATGAAACCAATTGAGTGGCCTTGGGCTAGTCCCAGCTCTCTTCTGAGCTCTCACAGGCCCACCTGCCTCACAGGGTGTTCTGTTGTGGGTGGAGGAACAGAAGGTTTGTCAGCTGCTCTGAGTCCCCTCAAATGGGTGAGAAAAGTGGGGTAGAAAAGCCAACTCTCCTCCTCCTCATAGAAATGTCTTGAGGACCAGAATTTTTACCTGAATTTAGAAAGGATAAAGAAAAAGACAGTATTTTCTCTTGTTCTGCATAAATGATGTTTTTTTGGAATGTTTTATTTTTTATTTAAATCGTGAGCAGGAAAAACTCCTGATAATAAAGATTTCCAAAATCCTGTAGGAAAATGTTAATGGTGGTAGGTAGTTCTGCCTCGGATTAATAGTTCTTATATGAGATAGCTGGAAAGCTGGGAATGTGCAAAATGTCCCATTTTTTTCATTTATGTTTTAGGTCTTTCCCTTTGCCTGGGACAAGTTAGGTGAGCCAATGAATGTTCTGAAATGCTGCCACCTAGTGTTAGTTTAGGGGCACAGCAAAAACCCTGATGCCTAGAAGAAATAGTTTTAAAAGGAAATCCTACATATATGATTTTAAGTACCATTTTCTGGCAGGAAAGTTAAGAAGCTTGTGATTTCTAAGCAGACCCTAAGCAGCAGGATAGTTTGCTTTTTAAGGGCAAATTGAGCAGCATCCCACTATATCAGTAAATCAGAATTTGAACTTGCTCTCTGCATACGAATGCGTGCGAATTTTCAGATAATCGATTTTAATTGAACTGAATCCCAAAAATTACATTCGTGGTTGCACTTCACCTGAGCATTGTCTTGCTATATCCTTGCAAGGAATATAAAACTTTGATATTTGTACAAATTCAGAAATTTGTATACAAATCAAATGTTACAACACTTAGGCCACATTTCCCTAAACCGAAATAACAGAACCGGATGCAAACGCGAATTTGCCTGATCCCAATACCTTCAGCCAGAATTGTGTTCAATCCGGATTCTAAGGACGTGACTCAAGGGGGGGGGGACTCAAGTGGCTACTTTTTAAAAGCCGCTTTTCGTGGCTACTCTGCCTAGCTGGGTGGCTGGGTGGCTGCTGCTTGCCTGGATGGAGGAAAAACGGCACTGGGCAGCCAGCGATTCTTTCCCCTCCTCTCCCCATTGCCCAGGGCACACAGCAGCAGCGGCAACTCACCTCCAGAGCCACAGCCTTAAACATTCACACATCTCCCAGAACCTGTGGCTGCTTTCCTTTCTTTTCCCTTTCTAAAGGTCAGAACTTCCAGAATTGTGCAAAATTGCAACATTGTTATCTGGTGTGAAGTGGGTGGATTGCTACAGTGTAGCGGCTGCTTTAAGGGGTGGATTTTTACAGTAAAATCACTATCTTTGGAAGCAAGCTATTGGGGGAGGGAAAGCCTAAACAAGCATTCTCATCCCTTAACACGGAACAGTTCCCACAGTAAAAAATGTAAAACGTTTCAAGCGCACGAACCGGAGTGAGACCTGTTGAAATGAGGATTAACATTTACAACACTTTGGGGCAGTTTAACACACGGAAAGCGTGTTAAGCCAACCTGACGTGGGAACTGCGTGGATTGAAAACGGTTTGAAACTGAAATAAGCTCATAATAGGAACACAGCCTTGTACATTGACATGGACATTCGTATTTGTAGGAAGGCTTTGGAACCTTCGTGAGCCTTGGGAGGTGGTAAAGCATCTGTGCCGGTCACATCTGCAACGGATCCAGAGTGCATTTGACATGGTTTGCGAGTGGATTCAAAGTGGATTCAGGGTGGATTTGGCACTTTCAGAGTGGATATTTTATGGGATATGTATTGGATACATATGGATACATATGAGATACATGTGTGTTTTTACTGGATATTTGTAACAATTTATACAAATACATTCATATCAAATAGAATCCTACCACACTCAAAAGGGATCTATTTGAACGAATATTAATTTTCTCACATTTAATTCCATACAAATCGAATGCAAATAAACCCATTTGTGCACATCCCTAGACCCTGGACTACATATTCCATGTTGCTTATCCATAGAGTAAGCAGCAGGACCATGGAGAGTGTAGTCCCTAAGAGAAGCAATGCCAATCTCTGTTTTTCTCCTATATGTTAGACATTCTCCAAACTGGTCTTCATAGGACATCTTGGGCCACGGATTGTGCTTCAAATTAGCTGATGGCGCTGTTACATGTTCCTTCCCTTTTGGTCGCGTTTGCGTCTGGGTACTGTCCATTTTAAAGATGTTTCAGTGATGTTTTATGGGTTTACTCTGTGAATCTTTATTGCTGTTGATTTTATTTTGCTTTTATACACCACCCTGGTTTGTTTCTAGAAAGACAATTAATGCATGATTGGAGCATGAAACAAATGTTAACCTGAGCAACCCTTCTGGACGCGCTTGGTCCCTTGTCTGTATCCACACCATTGCTGCTCTTAATAGCACAAGAAGAGCGTCAGGAGATCAACTAAACGAGTTTATGCTGCCATAGGAGGACAAGGCCTTTGAGCAAAGATCCAGGGCCTGGTCCTCTGCTGGGGGCTGCCATTTTGGCTGCGGGGCCCTCCATGACTGCGCATGCATCAGTGCTGTTGCCTTGAAGACGCTGATGCTCTGCACATGCACAGTTGCACCTACAGTCGTCCGAAGTGCCAGAGTTTTTGTACAGTACCTCAAATGACCCCAGACCCTCTGGGGAGGGTGGGCGTGCTGGGAGGCTGTAACAGCCTACTCCACATGCATATGCTTTTCCTCAGGAGTCCACTAATTATGCACTAGAGGCCATAGTGTGAAGTGGTCTCAGGTTGGAGGTGAGTCAGACTAGTCTAGTGGTTAAGGAGCCAGACTCTCATCTGGGAATACCGGGTTTGATTCCACACTCCTCCACAAACCCAGCTGTGTGACCTTGGGCGAGTCACAGCTCTCTTCTGAGCTCTCACAGCCCCACCTACCTCACAGGGTGTCTATTGTGGGGAGAACAGAAAGTTTGTCAGCTGCTTTGAGTCCCCTTAATGGGTGAAAAAAGTGGGGTAGAAAAGCAAACTCTCTTCTTCTTCTTCTTCTTCTTCTTCTTCTTCTTCTTCTTCTTCTTCTTCTTCTTCTTCTTCTTCTTCTTCTTCTTCTTCTTCTTCTTCTTCAAACCCCTGGTGACCTCAGCACAGGTGGTACTGCCGATGGGCCCAAAGTTTATGCAAAACCCTTGGATATGAACGTCATTTTCATCTAAGCAGTGCTCCAACATGGCTCCCTTCTATTCAGTTTTAAGCACTTTCTGTGCTTTGCAGGATTCTTTCTTAAAGAGACCCACAAATGCCCTCTGACAAGGCTGTCCCTCAGAAGATGGCTGTAATCCTCAGAAATACCATCCTACCAGCTTTACCTCCTCTTCTTGTCAAGTAATGAAACTGAGCCAGCTGGAGTTCCTCCAAGATCCTATCTCCATCAGACGCTGAGTAAGTAAAACGATTTAGACTGAAGCAAAAAGTAAAGCAGAGCTGAGTGTACTCTCTCTCCCTTCCCTGACAGTGACTTAGTCCATCTGTCCGGATTCAGGAATCCATCGTCTGCTTGGGAGAAGAACAAGAAGGAGAGAAGGCCTTAGGGTGCCGTCCTGCAGTAGAACACAAGATGGGATGCACCGTCTAGGCCCCATTGGGGCTACAGAGAGAGGACACCGTCAACAGGGCACATTAAAAAGGTATAGAAAAGTCATCTAAGCACACTAACAGTTCTCTGCTAGGCCTAAAGTTCAGACATCTTTTAGAGGTCTGTAAAAGACCCATTGAACCAGTAGGAATTGCATTGGTGCGCTAGTGAAGCCTATGGAAGTTCCCAGCTGAGGCTTGCCATAGCCTGCACTAGCATGTGGGTGGCAGATCCCGATTCCAGGATATAATCTGGCATTTAGTCCCAGAGTAGCTTTGTATGTTTGTGATCATGGTATGCATCTGCTGTTCATGTTTCCAAAGCGTGACACCCAAAAAGATAGCTCATCCATCTTCTCCCCAGATGTATCATGTGGTTCAAGCAGGAAAGAGAACTAGAATAAAGAGGTAGGATCATCCAACTTAAATGGGATGGAAGGCTACATTTCTGACCGAGCAGATGCCTTGGGCCCCAAAAGCTAACCTTTCACCAGATTTTCAGCTCTTTCATTAAATATGCTGGGCTCTTCAAATGTCTTAATTAGACATTTAGGCCCTTTCTGCACTGGACCTTATTATGGATTATTTCCTGGAATAGGGACCTGCCATCTCAATGCAAGCGCAGATTATGACAGTCCTACAACATGATGTTCTGGAGAGCGTGTGTTGTGCTTGTGTGTATCAGAACATTACCAGATACAAGAGGTGTGCACAAATTTCTTCTGGCATTTGATTCAAAACAAATCAAATGTTAGAAAATCCATATTTGTATGAATAGATTGCATTAGAATGTGGTAAAATTCTATTCAATATGAATCTATTCATATGTATTTGTACAGACATTCAGCATGTATCTGATACGAACAGATACAGGTATGTATCTGATACAAATAGATACATATCTGATGTGTTTCTCCCAGCTTAACAAATGTCCAAACTATTGGTACGAATGGAAACATTTGTAATCGTTTGAATGTTAGCATGCGAATATTGTAATATTCGAGTCTAGTGTCTGAATTTGGCCAGATTTATAATGTTACGAATATTCGTGCTCATCCCTTCCAGACAGACACTGCCCATCAGAGGCCTCTCTACAAAGCTGCTTTTTGCCCACTGGAATTTTACATCTCCATGCGGCCTTAGACTTCTTTTGGCACAGGGTGCCATGAAGACGGGCAGACTTGCACAGCCTACAAACCTTGAGGTATCCGATGTACCATTAATAGCATCTATTCTGACTCCGGATACCATCCCTCCTTTGCATTAAAATCCTGTGTCTTTTTATTAAGGAAAGAGGGCTGGATTAACTAGGTTTCTTGGTTTGTGTTCTGGAGGATAATTGCACACTGGCCCTGGAAGTACCTGTCTGTCCGCACCCCAAAAGAACTTATGTTGTCATCTTGGGCCTGATGCTGCAAGGAGGTTCTGTAGGTCTATTGACCATCTGCCATGCATGAGCTGTTGCACATTCAGGTTTCCTTCCCCTAGCCCTGATATACGGCGTTCGTGGTACAGTCGGACTCCATCTCCCATGGTCCTTAGGCCAAATGGACCAGTGGCTGCTCTTCCAAATTCTGACTACTAACCAAACCTGCTTTTGCATTCTGAGTCTGAAGGTAGATGCACCTTGGTGAGCCAGTTTGTTCTAGTGGTTAGGAGCCAGACTCCTATCCGGGGATACCGGATTTGATTCCACACTCCTCCATGAAGCCAGCTGGATGACCTTGGATGAGTCACAGTTTTCTTCTGAGCTCTCACAGCCCACCTACCTCACAGGGTGTCTGTTGTGGGGAAAATAATAGAAGGTTTGTCAGCCACTATGAGTCCCCTTAAGGGTGAGAAAAACAGGGTATAAAAGCCAACTCTTCTTCTTCTTCTTCTTCTTCTTCTTCTTCTTCTTCTTCTTCTTCTTCTTCTTCTTCTTCTTCTTTGGTATTGATGGTGGAACTGGCTGTCATCAGAGTTTGGTTTTTGATGCCAGAGGGTCAAATGAAAAGGATTTGATGGAAAGTGGGAACTTCCTGAAATACTGGGGAAGAGCTTTGGAATTTGGGAGCACATTTCCACCTGGCTGGATTCATGTCAGGAAGTGATGTTATTCAGTTTTGATCCTGGCAATTTGAGGGCAATTCTCTCTCCCCCCCCCCCAGTACAATTTAGCAAAGCATGGAAGTCTTCCACAGCAGCCAAGAGGAGGAGGAGGAAGAAGAAGATTCTTTCAAGCGAATTTTGGAAGTGGATCACTATTTGTCCCAGCTGCTGGTCTTTTTATCACACAATAGAGGCTGATTAAACTCTGCTGTTGGCCTGAAGCCTATACCATGAACCCTTCACCTCTAACTGAGCGTGGAAGATGAATGAAGAGCCCATAATGCACGCTGAGGTGGAAAGCTGCCTCTAGAGGGCGCAGTCGAGCTACCATAGAAACAAACTCGCTTTCCCAGAGCTCAGTCAGAAGAAGCTAAAAAGAACTATTGCAAACAGCCAACGGATCCTGCCGGGTTATTGCAAGGAAGAACCAAAAAGAGGTTTTGGGGAAAAAAACATGGACTTATCTGCAGGACTTGTTGGTTGCCTCAGTTGGTAACCCTCTCCCAAATGAAAAAGGAAGCAGGAGAGAGATGACCGAGAAAGATGATCTGCAAAGACATGGATCCTATTTCACAGTCGTCATCTGAGGACCATAGTTAGGACAGGCAGATGGAAAGGAGACAAGAGCTGTTGAGCTTTTGACAGTTGCACAGAAGAGTACATTTCCATCGGGCTTTGTTTCCATGACGTTCAACATCCAGTGATATCCCTATCTTAAGCATCTCATAAAGGTCTCCTTCTCATCTAGCCACCATAAACATTTTGTATGGGGCAGATTTCCTTATGTTTGCTGGGCAGACCGGCAGTGACCTGAAAAGCTGAAGGTATTTTGATCTTGGGTCACGGTTACCTTCTCTGAGAGGGACATTGTTGTGAAGGAAGCCTCTTCCTCAGTTGCACAAACCAACTGATCTTGGGCAAATGTTGCAATAGGAAATCTCATGCAACTGGAGTGTGTAACATCTCCAAAGGAGGAAATGATAGCAGTGTTGCACACCGTCTCTGCAAAATTCATCTATATCTATCTGTCTGTCCCTCCCTCCCTCTGTCCATCTGTCATCTGCACTAGACGGTTGCAGAGCTGCCTTCGTTATGTAAGTCAGGTCAAGACTGGACAAAGTGCCATTGTGAGCCACTTTGGTCTTGTGGTTAGAGTACCAGACTTCTATCTTGTAGTCACAGGGTTTGATTCTGCACTCCTCCATGAAGCCAGTGCAGTGACCTTAGTCTAGTCACAGCTCTCTTCTGAGCTCTCACAGCTCCACCTACCTCACAGGGTGCCTGTGGCAGGGAGAAGAACAGAAGGTTTGTTAGCCATTTTGAGTCCCCTTAGGAGAGAAGAAGAACAGAAGGTTTGTCCGTCTCTTTCGGTCCCCTAAATGGGAGAGAAAAGTGGGGTAGAAAAGCCAACTCTTCCTCTTCTTTCAAAAGATTGGCTGTGTCATTCTGAGGCTGTAATATATAATGGTTAGAGACACGGACTCTTATCTGGGAATACGGGCACTAAGCCAGCTGGGCGACCACAGTTCTCTTTCTGAGCTCTCACAGCCCCACCTACTTCACAGGGTATCTGTTGTGGGGGGAAGAACAGAAGTTTTGTCAGTTGCTTTGAGTCCCCTTCAATGGTTGAGAAAAGCAGGGTAGAAAAGCCAACTCTTCTTCTTTTCTTCTATATGCTTAAGGTGGATCCTGAGCAGCTGAGAGAGACCAAAGAGACTGCACCAGGGTGGGGGACAGGAGAGGAAAGAGCCTGGATGGAAGATAATGCATCGTTTGCCTTTAAACAAACACAGCCTGCTGACGAGAGTTATTGCAGCTTTGCAGTAAACTCTGGGGCTGCATCCGCTTGGAAGGAGGGCTGGCAGTGAGTCGCATGGCTATTAGCAACAATTAATGGCATCTAATTACCCTTTCCTTTGTCTTTTATTTAGCAACTGGGCTCTGCCCAGGAAACCGTGTGGCTTCCACTCTGCGAGTGTTTTGACTCTGGAAGGGTAAACTTAACTGATTTTTTTGAACAAACATAATCTACGAGGGGCCCCCTCCCTCTTCTATAAATACAGCAGATTCCATTGCTTTTTTTAAAAAAAATGGTGCTGTGTGCGAAAGGGTGGGACGCTGGAAACCGATGCGATAGCACAAGTGTGCACAGATATAGGGCTCTTCCGCAGTTTGCCTAGCTGGAAGCCCAGGTTCATAGTCACTGGGGAAGCCCAGCTCTTCACAAACCAAGGCAGAAGTCGCAGGGTGGCCATTCTTGCCACCTCTGGGCGCTGGAACACTTGCATGCAAGCTCTCTGGCTCTTAGAGAAGAAGGTGAGCCATGTGCCTGCCACCTCTCCCGGCGCCTGGCTGTGAAATCATCAAAGCCGGGGGACTTTCATCTCCTAGCATCGATGTTTATTATGTGCACAAATATTTTTTTTTCACATTCTATTTGAATCGAATTGAATACCCCAAAACCCAATTAGATTGAAATTCAACAAGATCCGATTCCAATTTCAAATCTATTCATTCAAATTTTTATTCGAATCTGCACATATTAATGCCAGCAACATTTGCAGGTGCACGTAGGCAACTTCCCCACATTCGTACATATCTGTACACATCTGTACGCGTCCGCAGGCATCCCGTAGTTATCCCATGTGCAACCCATTTTTGTCCCGTATGGATCCATACAAATGCGTACAAGTATGCATTGTGTACGAATGCGTCACACCTGGTGCCCACTACTGCATGGTGGCGGTGCATTATGGTGCCACTACTCCAAATTTACCTACTTACTGCGGACTGATGAACACTTGCTCTGCAGTATCAGGTAAATTCTAGGTTTCCTGCCAGTCCGGACAGGATGTTGAGAACAGCAAATGAGAGCCGAGCCTGCAGCTCAGCTCCCGTTGTCTGCCCTATCCCACGTGATGTGCCCCTCAACACATGCACCATGGAAGTACCACAGCTTTCTCTGAGAAAGCTGCGGGGAGGCTGCTGGAGTCCGGACAGTGTGTCGTGGCTTCGCAGCAGGTAAGCTGCACTTTTTTCTCCAACAGCGGATTTTATTCTGCTAACCTGGATGCAGCCCCAGTTGTCTGGTATGCCTCTCAACACAAGACTGCACCATTTGACCCCAAATGACTCAAGGTAATTTTGCAAAAGCAGAGGTGTGGCAGAATGGCAGAAAAGTGGGAGAAAGAGCCTCAAAGGCGCCTTCCCTCTCTCTGCCTCCAGAGCCCTGTCGATAGCCCTTACAGCAGATAGTACCCTTGCATTCAATGGACTCCTGGCTTCTGACTTAACGTCCATTATTTCCTTGCTGGAGGTGTCTGGGCCCTTAGAGGTCAGAGCGCTTAGGGAATAAACCAGAACCAGAGGAGATATCCTTCAAAACGTTTCCATTTTGGGAAACCCAAAGCAGAGGAGAAAACACACCAGTTTGGTCTAGTGGTTAAGGAGCTGGACTCTTCTCTGGGAATAACACGTTTGATTCCGGACTCCTCTGTGAAGCCATCTGGGTGACCTTGGGCTAGTCACAGCGGTCTTCTGAGCTCTCACAGTGCCACCTACCTCACAGGGTGTTCTGTGTGTGGAGAAGGATAGAAAAGCTTTGTCTGCCGCTTTGTCACCCCTTAAATGGGTGAGAAAAGCAGGATAGAAAAGTCAACTCTTCTTCTTCTTCTTCTTCTTCTTCTTCTTCTTCTTCTTCTTCTTCTTCTTCTTCTTCTTCTTCTTCTTCTTCTATACAGAGTCTGCCAAAGCTGTGGTCAAACCTAAGGTTTAATCGAGCTTCAGTCCACTTTCAGAGTGACCAGCAAAGTGACCAGCTGTTTTCTTTTGGGGTTAAATAACTCAGAAAATCTACCTTTGGGATAGATAATGTGGGAAGAAAATTACTGGCCAGGTTGCTGATGTGTTCTTTCTCTCTGAAGGTGGGCTGAAGCTGGATTAAGCCTGAGGTGTGACCACAGCCAAAGGGAATATTGCAGAAGTGCTGCAAGAAAGGGAGAGATAATAATTGTGCTTGGGAAGGAGAAGACTTCCGTGTAATAAACCCAGGGAGAATGCGCAGGGCAGGCGCGCAGGCCTGAGGAAGGCCTCGTGAGTGAGGTGGCTTGGTGGAAGGAGAATGGAGGTGGGGGAGAGAGAGAAAGTGTGACCGCAGAACTTAGAGATAAGGCCCTCCTCCACCCAAAGCCCAGGCTTTGGTCTGATAAGGACATGTTTACAAGCTGTAATGGGAGACATGTCTGCCCATATCCTCACAAAATCGTGGCTCAAGGGTAATTGTATCCATATCTTGAGAACGGTCAGGCTACTGCTGCGAGGGGTGAGAGGAAGGCAAAACCAGCAACTGTGGGATGTATAGGAAGGGAAGGGTCAGGAGGCCAAGGGAAGCTTCGTTCCACTCTCCTGCAGACCAGTTGCTTGCAGGCATTGCAAAGAGGGATGGATGGGGACAGATATTTGTAACATTCATTATTCGGACAAATTGGGATGAATCTGGACATTCGTCAAATCGAATGTTGCGATATTTGTATACTAACATTTGTATGAATATTAATTTTTTGGACATTCATATGAATAGTTCAGACATTTGTTAGATTTTGGGAGAATGGAGTGCCAGTCCCATCCACAATGGATCCAGATTGCATTCAACATGGATCAATAGCGGATTAAAAGTGGCTTCTGGTCAGATCTGATGTTTTCAGAACACAGATATGTTGCAGATATGTATCGGATACATATTCATTTGCATCGGATACATTTAAGATACTTATCCATTCGTATCTGATACATATTTGTTCTTATCAGATACGTATTGGATACAGATTCATTCCTACCAGATGCATATTCATTTGCATCGGATACATTTCAGATACGTATTTGTTCTTATCAGATATATATTCATTCATACCTGATATGTGTTGAATATTCGTACGAATACGTACGAATAGATTCGTACTGAATAGAATTTTACCATATTTGAATGTGATCTCTTCGTACGAATACGGATTTGCAAACATTCTATTTGTTATGAATCTTTTTTAAAAACCATTTTATTTATCGCTTTTATAAGAAAAGGAAATACAAAGGACCCATTTCGCTCAGAGCAGGAAGACCCCATTTCCACTGCGGACCCCATTAGAGCCACATTTGTTTCTACCAGTTCTAGGGAAATCCAGATTGAATGGGTCCTTCAGGACCTATAATCTGGATTTCATGTAGACCCCATTGGGGTCTTCAGCTATCAAATCCAGATTATACAGAGCCTGTTTGCACCACTGTTGGGCAATGGGGTCTAGGGGAGGCTCAGGGGGAGGGCACCCATGGGTGTGTGTGTGCACATTCTCCTAAGTCATTCCTAAGTCCCTCCAAAGTTGCCTTCAGAGATTAGCAGAGGCTTCAAAGAGAGGACCTCATGCAAGAGCAATGCCTTTGTCTAAGGCTCCGGAGAATCTCCAAAGTTTGTGGCAGACCGCTCCGGAGATTCTCCGGAGCCGCTCCAGAAGAATCTCCAGAGCGTCTACAGAGATTGCACCCCCTGTCGCCCAAAACACCTGGGGTCACAGGCGGGCCCCATGTGGGTAGATCTGGGGCCTATTCGCACTTGGTTTTATCCTGGAATATATCCTGGAATAGGGACTTGCTGTCCATATGCTAGTGCAGGCTTCAGAAGGCCCAAAGTGAGGTCTGCTAGAGTCTGCATTAGCATGTGGATCACAGACCCCTATCCTGAGATATACTCCAGAATATGGCCAAGTGCGAATAGGCCCCTGGATTTGCCACATAGGTGCTCCGGCATTTCCACTGCGAGCAAGCTAGCATCCATTGCTATTGGGTGCTAGACCACCCATGGAAACACATTGGGTACTTTCCTTAATCCGGATCTACTAGATCTGGATTAAGGGAAGTACCTATTTCTTAAATCCGGATCATCTTAGATCCAGATTAAAGGAGGTCAGTGAAAAAACACCTGTCAGCACCCCCAGTTGCAAACATTGCTACTCGCCCACCAGGATGCCTTGCCTAACCAAGTCTCCTATTCCATGCCATTCATCCTGGGCTTGACCAAGCTGAGAAGGACACAGTCAATCCCTTCTGTGGGATGGGAGGATGGAAAGAAGATCCTTTCCCTGCACCCATTCCTTCCCCAGCCACGTGCATGAATCTTGTTTCAATTACAGCTCCTTTGCCATGGATCAGAGAGAGATGATACAGCCATTTGCTTCTCACTTCTGTCTCCCCTTTGCTGTCATTCCAGCTCCTTTGTAAGAATCCCACAGCTGGAATTTGGACAGCTGGAACTATTCCTTCTTCTTGCACAGGGGAGACTGAAGGTCTTTCATAGGATCAAGGACCATGAATGCAATTTTTGGGATTCAGCTTCATTCGAATCCAATATCCAAATGTTTGATTTGATTCGAAACATTCAAATTCAACCAAATTTAATTCAAATTAAGCACAGTTGAATCTATTTGTTCGAATTTTCAGTTTGAATTTGCACTTACGAATGTCAACATTTGTATGTGCTCATGTGGATCTTTCCCACATCCAGTCGCCCCCTGTTCATTAATAAATCTAATTACTTGAGTGGGCATATATGCTTTTGGACATGCCCATCACTGGCATGCGCCCCCTGGAGGAGGGCAGTAGTAAAGGGCAAAAGGAGCCATAAGCCGACATTTGGGTTTTATTATCAAGATATTGTGTCTGTGAGTCATGGCTCTCCCTTTCTCTATATCCAGAACTGCTTCTTTGCATTACCTCTGACCCAAAGAGGCTGAGTGTGTGGGTGAGAACATGCCTGAGATGTAAAGCTGTGCTTTTTTGCTTTTTAAAAAGTCCCTTCCTCAAGGTTTCCTTGACTTCTGGCTCAGTCCTCTACTGACAGCCGTTACATCATGCCAGGGTCCGCCTTGCTCTTCCTAAATGGCTACAGGTGCCTGGTTCCATTCAAGCCTATTGTGCCTGCCTTGCTTCCTTGCCAGGAAGGCAGCGGACTGCTCTGGCACTCTCTTTCGGATACAGGGAAAATAAAGAATTTGCCGGGCTTCAAGCGGTCAGTGGTTTGGGCAGAACGCAATCCCCTGATGACGAAGAGGAAGCAAGATTAGATCAGGCTCCGTCATAGAACCTGAACCTCCACGCTCCTGGCAGGGGCCCTCGGGGAGAAGGCCGCTGTGGGTCCAGGGAGCCATTTTTAGCCTTCGTTCGGCAGACGATCTTTGATTGTGTTTGCCGGTTTGAAGTCTTCCCAGCTGCAACTTTGCTGCATCCTGTGACTTGGCAGGAAACGAGATACGGGGAGGTACCGCTTCCAAGGAGCCAAGGAGGTGTGACCACGGCTTCGTCCCTGCCTGGGAGAGGAAAGAACGGTCTGGAATGGAAACTGCCCACGGCCACGGGCATAGGCTGGAGCTTAAAGCCTTGCCAGAAATAAAGTGAAGGGCTCAATTGTTTTGCCGGCAGATGCTGGCAGAAAGCATCCAAATTAAAATAATCTGCATAGCTCTTCAAGGCTGGTGCATACAAATGGAATCGGGGAAGGTGCCAAGTGTGTTCTTGCTTTTCCTGGAGATGCAGAGATGTGGAGCAGTCCAGCTGTGCCGGAGCCAACTTGAGGGCCTTCTTCATGGTGTGGCTGCTGCAAGCGAAGTGAGTCCTTCAGAGATACACCAGATGCTAGCTCCGTTTGAGAGCTTAGCCTTGTCCACACACACAGCTCACCGTCGCAGCTCAAAGGTTGCTTAGGCCACGGTCGCACCTTCTTCAGTGCATCTTCAGGTCTGACTGCTCGCCCCTTTTCATTTCTATATGTTTTATCTGTGGACTTTCCACACATATAGGGTAGAAAGTCCACAGGTTGGTGGACTTTCTACCTTCCCTTTGGATTTTCCTGAGTGGAAAAGTCCACATATAAAACGGACAAGAATGAAAAGGTGTGAGCAGCCAGACCTGAAGATGGACAGAGGAAGGTTTAAAGTGAAGGTATGACCATGGGCATGGAGGACTATGTACCGACTTCAGGGTTTTTAAAGAGGGACTTTAGTTAGTAAAATGCTATTTCAGACATCTTGACCATGTTAAGACATCCACAAAGGACAGGATCTTCTTGAAGATGATCTGAAACAGGACAGCGTTATGTTAACATCAGAGTGAAATTTCTCTGCTCTGCATGGACATTCATACACAAAACATATGTTGCAACATTCATACGTTGACATTTGCATTACTATGAATGTTTCAGAACATTCATGAGGTGGGAGAGCAGCTGTGCCAGTCACACGTGCAACGGATCCAGAGTGCATTCGACATGCTTTGAGAGCAGACTCAAAGTGGATTCAGGGCGGATTTGATGCTTTCAGAGGGGCTATGTTACAGGATACGTATCAGATACATATGCATTCATATCAGATAGTCATACAAATACCTTTGTGTCGAACAGAATCCTACCACGTTCAAAGGGGATCCATTTGAACAAATACAAATTTTCATGCATGCAATATGATATTAATTAAATGCAAAAAAAGTTAAAATAAAATTGTGCATAGCCCCACTCTGAAACAGCCCTTGACCCTGTTTTGGACTACAGCACCCATATTATCACTGCCAGCTGAATTGAGGGGCCAGTGTGGTGTAGTGCAGTGGCAATCTCCAAGGCGGCTGGGCACAGGACCACCTAAGTGTTGTCCCCCGTTGGCTGGGCACTGTTAGCTGTGACTCCCCTCTCAGGATGCCTCAGATGGTGAGACATCTGACTCCCCTTTGCCACCATTTGCTCCCCCACCATTTGGAAGTCTTGGAAATGGGCAGCTGAATCGAAAATACTTTCAGGTCTGCCAGTGCTTGGATGATTCAATATTTCTCCTTTACTATTTCTATCTCCATTGTCTTCCTATTCTCAAAGGAAGGACTCTCTATCCCCTGCCCCTTGAAAGACACACACGCACACACACACACACGCACACACACACTTCAAAAACCAGGCATTGTTTTGCCTTTCTTTGATTCAATGTCCAAAAACAGTTATAGGAAACTGTTCAGCAGATGTTTTACAGTACGAAGTGCTGGGGGGGGGGGACCGAAGTGTCTGGGTTTTTGTTGAAGTTTCTATCTTTAGATCAGGGCTTCCTCCCATTGAACGTTTCTGCTGGCAAAAGAGGGACAGGGGAATTCAAGGTTTTGATTGTCCTATTTGCTTTCTGTTGTTACAAACACAGATGGAGACACGCAGGCATAGAAAACAATCCCGGCCGGCTGAAATGCTGGATTTGAATGAATGGCATGAGTTAAAGAGGCATGCTTCTATGGCAGGAACTGAAACTTGCCAGGCTGTGAGGAACGCGGCACCATCTCACAGATCTGGAGGAGAAGAAGAGTTGGCTTTTCTACCCCGCTTTTCTCGCCCATTAAGGGGACTCAAAGCAGCTGACAAAACTTTCTTATTCTTCTTCCCACAACAGAACACCCTGTGAGACTGGGGGGGGGGGCTGTGAGAGCTCAGAAGAGAGCTGTGACTAGCCCAAGGCCACCCAGCTGGCTTCATGGAGGAGTGTGGAATCAAGTCCGGTATTACCAGATAGTAGTCTGGCTCCCTAAGCACTAGACCAAACTCTGCCCTTTGCCATTGTGCTTATCTTCTGAACATGGTTTGGAGACCATATGCCCAGTGACGTGTGGCATTACTGTGTAGACCAAAGGGGACAAACTCAAACAAAAGGCAACTTCCTTTATGTTCTTCATAGCTCACTGGAGATAATAGCATGACATTCTGAACCACAGGGAGGTTGAACGCCCGAGCCCTCAGGATGGTAGAGCTGAACATGGCGCATGTGCTTTTAATCACTGTCCAGAGCATTGGTGCCATTCAGGACATTATCACAATTGCCTATGTACTTAACAAAGACATTTCCTGGCACAGCAGAGGGTCACCATAGCTGGGAAAAGAATTAGTAATTTAGGGACCTATTCTGTGATGTCCTTCCAGAGCACTCTTAATCATCCCTTCCTGAAAAGATCATCTAGCCGGCAAGATGAATCTTCAAGGAAATCCAGCTTGACCTGGTATTTCCACATCCCACTGGGATTCTTCCAGAAATGCTAGTGCCAGCTAGGAGTTTTTTTGAAATTAATTTGCCTTTTTATCCTTCCCTATACCCAAGGGTCTCAGGGCATGTTGGGAGGCCCTGTTTGCATGGCGCACTGACTCCTGGCACCACTTCCTGGTGCACTGCCAGAACATGGCATTCCCATGGTATTCTGGCCTGTGAGGGTGCACTGTTTATGTGCTTTTTATAGCCCAGAATATGGACATGGGTCTGGCTATGGATCTCATTAAAGCACCACTTCCTAATCTATGGCCTATGAAGTGGATGAAGTGTAATCTTCATCAATGTGGATGAAGTGTGTGATAACAGGGTGTGGAACTTTCTCAAGTCTTCATTAGTGTGCAGAAGGTTGGACCATGGAGTGGAATGTTTTCTGATCCAAGTCCTAGTGTGGAAAGAGTCTCAGAAGTGATCTGTAGACATGGGGACACTTGTGCAAATCTGTAGGACATTTTTTATGTACTTCTGTTCTCCTGAGCCTCCAGATGGTCCTGATCTCCAGCTCCTAGCACTTAACTCCCAGCACTTTATGCCAGCTCAGCTGACACAGAGTCCTGGCAGTTTTAGTTTAGGGCTGATTGAAGGCCTGGACTCTAACCCCAAGTGTCCCAGGCAACCATATAACATGATGAGAGTGGCAAGTATAGTGATACCACCCACCAACCCACCCCCTTTTTCTGATGGATTGTTGGCTGGCCATTGCTTACGTTTTTCAGATAAGATAAGAGTGCTGTTTCCCTGTGCTGACTTTGGAAACTAGTTAAAATTCAGGAAACTGGGACAGGGTTCCTGGATTTCAACAAGCATTTATGGATCAGGGCAGAGAAATGGTCTGGAAAGTCAGGCTCATAGGTTCAGACATTGCAAAGCATTTCCATATCCTTGCCAAGGGTACAGGCATGGACCTGTCCCTGCTGTTGTCCAACCCTTGGTAACAAGGATGGTTGAACTTTCAATTTCCAGTGTTCCATACATCCCTCAAAGACCCATTTCCTCCTTTTACTATAGAGGGTGCTGCTGTCACAAAGGAAGAACATCTAGACTGATCCCAGCTCTTCAGCAGAGTCCTGACAGCATAGAAGCTGATGGAGATCCGCTTTGTGGATAAACGTCAGATATCAAGGTCCTGCAGTGAAATTCCCCGACTTGCCTGTGATACCCTCTAAATCCTGATGGCAGCTAATCATGCAAACTGGCAGACTGGCTTGCCTTCAATGTGCCACTGGCAGAAATCGTAGAATTCCCTGGTATGGTCCCTAAATTGTAATCAAAACCATCCTTCTCGCTGTTTGGGGGCTATGAACCACTTGTTCTGCTGCCCGAGGCCCAATTGAAGATGATGGGAAAATCTTCAGCTAAGGGTCTTTTTCATTCCAAATAGACGATCGTCCCCCTCAAGCAGACAGCTTGTTAAGTGCCCTGCTTTAATGAATTGTGTTGTTGTTGTTGAAAAAAAGTAGAACTCCTCCAAATTCCATCTGGGAAAACTGCAGAATAAAGTCCCCAATTCACAGGGGTCTCTGTGGCTGCTTTATTTATTAGCCCTTCATCCAAGGTTGCGTTCACACCTAATTTTTAATTCAGCTTCAGTCCACTTTCAGCATGAGAGAACGCATCAGCAAAGTGACAAGCTGGTTTCTTTCAACATTATATAGCTCAGAAGACCTAATGCGGAAAGAAAATTACTGTCCAGTTTGCTTATTTGAACTTCTGCTCAGAAGATGGACTGAAGCAGGATAAAAATTTAGGTGTGAAAGCAGCTCAAGAGGTGTTAGCCAGTTTGGTCTGGTTGTTAAAGAGCTGGACTCTTATCTGGGAATACCAGGTTTGATTCCACACTCCAACATGAAGCCACCTGGGCAACCTTGGGCAAGTCACAGCTCTTCTCTGAGCTCCCTTTAAACAGGTGAGAAAAGAGGGGTAGAAAAGCCAACTCTTCTTCTTCTTCTTCTTCTTCTTCTTCTTCTTCTTCTTCTTCTTCTTCTTCTTCTTCTTCTTCTTCTTCTTCTTCTTCTTCTTCTTCTTCTTCTTCTTCTTCTTCTTCTTCTTCTTCTTCTTCTTCTTTAACTGAAGGCTAATCTTCCTTTGTCACCCCAGTATAGGCCTGGTATCTTATTCAGGTGTGTGAAAACAGCCCTGCTCCCAATGACCAATAGATTTAGATAGAGCTGCACAATGAAGCCCAAAGCCAGGAAAAGGAAGGAAGAGAAGAAAGGGAATGGAGGTAATGGAGTAAATCACTCTGAGCAGTTGACCAAATCCATGCAGCTAATTGTCCTGAGGCTGTTATCCCAGATTATGCCCCAGAGTAGAGGCCTGCTGTGCATTTGCTGGTGCAGACAAGAGCAAACCCTAGCACCAGCAAATGCACAGCAGAAGCCTATCCTGGGATATAATCCAGAATCAGGCCCAGCGCAGAAATGGACTGTCATTCAGGTGCAAAGAAGAAAGAGAACTAGTGTCATTTGATCTCATTGTAGGCTATGCTGTATGGCTGTTGTGGTCATAATGCATCATAAAGGGAAGGGAACATTGCTTGTGATCACTGGGGAGGAGAGAAAGACTTGTTCAGGAAGACACACAGGTTGTTGTCTGGAGGTTGATAAGAACACAAGGAGACCTCTGCTGGATCAGGCCACAGTCCGTCTGGTCCAGCAATCTGTCTCACACAGTGGGCCACCAATCGCTTCTGGGTATCCCAAGCAGAAGACAAAGGCAAAACCTTCACCTGCTCTTGACTCCCTGCAAATGGCCTTTAGAGGCATCCCTCCAACCAGGAAGTGGTACCTAGACATCCATTGTAGTAGCTATTGATACACCTGTCCTCTATGAATTAAGAGAAGCCCTGCTGGATCAGGCCACAGTCCATCTAGACCTGCACTGCATCTCCCACAGTGGCCCAACAGTTCCTTCTGGGCATCTGCAGCAGAAGATGAAGGCAAAGCCTTCACCTGCTCTCCATTCCCTGAAAATGGCCTTTAAGCCAATAAACGACCTCCGATGGGGAGGGGAAAGTGATTTTATTTTTTGCTGCAAAGCTGGTGACCTGCTGGAGCCACGTAAAAGCTGATAATGAAGGCATGATGCCTTAATTGGGCTTTGCATTATTAATCCGGAGACCTAAAGCATAAAAGTAGGAAATGGAAGTGTGTGGGCAAAGTGCAGAAATTGAGCATAATTACTCATCCCATTTGGTGAACCAGCAAACACAGGCATCAGAAATTCACCCTAAGAAGATTTGCATGAAAGCCAAGTGTGTTGATTACCCCCACAGCTCTAGGGACATTTTCTCTCCTTTTGTCCACTTAGCTTCCTCTCTGACCTGCAATGCATGCATTATTCAATGAAAGGGCTCTTAGAATGTAACCTGTGCTCACATAAATGATCCTTTGGAAACTTGTTTTTCATGTGTTAAAGGCAAAAGGGGAGAGGCCGGGAGGATACAATACATTAATATTTCTCTGTGACTATATTTGCTGCAAATGTTGCCTCTGATATAGGGATAAAGGTGAGGGGTTGATTTGTTTTTTAAAGGATTCTGTGTTTTTGAGTTGAATTAGCTATATGTAGTAGTAGTAGTAGTAGTAGTAGTAGTAGAAGAAGAAGAAGAAGAGTTGACTTTTCTACCCCACTTTTTGCACCTAGTGCCCATCCTTTATTGCATCCCTGCTCCTCTTTCCTCGCGATACCTGATTAGTACCATTTGGAAGTAACCTTGTCCCAGGAAAGCTTTTCTTCTGTTCTCCTTTTGACCTGCACGGATAAGAATCCGACCTC
The DNA here is from genome assembly GCA_023333525.1 of Aspidoscelis tigris stejnegeri. Classification (NCBI taxonomy): domain Eukaryota; kingdom Metazoa; phylum Chordata; class Lepidosauria; order Squamata; family Teiidae; genus Aspidoscelis; species Aspidoscelis tigris. The sequence goes on from JALMGA010000011.1 coordinate 23,812,456, forward strand.
ATGGACAGAGACAGCGCAGCAGTCTGCAAGGAAATCGATAGGACATTTAGAGAAGTGGATCCTTCCCTCTTTGATGGCAAGCGGTCAGTGGGGGACAAAGGAGCAGATGCTTTGCTCTGCTGCCACAAACTCCAGCCTCCATCTCTTGGGGCAGCTGGCAAACGGAGGCGCAAGATCAGCACCTGTAATCCAGATGTGGGACGGCATCACAGAGGGCGAACATCTGCCTGGTGTGCTACATGCCAGTAGCTTTGATTCAGAAGGGGATAGGAAGAAGGCACCATTAAAGTCCAGATAAGACCACAAGGAAATCTGTTCCTTTGACTGTTTGTGTGGGACGGGGCTCTTTCATTTGCTTCCAAGGCAGTCCACCTATGATGGATTTGATGGTTGAGTGCATCAGCAGTTCAACAGGAAGAAGGAGAGAGGAGGGGCTCGTTCATCTGAATCTTTAGTGCCACTGTAAGTTCAAGTCTCTCTCCCAGTGCTTGCCCTTTTGGAAAGGTGCATCATTATTTATGAATTCTGCTTATATGTCTGCATTTCTATTTTGCCTTCCTTCCACAATAGACAGAAGACATTTCTTTGCCTTTGCTGCATTTCTGTAATGCGAGTCTCATTAACGTCCCCCCCCCAAAACCCTCCCCCAGAAATATATTTTAAAAAATAGACAATGGCTGCATTCAGACACGTTTATACTGTGCAGTGGAATGCAAAGTCCAGATTGAGGCATCACATATGACGATTGATGGGTCGTCATGGCGTCGCATTATCTGATCAGGACTGCACGCTTACCTTAATGCTGGATCAAGGACACTCGCTGTGCAGTGTAAGCAAAATCCGAAGTTTCCCTCCAGTGAAGGCAGAACAATAAGAACAGCAACACAAGAGCACAAAGGGCAGCTCAAATTTGGTTGGCTGCCTCAACCCATGTGACGGCATGCACCAACTCAGCTCTCACAGCTCTGATGGGGAAGCTACTGAGCTGCCTTTCAAGTCAGGGCAGCTGGTCAATCACTGCACAGTAAGGATACTGCACTTTTACGTTTAACTGCAGATTTATTCCACTAGTCTAGAGGCAGCCTATGATAAAATCATCAGAAAGCCACCAGCCAGCTGGGTGACTTTGGGCTAGTCACAGTTCTCTTCGGAGCTCTCACAGCCCCACCTACCTCACAGGGTAGGTAGGGGAGAAGAATAGAAAAGCTTTGTCAGCTGCTTTGAGTCCCCTTAAATGGGTGAGAAAAGCAGGGTAGAAAAGCCAACTCTCCTCCTCCTCCTCCTCCTCCTCTGGAGGTGTTCAGGCAGAGGCTGGACAGACATCTGGGGCCAATTTGTATTGCAGCCCATATTGAATGATTAGGGCACTTCTGGGAAAGAGCATCTGCACTACAGCCTCCAAGTGTCTCCTGCCTGCCCAGAAGTTCCCTAATCATGCACTACCTGTGAAGCAGGAAATCATGCTCCATGTCCTCCCTAAAAATAGATTTCCCTGAAAATAGAAGAGAGACATCTAGATTATATATAATATATAAAATAAAGTGTCGGAAAAGTTCCATTCTTATGGTTCTCAGATTTATAAGATCCTTTGCATCAAAGACTGCCTCTACTGGTGAATCCTTTCTCTGATTTTCTGAATGAAAATAGCTTCAGGCAATGACAGTGAACCCTTTATGTCTACCAGCTTGGCTTTAAAGGTATGTTTGTTCCACCTGCTGAGATATATTTTTATCCAAAAAAGGGGCCAAATGTCCAAGTCCTTCAGATTTTGGTAGGGATGTACATGGATGTTTTTTTTCCCCCCTGTTCAATCAGTATCAAATCGAATGTAATATATCTATTGGTTCAAATAGATCCCCTTCTAATCTGGTAGGATTCACTTACCTGTTGCATCCAGCCAGGTAGTGTTTGCCCCTCTGCTGGACGAGGAGGTCAACAGGGCTGCCGCGCAAGCATGCTGACCCAACTCTTCCTGCACAGACTGTGAGTGTCACCATGGCGCGGATGCAGGCAAAAGTGGTGCAAGGTGTTGCAGCCAAAATGGTGGTGCCCTGAAAAGGACCAGCCACACAGTTGCAGGGGCAGGTGACGATGGCTAATGTTGAACAGCGCTCCCAAATGCGAGCACTAGTCAACATTGTTTCATCATGCTCCTTTCCTGTCCAGCGGACAGGGAGGAAAGTGTGACATTGCCCGCATTTGGGTTGGCTAAGTGAATCTTGTGTTGAGCAGGGGTTGGACTGGATGACCCTGGAGATTCCTTCCAATTCCATAATTCTGTGATTCTCAGGCACCACATGTATCCTGCTTCTGTCTCAACTCCTGGAGACTTTCCCACCTGCCCATCGTAGCTGGCATCAAACACACAGGCCTCAGCTTTAGCCAGCAAAACGCACGGGCGCACAAGGCCATTTAATGCTGTACCTCCAAGGCTCCCTTCTGGCTTTCGTGGCCAAGGCTCTGTGACTAATGGCTGTAGAAATTCAGCATAACAATAACGACGTTAATAACGCTCATAAGACCTATTTTAAAATACTAAATCCCAAAGTCTTGCTGACATTAATGAGTCAGAATTCTCTGCAGGCTCATTAAGCCTGGCTCATTACTCCCAGTATAATAACCTTCATAATTTAAACAATGCACTTCATGATCTGCTACGAATTTCTCCAGAAGGAAGCCCTCCTTCAGGGAAACAAACTTTTTTTTTCCATGCAGGCACAAGTGGGTGGAATTTAAAAATAACCCAATGGAGTCTGCAGACGGTTTTAAAAGTCCTTCATCTTGGGAAAGCTGTTGCAGGCATTTTGATACCAGCTGCCGGCAGAGTGATTTCCCTGAAAATAGAAGAGAGACATCTAGATTATATATAATATATATAATAAAGTGTTGGAAAAGTTCCATTCTTATGGTTCTCAGATTTATAAGATCCTTTGCATCAAAGACTGCCTGGAATGGTGAATCTTTTCTCTGATTTCCTGAATGAAAATAGCTTCAAGCAACGACAGTGAACCCTTTATGTCTACCAGCTTAGCTGGAAAGGTATATTTGTTCCACCTGCTGAGATATATTTTTATCCAAAAAAGGGGCCAAATGTCCAAGCCCTTCAGATTTTGGTAGGGATATTCATGGATGTTTTTTTTTCCTGTTCATTCAGTACCAAATTGAATGTAATATATATATAGATCCCCTTCTAATCTGGTAGGATTCACATTCTGTACAAATGTTCAATATGAATCCAATTCAAATCCTGCCATGAATTGCCTACAATGAATCCCCTACATATCTGCTCTGAACATGTCAAATCTGCTCTCAATCCATTTTTAATCTACTCTGAATCTGCTTTGAATCCATTCACACTGGGCAGCCATTTTCCCACCTCCCCAGGTTCACAAATGTATCGAAGCATTTGATTCATAGTAGAATGTCCGACTTTGGATGAACTCATATGAATTTCTGATGTGACCAAGGGTGTTTTTCCACTGTCACTAGAAGTACCCATTACATACCCATTAATGGGTACAAAAATGCAATTACATACCCATTAATGGGCACTTAATGGGTATTTTTAGTGACAGTGGAAAAACATCCCAATATTCATGCATATCCCTAGATCTTGGAAAAGAGCAAAGGAGTTTGAGGTTAATGATCCAAGAGGAGTGATACCTCAGATGACCCTGGAGCACCGGAAGAGGAGCAGATGGTTGCACCACTGGGACGCTCCACGTAAGTTCCTGGTAAACACTGGTTAAAGAGTGGAAAACGATTTAGTGCTCTACACCTAACCAACAATTAGTGAACTTCTGGTGAGGCAGGGCATGGTTGGAGGCTTTTGCAACCTCCTTGAAGTGCAAATGCTCTTCACCAGACGTTTACTAGAGGCTCTAGTGCAAATAGGCCCCTGGACTGGGTTGCCATAGAAAACAGGCACCTCAGATAGAGATTGTGTCTGCAAATGAAGGGGTGCAGTCACCACCAGGTACCTTCCTACCAGTGCATGTGGAGGTGCAGTAGGTGAGATGTTTAATCAAAGCACCCCTTAGAGTAGGTAGATGTGCTTTTTCCTTCAGCCCTGCATCATGGAAGGTACCTGCGTGGCTGCTGGGCAAACCGGTTGATGGACTAGGTTGGGCATATTGTGGTCCATAGCTGTGTTTTCACACCTAAGTCTTAATCCAGTTTCAGTCCGCTTTCAGAATGAGAGAACGCATCTGCAAAGTGACCAGCTGGTTTCCTTCAGCACTATCTAACTCAGAAAACCAACTTTTGAGTTAGGTAATGAAGAAAGAAAATGACTGTTCGCTTTGCTGATGTGTTCTTCCATCCTGAAGGTGGGCTGAAGCTGGATTAAAACGTAGGTGTGGAACCCAACCCAGGAGGCTCATCATATGGTTCTCTCACCAATACATTGCCGAGCCAAGTTCTGCATGATATTCTATCTTGTCTCTTTGCCTACACACGGTCCTTGATTTTCTCTAGGGCTCACTTACCCTCTTCATCTCAGCCTCCTGTGTCCTCCTGGCCCCCAGAAGGACGAGCACCGTGCAGTGACTGTTTCTGCAGTCAATGTGAGGGGCTTGAGTGAACTTCTTCCCTGGTTCTCAGCACAAAGCCGCCAACAGCAGAAGCCAGAAACACAGCTGTGTTTCATTTCCCACAGAAGTGATGCCAATTCTGCAATGAAACACTTTGATTGAAATCTCTCTCTCTCTCTCTCTCTGTTCGTCTATATGCAGGAAGGATGAATTCTTGCTGTCAAGAAAGCAAGACCCAAATGCATCTGAAATTGATCAGCCTATACGACGTGGTCAGCAACATCATGGCGACACTGTGGCTCCAGAGATTCCCCTTTATGGAGTCTTCCCAGCCCCCTGCCTATCTTGTATGACTTAGAAAAAGGTTTGTAGAAATCAATGGAAGAAGTCCATGGCTACTAGTCCTGATAACAGGGCACCAACATCTGGTATATGCTTCTGAAGGTCTGGCATGAGGTCTTCTTCATGAAGCTGGTTGGCCGTTATGAGAACAGTCCAGAGGAGCCACTGATCCATGCCAGCAGCACAGATTTAAAAAACGTATTCTAAATACTAAACTACCAATATCTACAGTGGTCGTGGCAAGAATGGTCACATTAGCCAAAGCCCAGGGCAAAAAGGGGCATCTTAACATCTTCCTAAATGTATACAGAGAAGGGGTGTGATGCACCTCGAGGGGGAAAACTATTCCATAACTTGGGGGCCATTACTGAAAAGGCCCTTTCCTAGGTGCCCACCCGCCTCACTACTGAGGGTAGTGGGACAACCAGGAGGGCCTCACCTCCAAATCTCAAAGCATAGGCAGGTCGGGATGGGAGAAGGTGTTCCTTTAGATATTTTGGGTCCAAGTCATTTAGGGCCTTGTAAGTCAGAGATAACACCCTGAACTGGGCTCAGTAGTGAATTGGCAGCCAGTGCGACTCCTTTAAGACTGGTGTGATGTGCATCTGGCTAGTTGTTCCGGTCAGCACTCTGGTGGCTGCATTTTGCACTAGCTGCAACTTCCAAACTGTCTTCAAGGGCAGCCCCAGGTAGAATGCATTACAGTAGTCAAGTCTAGAGGTTACCAGAGCATGGTTAACTGTGGCCAAGTTGTCTCCATCCAAAAAAGGCTTCAGTTGGTGCACCAGCCATAGTTGGAAGTAGGCACTCCTGGCCAACGGCCTCCACCTAGTGCAGAGACAAGGAGTACCCCCAAATTTTGCACCTGTCCCTTCCAACCCCCTGTAGAATTGCATCAGAGCTCTTCAATCATCATGGGCTTCCAGAAAGAAAGGAACATCTAATTCTTCACTCTGATCTCATTTTTCCAGTCGTTGCCCAAAGCTGCCCATGGCTGTAAGCGATCTTGTGAATTTTGATAATACTCGGAGCAGGTATGGTACAACACCTAACGTTTCCACGGAAGATGATAATGACACACAGACATAAAAAAGGTACACAGGTTGAGTCCAGGGCAGTTTCCAAGAGCTGTGTTTGACCTGAATGATGTTTCACTTTTCCGACCACTGACTTCTTACCACAAATGGATTATTCATTTGCAAAATCAGCTTCCCTTACATAACGTGGTACTGGGCTATAAAAAGTCATGTTATAGAACCAATTTAAAGCATAAAAGGAGCTGAGATGTCTCTGAAGGACAGCTGTTGGAAGACTTTGGCAATTTTCGACATTTGATTAGTAACGAATCGAGTATTCAAAAATCCAAATTTTGCCAGATGCAAATGCCGCATCCCCCCATCCCTTAGCGGCACAGAAAGTCAGAACTGGGCTTGTAGGCATGGGGAAAAAATTAAGTTTAATAAATTTTAAAATAATTTAAAAAACCCCAAAGCACTACAAGGTTTAGCGGCAGTTGGGCGGTTGAGCAGTTTTGCACACCTCTCTTCCTCTGGGAACGGCAAGAACCATTATCATGATCGCCTTGGTGATCGGGAAACGAGGGTGGAATATTTGGGAAAAGGAACAAAAATCAAGCCATTATCCTGCCTGCTTTGGTGATTGGGAAACGGGTGGAATACTTGCCGTAGAAAAAGGACAAAAATTAAGCCATTATCCTGCCTGCCTTGGGGGCCAGGATTTTTTCACTCCCCCAAAATGACAGTGATTGTGATCTCCAATGCACAGGGCAGGAATGGCAAGCACACCACATCTCCCAATGACGCGAGCGCCAATCTCCTTCCAAAATAGTCCGGAACCGTCTCCATGCGTGGGCTTGGCTCACTAAGCAATGTGTGCTGGGACCCCAAACCATGCTCAGACTTGTTTTTTCAGGTACCAGATTTGGTCCTGGTCTGGTACGGTTTGGGGTGATTTGGTCCTTGGAGATCGGACCAAATAAAAAATGCATGGGGACACTGCTTGCCGAACCCAATTTCCGTACTAGACCAAACGTGCATGGGGACACGCCCTAAGTAACCAGTCTGGATCCAGCCTTGGTGACTACTTTTCAAAGCAGGAAGAACAGGCTTAAGGAAGGTAGCAGAGTTGGGTGGATGGTGGGAGAAGAGTGAGTTGGGGGGGGGGGACTCTGTATCTGATTCTGGAAGAAAAACAACAACTCCATTTGGGCAACTTCCTTGTCTGAATAATTTCAATTGGCACAAGGGCATCTCTGTTATTGTTGCTTCTGCTGCTGCTACTGTCAGGGCGGGGTGGGGGATGCCACTGTGAGACAGAAGAAAGAGACATTCCTCTTCTTAAAAATTTCCAGCTGCCCCTAAATCGCTCTTGCCCCGACCACACCCCTTCCTATTTGTAGAGGCGCCTCTGCTCGCAGCATTATGGTATCTCCATCCTCTTTAACCCCAGCGGATGGGAATCATACACACCAGGTAGCGGGACAGAGTCAGACCAGCGTGGCCAGAACGGCTCCCTGAGATTCCCCGGGCAGTTTCTCTTCTGATTTCCCAGGCAAGCATCTCTTTCTTTTATTCGGTCCTTATGGTGGTGATTTGGAGAGGAGGGCTGCCGAACGGAACGGCTTGGGGGATGTTGCCTAGTTTGGGAGAAGCTGATCCTCCATCCCCCCGCCGATGCTCAGGCATCGGGAGCGAAGACGGTTCTCTCCTTCGCGGTCAGGGATGCGGATGGACCGCGGGCAGCAGGAGCTGCATTAGAAGTTCGGATCCTGCTGTGCCGTCATTCAGGCTCATACGGTAGCTGGGGCGTTGTTGTTGTTGTTGTTGTGGAGGTGGGGGTGTTGCAGAGGTTCTAAGTCAGAGGGAGAGAAAATCGTTGTTGGTCTCTGCGTGGCTTGTTGATCCAAGCTTAGAAGAGGGTTAATTCCTTCGGTTTTTGCACAACTTTGGCACGGAAGTCAAAGTGGCTGCGTTCACACTTACGTTTCAATCCAGATCCAGTCTGCTTTCAGAGCGAGGGGGTGTATCAGCGAAGCGAGGAGTTGTTCAATAACTCAGAAAATTCCCCTTTGGGATGGATAAAGTGGTGAAAAATATTACTGGTTACTTTGCTGTTGTGTCCACTTACCCTGAAAGTGAACAGAAACTGGATTGAAATTTAAGCTGTGGGTTTAATCCAGCTTCAGTCCGCTTTCGGAGTGAGAGAAAATACATCAACAAAGCCACAAGCTGTTTTCTTTCAGGGTCAATTCCCCTTTGGGATAGAGTATGTGGGAAGAAAATCACTGGTCACTTTGCTGATGCGTTCTCTCACTCTGAAACTGGACTGAAGCTGGATTAAACCTTAGGGGTGACCACAGCCAAGGTGAGCAAGAAGGGGAGGCCATGGGCAGCTCTTCGGAAAATGTGTGGCTCCTGATTCACATGAAAAGGGCCTTCTCTGGGAATCCGGTGCGAAAATACTGATCCAAAATGGTCCCGCTGTCGACTTTCCCCTTCCCTGAATTCCCCCTGCAAAAGCGTCTTAGTAGAACTTTGCCCAGGTGACTGCAAACCTTAAAGGCACCCCTGAAAATGTAATTCAGGGGTGGATTAGATATGGGATGTTTGTTATCCATGGTGCTGTTTATATGCACCGCCCATGAAACTGATTTTCAAATGGAAGCGCTTCAGGGTGGCAAAACCTACCCAGATCATCTTCTGGTAAACCTCCTGGCTAGGAAGGATAAGGGTTTCTGGATCCTGCTTTACCTTTTGATAGTATTCCCTCTCTGTGTGGTACTGGCAGTTCTCAGATACCTGGAAGCTGACTAGTGTCTGTGCTATTTCTATTCTGCTTCCCCTCTCATGAGCTTTAAAGCAGTATAGACAATTCCTGCACCAGTTTTATTTCACAACAGCCTCGTAAGGTTGGCTACCCTGAAACTGAGCAATGGATAACGGAACGTGGCTCTGATAACCAAGTTAAATTTCTTATGAAATTATCCCCCAGAAAGAAAAGAGAATGTAACAACTTGACTGCCCAACAAAAATATTATACTTCCATTTTTATTTTTTTAAGAAGCGCATTTCAATTTGCTGGTTTTGAAACAATTCCGAGCTGGAATCCAATGGGCCTTTCCTCCTGGCTTTTAAAAGCGTCAGGAAACACCGCAAAAGCCAAGAATTCCTTGGAGACTCTGAAATCCCAACGTGGAAAGAAACCTTTTTTGTGGTCTAATGGTACTTTGGGCGCGAGGGTCTGCAATACCGTGGCTTTCATCTCCTAGGCGCCTGCCGACAGATTGCGTGTGGGTAATTGAACGCAAGTTTGTCATGGTCATAGGCAAAGCAGAATCGCAGACTGGTAAATAAAAATGGCTCCTCTCTCCCCTATGTTTTTGGGAAGAGGAAGGGTCTGGGCTTTATCCTTGCCACTCGCATGGAGAGACGTATTGCTCTCACTTGGCAGCGGCTACATACAGAATGTTGTTCCTTTCATTTCAGCAACAGCCATCAGTGGATTATCAGGTTGAAAAAAAATAATAATAAAACCCCTGTGCTGGGATTGAACCTGGCACCTAGAAGCCGGATTGGCACTGCTCACGCAAATCCTCGCATCAGTCAGTTTTGTTTTATTTCTCATTTGTTTGTTTGTTTTAAAATCTTTCTCCCTTCCCAGTAGAGCAAAGAGTAATTCCTGGCGTTCCCCACTCCCTCTTTCTCCATAGCCTCAGAACAAACTTGAGAGGTTGGCTGGAAAAGAGGGGCCTTGTCTACTCTTCGTGTCCAGGGGTCCGAGGGCAACATCTTGGGGACTTAGGTTTCCAGTTTTAGGGGCCTCCACTGGAGTGCATGAGGCCCGCCTGAGGCGCATGGGGCAGAGAGCGCAAAATCACACTCTCCAGAGAAGCACCGCTTGCGCCATTTTGTCAGACACACGCTGCACACTAACGGGGCAAAGGGGAGGGTCTTCCATGGAGATGGAGACCTCCAGGACCTTCCCACCCCATGTCTGGAGACAAAGCATTACCTGTTAAAACACTGGCCAAGGACCCCAGAGCGACGTTGACTTTGTGTGAGAGAGTTTGGCCTAGTGGTAGGGAGCCCAACTCTTATTTGGGTAGACCGGGTTTGATTTCGCACTCCTCCCCGTAAAGCCAGCTGGGCGGCCTTGGGCTAGTCACAGCTCTCTTCTGAACTCTCACAGTCCCACCTACCTCACAGGGTGTTCTGTGGTGGGTAGAGGAGAAGAAGGTTTGTCAGCCGCTTTGAGTCACTTTAAATGGGTGAGAAAAGTGGGATACAAAAGCGAACTCTTCTTCTTCTTCTTCTTCTTCTTCTTCTTCTTCTTCTTCTTCGTAGGCAATGACAGAGGTCACGCCTTCACTTTAAACTTTCTTCAGTCCACCCTTCAGGTCTGACTGTTCACATCTTTTCATTTCTATCTGTGTTCTTGGCCTTTCCACTCAGGAAAGACCAGATGGAGGGCGGAAAGTCCACAAGTGACGTGGATACAAATGAAAAGGTGTCAGCAGCCATACATGAGGATGGACTGACTGAAGGTTTAGAGTGAAGGCACCACCATGGCCCATATCTTTGTCAAGGAAACTCCATAATGAGGAGCACCGCGGTGCCCATGTGGCCAGCCAGAGTTTGGTTCTGACTTGATGGCCCTCTCCAAGAACAGAATTTGATTATTATTATTTTTTTTTTCATTTTCTGGGGGGATTGCACCAGTCATGGCCATTAGCCACATACACTACCCTATGTAAATGGATAATGTGATGCCACCTCAAGGACTAGTGATGTGGAGTGAGCAGATCATTAGCTAAGGATTATGCTGTCTCCACCGTCCCAATTGCAACAGAAACAGAGCAAGACTTGAGCTAAGGTTGCCTCCTCGGTAGTGTCTGTCCCTTGCTTTGGAATCAAGTCTATATTTGATTTTGACTTTTCAAAGTCACACCTCTAATCCCTTTTATTTGGGGGCTCCTTTAAACTGGTGATAGTATCATTCACCAGAACGTTGAACATTGAACGTTGAACGTTGAACAAGTAAAAGACCGAAGAGGGCAAATGGCACGGAAGCACCAACGTGCCCACGCAAACCGTTGTCATAATGTGAGCAATGCCAAGAGACCCTTATATCCTAGGCAAAAGAAAAAGTCCATTTGATACCTCCATCGTTGATGTCAATGGAGCCCCTTTGACATCACTCCATTGGAGTGATAAGCCAGTTCAGTGACCCCAATCTGAGCTAGGGACGTGCACAAAAATTCGTAACACTCAAAATCCGTATGAATTCAGCCAGATTTGGAGACTGGAATTCAAACTGAATGTTGGAGCGTTTGAAGATTGATATTCGAATTCGAATATAATGTTTCGATACATTCATATGGAGCTTTGTATGGGATTTGCATGGGATTCCCATGCATTCGTATGGGATTGAACATTCGTATTGAATACAAATCCTGCTGCATTCGAAGGGGATCTATTTGAAAGGATACGAATGTCCACGCATTCAATTGAATATGAATAAAATGCAGAAAAAACCCATTTGTGCACATGCCTATATCTGACTAAGTTTAAAGGGGGCGTCACACCTTACCCACCCTCCCTAAACAACAAGCAAAAGACTGCAGAAGGGGCATTTGGTTTCTCTGATGCCTGCCCTTACTGGGGGACCATTGGGTTCGTTCACATCTTCGTTTGATTATAAATGGCTGCTGCGCCCTGGGATTGGGATGGGAAGCAGAGCCGCTCTCTGCCGCCTTGACGCTCACCCGCAACGAGCAAACTGCCGGGCGAGTAGATGGTGCCCTTGCTCTGACCCCGCGGCTTGTCAGTTTACAAACTGCCTTTTCCATTCCCCTGAATGTGATGTTATCCATATCCAATTATGCTTTCATGAGTCCTGCCTCTAATGCTGTCGGAGGCTAATGGCGAACGGCGCAAGGCAGGATATGAGATTTCAGAAGGCCGAGCAGGGTTATCTCCCCCCCCCCCCGCTCTGGAGTGATGGAAATCAAGACACTTTAATGTGCAGAGCATGATGCTGGACATGGTCTGGAGCTGGAGGGCAATCAGGAGCTGGAGAGGCCTTCAGGCAACCTTGCACACTCTTTTAAAAGTCAGAGAGAGAAACATGTTTTTCTCCCCTACTTATTAGCAGCCAAAGAAGGGAATAGCCTAAAAACAATGAACTGTTCTCTCAAGCTTCACCCGTCCAGCTCTAGCCAGCCTTCACTGCGTCCATGCAATTCCTAAAGTTAGCATCATAAACAGGGAATTTCTCCCAGACACTTGAGAAATATAATGAACTTATTAACAATCTGCATAATAGCCGTTAGAGACTCTGCTTTCCTTGCCAAGCCGTTCACTCCGTCCTTTGGAGGCTGTAGGCCAGGGGTTGGTGTGTTCAAACTGGGAGCCAGTTTGTCTAGTGGTTAGGGAGCAGGACTCTTGTTTGGGGATACTGGATTTCATTCCGCACTACTCCACGAAGCCAGCTGGGTGACCTTGGGCTAGTCACAGCTCTCTTCTGAGCTCTCACAGCTCCACCTACCTCACGAGATGTTCTGTTGTGGGGGAAAGAATAGAAAGCTTTGTCAGCCACTCTGAGTACCCTTGAACGGATGAGAAAAGTGGGGTAGAAAAGCCAACTCTTCTTCTTCCTCCATGAAGCCAGCTGGGTAACGCTGGACAAGTCACAGCTCTCTTTCTGAGCTCCCACAGCCCCATTTACTTTACAGCATATCTTTAGAGGGAAGAAGAACAGAGGGTTTGTCAGCTGCTTTGAGTCCCCTTAAATGGGTGAGAAAAGCAGGGTAGAATAGCCAACTCCCTCCTCCTCCTCCTCCTCCTCCTCCTCCTCCTCCTCCTCCTTCTTCTTCAGTGCTCTCTCAACTCTAGAATTCTGAAGATTTGCTTGGTTTTTGCTACTAGGTTCTTAGAAGACCAGAAAAAGATTACTTGGAGGTCTCTTTCAGGCCTTCACACACGGCATTAGCCATTCCCAAAAGGCGACAATGAGAAGAACAGACTGAGAGCTGAACTTGAATGGTCCAGATAATGATTTGTTTGCCCCCAACCGAAGCTGGGGGGGGGGGACCCTCCAGCTGAGCCTTATTCTTTGCGACTATGGATACAACCACACAGCTTTCTGACAGCAATGCAGAAGTGGTTTGCTTTTGCCTTCTCCTGAGGTGAAGGCAGGAACTGAATTGCGGACTTTCTCCACGTAGGGCTGATGCTCTGTCACTGAGTTGAAGTAGCTCCCTTATGCATTTGTGCTTCTCGTAATTTGCAGTGTTCAAATGATAGAGTCTCAAGCTTAATCCTGTAATATGTAACCTGGAGATAAGCCTCACCCAGGTCCAGAAGACGCATCCAAGCTTACATGGCGTGGAACGTGAGCCTACGCCTTCCATCGCTAGTTTAGATGACGTCATGACCTGCCCTGGGCACTAGATTTAGAGGAGGGTCTCCCTCCCCCTTGAAAAGAAAAAAGTCTGCAAAACAGTGCCACTTTCTCTGAGGGGACATCCACTGCTTTGGCTGCTGTTGCCAGCTGGGCCGCGTCTCGATCAGACATTAGGATTTGTTTAAACATCCAAAATAATAATAAACTGCAGTCCGTTTCACCCTTGAGCTCATTTCATGGAAACAGCTTTAAAGAGCTCTCCAGCCCCTTTCCAAGGAAAGAATCTTGAATGTTGCAAGAAGGGATAACGTGGCTGAGGGATGGAGGGGGTGGTGGTGGTGCATGGTTGGGGGGCTGAAAGAATGAGCAATGGACGCCTAGCTCTGAATCGGAGCGAAGGACTCAAGTATGCTGGTCCTGTGCTCAGTCTCCTATGGGACAATGCCAAAGAGAAATTAGCAACAATAATATGATTGCCTCTGGACTCCTGGAATTGGCAGCAATTCTAACTAGCTGCTCTGAGAAAGTGGGGGCTCGATCCTCAAGTTCCGCCTCACAGGTCTGCACCTTGAGCTTGCATGGATTGCTATGAAGGCTTCCATTGCAGCTGACACTGTGTTCTCACACAGCCAAAGAGAAACTCAGAACTGCCTTAGAGGTGGTAGTGTAGACAACACTTGTGTTCTCATCCCACTCCTAATCTACTAGATATGTGCAGATAATGGTCCCATCATGACCTGCCAGGGTCTGCACTAACTTGCAGATAGCAGGCTCCAATTCTGGGATATGATCCAGAATAAGGCCCAGTCTAGAAAGGGTCAGTTTGGTCTAGTGATTAAGGAGCTGGACTCTTATCTGGGAATGCCAGGTTTGAGTCCGCCTTCCTCCATGAAGCCAGCTGGGTGACCCTGGGCTAGCCACAGCTCTCTTCTGAGATCTCACAGCCCCATCTACCTCACAGGGTGTCTGTTGTGGGGAGAAGAACAGAAAAGCTTTGTCAGCCATTTTGAGTCCCCTTAAATGGGTGAGAAAAGTGGGGCAGAAAAGCCAACTCTTCTTCTTCTTAGATGACATTTGGGGGACTTTAGTAGCGCATCTATAGTTCCCATCGGCAGGTATCCTCCATGCTGCTTGCCCAAGAGCGCCTTCTTTTAACCGACTCTTTTCCACTTCCGCAGGCACCAAGGAGATGATGAGTTACTATGTGGACACAACTGTGGGAAATCCAGCTCCTTATCCTCTCGCCCGCCCTGCAGTGATGGTAAGGAACGTTCCCGCCAAAACGATTTATAGGATGGGTAGGTTGGCGAGTGGAACAATAGAAAAGCCAGTTCTGGCTAGAACCAGATTATTTGATGTTTCATGGGCCCTTCCCTGAAAAGGCTAGGGGTAAATACTGTTGTAAATTATTGAAGACGCGTTTATCAGTTGGTTGTAGGGATGTTCATGAATATTCGTAACATTTGAAATCAATATGACAAGAGCCAAAGTAGTGCAGTAGCTAGGTTTTTGTTGTTGTTTTTTTTTTGAGGGGTGTGTGTAAATTCTATTCAGGACGTAACAGAAGCCCACTGGGGAGTTGTGACCTAGCTACTGCCGTTCAGTCTAACCTTCCTTAGGGAGATACCTTGAGGCTAAAATGGAAGTGAGAAGATGAAAGATGTCCTAGAAGAAACAAAATGGACTCCATCTTTCTTCCTACCAAAATGCAGAATTCAGGGTGGCTCTCAGATGTTGGCCTAAGCTGGGCCCTCTTTTAGAAATTATACGGCACAACCGAAGGCTAGCTAATCTCTGGCTATCTATAGCATTGATGTAGCAAGGAAACAACTTCAGATGGGGAGGGTGTTGGGGAGGCCAGTGCAATCAAAGCCAGGCCTCAGGACAGCTGAGTTCAGGGGAAGGAAGCTCATTTTCCTGTTATCCTAAAGCAACAGCAGGCTCAGCAAACTCCTTGCCAATGACATACTTTGCATTGGCTCCGGGCTTTGAGACTCACGGCAGAAAACATCTGAATCCAACCTGGCTGAGCCATTCTTCCAATCACTGCAGACAGGGCTCAGGCAAAGCACCAGAAGCTTTTGGTCTGTGGTGGCTGCCAGTGGAGAAGACACTGGCCGTTGCTTTGGGGATCCTCTGTGGAACTGAGTATCAGAGATTAGTAGCTTAATTGTCCATTATAATGAGTCCAGCTCCTCTGGTTGCTGTGGGGAATCAGGTTTAGAACTTCTGCTACTCCCAGGCAGAGAATGGGCTGCAGCTGAGATGGAGAGAATCTCCCTTCCATGCAGAAGGCTCAAGATTCTATCTGAAGGAACTCAAAGTGTAGGGAGCAAAGACTCCAGTCTGAAATTCTAGATCGCTTCTGCCCTTCTGTGCTGATGGTACTGAACTACACGGGCCAGTGTTTTGTCTAAAGATGAAACTACAGTGGCTGCAGAAAGTGTTGACTGGTGCAGGCAACAAGAAACTGGGGGTAGGAGGTAGGTCATGGTCTGGTCCTTAGGGACTCCCTTTGTGGTGCATGGGGGGCTAAGTTCTGATGAGGTCCTCTGGGACTCCATTTCTGCATCTGGAACACTGACTACAGAGGCCAAATTCCATGGCCAAGATGCCACTTGGCCAGAGACCTATTCACACTTAGGCCTCTGGTATCTTAGAGCTGTCCTAATTGCATACCAGAAGCCTAAGTGCAAATAGTCCTCAGATTAGACTCAGAAGTCAGGATGCATAGGTTCTATGACAGTTTACTCACAGCATACATTGCTACATACTAGGCAGGCCCAGATCAATTGAACCAAGACCAGGAGGCCACAATAGGGTTCATCTGCTCTGTCCTGGTCCATCCCATACTGACCAATCTTTGGAGATAAGGAACCAAAGTTCTCCAGTCTCCTATTGGCCCTTTCTCCAGCACCATTTTCACATTGAAGATTGGGACAGCTGTTGCCGCATTGTAGACTGTTTGATTCCCAGGAGACTCTTCATCACAATGACTATATAGATTTGATGTTCAGGTGATGGCCCCTGGCACAGGCCAGCAGGCCAATGCAACCATTACCTGTGTCACTTGGGACTGCAGAACAAGTGTCAGCATGGAGCATTGTAATGGCATGATATTGACCCCATAGTGCCTTTGCAGAAAGGGTTAACTTTAAGATTGAAAAACTCCACTCTGCCAAAAGGCTCCTTCTTCTGGCAATTGGGGTGGGAGGTGGCACTAGCCATCTCTGGAACAGGGGCACGTGGCTGTCCCCAACCCTCAGCAGATCCTGTGCTGGCCAAATCTTTGTAGCTCCTTTTGCACTTCATCTAGGCTGGTATGCAAGCCTGATGGAGTCACAGGCATTGATCGTCAAGAGTTGCTCATACAGGCATGCACGCTTCAGCGTCAAGTGGGATGGCTTGTAAGGGGGAAATCAGATCACGTACAGATGGAAACAATTACATCTACTTGCCATGCAGGAAAAGGGCTGCAATGGGACGCTGATGTGTTTCAAAGTCAGCATCCTGTTTAGGTAGCTTCTATACTTCTCCCTTCTTTTTTTGACTTCATGTGTGTGCATGCGCACATGCGCGCGCACACACAGACACACTGATCCAGTAAACTCAGTTTCAGTTTCCTGGAGTGACTGGATCAGCCCCATCCCACCCCCTGCGGGCGCCATTTGGCCTGCCTTAAGGTCTTCTCACAGGCAGGAAGTGGCTCGAAATGGTGTAGGATTTCCCATAATGCCTTTGAAATCTCACAGAATTTTACAGGAATTATGGGAAATAGAGTGCATCTCGAGTAAGATTTCCCATGATTCCTGTGAAACATCATGGGATTTCACTGGAATTATGGGAAATGGAATGTGTTTGCTATTGTCTGCGGTTTCACTAGGCTGTGGGGGGCCCTAGAACGTATCCCCCATGGATACGGGGGTCCGACTATATTTGCCCAGACTTGCATCACTCACTGGGCTGTGGAAAGACCATATAGTCCTGTCTTTGGCTGCCTCCAGATGGCAAGCGACAATGCAAGGGAATCAATCACAGGTTTACCTTTGTACCTGTTAGCAGCTTTCAGAATCAGCTTGCTTGGGGTCATTGGAAACCAGCCAAATACCCACCTTGTTTTGTACATGTTTGGCTGGTTAATCCAAGGGAAGTGATTGACATGTGCAAAAGCAACCATTCCTATTTTGGAAAACCCAGAATTAACGCTGGATTTCCCATAATAGCAATGTCACAGGTTTCTGACGTGGTAACCAGGGCTTACGTTGGGATGCAACATGTAATAAGTATGGCATTGCAAATATTGTGCCAAACAACCACAGGTTTAAGTCTGCACTTAGATGAACCCTTACTCTTCTTCCGCCAGTCGTGGAAACCTCATAGGGACATTGTAAGCAAACCCCCATCATACCTGTTAAGTTAGAACTTGAACCCAGTGTCTCTTGCTCAGTTGCATAAATTTCAAGGCAGAGTTGACTAATGTGGGTGATATCCACTACATTCAGTGACCATTATGTGACATCAATTTTCCTGTGGATTTCAAAAGAATTGCAGCATGAATGGTGTCTCCTCTTCCACAAGCAATATTTCTTTTGGTGATAAGAACATAGGAGTAGGGATGTGCACAAATATTCATAACATCCAAAATTTGTAGGAATTTGCCCAAATTCGGATATTTGAATTAGAATTGAATGCTGGCACATTAGAAGATTGACAATCGAATTGAATGTTTTGATACATTCGTATAAAGTTTCATAGAAAGCTTTGTATGGGATTGAAATTTGTATTGAATTCAAATCCTACCCCATTTGAAGAGGATCTGTTCGACTGAATACAAATTTTCTTGCATTCTATTTGATACGAGTTGAATTTAAGAAAATTCATGCACATCCCTACATAGGAGGAACCCTACTGGATCAGGCTGCAGCTATTCTTATTCCGGTAAGCTGTCTTGCACAATATTCCACCAATTACTTCTGGGTATCTCAAGCAAAACCTTCACTTGCTCTCAATTCCTGCAAATGGCCTTTAGAGGCATCCTCCCTCTCACTCCAACCTGGAAATGGTATGTAGGCACCAATTCTAACAGCCATTGATGTACCTGTCTTCCTTGAATTAAGGGCAGCCCTGCTGGATCAGGCCATGGCTGTCTCACACAGTGGCCCACCAATTACTTCTGGGCATTTCAAGCAGAAGATGAAGGCAACCTCTAAAGGCATTTTCCTTCAAGCTCCCTTATCCTCCATCCCACCTGTCCTTATGGCTTCTGCCTTCAGACTAGCAGCAACATTGGGGCCGGGGGCAGGGGGTGTAATTACTACCTCCAAGCTTTGCAACCTGTAGTCCCTTTGGGTCCATAAGGTTCCTGAAAAACACACGCTCAGCATTATTTCTCCTCGGGAAACGCTGTGGGCAGATTGACGGGGCTAGAATTTCACGTATTGTAGCTTTAGGATTTGATCCTAATCACTTCTGATACTAGTTCAGGCTAGAGCTGGATGGAAATTATTTGGTAAACATTAGTCAGAGTGGGATTAATAATTCTTGGTTTTTTCTGGACTTGGCTGACATTTGTAGTGTCTTTGTTGACATAACACTAACACTTTGGGCCTGCATTTTGATTGATGAATCAACCCACAGAAATATCAAATGGTTCTTGGACTATGTAGATGTCTGGCAAGGGGGTGAATAGAATGCCAAGCTGCTTGGTGGTCAGATTCCATCCTGTGTATTTTTCCCTCAGCTTCCATTTATTTTCACAATCTGCCTTAAAATTGGAAGAAGACGGAAAATAGATTTACCCTTGGCGTGCATTCGCCTTGAGTATTTCCTCGGACCCACAACCCAGGCAAAGCCTGTCAGATTGAAAAACTCTGAGGTCACAGACTCCTTGGCACTGGGGGCTGTTAGCTCTTGGAAAGGATGGCGAAGGAGAAACCCAGCCAAAAGAGACGGTCACCGGGAGGCAGAAGAGACAGAGCTAGTGGTGGAATCCACATGGCACCACAATGGCACTATGGTATGGCTCAAAGGGCATGGAGACCGTACATTTCCCACACTCATAGGGACAGATCATGAGAAAGCCCTCTGACATCATGAGAAATGTGCTGAATTTCAACATTCAAACTGGAATAGAATGTCCTGAAATCCGAATGTGAACATTTGAATTGAATTTCGAACTTGGATCTATTCGTTCAAATTTTCCGGACATTGGTATGCGTACGGGTTCGTACACGATGCGCACTTGAAGATCTACATCTTTCCCACATCCGTACACATTTGTATGGATCCGTCCGGACGAAAACGGGTTGCATACGGGATGCGTACGGACATGTAAGGATGTGTACAGATGTGTGCGGATGTGGGGAAGATGTTGTTGACAATCGTATGTGCATATTCAAATAAAAAATTCAAACAAATAGATTTGAATTTGGTAAATATGAATCAAATCTTATTAAATTCAAATTTAAGAGATTTGAATCAAATTGGATTTTCTGGCATTCTATTCTAATAGAATGTCACAAAGCATTTGTGCACATTGCTATTCTTTAGGCCTGTCAGCTCAGTCTTCTTGTGGAAAACACAGAAAATGGTGAACTTCTGTGTCTACTTCCTACACTACCTGGGGGATGGACGATTGTACATATCCTGCTACAATTATACTGCTGTTCTATGGAAAACCACATACGCAGAAGACAGTAGTGAACCTCAAGTTCAGCCACCAGCCAAAAATTATCAAAAAGACCTCCTCAGCTTCCTGTACAAAGTCAAACTAGCCTGATGATAGTGATGCCCCTACAGTGCAATTGAGGACTCTGGTAGAGGGTCAGACTCGTACAAGATAGCCTCCCAGTTCAATTCCAGCTGAGTGGCCTTCGGCTAGTCACAGCTCTCTTTCTGAGCTCCCACAGCCCCCACTTTACCTCTCGGGGTGTCTGTGTGGTGAGAAGAACAGAAGGTTTGTCAGCTGCTTTGAGGCTTTAGCAAGGTAGAAAAGCCAACTCTCCTCCTCCTCCTCCTCCTCCTCCTGATCCAAATAGTTCCTTGCTTTTGGAAAAAAATCAAATATACAAATAAGGGGGGGGGGCATATGGACTTTTGTATTTTCCCTTGCAGCTACATATGCAATTCTTGTCTCAATTTCTCAAATCTGATTAATTTAAAGTCTCTTATGTCTCTTTGCTTTTCCTTTGCACAGAGGCAAGGAGAGGCTAATCCATACAATGATCCCTGGATGACTTGTGCGTTCCAGTCCACCTGCTACCAGCAGAGGGCGATCTACCCACTGTGGGATGAAGTGGCCATTCAAGAAGTGCCCACAGGACTAGAGTACCATAATACCGGTAGGATCCCCCCACCCCCTCTGACTTTCTTTTCTGCATGAATTTTGTAAAACCACTTCTTGCTCCTCCTCCGGAGAACTTGATGAAAAGTAACTTTGCTGGTGTTGTACAGGTAAGAAACCCAGCTCTGAATGGGGCATCCCCAGTTCGGTTCTTGATTCTTTCAAAAACGGGGCACATGTTTGTGGGTTTTTTTTAAAAAATTATTATTTGAGAACATGCAAGTGAGGATGTGGAAAACACTGTCTTGGATGCTTCAAGCTGAGCCATAAAATCAGCAGACTCGAATTTCTCATCTCAGGTATCTCAGGTCTGCAGAATGAGGCTCAAAATCATAATGCCAGTCTCCATTAAAAGATAAGGACATCTAAGAACTGAAGAGGAGCCCTGCTGGATCAGGCCACAGCCCATCTAGTCCAACATCGTGGCCCACCAAATGCACATGGGCATCTTAAGCAACCCTCCTCCTCCTCCTCCTCCTTCTTCTTCTTCTTCTTCTTCTTCTTCTTCTTCTTCTTCTTCTTCTTCTAGGTTCTGTATGCGCAATAACTATGGTTTTCTGTGAGGAAGCTTCCTCCGTTCATTGCCTTGTTAGCAACACTTCCTCCACAGCCTGATGTGTCTCTTTCTTCTCTCTTTCGCACACACACTCCATACCATACCATACATGCCACATCACACCACATCACACGTAGGTGCGCTTTTCTTTCTCCCTCTCCCTCTCTCTACCCTCCCTTTGCTGCAAATCAGTTTTGTACATTGAACCGCCTTGCTTGTGTTCAAAAGCTTTAAAAAATTTTGCTGCAGTACTGCATCATGTGGCTGAGCACGGCCATTTTCTGTGCGGCATAAAGGAAACATTTTGAGGATACAAATGTGAGCAAATGGTAGTTTTAGGCAGAAAAAAAAACCACCCTAAAGAGAAACACCAGCTTTGCCTCTGCAGCAGAGGAGTGCCTGTTTTGATCACTTCAAACGAAGGATGCCTCACAGGGCACATCTGTATGTGTGGTATGTAGGATAAGTCCCTTGCAATGTAGAGTGATCCTCTGTTTCTTTGCCCACAAGGAACATTCCAACATGAGTTTCCTTTGCCTCTGAGTGAGGCAGTTTGGTCTAGTGGTTAGGGAGCCAGACACTTATCTGAGAATACCAGGTTTGATTCCCCTCTTCTCCATGAAGTCAGCTGGGTGACCTTGGGCTAGTCACAGCTCTCTTCTGAGCTCTCACAGTCCCACCCATCTCACAGGGTGTTCTGTTGTGGGGAGAAGAATAGAAGCTTTGTCAGCCGCTTTGAGTCCCCTTAAATGGGTGAGAAAAGCAGAGTAAAAAACCCAACTCCTCCTCCTCCTCCTCCTCCTTCTTCTTCTTCTTCGCAACACTTTGAAATGCTGGAGTTCCAGGAATCTGTATGGGTGTTAGTTCTCTTAACAATCTGCCACACTGATATTCCTACAAGGGATCAGCTACTGCTGAAACATGGTTTGAGCTGAATGCGTGTTGCAGCTGTAACTTGGAAGATATGATGGAATAAACATGGCCTGAAAGCCCCCTGCCCCCCCCTACTCAAATTTACCCCAGCCAGACACATGCATTATGCTGCCGAAATCGAGATGGTCACACAAGAAGATCCAGGCACAGAGCATGGATAAACTTCTTCATCTTAAGTTGCTTCCAGAGAGCAAATGACCCTTGGGCCGGGTTACAATAAAAATAAAACATATCAAAAGAAAAAATAATAATTAAAAATATCACCCCCTCCCTCCCTCCCACATCTACCCCCCTCCCTAACAGGACAGCACCCTAAGGAGTCTATTTAGATTGAAAAAGCCTGATTGAAAAGATATGTTATCAACAGGCACCAAGAAGTATACAATGTAGGTGCCTGGCGAACCTCAAGAGGGAGGCTGTTCCAAACTCTAGGGGCTACCACAGAGAAGGTCCTCTTATATGTCTCTATGCCTTGTACATCTGCATAAGAAGGAACTACAGGAAGGGCCTCTCCTTGAGATCTCAGTGTATGGGCAGGTCCATATGGGAGAAGGCATTCCTTCACATACCCAGGGCCCAAGCCATTTAGGGCTTTAAAGGTTAGTGTCCACACCTTGAATTGGGCTTGGTAGCAAATAGGTAACGAGTGCACATCCTATAAGACCAGTGTGATACGATTTCCATAATACTGGTATTTTGGGACATTGTCTCGCTATCCTGGGACTATATAGTCCTAATACAGTCCCAGGAGAATTGTGGGTTTTAACCAGCACATGGAGGTGCCCTACTATTAGTGAATGTTGGCAATGTTGCTATAAAGCCAGACTTCTATTGCTGTGAAACCTTGATGGTATAATTTCATTTTGTTTGTGTTTTGCTTCCCTTCGTTGCTAGATTCCATCTCAAAATAGCTATTCCAGTTTGTAGATAACCAACTCTTTATGTACTTAATGAATAAATGAATGAACTTTGATTAGTCATATGACCGTATCACGTTTACAGAAGATAAAATCATATAAAACTTACAAGGATAAAAACAAAAAGAAAAGAAAAATAACATTATTTCTCCCCATCACCCTTACAAGGCACCCCATTCAACTCAATGAATGATTTCCTAAATCGGACAGGCTTAACGAAAAGCTACCCTATAGGTCTCGTGGACGTTTTCTCCCTGCAGAAGGTGAGTGAACTCACGTTCTGCATTCCAGTGAGAGACATTTTGTAAAAGGTTGTTCTTACTAAAGAACACAAGGGACAGGTAAACAAGCTATGAAGAAAGATCTTCAACCATTGCTGCATTACAAACACACATTCATCACAAGGTACCCAGTGGTATCTCCCATACTTCACCAGCTTAATGAATTCCATGTGCCTATCTACCACCCTGTCTAAAACTGCTCAGTATCCATATCTGACGTGGCATGGGTCTTAACATCTTTCCTAGTCATGGGCCACTCTGATCTGGCAAATGCCCCGAAAGGTCCTTTGGGGTTAGTACAGGGGCTTGTTTCTATTTTAAATGGAGCAGAGGAAGGCCCAAATTTGCTTAAGTTTCTAGGTACTAGGTTTCACTTCTGCTCTGGGGACCCAGGTGTTCCCAGTACATGAAACACGACTTGGCTTGCATTTTTATGGATCTCTCTTTTGGGAGTTCATCTGTCATCAATGCCATTCCCTGAATCCAAAAACACATTTGTTCCTTGACATATTTAAAATGATTTCCCGTTACCGAAAACCAATATACTGTGTAGGTATGTGTGTGTGTTGTAACGTTGTAGACACGGTCCTGCCAGAGGAATCTTGTCTTTTGATGCTACAAGCAAGATTATTTGCATGTGAGATAAGATTATGTGATGCTATGAGAAGGAGAAAGCATGGCTTAGACCATTACTGGGCCATAAAACCCAGGCTTTGGGACTTTAGGAAAAAAGAGATTGTTTAAATGCAAGACTTTGCTGTGGAATGTTATCATGTGCTTGGAGTTACAAAAAGATAATTTCAAAAAGTTGTGGGTTTTGGTTTTGGGCTGGTGGTGATGGTAGGGAATCCTGAGTTCAAAAACCCAGAGTGGATCAGGAGTTTATCCATGATTGTCACACTTAAAAGGATAGAGAGAGAGAGAAGTGAGGGAATCAGTTTGGAAGCTTCTAAAATGACTGGTTCTATACATGATATAGGTATGCCAGTTTATTACCCATACTTTGATCTCTTTGGGAGAGATGTAATTAAGAACAGTTGCTGGATTTAGGTTGAATAAGCCACCAACAGCACAAAGCAACGGGACTCCTGAATAAACTACACAAAGCAGATGTATTTGACCAACTTGTTTTCATTCTCATGACATTCCTCTTTTTTTGTGAACCTGGAGAGGAGGAGAAGATGACGAACCCCACCTTACTCTCCAACAGAGAGGACACCAAGTTTCCTGCAGACAGGGAATTGGAAAACAGTGCCTTTCCCGACAGCAAACAACAAGGAACATCTGCTAAAATCCCCTCTTCTTTGTACCTATTAGAGATGTAGGAACCCTGTTGTTCTTTCCATGTGGCCTTCCCCATAACTAGCCATAAGGACATGATAGAAGCCCTGCTGGATCAGGCCACAGACAATCAAGACCAGCATCCCACCAATTGCTTATGGGCAGCTCAAGTGGAAGATGAAGGCAAAACCTTCACCTGCTCTTGACTCCCTGGAAATGGCCTTTAGAAGCTTTCTGCAGTCCCTGGGCTAGAGACCATTGATACACCTGTCCTCCACGAATTTGTTGCACCACCTCTTCTGGTAGTATGAGATGGCCATCATGTCTAGTAGCCCTTTGTGGCCTTGTCTTCCATGCAACTCTCCCTAAAGTTAACTCAGATACATTTTGTTCTTGTGCCAAAAAACAACACCAAAAAAGCAGACTTCTGAGACAAGCGTGTGCTAAAGCAATCCTGCAAGTTTGCAAGGAATTCAACATTCCATGCAACAGACTGTCGTCTCTGCAGTCAAGTTCAGTTTGTCTGAAAGAGACCTCAGTCTTAATTGTGCAGCCTCAAGCTGTTGTGTGTACCTCAGCTTGTACTTGTGGGTGTTATATATCTCTGTGCGATAATTCAAGCAAACAGAAGCCTTCCTGTCTGAAACCGATGTACCCCGCGCAACAGTGTTGAGGGAAGGCGAATTGCAAAAACTCAGCTTCTGAGAACACCTCATGTTTTGCAATTTATGGGAGGAAAGCAAGCTTCTGTTGCACAGAAAAAAAGACACATTTTCCACATACATCTACTGATTGCATTTTAGATGGGCGTCGGTCCAGATATGGTGTTTTCTGTGTATTATAGACCCAGAGGGTTCCTTTTGTCAGCAAACCATTTAACTGAAGAGACAGTTGTTTGCATTTGATTCTGCACTTTGTTTGCAAAGGGGAAAAATTACAATTTTTCCATTAAAAAGGTCTATGGCCTCTAATCAACAATTAGTGAACTCCTAGCAAAAAATACAGCAAATCTGAACTGTCGGATGGAATTATTTGTGTTTGCAAGTGAGAAACTGGTTTGATTCAATCAAATTTTCCCAGTTGGATAATAACTGCTTAGTTGTTCCCCTACACCCAGGACAAAAGTTGCTCCCGGGATTTTCTTAGGTTGGCCCACAGACTCCAACTGGGAACAAGTCATATATACAGAAGACTCCTGAACTCAGTATAAGATGGGACATTACAAGTTTCTGATCATAAGCAACCACAATAATGTACTAAGAAATTGTGTATGAGGAGGAATGCCTGCAATTTAAAGATCATGACATTTTTTATTTTGCATCTTTCCTTCTTGCTGTCAAGTATCCCATCCACCTCTTTCCCCCCCTTTTTCTCAGTAAAGATAACCAAGAATTTCCTACAGGCACAGTTAATTGAGTCCACATTTCAGAAAAGTGGGAGTTGTAGGCCCCAACAATTAGATTTTAATGAGTTTTATAAACTCCTTCATGAATCTGCCCAGCGGACCTGCGATGTTGCCATCTAGGAAGGAGCTGTGGGGTGGGAGCTAGCGATGTGCACAGATATTTATAACACAAATCCAATGTTACAACATTTGTACATTAGCATTCATACTAATAAGGATGTTTTGGAACGTTCACATGAATAGTTCATACATTTGTTAAACTGGGGATACAAATCGGATACAAATTGGACACATATACATTTGTATAGGATATGTATCCGATACATATCTGATACATATGCGTTGGTATAGGTTCCATATCCAGGGTCCATATACATTTGTATAAAATATTCATATGCATTTGTATGAACACATTCGTATCAAATAGAATCCTACCACATTCCAAGGGGATCTATTCAAACAAGTACAAAATCTTTAACATTCTCTTTGTTATGAATCAAATGCCAAAAAACCCATTTGTGTACATCCCAAGTGGGGGGCACTTAAGAAGGGGAGACATTGTGCTATGGGAGATCTTTCAAAACTGAATGTCCACAACAGAAAAGCATAAACTAACATGTGTCCCATGCTAAAGATAAGTTTAAAGTGGATTATCTGAAGCCAATAAAACCAAGTGTCAAATCAGTTGGATCCCCTTTGCTGTGAGCAAATTTCCACCTATGACTGGATCTCTTTTCATAAGAAAAGAAACAATGTTCATTGCTTTCTCTAGTGCTGCTTAGTGTCTATTTAAGTGGAGGGGCGGCAGGACGGTGACACGATCACCGTGTGCCTGCGTTGGAGTTGCTTGGCTGTGATTTTTCATTCAGGAGTGCAGGCAAAGGGAGAAGGGATGAAACACCACGAGCCAATGTAGTGCAGTGGATAGAATGTCAGACTAGGACCTCAAAGTCTCAGGGTTTGAATCTCGCTTGGGTATACAAGCACATTGGACAGGTAATGAAATGCCCTGTGTTAAACACTTCAGCAGGAACGTGCAATCAGGTAGGTAGGTGGGGACCTCAGGTCTATTTGCACTATGGCCTCTAATCAACAATTAGTGAACTCCTAGTGAAGAGCATCCGTATTTGGAGGAGGCTGCTGCAGCTTCCAAGCCTGTCCTGCTTCCCCAGAAGTTCACTAATTGTTTATTAGCTGTAGAGCACAAAGTCACACTCCATACCTTAACCAACCTTCACCAGAACTTACCTCAAGTGTCCAGTGGTGCGACCATCCACACCTCTTCTGGTGCTCTGGGGTCATCTGAGGTGCCGTGCAAGAGCGCTGGCACCTTGCACGACCACAGACGTGACTGGGTTCGCTCAGAACATCAGTGTCGTCAGGGCAACGGCACAGACTCTTTGGGGCTGTTTCCACTTGGCCATATTCTGAAATATGTCTCAAGATAGGCGTCTGTTGTCCGCATACTAATGCAACTCTGGCAGGCCTCACCTGGGGTCTGCTGTGGCCTGCACTAGCATGTGGACAGCAGGGCCCTATTCCGGGATATATTCCAGAATAAAACCAAGTGCGGACAGGCCCCAGGTCTCTGCTTGCACTTCTATAATCCTTTCCCCTCTTTCCAGGATTGGCTTTTACTGGTTGCATCCATTCATAGCCGCTCCCTTGTGGAGCTACCTGGAGGGAAGTTCTCTTTGTGAGCTGCTCCTGGGCCCACTTCCAGGTCCTTTCTTGGAGGAGAAGTCCTTGTGTTTGCCTATGTGATTGTGTGTTTGTCTGTGTATGTGTGTGTGTAGGCTGGCAGGCAGGCAGGCAGGCAGGCCAACACATCTCAGCAGCCCAACAGTTTCTCCAGCTGCAGTGCATTTCCAGAGCTGTGTTTAAAAGCAAATGCTCCACATTTTTGTGCATCCTTTTATCCTATTTTTAACTGCAGCCTCTTTTTCCTTTCTCAGCCCCTTCTGACATCCCACTCAGCTCCCCCTTCTCCTGTCTAGTGCTGCCTTCTCGGCCTTCCTTCATAGGGGATGAATGATTCCCCCCTCCCTCACAGAAGGCACATCTGCTTGAGACAGGAGGGAGGCTGGAGGGACTTGGGAAAGGACGGACAGCCATGGTGGTGGGAATGGGCAGGAATGTGTGGGCATGCTGGAAAGAGAGGCTCCCCCACCTCAGGACACCCCCCTCCAATGATTTTTCATAATGTGTTTCTAGAAAGGAGGCAGAGGAGAGACCTGGGTTGTGGAAAGGAGGGAAGGAAGGGAGGGAGGGAGGGAGGGAAGAAGGAAGGATTTGATATGAACTTGTGGTATGAATTTGATACAAATGTTCAACACAAATCCCATAATACTTATCCTCTCTGAAGGTACCAAATCCACTCTGATGTGCACAAATATTTGAAATTCAATCGAGTTTGGACATTCAAACTCAAACTGAATGTTTCCAAATTTGAGTTTAACATTTGAATCTTTCAAATCATTCGTACAGATTATTTGGACATGCCTATGTGTGCTGATACGTGTCCCCAGGTGCCGCAGGAGCCGATCCTGAGGCAAGCCTTGTTACTAGCGATGTGCACGAATTTCTTTCTTTTCTGCATTCAAATTTGAGTCGAATCGAATGTCAAAACATTTGATTCGATCTGAATATTTAAAATCCGAATGCTAAAAAAAACCCTATTCGAATCCATTACATCCAAATCTGTTTGTTCGAATGTTAGGTTCGTATTTAAGGATACCAATGTCGACAACATTCGTATGTGCAGATAGGTATAATACGTATCTGGACATTCAAATGATTTATTTATTTATTTATTTATTTATTTATTTATTTATTTATTTATTTATTTATTTATTTATTTATTTATTTATATTTATATCCCGCCCCATACTCAAGGGTCTCTGGGCGGCTCACAACATTTAAAAATGAACATATCAAAACTGTATCAGTCCTAAAAACCGATACAAAATGTAAAAATCCAGCATTAAAAAAAAATACAAAAACAGTTTTAAAACAGTGGTGTTTTGCAAAGGGGGAGGCGTAGGGACCTTCTAACCAAAGGCCTGAGTGAAGAGGTACGTCTTCACCCCCTTCCTGAACATAAACAGGGTAGGGGCCTGACACACCTCCAGGGGGAGACCATTCCACAGCCTGGGGGCCACTACCGGGAAGGCCCTCTCCCGGGTGCCCACCCGCCTAGCCGCTGAAGCCAGAGGGATCACCAGAAGGGCCTCCTCTCCAGATCTTAAGACACGGGCAGGTCGATATGGGAGAAGGCGCTCCTTTAGATATCGTTCCCAATGTCTATATTCGAATGTGAAGACATTTGATTCAAGTTCAAGTGTCCACATTTGTCGGATTCAAATCGGGTTTTGGAATTGTTGAATACTTGTTGCCCTCAAACCGGCGCCGCACCGCTGAAAACTCTGTGGCGGCAAGTGTTTCTCTCTGGTGCCAGCCCATGCGACTTCCTGTCCCAGTGCACAGCCCTGCTTTCCGGCTGCCCTCCCTCCGACAGGAAGCATAAAGCAATGGGTGAGGTTTGCACAGGTGGAAGGAAGCGCCGGCTGACCATGCCGTCTGCCGCTAGTCCCAGAAGTGACTGTGAGAACTATCTTCTGGAAACCAGTGGCAGCAAAGTCCCTTCTTTTGTGCAATTCTGCTTTTTTTCCTTTTTATTTTCATTTTTTTTAACCATCACATAGTGAGCCAAAGCAACTTCCTCTCTTGGGTTTATCTATGAATGGGAATATCTTGATTGGTGCCTTATGTGCCAAACCAAGAGAGAGAGAGAATGAGAGAGAGGTGGGGTGGGGTGGGGTGGTGGGTGGGAACATGAAAGGGGGGAGGCTTAGCCCCTGAAAATAACTTTGGCTTTCTCCCTCCCACCCACCCCCTTCTTGGCACTGGAGAGACGTTCTCTTGCCAGATGTCCATTGTGTTTATAGCTGCTGGAATAGGAGAGGAAACTCTCTCATTAATATGTGTGTGTCTCTCTCGCGCTCGCCTACCCCCCCCCAAGAGCTTCAACCTGAAGCAAGAGATCTCAGCCTGGAGACCACAGCTGGAGAAGGATTGGTGTTTGCCCCCCCCCACACACACACCATACTGCGTCCCATTCAGCTAATCGCTCTACCACACCCGCCTTGCCCTTTTCTTCTGCAGAGGGCTCCAAAAATACATGCCTGCATGCGTACGCAGATACACACACGTGGGGGTGGGGAGATGTAAAAAGAAAGAAAAGAAAAGAAAAACACAAGCATTTTTTTTTTAAAAAAAATTGAGAACGTAAACATTCAGGCCATGGGGGTCTGGAGGTTATGGGAAAAGAGGAAACCATCTGCTTAATCAGGCGAGCACAGACTTCCCTTCTTGAAATAAACCAGAAATCATAGCTTTGCAGGAGTCCGTGGTTAACCCTGGGGTTGCCATCCAAGCTGAGCCACACCAGGGGCTGGGCTTGGGGGAGCTCAAAGTTCCTTTGTCTTGGAAAGAGGCTCTGTGGCTCCGGCTGTAGCTCAGTGGTGGAGCAAACTAACTGAAGAGCAGAGGGTGGCTGGTTCGATCCCCAGCCGCTACCCAAAAGTAGCGAATGAAAAACCACTTCTGTATCACTGCCAGTAAAACAGTCTCTAAAGGCTGCTTGCTGGGATTCAAGAGCAGGTGAAGGTTTTGCCTTCATCTTCTGCTTGGGATGCCCATAAGCAACTGGTGGGCCAATGGGTGAGATGGAATGCAGGACTAGATGGTCTGTGGCCTGATCCAACAGGGCTTCTCTTAATTCTTAGAAGACAGGTGCATCAGCGGCTACCAGAATGGATGCCTAGGTACGGCCTCCAGGTTGGAGAGGCATGGAGGATGCCTATCAAGGCCATTTGCAGGGAGTTGGGGGCAGATGAAGGTTTTCTCTTGTCTTCATACGCATTTGGTGGGCCACTATATGGAATGGCATGCTAGACTAGATGGGCTGTGGCCAGATCCACCAGGGCTCCTCTGAGGTTCTTATACTCTTAGGACAATGCCAGTTTCCTGTGAATATCCCAACTTGCCCTCTGGAGACAATCTCCATCGCATGGTCCTCGGGTTAAGAAAATCCATTGATTATTGACTGGAAAGAGAGAGAAATCCGAATTTGACATTCGGGCTCGAATACAGATTTTTGAATGATTTGAATGTGTAGATTCATATCTGTTGTACGTATATGAATCTGTCTGAAAATTGTCCGTATCTTGTGCTTAAAATACGGGATTAAAATGGGATGCGTACGGGATAATACGGGATGCATATGGATTTTTCCCGCATGCACACAGAGAGTATAACAGATACGAATGTTGACGACCTTTGTATCTTTAAATACGAATCCAACATTCGAACATACGGATTCTAATGTTACAGATTCGAATTGGATTTTAAAACATTAGAATCATAAATATCTGGATCAAATCAGATTTTATAACATTCAAATCCACTCAGATTCGAATGTCAAAAATACATTCGTGGGCATCCCTACATGGTAGAGGTTTAAGAGATCAATCCTGGCTGCAACTGTACCTGCGCAGACGCTGCCTCCCCTGCCCACTGACTGCAGGGAACTGGAAGAAGAGTGAAAGGTCATGCCATGCGATACTTCAGGTAAGCTTTTAGTTAACGTTGGTTCTGGTGGACAGTTCAATGAACTTGTCAACCCAGTGTGCGGCAGCAGGAAAAAAAGCTAATTCAATGCTGGGAATAATTAGGAAGGGAATAGAAAATAAGTCAGCAAGTGTCATTTTGCCCCTTTATAAATCTACGGTGAGGCCACATTTGGAGTATTGTGTACAGTTCTGGTCACCACACTTCAGAAAGGATATTGTGGAACTGGAGAAGGTGCAGAAAAGGGCAACCAGAATGATTAAGGGACTAGAACACCTCCCTTACGAAATCAGGCTGCAACATCTAGGCCTCTTCAGTCTGGAGAGACGGCTTTTAAGAGGGGACCTGATTGAAGTATATAAAATTATGCATGGTATAGAAAAGGTGGATAGAGAAAATTTCTTTTCTTTGTCACACAATACTAGAACCAGGGGGCACTCTATGAATCTGATGGGTAGGAGAGTCAGATCCGACAAAGGGAAGTATTTCTTCACCCAGAGGGTCATTGGTTTATGGAATTGGCTGCCAGAAGAGGTGGTGACAGCTACCAGTCTAGATGGCTTCAAGGTAGGGTTAGACAAATTTATGGACGACAGATGTATCAATGGCTACTAGAACGAATGCCTAGGTGCATCTTTCAGGCTGGGGGGGGGGGGGGAACCGGGGCACTTCTAAGGCCATTTGCTGGGATTCTAGAGCAGGAATAGGTTTGTCCTTGTCTCTGCTTGAGATGCCCATGAGCATTAGGTGGGCCACTGTGTGCGACAGGATGCTGGACTAGATGGGCTACGGCCTGATCCAGCAAGGCTTCTCTTATGTTCTTATGTTCTTATGAATATAAACATTTGAATCGAATTTCACATTTTGGATCTATTCGTTCGAATTATCTGGACATTCGCTATGTGTACAGGTTCGTACACAATGCGTACTTGAAGATCTGCATCTTTCCCACATCTGTACACATTTGTACGGATCCTGTATGGGGACAAAAGCAGGTTGCATACGGGATAATGCGTACAGATGCGTACAGATGTGTACAGATGTTGTAGACATTTGTACGCGCCAATTTGAATAAAAAATTCAGATGAAT
This sequence comes from Aspidoscelis tigris stejnegeri, assembly GCA_023333525.1. Taxonomy (NCBI): domain Eukaryota; kingdom Metazoa; phylum Chordata; class Lepidosauria; order Squamata; family Teiidae; genus Aspidoscelis; species Aspidoscelis tigris. The sequence goes on from JALMGA010000011.1 coordinate 23,845,190, forward strand.
AGATTCAAATTTGGTAAATACAAATTGAATATTGTTCAGTTTGGATTTAAAAGATTTGAATCAAATAGGATTTTCAGGAATTTGATTTCAATAGAATATATATATATATATATATAAAAACAATTGTTCACATCCCTAGAAGGGAGACCCAGAATCCCCTTCTTGGTCTTAACAAGCAGTGCAGAAAGGTCTTTAGATGCTCATCTGTTAGCTGGAAGGGTTTGCAGCTGAAATCGGAATTGCATAGTGAAGCCAAACTCATGCAATGGGCAATTTTTGCAACAGTTTGAAGTTGCTCAAAAAATGCTGAGCCAATTAGGATGTTATCTAAGACTTATCTGAACTATGTGAAGCATTTGTGCCTGTGAGACCAGGCTCAAAACTGTACTAAGAAGAGCTGGATTAAGAACAGCGTACAGAGACCCCAGGCAAGGTTAGAGAACAGATAATCCGGTTGCTTAGCATTTACAACAACCGTGCAAGGAAGGCTGACTGATATCAGACAGGGTTGATGAACACTGAGGTTTTACTTATGGACCTGTGGCAAATGAGACCATATGGACCCATGCATTCTTTGATCTTAACACATTATTCTTCAGAGTCTGATAAGCTGGGAAAAAATAAAAATTATCTGGAGACCACCGGGTTGGGGCCCTCGGCGAATGTTAAAGCTGTTGCACAGCTTCCATTTATTTGGATAGGGTTTGCAGTGGAAAGCAATGTGTGTGAAAGAAAATGTAAAGGCTTTCTTTCAATGCAAGAGGTAAACAGGTGGGAGGGAAGGTGACTGGCCTTCTGTGTTTTGGAAAGATTTCATTGGGAGTCTGCATTCCTTCATGCTTTCCTCCCTAAGAGCTGCCGGCGAATACAACTGCTTTCCTCTGCGCTGGGAGCCAGCTGCATATTTTGGCTTAGGTGGACACCACACTGCTGCCTGCCTTCATCTCATGTTTGTTTGCATGCCTAGAAACCAAAGAGAAATGAAGAAGGCCTGGAATGATTAGCCAGTAAAAAGTGTGTCGCTTCAGAGGCGAAAGACAACCAGTTCTTAACCATCCAACTCAAGTATAATTCATCTTTCTTGCCTAGCAGGGAGCTGGAAGGACTTTCACATTCGGATGTCCATTCAGAGCTGGTTCATTGTACAATATTGTTGCATGCATCATTGGTTGTGGTCACACTTAAGGCTTAATGCAGCTTCAGTCCACTTTCAGAGTGAGGCTGTGGTCACACTTAAGGCTTAATCCAGCTTCAGTCCACTTTCAGAGTGAGGCTGTGTTCACACTTGAGGTTCAGTCCAGCTTCAGTCCACTTTCAGAGTGAGAGAATACATCAGCAAAGTGACAAGCGGTTTTCTTTCAGGGTTAAATAACTCAGAAAATTCACCTTTGGGATAAATAAAGTTGAAAGAAAATTACTGGCCACTTTCCTGATGTGTTCTCTTGCTCTGAAGGTGGACTGAAGCTGGATTAAACCTTAGGTGCGAACACAGCCAAGAAGGTGGACTAAGGGTGGATTAAACCTTAGGTGTGACCGCAACCCTTGTGCCCCTCATTTCCTTTAAATCCTCAACAAATCTCCCTTCTCAAGAAAGGAAACACTTTCTAGACTGGGGCATCTCAAAAGTGTTTCCAAAGTTGTGTTCATTTCTGGAAAAGGATCACACTCTTTGGAGCTGGCGCAACACGTGCAAAAGTTTACCCTGCATAGCGGTGCTACTAATTGGAGAAGCTAATTGCCTTTTGGCATGGTGGAGGGACCTATTTCCTGTGGGCTTTCAAAACTTTCTGCAGCCTGGGTCAACTGCGATGCACTTTCGAGTGAGCCAAGCGCCATCCCGTCTTGCAGCTGTTGCATGTGAAGGCGCAGCGTCCTGCTTCCCATTAGGAGAACTGAGAAAAGGGGGATTGTGTCTGAGCTTTTGGGAAACAAGTTCCTTTCTTTAAAAGTGAATGGGCCACATCTTGGCTCCTCTGCCACCAGGAGGCCACAGAAAGAGTATTGTTTGGTAGAGAAACCATTCTGGGAGTGGGTGGTAAGGCGTCGCCAAAAGGTTAGGGTTTCTTTTTGCAAAATAATGTGCATGTATAGTTCCAAATTTAGAAATGTGAACTGCAATTTAAATAAGAATGCATGACATGTTACTTTGTCATTTCTATGAAGAATACAGGCACTATCTGGTTCAGAGAGTTTTTAAGCAAGCCCAAGGCCTCTTAATGGGTACTTAATGGGTACTTCTAGTGACAGTGGAAAAACACCCTTTCACTGCACTTGGCAAGATCTTAGAGAATCCTATAAGCATGCCAGCCTGTAAAATGTTTGAATGCATTTCACATCTGCCTTCAGTCCTGGAATTGAAAACAAACAGGTGTTCCTGAGATACCTGGGACTTGGGATTCTGAGGGATCCTGGCCTGTGCTTATGTTGAGCAATGGAATAGCCCTGATGGCGACTGAGAATCTTACTGTCTGGTTATTTCTACGAATTTTCATCAGGATGTTAAAACTCCAAGCCATTTATGTTCTGTGGGGTTTGCTTCCGCTGGTCAACGTGTCTGCAGAATTATCATTCAGGGATGTGGATGGATATTCATAACATTTGAAATTCGTATGGACATTCAGAGTCAAATAAAATGTTGGCATATTTGGAGATTGACATTTAAATTAAAGTGGAATGTTTCAAAACATTTGTATGAAGCTTTGTTACGGATTCGTAGAATTTGAATCCTACCACATTTGAACGGATATGAATTTTCCTGCATTCAATTTGATAAAATCAAATACAAACCCCCAAAAAAACATCTGTTCACATGCCTATTAGCATAATGCAAGCAACATTGATTCCAGCCACCCTATCAAGCATGCTTGCATACATGTGCTCATATGTGTGCATGCTCCAACTCAGAAGTATGGCGTGGTCTTGCAGTTGGAAAGATAATCAGCTCCTCTGGTTGCTGTATCCTTTGGCAATGTCTGGGAAAGCTAAAGGTATGTGATGGCAGAAGATAAGGACAGGCAACATAATGACCACAGACAGATGCCCTCTTGGAACATGCTTTATTCCGTGCTTTATTCCAGAATATCCAAATATTCCACACCCCCAACCTAAGGAATGTCCAAATTATTCATTCGAGTGTTAGCATTCAAATATTGTAATATTCGATCCAAGATCAAATGTCCGAATTTGGCCAAATCTGATTGAATTTCAGATTTTGTGAATATTCATGCATAGTCCTAATCTAGATCCAGCCCCAACCCCTTTATATATGTATGCTTCTGACCTGCCAGCATAGAGATATTTATTAGGGTGCCCGAAAGGGATGAATCTCATGTGCATAGAGGACATTGTATACCTAGACTCCTCCGTGATCTGGGTCCCAAGCAACAGAGCTCCTTGCACATGAACACCCTTTCTTCAATGGCCCATTCATGCCCCGTGCGTGGAAGTCAAAGGGCAAAGTCGGAGAGGCATGCGGCATTGAGCCTGCTTTCTATTAATCATGCGCAGCCACTTTCATGTGAAAATGGGGTTATTGCCATAAAGGCACTGTGGCAACTCCTGATGAAAAGGGTCCAACAGGTGCCGGACGCACGTAAGAATGTGAGTTACGGTTTCCAGGGTGTGGGGAAGGTTGACATTTGGCTGCCAAAATGGGGCGAGACTTGTCTAAAGGACTTTTGTCTGCATATCTGTGTGTGTTTAATGGACATGCTGCCATGTCTGGCTGTAAATACAAACAAGTAGCTCAGGAAGGCTGTGGACTATAATAGTTAGAATGCTGGACTAGAAAATGGTTAGGATTCAAATCTCCACTTGGTCCTAAGTTTAGTCTAGTGAGCCAGTTTGGTCTAGTGGTTATGGAACCAGACTCTTATCTGGGAACACTGGGTTTGATTCCACACTCCTCCATGAAGCCAGCAGGGTGGCCTTGGGCTAGTCACAGCTCTCTTCTGAGCTCTTACAGCCCCACCCACGTCGCAGGGTGTCTGTTGTGGGGAGAAGAATAGAAAGCTTTGTCAGTCACTTTGAGTCCCCTTAAATGGGTGCGAAAAGCGGGGTAGAAAAGCCAACTCTTCTTCTTCTTCTTCACCCATGAGCATAACCTTCAGTCAGTTACTGCTTCTCACAGTGTTTTTGTGAGGATAAATTGAAGTGGGAGATGAATGCAAACAGAAGTGAAAAATAAAGCACACAATACTCCAATAAAGTGAATTAAAACAAATGACACAGCCTTCTGTTTTCTACTCCCTTACATTGTTGGCTGAGTATTGTGATGAAAATAAGGCAATTCTGTAATGTCAGAAACACCATGCCATGTGTACATTTCTTGACTGCAGGATCAACTTCAGTTTGAATCAAACCAAACAGTTTGCTTTGGTTCAAAGTTTAAAACAACCCAAAACAACCCAGAGTGGTTTGGTTCCACTTGTGAACCACTTTGGTTTGCCATGGTTCAACTTGGTTCGCTATGGTTTGCTAGACCACCCTGTGGTTTGGGTTCAATTTGAACTGGGTTTTTCCAATCAATGAGGCGATCCACCCCAGTTTGGTTTGAACCATGAAGCATCTGAGCCAGTTCCAGCAAAATGCCTGATGGCGATGTGAAAGCTGTGAACTTACAAAAGGTCACATGGCAGTAGCATTTAAATCAGTCCTTAGCGAGTGGAAATAAATACAACATTCCTGTGCTCCATTCTACTGCCTCTCACTTCATTAATGCTTCAGATGTTTATAAATGAGAGGGCTGATCTGGTTAGTTTCCAGGTTGGGTCTCTATGGTCGACACTCTCTAAAGCACTTAGAAAGGGGGTTTTTTTGGGGGGGGAGAATTAGATCTATATAAACTATGGTCTCCCCCTGCAATTAAGTTCCTGTGCTTTTATTAACCATCTGCCTGTTAAGTTCATCCCCACAACCATCACAGGATAAAGTAGGAACCCAAGAGAAAGAGTGCAATCATTTCTTCAATTTCTTCATTTCTACCACACTTGAGATCTCCCTACCCATTAATGAGATCAGTTCCTTTGTTACAATTTTCTATTGATTCGTATATTTTAAAGTTCCGCCCCTTTTATGGACCTTTGTGTTCAATCAGTGTTTGGAGAAAGTATTGTATGTGCCACCCCCAACATAACATAAAAGTTAGATCCAAAACAGAGGCTTTTAATTCTTGCCTGCCACGGAGAAGGGATTTAAAAGGGGCAGCTTTTAACATCTGAGCTGCGATGGAAATGATCCACTTGCATGCAGTTGTGTTACTGCATGATGAAAAGGCCTTTAACGGAAGTTGTCGGCATTTTGCTTCCATAACTTCAGTCGGATTTCAATTTCCCTTCAGAAGCTTTAAATGGGTTCAAGATCCAGATAGATGGTGAATTGTACATTTTCTTTTCCCCCCTACTCTCTGGGCCTATTCGCACTTGGCTTTATTCTGGAATATATCCTGGAATAGGGACTTGCTGTCCATATGCTAGTGCAGGCTTCAGCTGGCCCAAAGTGAGGTCTGCTAGAGTCTGCATTAGCATGTGGACCACAGACCCCTATCCTGAGATATACTCCAGAAAAAGGCCAAGTGCGAATAGGCCCTCTCTTTTGACTTTTTAATTGGGACTTCTGACGTCCATTATTTGACAGAATAGAAGCGTCCCTCTCAACTTTTGAAATTCTGAAGAGATAAATAATGATGATAGATGGATAGACAGGTATCTGGGAAGAGGCAGACAATTGTGAGTTTGCTGACACATTTTCTGGCTTTATTTCATTGGGGGTACTCCTGGACACTGCGCTGACACTTGAAGCTCAGCTGGATGCTGTGGCCAGGAGTGCCTACTCCCAACGGCGGCTGGTGCATCAACTGAAGCCGTTTTTTGGACAGAGGTTACTTGGCCACAGTTATCCATGCTCTGGTAACCTCTAGATTGGACTATTATAATGCACTGTTTATGGGGCTGCCCTTGCAGATGGTGCAGAAGCTACAGCTAGTGCAGAATGCAGTCTCCAGAGCCCTGACCAGGACAGCTAGCTGGATGCACATCACAACGGTTTTAGAAAGGCTGCATTGGCTGCCGATTCACTACCAAGCCCAATTCAAGTTGTTAACTCTGACCTATAAGGCCCTAAGTGACTTGGGCCCCAAGTATCTAAAGGAACAACTCTACCATATTGACCTGCCCATGCCTTAAGATCTGGAGGGGAGGTCCTCCTGGTTGTCCCATCTCCTTCAGCGGTGAGGCGGGTGGGCACCCAGGAGAGGGCCTTCTCAGTAATGGCCCCCAGGCCATGCAATAGTATCCCCCTTGAGGTGCAACAGGCTCCTTCTCTGCTTATGTTCAGGAAGGCGGTGAAGATGCATCTCTTCGCTCAGGCCTTTGGCTAAATGTTGGTTACGTTTCCCCTCCTGCAAACACAACTGTTTTAACTGATATTCTGTTGCTTTTAACATGTTGGATTTTAAACTGTTATTATTGTTTTAGTATAGTTTGTTTGTTAGTTTTGATAGGATGGATTCTAAAGGTTGAATAGAATGCTTTGGAACATTGGTACGAATATTTGTCACGTTTGTGAACCTAGGGAGGTGGGATAGCGGCTGCCCAAGTCACATCTGCAATGAATCCGGAGTGGATTCAAAATGGATTGAGCATGGATTCAAAGTAGATTCAGGGTAGATTTGACACATTCAGAATGGATACATAGCGGATACATATGGAATTCGTATGGGATTCATCTCAAACATTCGTACTGAATTCATATTGAACAATCATGTTATTGAATAGTCTCCCCCTGTGTTTATATTCAGGAAGGCAGTGAAGACCCACCTCTTTACCCTGTCCTTTGGCTGAGATTAGTATACTTTCCCTCCACTACAGACACCATTATTTTAATATGGAGTATATTGTTAGATATGCTGAATTTTTTAAGTGTTTTAATATATATTATTGCTTTTAATACATAGTCATTTGTAATTTGTTGTTTTAAAGGTTGTTACCCACCCTGGGACCTTCAGGAATAGGGCGGGATAGAAATACAAATAATAAACAAACAAACAAACAAATAAATAAAATATTGAATTTGAACCTTACCACATTCAAATGAATATGAATTATCTTGCATTCGATTTGATACAAATCAAATACAAAAGAAACATTCATGCACATGACTGGATGCAGATAGTTCACCAAGATAATGACTTTTTTTTTAAAAAAAATGGAAATACAACTGTAACATGGATTGGGGTCATAGGTCATAGCTGCAGAGAAAAGGGCAGATTAAACTGTCAGCATGGCCTGCAAGTGATGACCTTTGACCTCCACACCAGAGCAGAGCTTCCCTCCCATACAACTTAAGTGTTTATTTCTGGAGGCTAAAAAAGGTCTATTCTAGCCTAAATTTAATGATAACCATTGGAATTTTCTGTTGACAAGGATGCAGGATCCTTGATGCTATTGGATGCTCTTTCTCTAACATCCTTGGAAACTCACTAATTCACCAACTTACCTAGATCATTCTCAATGGCAGATGCTGGCCATGGGTGGAAAACAGCAGAATGTTGGGTGATATTTTTAGGCCATTTCCACCCTAAACTCAAGAACATAAGGAACAGGGTTGTACCAAAAAGTGAATCTTCATGCCTCTTTAGTATGTGTATCATGCAAAAGAGTTACCTTTCGAGGATTGACCATCCATTGATCTTTAGCAGCTGAAGTATTTGTTTATTGATAGGCAACCTGGATCCTTTGGGGGGAAAATCCAGGGGAGGCTGTGATCTGTACATATCTTATAGAGAAGAGTTAAAGGCGACATTAGGTGCCTTCGTTTCTAAGCTCCATCTTACTCCACAGGGTAAGATCTTTTTGACCATTGGCACTGTTGATCCTGAATCTCATCAGGCCCTGTCAGTCAGAATGCTGAAAGGGAATGGCAGGAGTTGTAGTCCAATGAACATCTGTAGGACCACAGGTGAACATCCCTGGATAAGAACCAGTAGATATCACGTGTCTCTAGCAATCCATGTCTCCTCCATTTTCCTCTCCCTCTTCCTTGAGGATGAACACGCTTCAGCAAATGTCCAGAGATGGCAGAGAGAAAACATCAGTTGGGTTTGGCAGATAAACTAGGGTTGTTCCAATTTCTAAATATATGAGGCACCGGATGCTTGGTTTGATGTGAACATCCATGAAAATGAACTGTTTGCTTGAATTTTTGAACGTGAACTGGACTTTGCACACCTCTGGTTTGCTCTCTGTTCACCATGCCATGCAGGTTTCAGTCCGGGGTTGGTGACTATGTCCATCATTCACCATGCTCTGTGGCATCAGCTATCTTGTGAATTTGCACAGAATTGCAGCTCTAGAGTTGCATCTATCACAAACTCTGGAGCATTTTTCTTCTAGCTGCCTTGCCCTCCACTTTACCAGCCATGACTGGGAGCAGCCATGAATCAGACTTTGGGATGTGCATGAATATTCAAAGATTGACCTTCAAATCCAAATACATTCGTATGAAGCTTTGTATGGGATTTTATGCATTCGCATGAGATTCGTATGGGATTGAATATTTGTATTGAATTTGAATCCTACCACATTTGAAGGGGATCTATTCGAACAAATACAAATTTTCCTGCATTCAATTCAATATGAATCGAATTTTAAAAAACATTCATGCACAATCCCTACTCAGACTTTCTTACAAACCAGTCCCAAATATTATGGTTCGGAGACCATCATATGCACTGATAGTTCCAAATGAGGAAGGGTGCATTCTAAATCTCCCCTTTTTCTGATTTTTTTCTCTCCTTGGCTCATTTTCGTGGAATGGAGTGGGATTTATCAAAGCCTGCAGGTGGTAGCAAAGAGACTGAGCTAAGGAAAGTTTTTAAGAATACACTTTTCTCCCTAAAATGAAAGGCCAATTTCCAATGCCCTGTCTGGAAGGAGGACAGTCACTGGCAACAGAACTCAAGACCCTGATGCTGGTACTCCAGCCGGTGTGGGACAGGCTGTGGCTGTCTGGAGAGCTGCCTCTTTTCGATTTGTGCTGACAAAGAGTCGGGGCAGAAAATGGGGGAGAAGGAAAAAGCTAATCAGGAGACTAGCATGGGGAGAGAGGCGTGTTATTTAATTAGCTTTACAATGGCTTGGCTTGGAGGCACGTGGTAGTTCTAATAGAAGGAGATAGATGTCCTTTTAGCTGGGCTAATAGTTAGGAAATAGCAGGGCCTTTGTTCAGGACCAGCATGGGGTCTGTGATCTCCCCTCAGCCCAGGGGCTGCCCCTGCTTATAATTTTAGATAGATCTCATTCAGCCTCTCTCTGCAGCCTCAAAGGGGAAAACAAGAGCTCCATTGTTGAGTAGCCAGGATCGCCATCCAAGAAAACCACCCCAAGAAACCCAAACACGTGTAAAGGCAACGGCTGCTGCTCAGCCGCCAGTTCACTCGGCAGGCGACTCTGCCAAGTGGAGGCAGTTGAGAAAAGGCGGGCTCCTCCGGATGAAAGGCAGCGGAGGAGGGAACGCGGTGCCAGGGCTCATGAAAGAACCACTTGGGGGTGATGGCAGATCTAGAGGCTACATTTGCATCCTGTGTTAGTAGCAATTAAGAAAAGCATCTCTGAAGCAGAAAGCTTGGAGCTGAGAGATGGATCGCAGATGGGATCGTGCACACATCAGGTTGTCCCTTCGCCTCCTGGTGAATGCTAGAAAAGGGGGGTTAGAGATGGAATGAGAACATGGCAGCCACACATGGCCATGTATCTGAAGGGCTGTCACAGTGCAGCAGGATTGTCCCTATTCTCACGAGCAGGCTAGAGATGGAGCCCAGGCTATGGTCTCTAAGGTGCTTCTGGGCTGCTTCCCCCTCCCTCCCCCCAGTCCAAATACAGCTGTAAAGACAGCTGAGAGATGTTCTCAGAAGGGATTGCTCACATGATAGAGAAAAGGGCCACACATCTCTAAGGTAATTCTGAGGTGCTTTGGGGGGGGGGTTGTGCATTAATGCAGTTTGAGAACATAAAAACCTAAGAGGAGCCCTGCTGGATGTGGCCACAGCCCACCTAGTGCACCATCCTGTCTTACACAGTGGCCCACCAATTGCTCTTGGGCATCTCAAGCAGAAGACAAGGGCAAACCTCCTCCTGCTCTCGAATCCTAGCAAATGGACCTTAGAGGCATCCTACTTGTCCCCCCCCCCATCCTGAAAGACGTACTTAGGCATCCACTCTGGTAGCCATCGATACATCTGTTGTCCATGAATTTGTCTAACTCTTTCTTAAAGCCATCTAGGCTGGTTGCTGTTACCACCTCTCCTCGCAACAAATTCCGTAGACCGCTGGATGAGTTCTGTTGTTGTTTCAGAACAGAGGAAGGATGTTTATATGGGTCTTTTCTCCCCCATGCATTTTTGAGGGTGTTTTTAATGGTCCACACAGCATGATCTCAAGAAATGCATTTCCTGGGATCCAGATGTGAATATCCAGATGTGGGCTCTGCTATCATTGCATACTTAAGTAGGAAGAGTTCCAAGTGGGAGCACCCTAGCCCATAGCAGAAAAGTGCCTCATCAAGCATGCTTCCGTTCAGAATTGCTGATGTCTATGTGTGCAGTCCATTACATTCCGTGTGCCCCATATCCCTGTGGCGTTCTGTCAATCATACTTGTGCTTCCCCAGCTACCATTAGCTTTAACCCGTTTTGTCCATTTGCATCGCTTTATTCTAGGTGCTTTGTCCTCAGCTCTAGCAGTCAAAATGGACACCATTTCCTGCTAGTTCCCAACTCTGCTGTATAGACAGTGTAGGGAAGAGTTGGTGACTCATTCAGACTTGCACAAGTGAGCATTGCTCAGTGATCAGCAATGAACTGCTACTAGAATGGATAACTATAGCAATGTACATGAATGGTGTGTGTGTATTCGATTCATTTTGAATAGAATGCAAGAAAATTTGCATTCATTTGAATAGATCCCCTCTGAATGTGGTAGGATTTGTATTTGATATGAATGTTCAGTCCTATATGAGTCCCAAAAAAATCCCACTCGAAGCTTCATACGAATGTATCAAAACATTTGATACAAATTCAGTGTCAATCTTCCAATGCGCTGACATTTGATTTGAATGCCTGGATTTGGACAAATTTGTATAAACTTTGAATGTTATGAATGTTTGTCCACATCCCTAGAAGCCTAGGTATTACCTCCACGTTGTAGAGTTAACCTGGATGCCTCTAAAGGCCACGTGAAGGAGACGAGGAGCAGATGATGGTTTTGCCTTCATCTTCTGCTTGAGATGCCCAGAAGCAATTGGGGGACCACTGTGTGAGACAGGATGCTGAACTAGATGAGCTACGGCTGATGCGGCAGGGCTCCTCTTATGAAAGTAAGCCACAGTTCCCCCATCCTTGGTGGTTCTTTTCATACCATTAGAGTTCTTTGTAAAATTTGGAGGACCACAGGTTCAGCATCATGCCATAGACCTCTTTGCCTTGTGGAGTCTACAGAGAACATAAAGTAGGGACAGAGTTCAGGCTTAAATTTTTTCCAAGTAAAGTTGAGAAAGATTCCCATTAACAAATCCCAGTGTGCTGCTGAAAACCAGGAGAGGTAGTACCAAGTCCAGTGGACTCAGAAATTCTACTCTCAGCATGCCTTTCTGGAGGAGACAGTTGTGTACTGGTGTCTGATATGTGGCACTATTCCAAGGATGCCTCAGAAGGGGATTTGGCAGTCTTACTTGGAGTGAAGTCAGGACAGGCCACTCTGGAGCTGTTGGAGGCTAGGCAGCCTCTTTAAGGTGGCTCAGTTGAAAGGCTGGGTCTTCAACCAAAAGTTTCATCCATGAGATTGCTTACAGAGGTTCTGGAAGAGTCCTTTGAGCTATAAAGAAAGGCTTAGCATCCCCCAGAGATGTGCAAGACCCAACTGAAATGAGCTCCAAGTAGCTTCTGGGGAACTCCATTTTTACTAGTGAAAATGGAGGAAGCCAGGCCAAACATGGAAGTAGTATGATCATGGGAAAAAGATAGAGGGGCAATTGGATGTCCTATTTCTTGACACAAACTTGTCTCTGCCAATTTCTGCTCCTTTCTCCCCCATGGCTAACTGAATGGCATTTCAAGTAGCCTTTACCCTTCTCTGATGGCCTCCACCCCTGCTGTTACCTCTATGACACACTGGCATGTGATATTATCCATACTTGTTAGACCGGTTAGACGAGATGGACATTTTGGCTTATCCAGCAGGGGACTTTGAACTTTTTCTCTCTGAACCTATCACCATATGGGAGAAGGTTTGGTTCTGAGGTTTGCTAGCTTTGTGTCATTGCTTCTATATTTCTCCATTTATGAGGCGAACACAGATTTAGAAGTTATCAGAGGCAGAATCTTTCCAGGAACTTTCTGGTAGAGCTTTCCATTCCAGGAATGGTCCTCCCCAGGGACCTTAAATGGCAGCTGCTTAATTTTTCCTTTCATTACCTCTTCTAGTGGAGTCACGCCTAGAAGGACACCTCCCAGCTTGTTTCCCCTGCACAGCGTATTCCTGGGATTCTTTTCATCAGTCACCATGTTGTGATAAATCATTTCGGATCTGGGGTTCTCCGGGGAATGCTGCTATGGTTCTTCCTGGTTTTTAATAGGGAATCCGGATTATAGTCAGGAAGGCCAGTAAATGAAAGAACTCGGTTTGGGGTTTGTGCAAAGAGCCTCCATTTAAGAAGTTGCCTGCATCCTTAAAAGTATATCAAAAGCGGCTTAGAGGTGGAAACGTATGGACACTTGGGTTCCTAATCCACTTCTAAAAGAACTGCACTGACTATTGATTTGCTACTGAGCCCGGTTCAAGGTATTAACGTTAACTTGTAAGCTCCTAACTGGCTTGGGCCAAAATATCTAAAGAAACACATCTTTCCATACAGCAGCAGCAGCAGCAGCAGAAGAGAGTAGGCTTTTCTACCCCACTTTTCTCACCCATTTAAGGGCTCTCAAAGTGGCTGACAAGCCTTCTGTTCTTCTCCCAACAAGAGACACCCTGTGGAGTAGGTGAGGCTGTGAGAGCTCAGAAAGAGAGCTGTGGCTAGCCCAAGGCCACCCAGCTGAGTTCACGGAGGAGTGCAGAATAAAATCCAGTGACTACAAGATATGAGCCTGGCCCTCTAACCACACTCCTGCCTGTGCCCTACAGTCTGATGGCGAGGCCTCTTCTTTGTGGTGCGAATAGGTGGTAGCTTGCAGATGGTATCACCTCTAAGCTACTTTGAGAACACTTTTTTTTTCTTTTTAAACTCTGCGTGGATGAAGCCAGAGTCCCACTGCCGTGGTTCCACTAAGGTTTGCAGCTCTGTGTTGCTTTAAAAGGAAGGAAAAGCAAAGAGAAAGAACCTTATGGATTAGGGAGTCACAACACAGCCACTATCCTTGCTCCTGACACTCTTGATATGTAGATGTTCCCGTCAGGCCTGTTTGGAGGTGATGGTGCTTGATGGGAAACACATTGCTCCCTTCATTTCTGCAGGCCAGGATGTAGTGCAAGGCCCAGAAGCAAGGCCAAGAGAAACGATCCGGCTTTGCCCTCTGCTCCACTCAGGTGCGCTGGTTCCGAGGTCAGGGATGGAGGAGCACCCCTGTGCCAGAAGCGAAACTGAAGGGGAGAGCGTGTGCTTCTTTGGCTCTGGAGTGCTTTGTAAGCTGAGAAAAAATGTGGAATTTCACCTCCCTATGGTTGATCTTTGCTCCTTCCTGCCACTCCGGCTTCTCGGGTGCTCCCTTTGGGCTCGGCGTCTGTGCTTGCTTGGCGATCACTTCCGTGGGAACTTTCCTTTTTTGGGGGGGCGGGGTGTTTGATGCTGACAGCCAGGGCCAGCCGCTCAGCTGTTCAACGGGGCGGAGTGGGGACTCCAGACGTGGGTTTTGCACACTGTTCCAGGCGTTTGTGGTTTTTCAGTGGGAGGGAAAAGAGGCTCAGCCTGAGAACTGCATGGATTATGGAAGGCTGCAGCAGGGAAACCGAGGAGAAGTCAGGCCTTTACCCCCACTCCTGGGACCACAGATGCAATTGGACAGCTTCAGCGTTCCCTATAAAAGCCGCAGGTGGCTACCTAAATTGGGGGCCACCTCTTTTCTCATCTGCGTCTGTTGCATAAGTCCATCTCCTGCTGTGAGCCCCCCCTTCTGTCCCCCCCCCCCAGTCTCTGCACAAGTGTGCTGTTCGCTTGTCTGTGGCTCTGGAAGTTACAACATTCCAGGGTGATGTCCAAAAGCAAAAGATCTCTTGGCTCGAGAAGATTGCGTCACTGCTCCCTATCACAACTAGGAGCACAGCTGTTTCTTTTCCTCTGATTCTTAAACTGGGGAAGAAGAAGAAAAAGACGAGTAGTCTTTTCTACCCTGCTTTTCTCACCCATTTAAGGGGACTCAAAGCGGCCGACAAACCTTCTGTTCTTCTCCCCAAAACAAAACACCCTGTGAGGTGGGTGGGGCTGTGAGAGTTCAGAAGAGAGCTGTGACCCACCTGGCTTCATGAAGGAAGAATTTATTTTTCTACCCCACTTTTCTTACCCATTTAAGGGGACTCAGAGCAGTTGACAAACCTTCTATTCTTCTCCCCACAAGAGAACACCCTGTGAGCTAGGTGGGGTTGTGAGAGCTCAGAAGAGAGCTGTGACTAGCCCATGGTCACCCAGCTGGCTCCGTGGAGGAGTGTGGAATCAAACCCAGTATTCCCAGATAAGAGAGTGGCTCCCTAACCACAAGACGAAACTGGCTCATCTCTCAAATGTAGACGTCTCTTGGATGGGCAGTTCGGGGGAGAAATTGTACCAATATATTCACAAGAGTCAGAACTGAAGAAAGCCGCAGGTGAAGCTCTCGACGGCTTGGAGCGGCTTTTGCAGGGTGTGTTTCTGTTCAAAGCACAGGGGCAGGGTTGGGGAAGGCTGGCAGTCTTAGGGACATGACATCTGTCAGGCTCTGGTCATACCTAAAGTTTAATCCAGATCCAGTCCACCGTCAGAGCGAGAGAGGACACAACAGCAACGTGACCAGGAATCTAGTTGCTTTGCTCTCACTCTGAAAGTGGACTGAAGCTGGATTAAACCTTAAGTGTGACCTCAGCTACACACTCAAGGCATTTCATGATGGGCTCACTGTGACTGGCTGCTCCCTACCTGGGTGTATCAGTCCATCCGCTTTTCAGTCGTTCACTGGGTTGTGCAACAAGGGAGGGAAACATGTACATCAAAGAGAATAATCAAAATACTGAGAGGAACAGGAAAAGTGGTGATAAGATTTGTGTGCACAGTTCTACCTCTGCCTCTCTCTCTCTCTCTCTCTCACACACACACTTGCACACACCCTAGACTTGCTTTCTTCTGCAGCAGAGAACCTCTGTAGAACTGTCCTGGTCGCCGACATTCCTTGCAAAGATCAGCCATGGTGACCATAAAGATCAGCCATTGTGGAAGGCGAGGACATCATCTTTTGCAGGGTATAAACCAGAAAAGGCATAAAAGGCAGTTTTCCTCATAGATGGAACCACACAGAAAAGCAGGTTACTAATGACGTCTGTGGCACTTTTTTTCTTCTTCTTCTCTTCTCTTTGCTGGTAAATGGACTTTTGTGAGTCATGTACTCCTCTCTGCGTTCTGCCGTTTGTGGTCTGGGGCTTCTGTTATCTAAGTAACAATAAAATACTTTTTGGAACAAGCTAAAGCTCCCTCCGCCCCTTCAGTTATGCTCATAAGCTGCTGGGGTGATGCAGATCTCAGATATTTGGTGGCACTGAGTTTGCGAGGCAACCTCATAAGTGAAACTCAAGGCGATAAAATGTGTCACCGTGCACAGCTCAAACTGTGCAGAATTCCAGAGTCCCTGGCTGTAAATCCAGGGCCGAGTTCCCATTATAAGCTTATTTCAGTTTCAAAACGGTTTCAATCCTCGCAGTTCCCACATCAGGTTGGCTTAACACGCTTTCCGCGTGTTAAATCGCCCCAAAGCGTTGTAAATGTTAATCCTCATTTCAACAGGTCTCACTCCAGTTCGTGCACTTGAAACGTTTTACATTTTTTACTGTGGGAACCGTTCTGTGTTAAGGGATGAGAGTTTCCCTCTCCCAATAGCTTGCTTCCAAAGATAGTGATTTTGCTGTAAAAATCCACCCCTTAAAGCAGCCACTACACTGTAGCAATCCACGCACTTCACACCTGATAACAATGTTGCAATTTTGCGCATTTCTAGCTCTTTGGAGTTCTGACCTTTAGAAAGGGAAAGGAAAGCAGCTGCAGGTTCTGGGAGATGTGTGCATGTTTAAGGCAAAGGGGGCTTGAGTTGCCGCTGCTGCTGTGTGCCCTGGGCAATGGGGAGAGGAGGGGAAAGAATTGCTGTCTGCCCACTGCCGTTTTTCCTCCACCCAGGCCCACACATCCTTCGTAGCTGTCTACAAAGCTGAGCACAAGCTTTGTAGTGGCTACTTGGGCAGATAGGCAGCTGTGTCTCTCTGTAACAGGAAGTTACCCCTGATTGACAGCTACATGGGCCAATTGCGCCACACCACTTGTGGGCCTTCCTGCTTGGGTCTAATTGGACCTTATCGGAGCCTTGGGATGGGTGCTACGGTGTCCTCAGAGCAGCCCTGTTAAGGCCCATTGCAATCAGGTGCTAGACAGCCTGTGTGGACACATGGGGTCCTTGCCATGATGCGCAACTACTTGGACAAGATTCCACAAGGACCGGATACCAAAGATCCGGATCTTCTTAATCTGGATTAAGAAAGGGACATGCAAAATGGCCCATTGTGTCTGCCACCTTTGAGTCAGAGTCAACTCCTGGCAGATGAAGAAACAAAACTCCCATTTCCTTCTTCCTAGAACAGTGATGGCAAACCTTTTGAGCTCGGTGTGTCAAAATTCACAAGAAAACCTAGCTTAACTCGGGCGCTGTGTCACATCTAGAAATATCCATAATTTTGTGATATTTGTAGCTCTAGTAAAAAGTTATATTTTTGATATATGTATTTTATTAAAAGCAAAAGCAAAGAATTCTTTACATTAGTGACTTTTGTTGCTAAACTTTGTTTGCTAAATCTCAGTTGAAAGTTGGTATTTTGTACACCTCAAGAACAAGCAAGCACTACATGCCCAGGTGCCAGGGTGACCATGTGTGTCACCCAAAAGTGCTTGGCGTGTCACCTGTGACACATGTGTCATAGGTTGACCATCACTGTCCTAGAAGGTGCTGAGGAGTGAAGGTGCAAGCCACTAGACTTACAGCCATCCCCACAATCTGTTTCCCTGCCAAAGAGTTAAAACAACTACCCTTGGCGCATACTCTGATGTCTGAGATTCTGTTCCATCCCAGCCTCTCCCATTCACATTTGATGCATCCACCTGTTTTCAGAATCATGCCTTTTAGAGTCAGCAACCTCTTCTGTGAAAAAGGCATGAGGGGTAAGGCTTTAAGTGCTCTCTGTAATTGCTAGTTGCCAGATCTGTATTATGGGAAATAACAGCTAGGAGGAAGAAAACGCTCCTGTCACTTGTGACTGCCCTAATTTGCAAGTGAGGAAAAAAGATCGCGGGATAGCAAATTGCAAAAATGGTGCAGATTTTTCAGTTGCGTCTTAAGCCATTTTTCTTAGTTAGCTGGAGAAGGATTCATGCAGTTTTCACGGAAACAGAGCAGAAGAAGTTTGTCATTTTGGCATATTCCCCCCACTTCCCCCACCCCCACCATCTACATCATCTCCCATCCAAATATCAACCAGATCCAACCCTGCTTAGCTTTCCTGACCAGACACGGTCTGCAAAAGTTGGTTCAAATGCTGCAGTGACCTTAGGCATCTCTTACCTGTACAGTACCTGTGGCTTTGGTGTGGAGGTAGCGCTACTGCTTAGAAAGCAGGAGTTTGTGGGTTCAATCCCCGCCTTCTCCCTGGAAAGAATTCATGGCAGACCATTTCCGTGTCTGCCAAAAAGATTGTCTGAGGTGCCTATGTGGCCAGCCCCTGGGACTGACTGTGAGCCCATAGTGTACAACAAGAACAGTATTTGGCTGTGTTCGCACCTAAGTTTTAATCCAGTTTCTGTCCTTTTCCAAAGTCGGAGAACTCATCAGCCAAGTATCAAGCTGTTTTCTTTCAGCGTTATCTAACTCAGATCATTCAACCGCGCGTTAGGAAAATAAAAAGGAAAGAAAATGGCTACGCATTTTGCTGACCTGGGCCCTTTCTGCACTGGGCCTAATTCTGGATTATATTATGGAACAGGGACCTGCCAACCACATGCTGGGGAAGATTATGGGAGGTCCTAGGTGGGGCCTCCTGTGATCTAGACCAGCATGCAAATGGCATATTTTTATTCCAGGATATAATCCGGAATAGGATACAGTGCAGAAAGAGTCCTGCTCTCCGACTCTTGAAGTGTCTAGTGGTTAGGGAGCCAGTCTCTTATTTGGGAATACCGGCTTCGATTCCTCTCTCCTCCACGAAGCCAGCTGGGTGACCTTGGGCGAGTCACAGCTCTCTCCCGAGCTCTCCCAGCCCCACCCGCCTCATAGGGCGCTCTGTTGTGGGGAGAAGAAGGGCCGGCTTTCAAGGGCACTTTCTCCGGGCTGCTTTTTTTCAAAGCTCCTGGAAATCAAAGGCAGGCCGCCGGGGGTGGTGGCAGTGGTGGAGAAGGAGGCCCGTCCCACCCCGGCCGCTGTCAGCCCGCCAGCCAGCCCGCCAGCCCCTCCCTCCCTCTCTCTCTGCCTCTGCCCCTCCCTCCGCTGCTGCCGGGAGAGCAACTCGCCCTGTAACCGCTACTGGGCTGGGTCTGGGTCTGGGAGGGGGCGAAGTAGCAGCAGCAGCAGTAGCAGCGCGCCCTGTCCGGCCGCGGCGATCGCCCCAGAAACGCCCGAGCCGAGCGAAGGGAGCGCGGGAGGGCGAGACGGAGCCCAGCCGCGGGCCCCCTTCAAGGTGCCGGCGGAGGCGGAGGCGGCACAGGGGGGCAGGAAGGCGCGCCCAGCCGGCCCGGGGCGGCACCAGCCTCCGCGCGTCCCTAACTTTACGCACGGGCAGGGCGCACGGCCAGGAGGCGTTTGGGGAGCCTCTCCGCCGCCCTCGACGGCTTCCAGCCCCTCCGCTCCGCTCCCCTGCCCGATCCCCGTCGAGGCGTCCCGGGACAGCGGACCATGAAGGCGGCCGTGGACATCAAGCCCACCCTGACCATCATCAAGACCGAGAAGGTCGAGGCGGACATGTTTCCTTCGCCAGGTAAGGACGGACGGGAGGACGACGCCGCCGGTGCCATCGGGCTGTCCTGGGCGGGATGGAGCGGGCGGCGGGCAAGCCCTGGCTCCGGGTCTAGGCTGTGGGGAAGGAGAACCAGGCTGCCTTTGCGCCCCAGGGTCAGTTCCCACGGTGGGCACCTTCGCCCGTCCCAGGACTGGCGCCCTCTGCGCCCTCTGCTTGCGGCCGGGAGAGAGGGTCCCCCGAGGTTCCCGCCCGGTGCCCGCCCGCCCGCCCGCCCGTGCAGCTCGATCTCGGCCCGGGATGCGGACGGCGGGCGCCTCGAAAGCAGGCGTCCCCCTAGCCCTGTGTGTGGGTCGATCGGGACCGCAAATGCTCTGATGCTCCTGCTCCTTCTGGGCTTGCTTTCCGATTCCCCCATCCCATCTCGGCCGGGAATGAAAAGGCGCCCTGGGAGCTTGGCAGCGGGTCGCGCCAGGGTGGTGGTGGTGGGAGTGGTTGCTGTACGTGTTTGCAGTTTGGAAAAGTAGAAGGGGAGCATCCTTAAAAGCCAAAAAGGTCCCCCGGAAAGCCTGCCCCTGCGCTTCGAAGAGCTGGGGGAAAGGCGTGGCAGGGCTGCTGAAGGCTTGCTCTGTGCTCTGGCGTGAACAGAGAGACCCATACCCTCTGACCCGGCGTTGCCCTGCCCTACCTCGCAGGGGGGTTGCTGCGAAGATCAACCCCTCTTTGGAGCGCCGGCGTGCTTAGGGGTGTGTGTGTGTGTGTGTGTGTGTGTGATGAATTCCTCCATGAATTCCTCCATCTCTCCATGATGCATTCCTCCTTTCCTTCTCTTTCTCTTTCCCGTTGCATTTTAGGCACAGCTGTACTTCAAAGAGTGTGGGTGAGCAAAGTTAATAGATCCGCTCTGTGTGGGCTGGAAAATAGCGTTCAACTCCCAGCCCCCACCCCAGTGCAGAAATTGCAAACTTTTTTTAAAAAAAATTCCCATTGAGATTTGCTGAAAGCAGCATATTCTAATAAGGTCTCTCCCTTGTATCCTAAAGGAGGGTTGCCAAGGAAGATGGGTCAGGGAGATCAGGAAAGAGGACGACCTGACCACATATCAGTTTGTGGACTTCTGTTATCCTACCGTAATTATTGTGCTTATTATTTTTTTTAAAAGCTTTCATGGACTTAACACTTCTGGGGGATGCTTTGTGTATGAGAAGCAGAGCAGGCACTGAATAAACTGCTTCAGAGGCTAAGTTGGAACTTGAATGCAAATTGAATTGAGAGCACATAAAATGCAGTATTCCCCAAATCTGGTGAGGAGAGTTAGGGACTGGTTAGGATAAAAATACTTAGGGGCCGTGGTCACACTTCGGGTTTAATCCAGCTTCAGTCCACTTTTAGAGTGTGAGGCTGTGGTCACACGTAAGGTTTAATCCAGCTTCAGTCGACTTTCAGAGCAAGAGAACACATCAGCAAAATGACAAGCTGTTTCCTTGGGTTAAATAACTCAGAAAACCCACCTTTGCGATAGATAATGTGGAAGGAAAATTACTGGTCACTTTGCTGATGTTGTTCTCTCGCTCTGAAAGTGGACTGAAGCTGGATTCAACCTTAGGTGTGGTCACAGCCAAAGAGAGAGAAGGGCAAAAGGTTTGGGGCGTGAACCTGACTTGACTTTCGCTGCCTTTGGTTCTGAATAAGCTGCTCGTCTTCAGAATGCTTCCTTCTTGAACACAAGCCCACCCGGCTCTCTTGGTGTAGCTCTGATCCCATAAAGCTGTGAATGGTTTTCCTTTGTTTCTGTCTGATGAAGAGTCTCTTCTCCAAACCCTGCTGAATTCTTCACCCTTTATTTCTGATATGGGTTCTCCTTCATTCCCCAGGGCTCAATTAAGGCCCTTCGGTTTAACTTTTTGGCATCTCAGCCAAGATTGTTATCATTATGCAGAGCTACTGCGGCTGTTTTCAAAAGTGTTTGCATCCTTGTAGACATACTGCAAAACCTGGGGAAACTGTATGATGAAAAGGAGGGGGGAAAGGTTGGTGTGATGTTATCTCAAGAGGGAGAGTTTCATTAGCATGCTGCTGTGACCATCAGCAACTTTTAACAACTCTTGTCTGTGGTTAACACTTCAGTCGAGTCTGAGTATCTAGTGGGAAGGTTGCTACATACATTCTAACCTCATGCAACTTGCTAGTTGGTTCCAAATGCCGAGCCTTCTGGTCTTGCCGCTAGGTTTCTAGAGATGGAGGCAGGGATGGTCTTGTATGCGCGCCAAGGCCTCCAGCGCTGCTGAACAAGCCTGGCAGAAAAGAGGTTAAATCCATCCAACTCTTGGCCTGTTGTTATAACAATCACCCACCGACAGCAATGTTTCACTTATGCAAAGAATTGAATGAATTTTTAATGTAAATATGCTCACGTGTGTGTGTGTGTTTCTTGGCCCTTTTTGAATGTTGTCTTCTAGCTCATTTGGAGGGTGAAAACAAGTTTTTCTATGGTTCTGCCAGCTGATACGATTTCAAGATGCTCTTGGAAAGCGCATGACAGCTGACAACTGAAAATCCAAACTTACCTCTCAGTTCTGAAAACGAGATCAGAAAAGTGTGTGATACCCGCTTGCCAAGGAATGTGTGATGCCTTTGTGTGTTACTTCCATTGCCAGGACTTTTATCCTTATGGATGTTTATGCAACATGGCTGAATACTAGAGAATGTTTATCCTGGACAGAAGATCTCTCCAGCTCAAATTTCTTAAAGAGCTGGCGTGGTGTCCACTCCTGTAGGCCTTGCATGCTCCTATGCATGTATAGCTGTGCACACATGCGCACACACAGCATTAGCCAAGCAGCTGAGGAGTGAATCAGGAAGGCCGTCATGAAAATTTTTACCATCAAATGCAAATAAACAAATGCAAAAGATTTGGGACATATTGCTTTCTCAGTCCTGCCTTTCAGGGTTGTTGTAAGGGTAATGGATACAATTTATTTATTTATTTATTTAGCTTGTATGCTACTTAGTTGGTAATGAGTCAAAGCTCTTAACGAGACTCCAAAAGCATTAAAAAGGACCGAACTTAACCATGACCCAGCGCAGATGCAACCACACAAGCATCTGTAATGCACGTGAAATACTGTTTCTTCTGTTACAGATGCATTAGAATCTTTACTACTCTACCTTCAGGTTAGACTCTTCATTTGTACATTATCTGTATTAGTCCTTTGTGGTGCACAAGCAGCTAGAAGAAAAAAGTGGGAGGCAGCATTCTTTTGATTTTTCCACCCTCTCTGACCTACTCACCTGGAGGTGATTCACGCAAGTCCTGGGCTGTCTCCAGACAGCATGGAGAGAGAAGCCTCCTCTTTAAAGAATGCCAGCATTTCCCTGAAATGTGGGCCACCAGACTTGGCGTGGACTCCTTTGGCATGGCACCAGATTGTACCTCCAGGACCACTTGTGCTCTCTCCCCCCTGCCTCTTCCTTCTTGCATATAACAAGCGCCATAAGATGGACCTGGTGCTGTGTTGGAAGAGCCCTGCCAGGTGTCAGTTTGCCCAGTGGCAGGCCAGCACCTTAAAGGTGGTGCATATTTCTCAGACGACCTTTAGGGAGAGAGGCCAGCAGGTTGGGGTTAAGTGCTGGAGCCGTCTGCCAACTTTGCCATCACGCTGGCGGGCTGCCAGTGCTTCTTAGCAAGTCTAGTAGGTGAGCAAACCGAGAGTTGCTTAGAAACCCAAATTCCTTCCATCCTAATTCCTTCCATCTTCCACTGTAGTTCAAAGAGAGTTTGCAGAACTCACACCAGGCAGCTGTGTCAACTGATGCTCGCTAGGATGTTCTGGTTCTGTCCTCAGAGAGAGCTTGATTTTTGGAGGGGAGCACAGCAACAAAAGACTGTACTGCCCTTCCAGCCTTCCTTGTGGAATCTCCAAATGAGATTCCTCCGATTGGCCAGGGTGGGCAGCAGGATGATAAATTAGACCAATAATTGATCCAGAACGCCAGAACTGGGTTGGATCTAAAATAGCTGCGTGTAACACGCCCCAGACTTCCAGTAATTCTGTGCAAGTGCCTGAATCCATAGGGAACAGCAGCCCTGATTAAGCTGAAAAACATGTCAAAGCTTGAGAATTTTCCTTATTGGACTCTGATTTCTCTCTTAAGGAAGACTGCTGTGACCTGAAATAAAGCACATGCCTTGGTAATATTCATACTAATTATAGACCTAGACACCCAAAGGTTTGTGTGAGCCCTAAAGTGACTTGAAGGTACGCATTTCAGGTTATTTTTAAACTAGCCACACCAATTCTATTTGTATGAGTTACTAAAATTTTAAATTTCTGTTACTTCAACCCACGCAAAACAAGGTACATCAGCTAGGGCTAATAGGCCCTTCATGTGAAGTTGAACTCCAGCTTCCTTCATCCCAAACTGACAGAGGTTAATGGGAGGACCTAGCTTGGGGAAGAAGAAGAGGTGACTTTTCTACCCCACTTTTCTCACCCATTTAAGGGGACTCAAAGCAGCTGACAAACCTTCTGTTCTTCTCTCCACAACAGAACACCCTGTGAGGCAGGTGGGGCTGCAGGAGCTCAGAAGAGAGGTTTGACTAGCCCAAGGTCACCCAGCTGGCTTCATGGAGGAGGGTGGAATCAAACCCGGTGTTCCCAGATAAGAGTCCGGCTCCTTAACCACTAGACCAAACTGGCTGTCATGCTGGTGCCATGCTGTTATATTCCATTCCATGAATTCAAACTTGGGGTACAATCACACGTCTTTAGGGTTGCCCCAGGCACATTTGAGACTCAAGGGCATGGCTAAAAAAATAATACTAATTTACTACATTTCCAAGCCTATGATTATCCATCCTTTTCCCAGACAGGTACTATTAATTCTTGGAGGAACTCACTGTTTAGGGTGAGTTGGACATAGTCAATGGAAACACCTTGAAATCCTGAGAACATTTCCCTTCCATGCTTTTCACTGAAAAAAAAAAAAAACACCACACAGAGGAGTGGATATGGGGACAGGCACCTGGGATCACTAGCATAGCAGGCATTTTATCAGGAAAGTGGCTCGTCGTTCAGGATGGCGGGGAAATGAAGTTCATCATTCAAGATGAAGGGAGAAGTTCAGTTCATTGTTCAATCTGAGCAGGGAAATGCTTCCTCCCAACTAGACACATGGGGCACCAGGCACTCCAAGGTTGGGAGACGGAGGAGGCTGTAGCTCATACAGAGGCTTATAACCTCCAACCAATCGGATCCCTAGAAAAGCAGCTGGTGGCAGCCAATGGGAAGGTAAGAGAAGCAAGGTAGAAGGTTTTCAGCATTTCCTTTTGGAAACTGTGGCACAGGGTTTTCCTGCCCCTGACATTACAGGTGGGGTGATCTCTAGAAAATATTCGCCCCCCAAATGCCCAGTGAATTCACAGCTTGAATTGTTCAATGAGGGTGGTCCAAACAGGTCAAACCATTAAGTTTGATCTAAACCTGTTCACAACTGTAAATATATTGCCCTTTAACAGCCCTTTTTTGGGCAGCAACTTGGGGTGATTTTGCACTTTCCTTTCCATCTGCTGGATGGGAAAGGAGCGCGATTAACCGATGTTGACTGCTGTTCACACTTGGAGCGCTAGTCAACTTTGGCCATTCCCACACCCCCAGCAATCTGATACTTACCCAGAGCTGGTCCTCCTCTGGGCACCACCATTTTGGTTGCGGCGCCCTCCGCGACTGTGCGTGCGTCAATGCCATCGCCATCGCCATGATAACACTGATGCTCTGCAAACATGCAGTCATGTCTATGGTCATCTGAGGTGCTGCATGTTTGCGCAGCACCTCAAGATGACCCCAGAGCACCGGAAGAAGTGCAGATGGTCGCACCACTGGGCGCTCCAGGTACGTTCCTGGTAAAGGTTGGTTAAGGTGTGGAGCAGGATTTTGAGCTCCACACCTAATCAACAATTACTGAACTTCTGGTGAGGCAGGACACTCTTGGAGGCTGTAGCATCCTCCTAGAAGTGCGCATGCTCCTCACCAGAAGTTCACTAATTCTTCACTAGAGGCTATAGTGTGAATAGGCCTCTGCGCACAATCTATCTGCACCTGTCTGAGTTCAGACCTAGCTGTGTTCATACCTACTTTTAATCCAGCTTCAGTCCACTTTCAGAGCAGAACACATCTGCAAAGTGAACAGTCATTTTCTTTCCACATTTTTTCTCACAAAGGTGGATAGTCTGAGTTAGAAAATGTTGAAAACAATCAGCTTGTGCTACTTTGATGCTGTGTTCCCTCACTACGAAAGCGGACTGAAGCTGGATTAAAACTTAGGTCTGAATGCAGCCCAAATATGGTTCTGTTTGAGTCAATCCAAACTGCTGTATTAATGCATATCTATAGTTGCCTCTGTTTGCAGGCAGGATATTGCCATTTTTGGTGGGGTGTTTCTTTTTTTTGGGGGGGGGGTTACATAAGTGAAATGAGGCCTTTGCTTGCTATAAATTATTAAAAATTGCTCTTCCTCCTCTTGATCCTCAGAATTCTTTTTCAGTCTCATCAGCTTTGTTGCTGTTGATAGTGTCTTATTTTCTTTTCAGCAGTGCAACCTGTTTTCTAAAATTAGCCAACTGGGGGAAAAAAAAATCTTTAAAATGTGGCCAAGCAGCAGAAATAAAACTACCTTTTCCCACAGTTTGCAAGACAGCGGCTGCATTTAAATCTTGGTCTTTAATCATCAGAACACGCCGACCCTATGAAATTCAAATATTTTAAAAAAGGAGTTAAAGGATATAAAACAGAGCTTTTAGGACATTGGGATGCTTGCATTAGTACACAAGGTGGCCGATCTCAGGGCTCAAATAGGATGGGCTATAGACTTGCAGAAATATCTGAGCTGAACATTCACCTGTGGGTGGGAGAGGGGAGGGGAGGCGAAGTCAAGCCAAGCCAAACAAACAAATGCCACCCAGAGACTTTTGTAGCCACTGAAGGTGGAATATTGTGATGTCCCCTTGTATTGTATTCTTTGTGTTGAAAAGAAGTTGAAGCTGGAATTTGGTCTAGTGGTTAGGGAGCCGGACTGTTATCTGGGAATACGGGTTCGATTCAGCACTCCTCCACAAAGCCAGCTGGGTGACCTTGGGCTAGTCACAGCTCTCTTCTGAGTTCTCACAGTCCCACCGACCTCACAGGGTGCTCTGTTGTGGGGAAAAGAATAGAAAGCTTTGTCAGCCACTTTGAGTCCCCTGAAGTGGGTGAGAAAAGCGGGGTAGAAAAGCCAGCTCTTCTTCTTTCTTCTTTCCTCTTTCTTCTTTCTCCTCCTTCTCCTTCTTCACATATGGATTGGTCTACTAGTTAAGGAGCTGGATTCTTATCTGGGAATACTGGGTTTAATTCCATGTTCCTCCATGAAGCCAGTGACCTTGGGCTAGTCACAGCTCTCTTCTGAGCTCTCACAGCCGCACCTACCTCACAGAGCGTGTTGTTGTGGGAAGAAGAACAGAAGGTTTGTCAGCTGCTTTGAGTCTCCTGAAATGGATGAGAAGAGCAAGGTAGAAAAGCCAACTTGACTTCTTCTTCTAGTGGAAACTGAATGGGTTGGGATGCTATGCAGACTTCTTAGACTGAGTCTGTGGGTACTAAATTTGCATGCCAGATCATACATGGTTATCTGTTAAAACTTTAACTTCCCGTAGTAGTAATGGGTTGCCAAAACAAACAAAACAACCATAAACCACCCCCTAACCACCCTTCTGAACAGAAGACCTAGAAACCATTTTCTTTTTTTCTTTTCAGAAAGGGGACATAAGTTGGTTTCTTAGCAATTAGAATGTAGGATGTGTTCACACCTAAGTTTTAATCCACTTTCAGACACATCAGCAGTGTGAACAGTCATCTTCTTTCCCCCTCATCTAACCCAAAGGCAGATTTTTCTGAATTAGATAATGCTGAAAGAAATCAGCTTGTCATGTTGTTGATGCATTCTCTCACTCTGAAAGTGGACTGAAGCTGGATTAAAACGTAGGTGTGAAGGCAGCCGTATATGAAGCTGGGCCCTGTTTCTCCCTGTTGCTCTTCAGCATATTTGTTAACAAGCCCATTAAAGCTTAAATCTGATGCTTCCTGTGTTTTTGGAGACTCCGGGCATTTTAAAGTTGACCTAAAGTTCAGACTTCAGCTCCAAGAATGCTAGAAAGCAAAAATAAAAGAATAAAAAAATCCTATCCACTGGAGCTAGAAAGGCTTCTGTTTTGGTGGATGGAATAAGTCGAAGTGGTTAAGATCTGTCTTGTACCGTCCCGACAATTCACTCCTGAAAGAAAGCTGAACCGGAAACCCTTCTTGGCTGGGCGGAGGAAAGGCCATTGCTCAGTGATAGGAAAAAAGACATTGAAGAATACCACCCCCACTCCAATCACTTTGGCTGTGCAATCCTGATTTTTTTCCCCCTTCCAGACGTTCCTGTTCTTTTACTGTTGGTTTAGTTATACTGGGTAAAATTTTATACTCGTATTGTGTATCCTTTAATGTTTTTTAATGGTGTCCCTATGGTCTGTTTGTCTTTTCAGTAAAGATTATTCTATGCTTTTTAAAAAAGGCAAAAGTAGTTTTCCATGAGTTTCTTACTGGGAGATGCTGGGGATCAAACTGGTACCAGGGGTGTTTTTGCACTTCCCTTCCAGTCTGCTGGACGGGAAAGGAGCGTGATTAACCAACGTTGACGAGCGCTCCACTTGGAGTGCTAGTCAGCTTTGGCCATTCCTTCCCCCATGATAGAATCCTTACCTGATTCAGTCCCTCCTCTGGGCGCTGCCATTTTGGCTGTGGTGCCCTCTGCATCTGCACACGTACCAGTGCCATCGTCCTGATGGCGCTGATGTTCTGCGCATGCGTAATCGCATCTATGGTCATCCGACCCCAGAGCACTGGAAGAGATGGGGATAGTCATGCTGCTGGATGCTTAAGGTAAGTGAACTTCTGGTGAGATCATCCATCATATATTGATGCTCTTCACCAGAGGTTCACTGATTCTTCACTAGAGGCCGTAGTGTGAATAAGCCTCACGTAGCTCCTCTACCGCTGAGCTGCAGACACTTTGAACTAGGATTACGCAAGCAGTTTTGTTGTACTGATTTCAGACTTCTGAAGAAGTGTACAGTTTTACTGTAGGCAAGGTCCTTCTTTGCCCTCTTTCAGAGAAGGGTGAGGAGCTGCTGAATGACATTTTATTTATATGTTTTAAATGAATTTGCTTCATTCCATATGCTTACTGGAGGCACTCATGGTGAAATCATTTTATGATGGGCTTATCCAGCACATTGCATCCAAAGTCATGGAGGTCAGGTGGATCAGTGGCTACTAGGATGGATGCCTTTCCTCCTAAGGTTGTGCCCACCTTTTCCCTGCCCTCCGTTTGTTTCCCATGCTGACCCTGTGCAATAGACTAGTGGTGAGAGTTTGTGAAAGTGAGATTTCATGGCAGAGTGGGGATTTGAACCCAGAGACCTTGAGGGTCCAGCCTGATCCTCTAGGCGCAACGCTACAATGAGACTCAAAACTGGGAAGCAGGGCTGACCTGGTTCATAAGAACAATGCGAGCAGTACCACCCATCCACCCCAAGCCAAGTTACTTATAACTTAAGTTACTCTTCTAGTTTTTTCATACAACTAATGTGTGCAACCATCCCACATCCAGGTGGCTTTGCACATAATTGAACTTCAGAGCGCTTCACCCACCATTAACTCTCCTTGTTCTCACCCTGATACAGTTACCTTTTGACTGCCTTGGCCTCCCCAAAGCCAGCTCCGTAGACACCTGTCACCATTTCTGGGAAGTATTTTTAATCACCTAAAACCACAGGGACATGGATAAGAAAATGTGGGCGGAAGAATAGCTGAGTTACAGTTTTCCCTGCAGAGTGGGTTTCTGTCTGTTGGTGGTGCAAACTGTGATGGTCTTGCAAAATCTGAATTTTTCAACCCTGCAAAAAAAAAAAAAAAGGTATTTCCAACCTTTCCCTGTTTTTTCTTTTTTTAACCTTCTGAATATTTTTACTGCCAAAATTTGGATTGCTGGGCTTTTCTAAGAATGCCTGTGCTGCTTTTACTTTCCATCAAAAAAGAAACAAAATAACCAGCACCAAGCAGTTGACAAAACAAAAGATAAAAGAAAGCAAAGCAAAATTTGGTTTGGAGAATTCTGCAACCTTGTTTCCATTCCTGATATAAAACCTTCTTTTATAGACTATCCAATTTTGGGGAATGTTGCAAGTGTCTATATGCTGCCCCATAGAATGCGCTAGCTTCATGTGTATCTCACTCTGATACTACCTTACCAGCTTGTGTGTGTGTGTGTGTGTGTGTGTGTAGGTGTGTGGCAGCTTCTCTGCCATAAATACAGCCAGATCTATCCTGGAATTAAAGTTCCTTTAATTAAAAACCTTTCCTAAATATCAAGGAAGCAAATTGTGCTTGTCTGTTTGCTAACATTTGGGAACAGCAACCAGACTAGACAGGTTTAAGAAAGGGTTAAACAAATTCATGGAGGACAGGTGTATTAATGGCTACCAGAATGGATAACCAAGTACTTCCCTCAGGTTGGAGAGAGAGGCAGAAGGCCTCTAAGGCCATTTGCAGGGATTCAAAAACAGGAGAAGGTTTTGCCCTTGTCTTCTCCTTGAGAGGCCCATGGGCAATTGGTGGACCACTCTGTGGGGCAGGATGCTGGATTAGATGGGCTCTAGTTCAATCTAGCTGGGCTCCTCTTACGTTCTTATGATCTCACCATTGTGGGACTGGGCTACTGTAATGGTGCTATATTCCCCCTTCTTTTTTCTTCCTCCTCTTTCTCTCCTTCTTCTGTGTGTGGATGCTTCTACTCTTTCCTCCTTTGGTTCTATATTTCCTTCATTATTTCCATGATAATTTTGCTCAGGTGACAAGGTGATAGCCTCACATCTGACTTGACTTTGGTGGATTTTTTTTTCTTTTTGTAATTTTTGTGTGTTTGCTTCTATCACCTTATTTTTTTTTTCACAAATGGGTTTCTTGATTTTCTAACTGAACTCTTAGAACTGTGTGGGCAGCATCTGCTCTTGACTCAACGCACCGGTTCAACTGCATATGCGATTTAAGCAGCCGTTTCACATGCAAAGCAGGTAGACGTTAGAAGCTGTGGTTTTGCCGGTTGTGCCTTAATCTTAAACTTTGAAGAAACCAATGAAGTCGCCTAGCGTTTTACAACTGCTCCGCTCCAAAATGCCACCCCTGCTCAGGTTGTGATCTGAGATGGGTGGCCAACGTACTTTTGAGGTTGCTGGGCTGTTCCTGCAAAGTTTGAGCCAACAGCAGATTTACCGTGTAGATGTGACCAGTGTGGAGAGGAAATCCTTTGGTCTACTCGGTGAAAGAGCTGAACAAGTTGAACAAATCCTTTGGTCTACTTGGTGAAAGAGCTGAACAAGTTGTTTTTGAGGACACAGGAATAGGGATGTATGTGCTGAACTGGTTTGGTGTTTGAACCGCACAGGGGCCTTCAAAAAAGGGTGAGTTCAAGCTGAACACCCTGCCTGCTCCAAACCAAAGTTCCAAAGTTCCTAGCAAAGACACCCTGTTTGATTGTGGTTTGGATGTATTTGAAGGTGTTGAATCAAACCGAACAGTGTTTCGGTTCAAACTGAGCCAGCCCCTGGCCAGTTTGATCAGAATCGAACACAAAAAAAGTACTTGGACATCTCTACAAAGAAACAAGGCAGGCTTTGATTTCTGGTTATCTGGCAAATTTAGCCACCCAAATGGGAAACAGAACAGAGCCCCAGTGCCTATGGACCTAGGTATAGCTTTTCATACAAGCTTCGGGGTGGGTGGGTAAGAATGGAGAGTCCACGCATTAAATAATCTTTAGCCAGGGGTCCTGGAAACTGTAAAGACAGTGGGTCATCTCTATGCAGTTTTCTTGGTAGAGATACAGAAGTGGTTTGCCATTGCCTACTTCTGGGGAGTGGTTGGGGATCAAACCTTCAACCTGCAGTTTTCCAGGTAGTAACTCTGAGCTATAACTATCCCTGTTTATAATCTAGCTAATAGGAATCTAATTTATCTTGCTCTTGACATTTACAAGGGGGATCAAACTGGAAACCTTCAGCTTTACCACAGAGATGCACGCACTACCAGAAAATACTTGCCACTGTCTGTTCATATTCTAATATTAGATGGGAAAAATGTAATAGGAAGGAAGGAAGGAAGGAAGGAAGGAAGGAAGGAAGGAAGGAAGGAAGGAAGGAAGGAATCGCAGATCACCAAATCTAAACCAAACTTATCTTTCTGTATTCATTTATTTTTATTGCATTCTGATTTCAGGTGGCAATTCTGTATGGTCTAGTGGTTAGGGAACCAGACTCCTATCTGGGAATACCGAGTTTGATTCTGCTGTCATTCATGAAGCCAGCTGGGTGCCTGTTGTGGGGAGAAGAGCAGAAAGTTTGTCAGCCGCTTTGATTCCCCTAAATGGGTGAGAAAAGCGTGTAGAAAAGCCAACTCTTCTTCTTCATCATCATTACTACAGTCTTGAGGTTGGAGTTGATGGAAAGGTCAGAGAGCCTCTAAAAATACAAAGTCCCAGTTTACCAAATCTTGACCCACTCACAATTTTAGAACTGAATCACTTTGAAACCAGGTTTTAAGTGACTTTCAGATCTTGAATAAGCCACAATTTCACCGTTATCTCTTACTTCTGTGGGTCTTTTTGGCACGGAACCTACTTCTGGTTAGCTACTCTTTTTGTCTTTGTTTAGCTTGTCCTCTTCATAGCTGATATCAAATTCAATGGGTCGTCTTGCGCCGGCCAAAAGCGTTCCTTTCTCCCCTGGCGTCTGGCCATGCTTACATTCTCAGTTCAAATATTGTGAACTAAATAATAAATATTTATTGATTCTGTCGTTTCCCACATTTTCCCCAGGTGCACTGGCAGGAGGCAACCGAGCCCTGTCATCCCCTGGGATTTTTAATTGTGGCTGAACAATCTTCTTGGAATTTCATCTTTGCCTTGCAGGTTTTAGCATAATTGATGACTAATTGTTTGCCCTTCCCCCAAGGCTAATCATTTTTTCTAGGATGATGCTGCAACGTAGGTCAGCTGTTGTCTGAGACTGTTTCCAGAATTTCCAAGCCAGTTGTTACTGGCAAGCTCCTCTCGTGTATTTTTAAGAACTGTTTCACTAGGAGTCTGGAAGGCAGATGGTTGCTGGTTCGATCCCCAGCCTTTCCCTGGAAGTAGGGAATGGCAAGTCCCTGCTGCATCTCTGTCAAGAAAACTGTATACGGGTCCCTATGGAGGTCCCCATGTAGTCAACTAACAGTCACTGTGGTATCCAGCTTAACACAACTTGATGGTACCCAACACTGCTCTAGATGATAAGGTTATACCTTCCCTATTTTCCATAAGTCTTCTGAATTATCGTGTAAAAGATCAGACATTAGCAAACCTGGTGTGAAGTAGTGAATGGCTTCTCGAAGAGAGAGCAAATCCTTAATATGATCTATGGACCAAACAGATTGGTCTTCTGGTTAGAGTTTCAGACTCTTATCTGGTTGCTTCCCGGTTTGATTCTATACTCCTCCACAAAGCCAGCTGGGTGACCTTGGGCTAGTCACAGCTCTTTTTTCTGAGCTCTCGCAGCCCCACCTACCTCACTGGGTGTCTGTTGTGGCAAGGAGAACAGAAGGTTTGTCAGCTGCTTTGAGTCCCTTTACAGGTGAGAAGGGCAGGGTAGAAAAGCCAATTCTCCCCCTCCTCCTCCTCCTCCTCCTGTGCCGGCTTGTATTGTCATTAATGCACCTTTTTGCTATATAGCGCACTGGAGGGAACCTTTCCGTGTATCTTTCCACAGCTACCTAGCAATTAGCATCAAGCAAAGAGATGCTCACTTGCCAAGAGGAGTATCTTGCTCAGTGCTGTTGTGTGTGTGTTTGTGTATACGCAAACAGAATGGTGTGACTGTCAGGCGCTGGAGGAGGGAAAGACAGCTTATGTTTTCCATAATCTCTTGCTTTTCACCTTCTTTGGTTTTACAGATCTAAGGAGCTTGCCAGTTCTAACTGGAACCACACATGTGTCTATAGATGTAAAACAGGATGGCAACACACAGGCACGCTCTGCTCCACTGAAACGGCTTTCTAACTTGGTGGTCCCTTGGCTTTGAACAAGAATAGCAAAGCTTTTATAATGAGAAGCAGAAACAAGTGATGAGTGCTTGAAAGAAAAAGAAAGAAAGAATACAGGATGGGCACTGCTAGGATTCAGAGGACCCTGGCATTAAAAAATAAGAAGAAGCAAGATGCCACCCCAACCCGGTACAATGCAGGGTGAGACAAAAAATGCTCCCAAATGCATAAGTACCAGCTTTGGCAGCCGTTGGAAGCAGCCAGTGAGAAGGACGATTGCAATTGTTTCTGGGGGCTCTGTGTCCTGTCAGGAATAAACGAACAAACAATTACACCCAATGGTGGCATTACCCCTAACCTTTTAAAAGAAAATAGAATCAGACGCAGGATGTGTTCATGTGCAGTGTTTAAAAAATAGACCCCTAATGGTTGGATGCACAATCCTTTGTCTTCAAGGGGCCCAGTTTTTATGTCAGTTTGCATCAAATATGAGCCAGTTTGGTCTAGTGGTCAGGGAGCCGGACTCTTATCTGAGAGTACCGGGTTTGATTCTGCACTCCCCCACAAAACCAGCTGGGTGACCGTGGGCTAGTTCACAGCTCTCTTCTGAGCTCTCACAGTCCCACCTACCTCATAGGGTGTTTTGTTATGGGGAGAAGAACAGAAGCTTTGTCAGCTGCCTTGAGTCCCTTAAGGAAGAAGAACAGAAGCTCTGTCAGCCACTTTGAGTCCCCTTCAATGGGTGAGAAAAGTGGGGTAGAAAAGCCAGATCTTCTTCTTCTTTAATGGTGTCTGACCTATTTTTGACAACCCATTTTGGCCTCAGTACCAGTTCCTTTTAATTATAATAACGAGTTGGTTTTTATATCCCACTTTTCTCACCCTTAAGGGGTCTCAAAGCGGCTGACAAACCTGTTCTTCTCCCCACAAGAGATATCCTGTGAGGTAGGTAGAGCTGTAAGACCTGAGAAGAGCACTGTGTCTAGCCCAAGGTCACCCAGCTGGCTTTGTGGAGTGTAGAATCGAACCAGGAGACTAGCAGATAAGAGTCTGATCCTCTAACCACAGGATAAAACTTTCCCCTCTTCCCTACCAGCCATCGTGAACACTAGTTGGTCTCTGCCTAGGTCTTCCAGGATGCATATAGCTTCCACAGAAACCTAGGCAGAGTGGCCCCTGGGGCCATATATCTGTCCCTCTAACTGTTTAGTAGATTAAGGGGTAGTGGAACAGACTATTGGCCCTTTGACCTTCTGAACAGTAGCATGGGCTTTGCAACTGCCCTCAAAGATGAAATTACTGAGGAAACACACAACACACACAGAGACACCATTTTATACAAGGTGCGCTTTTGCGCAAAAGCATAATACAACGCTGTAGGGAGCAATTGTGCTTTTGTGCTTCTCCGCAAAAACAACCATTCAGGAAAACAGGTCAAAGAGTGGCAGGATGCAGTAGCCAATGAGAGAGAGGGGCGAAGTTGACCTCATTTCTTTCTGAGATGGGACAGAAAATAGCCCATGTCTTGCTCGGAGCCTATGTGAGCTTTGGTTCACCCTCCGTTTCCCAGAAACAACAAGCTCCATCTTGCAGGGGCACGAGGAATTCTGTGATGCTTGAAGAGCACCTTTGTGCACATGCCAATCCCAAAATATCTGTGTGCTCCATTCACAGGCAAATTGCACTTGATGACTCCCTGTGATCTTTCTGCTGGGACAACAGAGGAAGAAGCTAAGAGCTCTTCATTGTGAAAAGAATTCTTTCGACGTCTCCTCGGTTGACCCTTTGAATGTGTAAACAAATCAGGGCTTGAATAGTTCAAGGCAGTAAGGCTGTTATTCTACCTGATCCCAAACATGGGAACTGGCCAGCTTTATGACAGGCAGGAGAAGAGGATTCTGTTGGCAAAAGGCAGCGTTGGGCAAGGGTTTGAGGGCTCTATTTAGATCTGGGAGACCTGGGAGTGGAAGGAGGCCAAGGTAATGGTGAAGATGCCTAACCGTTGAACTCCGCTCCTATGGATGCAATTTTTTAGGTACCACGGCATAACTGGTTTGCCACCTAAATAACTTGTCAAAGGCATCCTTGCTTCTAATGTGAAGGTCTTTACAAATGCGGTTTGAATATTCATTTGTAGGGGTGTGTGTACACACTTGAGATAATACGAAGAGGACATGAATGTAGTTCTACAAGGGTTGGGAGGGAGGGAGGGAGGTTGGATGCATTATAGGTTTTAAGCTGTCTCCAGATGTTAGTGACATAGGCTGTGTCACTATAATCCAGCTTCAATTCACTTTCGGAGTGAGGTTTAATCAAGCCTGAGTTCACTTTCAGAGCGAGAGGACACATCAGCAAAGTGACCAGTCATTTTCTTTCTTCATTATCTATGGGCCTGGATTGAGCCCAGGTCCTCCACCTTTCCTGCTTCTCTGGAGCACTGTCCCTGGTCTCCAGGAGCCACCAGCATTGACAAGCTGGAACCCATCTTCTGGGTAAAAAAGGAAGGGAAGGTCCGGCTCCTCTTGCACAGGTGCAGCTATGCGCCAGTGTTTGTCAACGGCTGGTTCATCCCACGTAGTATTAAGGAAGCCGTGGCGAGTGTCCTGCCAAATCCCAGGCCCTCTGCTGTTCTGACTGTATCGCCAAGGCATGCAACTGGCGTTTCATCTCCTGCTGTCTCCTCCTCCTCCTCCTCCCCATGTCATTTCACTTACTCATCTGGAGGGCAGAGCCTGGCTGCCTCTCTTCTTGCATCAGGCGGGAGACTAGTTGAACCGTTTTGGAAAAAAGAATCAGGGAAAAGGAAAGAGGGGAGGGAGGGAGGGAAGAATCCCATGACATGACTTGGAGGGGAGGGAGGGAGAAAACAACTTTGTTCCTTGAAAGATTCCCCCACCTTGTGGTCATGAATTCATCCCGCCGTCCCCTCCCCTCCCCTCCCCTCCCCTCCCCTCCCACCACCCTGCCTGCCTCCCTTTGCCTTCGTCAGAGTCCTTTATGAGGCTCTAGATTTCTCAGCTGCTGGGAGGACTGGAGCCAGCTAGGAGGGCCATGGAAACTCTTGGCCCCGGACACGGGCAGCGTGGCCAGATTTCTTTCAGCTGTGGATCGAGTGTCCAAAGAGCTGGCAAACCATTTTGGCAGCAGGGGCAGCAGGCAAGCGCAGAGCTGGCCTTTGTTTTGCAACATCTCCCCTGCACTTGTCAAGCGTGATCTGCGCTCATCTGAGGAGGGGCGATGTCATTCCTGGCCAGGACTAGGAGGAGAAGCTCGCTTTGCTCACCGTCATGTTCTCCCAAGCTCTTGCAGACCACAGACATCTCGGGGAGCGTGTCCCTGCTAGCTTGCCTTCCCTGTCACACGAACTGCAAGCCAGCACTTGCAAAGATCTTCTCTATGGAAGCAGGACAAGGTCAAAAGGCAAAGCTGTTCCTCATTCTTCCACCTTTTTCTATTGCTTCACTGGCTACAATATTTGCTTTTGGATGCAGGCCATCTAAAGTCTAACGCACATACACCCCAGCCTCTGTAGGTGAATCTGGGACAGCCTGTTCGTTCACAAACTTGGGACACTGCTTGCTTCTGCTTGGCACTGACAGCACCAAAGCGAGTCTTCTGGGGGCGTATTTGCACCTACGCTGCAGGGATGCTCCATCCACGTGCCGTATTGCTGCCTCTGTCCCCAAGCGTCTTAATAAGCCCCAAGGCACCATAGTTGCGCGGAAGTAAAAACAGCTCCACAACTTGACCAGAAGCATCCAGAACACCACATTGGCAGCATTTTGTACCCACTTCTGGGTGGGAGCGAAGCCGCACCAAGGCGGGGCAGGGTGGCTGTGGCTGTGCAAATGCACACCACAATGCTGTTGCCATGGGCATGCAGTAGAAGTCTCCTTGGCCATTGCTACGATGATTGGGATGGTCCGGGACAGACCATCTGCACTGTGAGCACCTGTGGTTAAGCTGGGAACAGCGCTTGTGCTGTGAATTCCAGCCACCAATTCTGAACTTAACTGTGCTGGGATGGTGTAGTTCTATTGTCAAGTGTGAACAAGGCCTGGGTTAGATAATGTGGAAAGAAAACAGTTTGTCCCCTTGCTAACGTATTTTCTCACTCTGAAGGGGGACTCAAATGTGAATTAAAACTTAGGTGCAGTTGGGCCCTTAAATCCCCAGTCTCTGCTGACCTACCAGTGGTCCTGAGGGCTGAACTCTCTTCCCTAGGAGGCAAACAGCTGTCTGTACAGTGGAACAGATGGTAAGGAATAGAGAGAAGCAGAACAAGACCACGGCCATTCATCCAAAGGGAAGAAGTCCACCAGCCACTCACCACGTGGCTTCCATGTGTCTGCTGTATTATGCAACTGACTTTGCTAGAGGCGAGTTATGTGCAAGAGGGGGCGATGAGAAATCAGGAGATCTTGGCTTTTAGCCAAGCTAGGAATTTCCACCCTGGGATGGTTGGATGAGATGACTTGTTAATTTCATACATATGGCTGAAAGCCTTTCTAGACAGGGACGGGATCTAGCCATCCTCAGTAGGGATGTGCATGAATATTTGTAGCATACACGTTCATATGAATTCAGACATTCGTATGCATACGTTGCGACATCTGTACGTTGACATCTGTATTTGTACAAATGCTTCGGACATTCGTGAACCTGGGAGGTGGGAAAGCAGCTGTGCCAGTTGCAGCTGCAACAGATCCAGAGTGCATTCGACATGGATTGAGAGTGGTTCAAAGTGGATTCAGGGCGGAATTGATGCTTTCAGAGCAGACATGTTACAAGATACATATCAGATATGTATCACACATATGGGATATATATTGGATATGTATCAGATACATGATACATATGGGATATGTATGTGTTCGTATAGGATATTCATACAAATTTGTATGAATATATTCATATTGAATAGGCATGTGCATTTTTTTTGTATTTGATTTGTATTGAATCAAATGCAAGAAAATTCATATTTGTTCAAGTAGATCCCATTAGAATGTTCAATACGAATCCCATATTCGAATCCCATATGAAGCTTCGTACAAAGGTATCAAACAATTTGATTAGAATTCGAATGTCAGTCTTCAGATGTGCCGACAGTCTGTTCAAATTCAAATGTCCAAATTTGTGTGAATTTCAAATGTTACTAGGGCTGTCCACAAATATTGGTATTAAATACAATCCTACCACATTTGAAGGGATCTATTCGAAAGAATACAAATTTTCTTACATTCATGCGCGCCACTAATCCTCAGTAAAAAATAGAACCCTCCAAATCACCTTCTCTAAGCTTCTTAGGGATTCCTTCAATGCTCTCTGTGGAAAGTTTGGGAAAGGTAGAAAGAGGTGGCATTTCTCTCTTCTCCGTAACCCATTGCTCACCTTCTTTCTGCTAAATAATGATGGCCAAGATCAGTCGGAAGAGGGCTATGGGGGTGAGGTAGCATGATCTCATGTGGAGTGGGGGCGTGAGAATGCAGGAGGAATCATGTTGCCTTAGCACAGTCAGACCCATCCCCAGTTTGGGCATTCCTGCCCAGGGAAGGGCTGGAAGTGAGTCACATCAGCTCCTCCAGACGCATGGACCTTTGAACATCCCACTGTGTGGGCAGGCACATTCAAATATCCACTGCTCCTCTGGTGAGTAGCTGTGGGTGCTGCTCCTGTCCACTCTAAGTCTAAGAGGGAGCTGAAAGGTTCACCTGAAATTTTTTTGCCCATCCCTGTCTTCTTAGAAACATAAATGAAGCAATGTAAATTTGGTAACTGTGGGTGTCCCTTGACCCCGTACCTATTCAGACCATCAGAGTGCTAAGCAAAAACATTCCTTTGCATGTTTGGCACTTGCTATGCAGACACCTCAGACAGGTTAGTCTTTGCGCACCTTGGCTTTGACTTCTTCCTAAACCACAGGCATCCCAAAGCCTGGCAAGCGGGTGTCCTGGCATTCCCAAGCTACTCTGCTTGGAGAGATTTTGGTTCCAACAGCGTACATTGGAGAGTTCTAGTTTCAGAGTCGCTGATGACCTTCCTGTTAGTCTAACCAGCTGGAAGATGTCCATTCCTACCGTGGTTTCTCCGGTTCCTGGTGAAACAAGTCAGCTTTATTTTTAAAGGAATCTTAGTAATGAAATAACTTCTGAGTTGGGGGTTTTGCTGTAAGTGAATGGTCACCGTATGGATTAGAACTGCTTCCAAGGAGTGTGGACCCTCTTTCTTCTCTCTCTCTCTTACACACTCTCTCTCTTTCCCCCCCCCTTCCTGCCCAGGCATGGGATCCATTACAAGTTTAGGTGATCCTTTTCCCCTTATCCTCTTCAGCTAATCCTTTGGGGAAGGATTAGAACTATTTAGCTAAGCGGTTAATAGGGATTAGAGCAGATTATCTCAGGGGAGACTGGTTGCTTTTAAAGTTTCTGTGCCCCCCCCTTTTTTAAGTGAGAGTCAAGCGATTTTGGAGAAGAGAATTCCTTGATATGTAAGAAATTGGAGGAATGGGGCAAAAACATTTCCACAAACTGGGAAAAGTTTGCTATTTTATTCCCTTAAAACCACAGTTGGCATTAAAAGTACAATTAGTGGATTGCTGTTGGATTCTTCATCCCTACACTTTTCTCTTTTTCATGAAGTTAAAAAGGAAAAAAAAACCCTGTTCTTCATACTGGTTGGAATAAATCTGAATATAAAACTGCTAAGTTGGAGTCTTGAGCCTTGCACCCGTGGACCTTTCCAAAAGAAGTGTATATAAAAGAAAGCTATAAATTAGATTCAACTGGGCAGTTCATTGTAGGATCCCAACACTTGATATCTTCTAGTTCCTACCCCCAGCTTGGCTGTACACCACACAGCTACAAATTGCTGCCAGTTAGGGATGGGCACAAATGTTGTGAATGTTCGAAATTCGATTGAGTGTGGACATTCAAACTCGAATAGAATGTCTACACATTTGAGTTCAAACATCCAAACGAATTTCAAATGTTCCAAAACATTTGTTTGAATGATTCAAATGTACAGATATGTATGTATTACATGCATATCTGTATGAATATCATACGTATCTGTACACATTTGCACTTATAATACGGAACCAAAACAGGATGCATACAAAATGCGTACAGATAAGTGTAACATGAATGTTGTCGATATTCGTATCTTCAGATTCGTATCCAACATTCAAACGAATAGATTTGGATGAATCGGATTTGAATCGGTTTTTGTTGCATCCGGATTTTAAACATTCAAATGCAATGAATTCAAATGCAAAACAAAATTTGTGCACATCCCTACTGCTGGTACTTTCATTGGTATACACGTAGAGCTTGGGCGGGGGTCCTGCTGCCCATCGGGATGCCAATCTTTATCTCCACCACATTCTCTTCACATCTGGCAGGGCTGGGGCTTCCCATCCTACAAGACAGATGGGCACAGGGTGGGCAACCAAGTGGCAAATGTGCTTTAATCTTAACAAGTGCAAAGTAATGCACATTGGGGCCAAGAATCCAAATTATGTCTATAAACTAATGGGGTCTAAGCTTTCTGCAACACACCAGGAAAGGGATCTTGGGGTTCTGGTGGACAGTTCAACGCAGGTGTCAACCCAGTGCAGGTGTCAATTCCCAATGCTGGGAATAATTAGGAAGGGAATAGAAAATAAGTCAGCAAGTGTCATTTTGCCTCTTTATAAATCTACGGTGAGGCCACATTTGGAATATTGTGTACAATTCTGGTCACCACACCTCAAAAAGGATATTGTGGAACTAGAGAAGGTGCAGAGAAGGGCAACCAGAACGATTAAGGGTGTGGAATGCCTCCCTTACGAAACCAGGCTGCAACGTCTAGGCCGCTTCAGTTTGGAGAGACGGCATTTAAGAGGGGACCTGATTGAAGTATGTAATTTTCTGCATGGTATAGAAAAGGTGGATAGAGAACATTTCTTTTCTCTATCACACAACACTAGAACTAGGGGGAACTCTATGAAGCTGATGGGTAGGAGAGTCAGATCTGACAGGGGGAAGGATTTCTTCACCCAGAGGGTCATCGGCTTATAGAATGTGCTGCCGGAAGAGGTGGTGACAGCTACCAGTCTAGATGGCGTTAAGGTAGGGTTAGACAAATTTATGGATGATTTATGTAGCGATGGCTACTAGAATGAATGCCTAGGAGCATCTTTCAGGCTGGGGTGGGGGTGGGGGACCGGGCACTTCTAAGGCCATTTGCTGGGACTCGAGAGCAGAAGAAGGTTTGTCCTTGTCTCTGCTTGAGATGTCCATGAGCATTTGGCGGGCCACTGTGTGCGACAGGATGCTGGACTAGATGGGCTGTGGCCTGATCCAGCAGGGCTTCTCTTATGTTCTTATGCCATCACCAAATCCAATGTCTATATATTCATTTTTTAACATTCAAATGAATTTCAAATTTTTCAAATTGTGTGTACAAATTATTTGGACATGCGTATGTGTTTGGATAAGTATGCGTTACATATCCGTACGCATCTTATATGTATGCATTTGTACAGATACGTACTGGATGAAAACAGGATGCATATGAGTGGGTACAGATGCGTACGGCTACGTATGGACACATCTGAATGTTGTCAACCTTTGTATCTTCAAATACGAATTGAAAATTCATGAGACTAGATAGGAATGTATTCGGATCGGATTCGAATCTGAACACATTCATTTTTTCTCTATTTCTTTGAACGCGAACATTTGAATATTCAATTCGAATTGAATCAAATCTGAAAATTGCATTTGTTCACACCGCTAGATTTGTGTCATGATCAGCATCCATCCTAGAACCAGTGAGGAGTCCTGTGGATCAGGCCTGCAAGAGGGATGGGAATGGAGCAAAGCAAGGCTCGGCTTGGAAGCCTCACTTTGAGAGGAACATCAAGGTGAAGGTTCTGGGTCGCATCCTGGCGCTCTTTGTACAGCAGCTGAATTGGTTGTGCGGCCAAATGAGATGCCCTATTAAATACATTAAGATCTCTTGACCTGCCTACCCATTACAACCCATTTTCCAGAGTAGCTGGAGAAAAGAGCCAGCGGCCACCTTATGTAGACAGATAAATATATATAGATAGATATATAGACACAGACATAAAAATACACTGCATGTTTGGGTTTTGGGTTTTGAGTCAGCAGATCTATTTTTTCTTCCTTTGGGAAAAGAGTTTGTTTGGTCTGGAATGTAAATGGAAGCCACGTAAATTGAGCAACTGACTTCAATGTAAAACTGGAGGGAAGGTCATTCGTGGTTGAAATCTCCCATGGACTGGCACTGCATTGGCTTTGGGTGGGTTGGTCCACTTTGCTGTCAGTCTCAGATCTGAAGGCAAAACAGGTTTTACAATGCACAGCGATAGAGGAAAGGAAACTGGATGGATATCCCAGGTGCCTAAATATAATGCTAGTTGCTCAGCTGGCTGGAGCAAGCGAAGAGAATCACCTTTTTATGGAGGCTTCCTTCCACAATGTCACGACGCGTACATCCAGAAGTGCCCAATGGCTGCCCCATGCGCCTGTGCGGTTACCGTTTTAGATCCAGCTTGACTTCACACATGCACGGTGGATATTTCTAGGCTAGGTAGGTCCTAGTGAGTCAGTTTGGTCTAGCGGTTAGGGAGCCGGACTCTTATCTGAGAATATCAGGTTCGATTCTGCACTTCTCCTCAAAGGCAGCTGGGTGACCTTGGGCTAGTCACAGCTCTCTTGTGAACTCTCACAGCCCACTTATTTCACAGGGCGTCTGGTGTGAGGAGAAGAATAGAAAGGTTTGTCAGCTGCTTTGAGTCCCCTTGAATGGGTGAGAAAAGTGGGTTAAAAAGCCAACTCTTCTCCTTCTCCTTCAACCCATCTTCTCACTCTCTTCTGTTGTTTCATTTCAATGGTTCCTAGAAAGCCCACAAGTTAACCATCTTTAGTTTCAACCCATGGAGCCCTGCAGGTTTCCTTTGTAGGGCCCCCTGGCCCCCAAATGTTTCAAAGAAAATAAAAATGGGAAAGATGACCGAAATACTATGAGAATTCTTCCAATAACTTAAACTCTCCTGTATTTCTTTCTTTTCTTTTTCTTTTTTGGCAAAAATCTCTCCGTGGCAGGAAGAACCAGGTCCATAGTTTTTTTTAGGGGGGGCAAGCCCCCCAATTTTTGCCCCTCCAAATTTTTAATTTTTAATCCACCAAATGTGACAGCCCCCCGAAAAAATTGTGTCAACACCCCCCCCATCCCATATATGGAGCTGGCTATGGGCTTGTGACCACCCCCCCATACAGTACATATCTATTAGGCTGTTTCTTTCTGAAAATGCAGAGAGGGGAGGACTGGTCATAAAAATAGCAAGAGAATTTTTAGACTAGAGGAACAGGCTGCTGTTGGATGCAAATACGTTGCTGACTGCATGAAAA
Organism: Aspidoscelis tigris stejnegeri; assembly: GCA_023333525.1. Taxonomy (NCBI): domain Eukaryota; kingdom Metazoa; phylum Chordata; class Lepidosauria; order Squamata; family Teiidae; genus Aspidoscelis; species Aspidoscelis tigris. Next base: position 23,888,974 of record JALMGA010000011.1, read on the forward strand.
AGTTGCATCCCCGTCCTTCTTTTAAAGAATAAAGTAAAATAAACTGAACATCTGGATAGTCCTCCCCTTCCTCCACCCCCCCCACCCCCCCACCCCCACACACTTAAATGTGCAAAGGCTGAAAAACCTAATTGGAACAGGCCTATCTTGGCTCTGGCTTCCTGCGTGGGAGTGAGAGGCAGGCCTCTGTGAAAACAGTTCAAAAGTGCAGACAAATTTCAGCTAATCCTGCCTAAATAAATTGGGGGATCAGTTAGGTTTGTTTGCTCAAACTTTTTCTCTCTCCTGCCACCGCTGAACGAGACACCTGGAAGCCTCAGCTCCCCCTCTCTCGTGCCTGTTTCTGGGGGTGATCAGTTTGCCCACAGTTGTGGCTATTTTAAGCCTGCCCTCAGCCTTATACAGGGTGCCAGAAGAAGAAGAAGAAGAAGAAGAAGAAGAAGAAGAAGAAGATGATGATGGAGTTGGCTTTTCTATGCTGCTTTTCTCACCCATTTAAGGGAACTCAAAGTTGCTGACAAGCCTTCTGTTCTCCTCACCACAGACACCCTGTGAGGTGGGTGGGGCTGTGAGAGCTCAGAAGATAGCTGTGACTAGCCCAAGGTCACCCAGATGGCTTCATGGAGGAGGGGGAAGAAGAGTTGGCTTTTCTACCCTGCTTTTCTCACCCATTTAAGGGGACTCAAAGCTGCTGACAAACCTTCTCATCACTACAGACACACTGTGAGGTGCGTGTGGCTCTGAGAGCTCAGAACAGAGCTGTGACTAGCCCAAGGTCACCCAGCTGGCTTTATGGGTGTGTGCTGAATCAAACCCAGTATTCCCAGATAAGAGTCCAGCTCCCTGAACACTAGACCAAACTAGTAATCATGGATTCACTGTCCCTTTGAAAGGGTTTCAAAGCAAAATCCAGGTGGTCTGAACCTTCTTCTTCTTCAAGACAGGTAAGACAATTTTAGGGATTTTATAGCTGTCCTTACAAATTCACCCAGAAGGCAGCTCATTCAGTGTGTCTGCTCACACTCCAAATTATACTTTAAAGTATCCTGTGGCAGATGAAGGGGAGTTTCGCAGCATCAGTTCCTCAAGGTAAAAGCAACGCTGGTGAAAAACATAGAGGTGGATATATAGTTATGTGCAATGTGAGATATGCCAGTTTTGGGTTAAAAGAAGATCACCTATTTGCTATTTACAATATCAAGCCTGCATTCTTTCAGAGGACATTGCCTTAAATTTGAGACATGAAATGATTTATTTATTAAGAAGTGACACAAAACATTTTTCAGGGGAGGAATATGCTAAATTAAACTAGCTAGCTATTAGTGTCCAGTTAACTAGATGCACCAGGTCGTTTTTGTTCTTGTTTTTTTAAGTAGTGTGTGTACGCTTAGTGCTTGTATAAGGTTGCGGTTTGGTTCTTACTAATCACCATGTAGTGCTAAACTGTCTTATGCAACTAATTACCACCCGTAGAAAACCGAAACCTGACAATGCACGTTCATTGCTGCCTCAGGTGCCAGATCTCACCACTGAAAGTTCCTGGGATTGCATTGAAAAGGAGCAGTCCCATTTTCACCAACGGTGCAAAAGCAAAACCACGCTGCAAAGATGTTTTGTCGCGCAAGGGAGCTGACATTTTAACAACTAGGCCAAAGCCAAGCTGTGCGATCGAGTATTGTCTACAAAACGGTGCTGTGCATGGGGCCGCTGTATGTGGTCCTCCTCTGACCTGCCTCAAGGAGTGACTCCCTCTTAAAGAAACAGAACATCTGTAGAGCAGATGGAATGGCTTGGAGGTCTCTATGGCAGTGAAAGAACATGAGTTTCCAGCACCACCTCCACCAGCATACTGGCTGTGTTGAAAGTCTCATATAGGCGTGCGGAAGGGAAGGGAGTTCCCTTCTGCTACAGACAATGGTAAAACGGGTCCCTGACCCCTGACTCCATCCATCAGCTCCCAAGACAGAAAGGGCATTAGGAGGCATGGCTAGGTCAGCTTGCTCCTGCTGGGACAGCCTGGACATCAATTTTAGCCTGGCTGCTGTGTAAGGTGGTGTCTGTGAGAAGGCGAGCACAATGGGACTTGAGATGGTGACCTTCCCTAGGAGCGGCTCGTGTACTGGATAGATGGCGGAAAAGATTGCACGGTGTGGAGCTGCAGGCCGGCGCAGGGAAGTCCAGTGTGCTTTCTTAGCACTTCTAACCTGCGTTGGCATGCATGCTGTAGCTATTGTTTCACCCCAAAGCCCGGGATTCTAACAGAGGCTGTGTTCCACACCCAAGTTTTAATCCACATCCAGAATGAAAGATCACAACAGCCAACTCGCCAGTCACTTTCCTTTCTGCATTGTTTAACCCTAAGGTGGATTTTCTGAGCAACATACATGCCAAAAGGAAATGGCTTGTTACTTTTGCTGCTGTGTTCTCCCATTTCGGAAGTGGAATGAAGCTGGATTAAAACTTAGGTGTGGACGCAGCCGGAGCTGGTATCATTTTTGAGGACAAACTCATCTGAGTTGACCTGTGCAAAATCAGAGGCATGTTTGAACTCTGGCTATCATGCAGTGGGCAGAAAGGTGGAGAAAGAAGACCCTTTTCCTGCATCTCGAGCGATACGGGTCATGGGCTCACAAAGAGATGCTTTCTGGCATGCTGCAATTCCCTGTGATTTAAGCACATATGTGAAATATAACTTCTGAACATGGGCATCACCCTTGCGAGCCTGTGTGCATCAGGCTTGCTTTTTTCTTTCTAATTATTTATTTATGCTTTTAAGAAAAATACAATACACATATAACATAAAACCCCAAATAACTAATAATACACATCATATTTCTTTCTACATTGTCACTGTGATACTGCTCGATTCATTCCCTAATCCCTTCCCCCCACCGGTAGCCAATTCATCCTCTTTCTTAGCTGTTCCCATATATCTTCCTTATTTCTTCTTTGAAGTCCATATCTGCCTCATTGCTGTCAATGTAACTTATTAGGAGATTCCACAAATATTCCGTTGGTCTTCTCATTTTCGTTCCTGCTTCTTAATCTTATTTGTCTGTAATAATCAAATCTGAATTGTTCCAGTGTATATCAGGCTTTCTGTCCCTTTATACAGTTAGGAGGTCTTTACCCAGACCTTGAGCTAAATGCATGGATTTTCCCACCTCTTCCTCATTTTACGGCATTGCATAGTCAACCCTTAACCTGTTTTTAGTGTAAGTTATGGTCTTTTATATACTTTTATGGTATTTTAATATGTTCTTATTCACATTTTATTGCTTGTTTATATATATGGGTAGTTTTAATTTTATATATTATTGTATTGCTGTTTAATTATGTGTGCCACCTTGAGTCCCTGTCTGTGAAAAAGGTGGGATATAAAGCAAATGAATGAATAAGTAAATAAATAAGTAAACAAACAAACAAACAAATAAACAAACTGTTTTTATTTTGTTTTTTCTGTGTCAGTTGTTATAACCCACCCTGAGAGTTTGTTATGGGTCAGGACATAAATGTAGGATGGATGGATGGATGGATGGATGCATGGATGCATGGATGGATGGATGGATGGATGTAGATAAGATTGCAAACTGGCTATCCTAGGCCCTTTTTAACATCCCTGTCTAGTTACCACCACTTCCTTTCCTTCTGTTTTCTTAGAGCCAGTTTAAGAGAAGAGCATCCTTATCACTTTAAGGCTGCAGTCTTAGACTTTATTAGAAGTAAATTCTGTTGAAATTAATAAGATCTCAATGAATTTTACAATGTTACTGCAGCACATTTTAGCTGAAGGGCCAGCCATTAAATTGTGTCCTTTGCACAGTCACTCAGAGACAGGGCTGGCTGATACTGTTCGGGACCTGTTGGTACTTCTCTTGCTCTTTGCTTGGCCTCTAAAGGCCAAATAAGAACCTTGCCACCCTCCACTGTAAATTGTCTGTAAAATACAAGTTGATGTTTGTTTGTTTGTTTTTATTACCCCAATGAAGTTCCTGCCCTGGTCCCATCCCTACCCTTACTGATTAAAAATAAAATTTTATGCTATCAAAATTAAACCCTTAATTTTCTTCTTCAAGGCATCGAGCAGTATACCAATGGGGTAGAAAAAAGTGGCTTTGTTTGTTTTTAAATTTTTTAACATGATTTGATCAGCTCATATTCTTACATTATTGAAGATTTTACTGCAAGGTTTTACAGATTTCCCCCAATTTTAGTATCAAGAGTTTATTCATACTCTTAAGTATTTTATATTCTCATCTTGTATACCTTTGGGCTGTTGCTTTGCCTTGCATTTAAACAATTTTTTTTAAAAAAGAATTTGTAGCTTAGATGATCTTTCCTTAGTTGCAATTGTAGATTATCTTTACTGTTACGGTTAATATATAAACACAATTTCATTGTTTTTATCTGTAGTATTGTTATATTTAGGAATTGAGTATAATGCATTAGTTTGCAAATTTCATTAAGCTCATCATTGTAAAATAACAAATAAGTATGCAATTAAAAAAAGAAGAAGTTTTGGTGATATTGATATGGTCTACTTTGGGTTGGGTGTCCATTTCTGGTGTCTGCTGTGCACATGGTTAGGGCTAGATTATGCCACTGTGACCCCTGCTCCAGGTTGAATCTGAATCATGCTCCCATAGCCAGGGAGCGTCATGGCTGCCTTCAAACCAGACCGCAAAGGTGATGGAGCAATTCCTGGGTGGTCCCTCATGACCCCCAGGCATAAGCCCATTATTAAAACACAGCACACTGCTGAAGGGCAAGGGAAAAGTGTTCTGGACACTTTCTCTTAGTGTTATCTTGAAGAAGAAGATGGATGTCCGAGATTGCGGAGATGTCTGTTTATTTCTTCTGAGCCTTGGCTAATAAAACCTTCTAAATAGCTAAATGACATTATTTAAACATAGCTTGGAATCTGTTACTGGCTCTCCAGTAGCTGAGAACTTTTTCCCACACCATTGCTTAAAAAAAAAAAGAGCAAAAAAACTGATTAACTACTGCAGACAAAAATAGAGCAGATGGACAAAAAGAAATTATCATGTTTTCACTTTGAACCAAACCAAACCAACCAAAAATCAGAACACCGTGCTTAGGATGGACATATTTAAAGGATGTGTAGAATGAGGGATGGATTTTGGACATATTCCCTTTGGATTAGGGATGGGCACGAATATTCAAATGCATTCAAAATTCGATTGAATCAACTGAATTTCAACATTTGAATTCAAATAGAATGTCCTTAAATTTGAATGTAAAGTTTTGATCTGAATTTTGAATTTCAGATCTCTTTCTTTGAATTATTTGGACATTCACATGCGTACAGGTTCATACATGATGTGTACTTGAAGATCTGCATCTTTCCCAGAACTATACGCATTTGTACGGACCAGTACGGGATGAAAACAGTTTGCATACGGGATAACTATGGGATGCATATGGATCTGAACAGATGTCAACGGACCCAAGGAAGTTGCGTACAGGCATCTATGAATGTTGCTGACATAAGTGCAAATTAGAATGAAAAATTTGAATGAATAGATTTGAATTTGCTTAATTCAAATTGAATTTGGTTAAATTCAAATTGAATCAAATTGAATTTTTGCGTATTCGATTCAAATCGAACCCCGAAAATTGAATTCGTGCACACCCCTACTTTGGACTAGAAATTCCATGATGGTTTGAAAAGACGCTCTGGGATAATTTGGCAAAGGGTCATGGAAGACCACGGGGAGGAATATTTAATCCTGTGGTCTAAATGTGGAAAAGAAGAGTTTTTATAGGTGGAGATTCACTATGGCCAACCTATATTTCAGATTTACAAGCTGCCTGTAGACAACAAAAATCTGTTCTCCCTCTTGTGTTTACAATTAATTTTGGGGCAGCAGCTTCCCAGTTTCTGGTTTTAGATAAGAGTCGCCATGATTTTTTAATTGTTGGATGATAGCGAATGGCCCTCACCATGCATTCCGTCCACTGGGCTTGGACGTGAACCTTCACCATCTGTGTCAACTTCATCTATTTATGCTCCTTGTTTCCATTTCTGTCTTTCAGATATGGAATGTGCGGATGTGCCGTTGTTAACTCCAAGCAGCAAAGAAATGATGTCACAGGCACTGAAAGCCACATTCAGTGGCTTTACAAAAGAACAGCAACGGCTGGGAATTCCCAAAGGTAGGACTGGTTTACCACAGAGAAGACCTTTTCGTAGCTGGCAATTGCACTGGACACTCTTCAGTTCCCTTCCCTGGTTTTTGCTAAGCATCTTCCCAACTTCGAGACAACTGCTTGTGCAAGAATTCCTACTTCTGCCAATATAGGGTGTTTTTCCACTGTCAGAAAGTACCCATTTTTGCATCCATTAAGGACCAATTTGGGTGTGAGCTGGATGATCCCATTTCCACCACGGGACCCATTTGGGACCCGATTGTTTCCACTGCCACTGGGGAAATCTGGATAAAATGGGTACTTTCTGGCCTTTAATCTAGATTTTCTGGAGACCCCATTAATGGGATCTACAATGGGGTCTTCAGGCAGAAAATCTGGATTAAAGGGAGCCTGTTTCCACCCTTGTGTGGCAATGGGGTCTAGAGGAGGCTAGGGGGAGGGGGCACCCATGGGGGGGGAGCCCCAAAACCTAAGCTTCAAAGTCATTTCGAAGTCATTTCGAAGTCACTTCGAAGTCTGTGCAAAATAGCTCCGAAGCGTCTTTGAAATCTGTGCTGATCTTCAGAGTGAACTACGAAGTGACTTCGAAGTGACTCCAATGTCACTTCGAAGTTCACTGTGAAGATCAGCACAGACTTCAATGGAGCTGTTTTGCACAGACTTCGAAGTGACTTCGAAATGACTTCGAAGCCACTTTGGAGATTGCATCCCCTGTCCCCCCAAATACCTGGGGTAACAAGCAAGACCCCTCATGTGTAGATCCGGATTTCCAAATGGGTGCTCCGGTGTTTCCATGGCAGGGGGCTTGAGTTGCCGCTGCTGCTGTGTGCGCTGGGCAATGGGGAGAGGAGGGGAAAGAATCGCTGGCTGCCCGCTGCCATTTTTCCTCCATCCAGGCAAGCGGCAGCCACCCAGCCACCCAGCTAGGCTTTGTGAAGGGGTCCCTTATGGGTGGCGCGTTCACGCCAGGAGGAATTGGGCAGGGCAGCCATGAAAAGCGGCTTTTAAAAGGTAGCCACTTGAGTCCTCCCTTGAGTCACGTATGCCACATACGATCCTCAGAATCTGGATTGAACGCAATTAAGTTGAAAGTAATGGGATCAGGCAAATTTGCGCTTGCGTCCGGTTCTATTATTTTGGTTCAAGGAAACTGGATTAAGCTTATAATGGGAATGCGGCTTTGCAGTGGTCATATGTCCTTTATCCTGCCTTTTGCTATACAGATGTTTCAGCAATGTGTAAGACAGTGTGCCCAAGCTACTGTCTTTCAATGACCCTATGCAATGTTGTGGCTTCTTGACACAGATCCTCAGCAATGGACAGAAACCCATGTCAGAGACTGGGTTATGTGGGCGGTGAATGAATTCAGTCTCAAAGGCGTGGACTTCCAGAAGTTTTGCATGAATGGGGCTGCTCTCTGCGCTCTAGGCAAAGACTGCTTCCTGGAACTGGCCCCAGATTTTGTCGGAGATATCCTTTGGGAACACCTGGAGATCCTGCAAAAAGGTAATATGAAGGTGACAGGCTATATCAAGAAGGTTGTGAGCAAACCGTGGGCCCCTTGGCACAGGTTCACCACGGGAAATATACTAGAAGTGTGCAATGAGTGAAAAAGCACATGTTCAGTCTGAACTGAACCAACCCCCGCCTCTCAGTGGCGAACTGTTCAAACAAAACCGTTGTTCGCTTTCAATTATTGAAATTTCAAAAACAAAAATGGCAGGTTTTCCTTTGGGAAAAAAGAGAAGAAGCACTTTTCAAGGGCAAAAACACAACAAACACAAACTATTTAATTTAACTGTTGATGTTTGCAAGTGGGGGACTGGTTTGATTCAATTGAATTTCCCGGTTTTAGAACCACCTCATGTCCAAAGGTGGGAATATTCAGCTTTGGCCGAATTCCACCCCCCCTCCAAATGTGTGTGTGTTGGGAGGGGGTTGGCTTCGTACACAAATATTTGGATGAATATTCATGTATGAAATGAAGTGGACCCCTCCACTCCTCCCTCTCCGCCCCCCCAAAAGAACACCGAAATGATGGTGGATGATGTGACTGTACCCCCCACCGTTCCACGGTACTTTGCTTCCTTACCTTTACAGAGGCCTTGATGGTGTCTTTGGACCCATTTTGGCACTGTTTGGGTGCCCAAACAGCACTTCCTGGTCTACATGTGCAGCTCCTCATCTGGGGATCATGCAATGGGGGTGGGAGCTGCATGGTCAGAACCAGAAGGCCTACTTGCACCTACGACAGGACTGTGAGGTGGTGGTGTGACCAAAGGTAAAGGGGAGATAGGAGGTCACAGGGTGGGGGGATCCAGCCTTGGCTGAAGCTCTGAACAAAGCTTTGATGAATGCCGGATAAATCCAATTTGTGCATGAATAGGTTAGGCCCTATTTGATTTGTCCTCGAATGTCGTTAATTGTACGAATTAGTATGAATAACAAATAGCATGAATATTTGTGCAGATCCCTACAAGAGAATATTGTGGCCAGAGCAGAGAGTTGTAAATGAACCTGGAGTTGTGGTCCTTCCACGCTAGGGGTGTGCACACATGCAAATTTTGGGTTTGATTTGATTTGAACCGAATATTCAAATGTTTGAATTCATACGAATAGAGAAAAACGAATGTATTCAAATTTGAACCAATTTGAATATATTTGTATCTATTCATATGAATATTTGATTTGTACTTTAAGATACGAGTATCAACAACATTTGTATGTGTCTGCACGCATCTGTACGGGCCTTGTTTTGATCCTGTATGCATCCGGTTTTCATCCCGTACGTATCTGCACAAATGCATACAAATATAAATAAGAGGCAGACGGATATCTATGTAATGCGTACATATCGGTACACGTAGAAATGTCCAAATAATTCATATGAATGATTCAAAACATTCAAATTTGTTTGAATGTTAAAAAACGAATGTATAGATATTTGACTGTCTGAATCAGAACAAATTTGATTGACTTTCAGATGTTTAGAATATTCTTGCAATTCCCTATTCCACACTGAATAGTTGAATTTTACTGTACCCAGGGCCCTTCTGTAACTACTTGGTTAATGATAACATTAGGCTAGAAGTGACAATGAGAACAGAAGAAGAGAGAAAAGATCTGCATAGCATGAGGCATGTTAAGCAATGAATGTTTGTAGCATGTCACCTCCCAAGCGCTCCATTTTAGCATCACCCATCACATTGGTTGTGGAGTTCTCAATTTAGAATGGCCACTTTTTCCTGCAAGCCTATGCATATTTTGGTATGAAGAAAAACTCTTATTATGGATGCCTCCTTTTACCCCCCCAAAAAAAGTGTGGGGAAGGAGGATTTAGAGGGTTTCAGCTATTCCCATATTGCATTTTACAAGCTCTGAGAAACAAGGACCTCATTCATGGCTGGACAATGTGAAACACAAAGTGAAGCCAACGGTAAACACAGTGGGCCCACTAAGATGTTTGCCAGCCCTTTTGGAGCCACGAGGCAGAGGCAAAGACAGGTGCTGATTGTGTTGTTTTGGGTAACAGGGAGTGGAAGCATGTGGTTTTGTCTCTTTTGCAAAATCCATGGAGAAGGCATCACTGCTGATGCTTTTCTGAGGAGTAATAGGTCTGATGGCTGGATCAGCAGTTTGCTCACACGCGGGTGGTGTGTATTTCTAGTTGTTTCACTTTTTTATTCTCAAACATTTTGGTGAGTTATTTCCGTGAGCAAATAAGTTAGAACCAGGACATTAAGGCCAGAGTTTCCATTCAAGGTGTTAACTTTAACTTATAAGGCCCTAAATGACTTGGGCCCCAAATATCTACAGGTACGCCTTCTCCCATATCGACCTGCCCAATATGGGGGTGGGCACCTGAGATAGGGCCTTTTCAGTGGTGGCTGCCAGATGGTGGAATAGACTCCCTCCTGAGGTTCCATCAGGTGTCTTCACTGTATGCATTCAGGAGAGTGCTGAAGATCCATCTCTTTGGCCAAACAAGGAAATGGCTTTCCCTCCCCACATTCAGGCATTGTTATGGTTTTAATGATCATTTTATATCTTTACTGGTTTTTAATGTTGTAACCTACCCTGAGACTTTCATTCATTCATTCATTCATTCATTCATTCATTCATTCATTCATTCAATGCATGCATGCATGCATGCATGCATACATACATACATACATACATACATACATACATACATACATACATACATACATACATACATACATACATACATACATACATACATACATACAAAGCCATGGTTCCAGTGATTCTCCCCATTAGGAGAACAGCTGGGGTGGTCTGGGATCCCAGGAAAGCAAGGAAGATGCACCCCCTCACCATATTATGCAGTCTGAGGCAGGATCTCATAGACAGGAGAACATAAGTGTGCCTGGGCTGGAAATATTGTTTGGCATCCACCAAATGTCCTTCTCCTGCTCTCTGGGCCCTCAGACGTTGCTCAGTGATAGTTACGTTCTCGCTACCTGTACATATTTAGTAATTTGTTCGTGATGACATCTTAGTGGGTTTTCAGCATACGTGATGGAGATGAGATAGGGCATTCATGAAGATTTTCTAGTTGGAATTAGCATTAACCATGTAGGCTGTGACTTGTACCACTGACTTCTTGATAGACCAGAGGCCTATTTGCACTTTGGCCGGTAGTCAACAATTAGTGAACTTCCACACCTTAACCAATGTTGACCAAAAGCTTACCTGGAGTGTCCAGCAGCATAGGCCTATTCGCACTTGGTTGTATTCTGGGATATATCTCAGCATAGAGACCTGTGCTCTGGGTGCTACTGCAGAATCTGGCAGACCTCCCTTAGGGCCTGCTGTAGCGTACACTAGCATGTGGACAGCAGCCCCCTATTCCAGGATATATTCCAGAATAAAGCCAAGTGCGAATAGGCCCCATGACTGTTTGCTCTTTTTCCAGTTCCCTCTGGTCGGTGGTTGGGGGAGGCGGTGTCCATTCAGGCATGGTGGCGTTGGAGCTCATGATCGATCGGTGACCTCTGACGTGACTGGACCACCAATCCTGGGAGTGCTGTCCAGGGGCATTTGATCAGCAACTGAGTAGTGGGTACTGTGCATTTGATCACAGACACTAATGTGATTGGCTGCAATATGTCCCTCTGCTCGAATGCGCCCCTCTGCAATGGCATCTGAGCATGTGGCGGAACAGCCAATTGTGGCAGCGAGGGGGCGGAACTTCTGGCATTGTACGCAGCAGTGCAGGCTGGTAAATGGTAGGACCATTGACCCTTCTGGCCAGTAATGGATGCTTTGGGGAGGCTTTTCTCATGACAAGTGCGAATGGCCCACCTTTACCAGAGGTTTAACAGCTAAGTGCAGAAAGGCCCCAGAGATCTCAGGTGTTCCTGGGTTACCACTCTTAGCATTCTACCCTCACAGCTTTTAGTGCCAGCCCCAGTATGGAATGCTGGGATTTATTGGCCAGGAACGTGGAGATGGCTGCAGTCTGAGACCCTTGCTGTACAGTAGGCCTAGGGGATTGTCCAACTGTGTAGATAAGTTTGCAAGATGGTGATGAAGACTCCTAACTTGAAAATAAAGCCATCTTGCTTCTCCTGTGGCTTCTAAGCTTCTGATTACCTCACGTCTTTGTGGGTTCCAACCAGCAAGAAGAGTGACAGTGAAATAGAGGAAGGCCACACTCTTGTTTATTCCTGCTGAGGCCAGACAGAAGCACGCCAGAGATAATGCACGTTCATTCAAAAGTACCTAATTTTGGCCTCCTCTCCTGGGGACTGCAGAAGAGGGAAATATGCTCAAACAAAGCCAAGTCTTGTGTGAACCAAGGAGCCAGGGTGTTTGTGCCTCCCCCCGTCATCATGAGGTCTGCCAAGGATCAGGGTGGATGACCACAGGCAAGGGTGGGACCAGGTTGCCGTGGTCAACTTTCCACTGGGTTTGCGGTCACACAGAGGGCACTGCTGACTGTTGGGAAGTCAGGTTTATTTTGGAGAGAAAGAGAGAGAGAGAGAGAAGGTTTCATATATCCAGATATCTGAAAAGGACGTCCCTGCCTGCCTGTGTCTGTTAGATAGCTATAGTAGGCAAATCGGCTCTGCATGAAAAACTTTGAAAGTCCTGATGGTGTTAAAAGCCCAATCATTTGGCATGTGCATGAATATTCAAAATATTCGTTTTTCAGATAAAATTGGACAAATTTGGACACATCTGGGATACGGGATAAAAACGGGATCCTCTGGGATGCGTACAAGATTTGCATCATTGGATACTTATCGAATATTCAATCAAATAGATATGAATGTACTCATATCAGTTTGAATGTCCAGACATTTGTTTTTCATTATTCATACAAGTTCGGCTACTCAAATATTCTATTAGAAGTGAATTGAATATTGAAAATTGAATTCATGCACACCCCTACCAATCATGCTACAGTATATATGGGGCAGAAGCTTCATTCAGATCCTGTGGGACCAGGTCGCCTCTCACAAACATTCTGGGTGAGAGAAGATAAATTGGACATGGATGAGAACATAAGGACACTTATGAGACACTTCCTTTTTGTTACATGCAAACGCATGAGAGGTGGCACTTTTGAGGTGCAGAGCCCTTTCCTGGACTCCTAACATGGTGCATCTCCACTCAACCCTCATGTGGAAGCATTTGAGGAGAAGCATCAACACCTGAGAAGGGTACAAGGGACAGCTATTGGGCCTTCTTGCACTTAAAGGCTGTGATCTGAATCCGAGGGTCTGGACCAGCCAGGGTTGCTGGTCCCATTCATGCCCACAGTGGTCTGCAACAACACTGTCTCCACAACAGCACTGATACAGACCAGCAGAAGCTTCAGGTCTCACCTCTGAAGGACTGGGAATGAACGTTCCTAGCCTCAGAGTCCTGGTTGTCTGGAAAATGGTGGCCTGCCTTCTACTAGCGATCTGGATCAAGGGCCCCTTGGTCTCGATTATGCTTCATCCTATGTGGATGGAGCATACCAGTAGTGGGTGCAGGCTCCCTTGGACCAGTCTACAATGCAGAAGTCTACATTGTAGATGGACCTCAAGTCTACATTACAGAAGTGTATGTTGTGGATCTGGCCCAGAAGTATGTGCAGAAAGGATCACTGAATTTGTTGTCGTACACATTGATGCCTGGGGCCACCCCTCCTTTCTTTGTAGTCTTCCAAGCAATCACTTGGAGGAATGCAACCAGTAGTAGTAGTAGTAGTAGTAGTAGTAGTAGTAGTAGTAGTAGTAGTAGTAGTAGTAGTAGTAGTAGTAGTAGTAGTAGTAGTAGTAGTAGTAGTAACTTTATTGATTGATTGATTGATTCATTGATCAATCAATTGATTTACATTTTTATCCTGCCCTATACCCAAGGGTCTCAGGGTGGGTTACAACATATAAAATGAACACATTAAAAGCAATAGCATATTAAGCATATTAAAACCATGGCAGTGTCTGAATGTGGGGAGGAAAAGGCTGCTCCTTTACTTAGCCAAAGGCCAGAATAAAGAGGTGTGTCTAGCTCGTCTAAACACACAGCGTGAAGGTGCCTGATGCACCTCAGGAGGGAGACTATTCCACAGTCTAAAAATGAAAAATAAAACTTTCCAGATCTGAAGAGGCCATGGTTTCAATCCCAGCATCTCCCAGGACGAAGACAATGGCAAACCACTTGTTTGAAGGTGTTCACGCAGTCACCAGGAGTCATAGTTGATATGGTGTCATCTAGCAACAGTATCAGTTAGGAATGTGCACAGATATTTGAAATATTCGTTATTAGTATGAATTTGGATGAATTTGGTCAATCGTATACAAATCAAATATCCAGACATTCATACTTTAGTATTCGTATGAATACAAATATTTTGAGTTATTTGTATGAATAATTCAGACCTTCACATGTGTGTACGTATCTTGTGCATATCTGTACACATCCATACGGATATATACAGAATGCACGCGGGATGAAAATGGGAAGCGTACGAATGCGTACAAGATTTGTATCATTGGATACGTATTGAATATTCAAACGGATAGGAATGAATTGTATCTGTTCAGATGTCCCGACTTTCGTTTTTCTTTATTCGTACGAATTCCAGATTTTTGAATATTCGATTCATTACGAATTGAATGTCAGAAATTGTATTCATGCACACCCCTAGTGTCAGTGACAAATATGATCTTTAAAACACCATCAAGAAATTATAAGTCAGATGACCTGTTTTTGATTTTCACTTCTTCTGATTTCCCTTTTCTTTTTCGTTCCCCTTTTTTGGTACAGAAGACATTAAGCCTTACCCAGCCAACGGAGTGGCCCCTGCCTACCCAGAATCCCGCTATACATCAGACTACTTCATTAGTAAGTACAATTTTTGTTTATTTGTTTGTTTGAACTAGAAACAGAGTTTAGGGACAATGGTCCCAGATTCTGGACACATGTCTAGAATTTAAGAGGCCATGTTACATGTCCATTGAGAGCAATTGTTCAAGTGTGGACTTCAGGGGAAGGGTTGTGACTGTGGACTTTTCTGTACATACCTGTGGAACGGTCCAGCACAGGGCTTAGATCTTTTCTGGGACCCTTTCTTCTGGTGTGGATTTGAGAGACCTCACCTCCTAGTAGACCACTGTACTTACATTGGATGCATTGCACCATCGGTTTATGGAATTTGCTGCCGGAAGAGTTGGTAACAGCCACCATCCTAGATGTATTCATTTATACCAGATATGTATTGAATGTTCGTACGAATACATACAAATAGATTCATATCGAATAGAATTTTACCACATTCGAATGCAATCTATTCATACGAATTCAGATTTTTGAACATTTGATTCTTTTCAAATCAAATCCCCAAAAAACATTTGTGCACTTCCCTAGTCTAGGTTAATCATCTGCTGCTCTTCTTCTTTTTTGGAAAAGGTGCTTCTTCTCATGGTTTCCTTCTTTCTTTCAGGTTATGGCATTGAGCATGCTCAGTGTGTTCCTCCCTCAGAGTTCTCTGAGCCAAGTTTCATCACAGAATCCTACCAGACCCTCCACCCAATCAGCTCTGAGGAGCTCCTGACTCTCAAATACGAGAATGAATATCCACCCGTTATCCTCCGTGAGCCTGTGCAGATGGAGTCCTTGCCCACAGACTACTTCACAATCAAACAGGAAGTCATCACGCCAGATAACATGTGCATGGGGCGCACTAGCCGAGGTAGAGTAGAGCAACTGTTACCATTGCTAGAACTTCCATAAGGGCCCATTTTGCATTCCAACCACAGCAGTTTGGTTGGTAGGAACCCATAATTGTTCAGCTCTTATAGCATTGCCTGCAGTTTCAGGGCAGTTTGCTATTGCCATCTTCCAGGGCTTGAGTCTGAGACTTTTTGCATGGTGCACACTTGTTTTCTGCATGAGCTATGCACCTGCAGCCTCTCTTGAACAAGGGATCTCACCTGGACCAGAATTCACAAGGGAGGGAAGGGAAAGTGCTAGATCGAAACGTGGCAAATGTTGGAGCAAATGTGCCATTTAACTCACTCTCCCCTGCTGTTGAGGATTATTCTCTGGCTCTTTGCTGCCAGAATCTCTGCTGCTGGAAATTTCTCTAGAACATGTTTCATAATCCCAGCAGCTGCCATCAGACCAGCTTTGGAAATGAATGAACTTGAACTTCCCTGTCACACCGCAAGGCTGTCAGCAAAGAAGGAACAGTTGAGCAATAGCTGGAGGGCAAGGAATTCATTCTCTCTCTTTCCAAAGTCCCTTCTGAACTTTTGTGTTTAAACAGGGGCTCAGATATTCAGCTGGCCTAAGTCATAATAAACCTAGACAGATTTGGCTTCTGATCCAATGATCTCTAGAAAGATAACAAGATTGAACACTGTTGTTTGTCTGACCTGGGGTGAAATATACCAGTTATCAGCAAGGAGGGTGGGTAGGGACATGGGCGCTTGGCCTGGCTTATGCAATGCAAAATTAATACATGAAAAACATGCCAATGCAGGGTTCTAGAACTGGCCCATGGACCATCTGAGAGCATTTGAATTTGGAGATTTGAATATTCGATTTGTTAAGAATCAAATGTCAAAAATTGCATTTGTTCACACACCTATTTGTGCCTTTATCTGCTTTCACTGCTTGAAAGATATTCGCAGAGCAAGTTGCGGGCAGAGGGATGACTGTCTTCCTTCCTTTCCCTTGGCAGGTAAGCTTGGTGGCCAGGATTCCTTTGAGAGCATAGAGAGCTATGATAGCTGCGACCGCCTGACGCAATCTTGGAGCAGCCAGTCTTCCTTCCAGAGTCTTCAACGTGTGCCCTCCTATGACAGCTTTGATGCTGAGGACTACCCTGTCTCCCTGCCCAACCACAAGCCTAAAGGCACCTTCAAGGACTATGTTCGGGACAGGGCTGACATGAACAAGGACAAACCTGTCATTCCTGCTGCTGCTTTAGCTGGCTACACAGGTAAGGCTCGGAGATGGAGGTGGGACATTTTGGATCTGCAACTGTCACGAGCCCATCTGCTCTTTGTTGGTTCCGACTCACATGTTTAAGTTCATCCAGATCTTGGAGATGCTGTAGAGGGGGAAAATATACCTGCATGTTCCTCACCAAGGGGAAGAAAATATATACAGGCACATTCCACTTCTGAATGTTGTACATGCAACAAATGAGAATCAAACCATGATTGGGAAAGAAACTCACAGCTGCGGTGCAACTGTTGCCTTAAGTTCTGAGATGGAAAATCTTTAACCTACTTTAGTTAGTGAAGAGTCTGGTGTGAAATTAGCATGTCTTTGATATGTACATATTTGAGCTTGAGTGAGGTGCATGATAACAAAGAGTGAGCTTTGAAAGGCTTTTAATTTTGCCAGTTGCTTCAGCATTATTAGAACCTATGAACCTAAGGGGAGCTCTGCTAGTCCAGCATCCTGTTTCACACAGTGGCCCACCAATTGCTTATGGGCATCTCAAGCAGAAGATGAAGGCAAAACCTTCACCTGCCCCCAAATCCCAGCAAGTGGTCTTGGGAGCCATCCTGCCTGTCTCCCCAGCCTGGAGGAAGTACCTAGGCATCCATTCTAGTAGCCATCGGTACACCTGTCCTCCATGAATTTGTCTAACCTTTTCTTAAAACCATCTAGGCTGGTTGCTGTCACCACCTCTTATGGCAGCCACATCTCAGCTGCTATGCCTAGACTGCTTTAAAGCCGTCCTTTGAAACAACAACTGTGTGTGGACGCAGCTATAGTTGAGACTTGCATTTTTGATCATGATGTGCATCTTCTCTCCTACTTGTGTATCTTCTCATCATAGTGGGGAATGGAAGATAATTATAGGAGCTGTATGCAAAAGGAAGTGGTTGTGTGCTCTACCTTTGAGCTTGAAAGTTGTTTTCTATTTAGGGAGGCAAGAAGAGTAGCTGAGTCTCATAGGATAACAGTCACTGATAGGACTATGGTGGGAGGAGATCATTTTAGATGTTCCACGTTGCTCTCCTTGAACCTTCAAGCACTTGAACTTTGACCATAATTTCACTTCTAGAGCAGGAGCCTTGCTAGATCAGGGCACAGCATCCTGTCTCATACAGTGGCCCACCAATTTATTCTGGGCAGCTCAAATGGAAGATGAAGGCAAAACCTTCACCTGCTCCTGACTCCCTGCAAATGGATTTTAGAGACGTCCTGACTGTTTCTCCAATCTGGAGGTAGTGATACCCAGGCACCCATTTTAGTAGTCATTGATACACCAGTCCTCCATGAATACGTCTAACCCTTTCTTAAAGTTATCTGGGATGGTTGTTGTCACCACCTCCTTACCACTCTATACTGTCTGATAGAAGTAATCACAGTAACGGTGCCCATCTTCTACAAGGCCTTTTCAGTCCATCCAGAGGTCTGATTGTCCGCACCTTTTTGTTTCTATCCATTTTATTCGTGGACTTTCCACCCTCCATTTGGACTTTCCTGAATGGGAAATCCTCAAATAAAACAAGATAGAAGTGAAAAGGACTTAAAGTGGTGTCCCCAGGACCCAAGACTGGGCATGTGAAACACTTGAGAACATGAAGTACCCTGTGGAAGGGGCAACACGGGGGCATGATTGGAATAAAAGCGCATTGCACATGCACTCTGTTTCCCCAGTAGGTGAAGTAGCAGAAAAACAACTCTGAGGCTGGGCTAATTTTGCTTTGTTTATGGCAGCGAGAGAGTGTTAGGGCTTCTTTTTCTTTTCTTTTTTCCTGTGTTCATCACTGGAGAAGCAAAGACCTCTTTCTGACTTCTCGCTGAGAAGCTGATGACTTTTAGCGGAAACCCCGCTTGGCTTTTGATGTCTTCTCAAGCTGGTGGTGAAGAGGCAGCTCTTTTAAGCTCTGTTATCTGTCCTCCTCATCTTGACCTAATTTCACAAGTTACTCTGGCTGCTTAGAAGTGTAATTCTTTTTTACTTTTTTCTTTGCATTTCTGGTGAACAAATGCTAACAGCACTAGAATCAACTGAGCTTTAGAGCGTATGACCAGTTGCCTCACTTGAGCTGCCCTGAACAGCTCAAGATGGCTGAAAGACACTTATCTAACAGCTACGTCTGCTAGTAAATTTGGCATCAGGCTGAGGTAGGGAAAAGCAGAGGAATATCATATTTCAAATGTAAATATGCCTTTGGCATTGTCTCACTGACTTCAAGACAGTGAGGGAGGTTATAAAAATATAAACAATGAAGTTTCTATCAGATTATTGTTACTGAAGATAAAGAGTCCTAAGAAAGGAAAGCAAGGTTGGAAGTCCACCTTTAAAGTGTTGGACAAATGTTAGGTGTTGATATCTCCTTTCCTCTTAAAAGAGCAGTCATTTATCTTCCTTCTTTTGGGTGATACACTTGTGAACACCTGAGACCTTTCTGCACTTGGTCTTATTCTGGAATATATCCTGGAATAGGGGGCTGCTATCCACTTGCTAGTGCATTCTGTGGCAGATCACAGGTGAGGCCTCCTATAGTCTGCATTAGCATGTGGACAGCAGATCCCTATCCCAAGATATATTCTAAAATAAGGCCAAGTGCAGAAAGGGCCCTTAATTCTCTGATGGAAGGCAGGAGGTTAAGAGCTAAACTTTCTATGATGTCGTAGGGCCCAAGCTTGGCTCTAGAAGTATCTAAGAACCACCTTCCACCAGATCAGAGTAAAAAATCCATGTTGTCCAGTTATAGAGTTTTTTTCAGCTTTTATAAGCTCTCTGGTACAGACACCGTGGAAGTTCTTCAACACAGGTGAGAGGAATACACTTTGGTGGCTCACACAAGCTGCTGCAGCTGTTTTAATTATTTTACTGGAGCTCTGCTTGTGTGCTTGACAGCCCCTATACCTGTCTGACAGCTGCTCAGCTGAGTGCAGGGAGGCTGTCAGGCATCTGTTTGGGGTAAATCAAGCCCTTACCCAGGCATACCTGCCTGATCAGGGAAGAGGGGGACAGTTGTGATCGCAGCATTAGTGGCTGGGACAGCGAAACCCCACGTGCTAATGCTGCGATCGATCAGCAATAACCCGGGCGCGTGTCTCCATGCCCCCCTGATAATCCGTTCTTTCCTCCTACTTTGGGGCGAGAACAGTTAGAAAGGGGTGGTTTTTTTTTTGGTCCGGGTTATTGCCTTTTGTGGCACATATAGCCCGGATTAAAGGCTGCACATGTAGACGGCCAAGGTGAACTCATGTTTGCCTTGCAGTATTTGGAGCATGGTAAGAAGTCCTTAGATCCTGGGTTCTTCCAGGGTACATGTGCCTACTAGACAGCACTGCTTATAGAGTCTGAGATTAAGAACATTCTGACTTTAATTATGGCTGTAGAGATGTGCATGATCTTTTTCTTTGTATTCGATTTGTATTGAATTGAATGCAAGAAAATTCGTATTTCTTCGAATAGATCTGCTTCAAATGTAGCGGCATTCAGATTCAATACGAATATTCAATCCCATATGAATCTCACACGGATCCCATACGAATGCATATGAATCCCATACGTATCCCACACAAATCCCATATGAAGTTTCATGTGAATGTATTGAAACATTCAATGTGAATTTGAATATCAATCTTTGAACGTGCCAACATTCTATTCAAATATGAGTGCCCGAATTTGTCTGAATTTTGAATGTTGCAGATATTTTTGCACAACCCTAATTACAATTGCCACCCCCCCCAAAAAAATCTATGCATTATAAATACTGCTCAGATTTCTTAGCATGAAGTTTCCTGTAGCTTCGCAGACAAAGCCAATTGTGACTTTCTGAGCTGCATCATTGCCTTCGATGCCACCTGCTAGACATTTGCAAATGAGAGCAAATTTAGCTCTTTGACTTCATGGTTGGTCAGTGTTGCACTTTATTTATTTTTAAAGGTTAATCTAATCCAGACCCTATAGTGAGGGGGGCGGAAATGCACTGCCGGTTCTTTTGTGTCATATAAATGGGTCCTTAGAAGTTTGACAAGGGGACGCAATCATAAGAAGATGCCAATTTTCATAAAATAAATCCCCCCGAGTGCACAAATATTCAAAATATTCATTATTTGTACAAATTCAGACAAATTTGGATGTTTGTATAGGAGCTGAATGTCCAGGCATTTGTATTTTAGTATTCATATGTATATGAATATTTTGAATCAATCATACAAAAATTTGGACATTCATATGTGTGTGTATCCGTATGCATTGTGTGTAGCCATACACATCTGTACGGATCCGTATGGGATGAAAACAGGATGTATACAGGATGTTTACAGATGTGAATGAGATTTGTATCATTGGATACGTATCGAATATTCAGACTAATAGATACGAATGTATTCATATCAGTTCGAATGTCCATTCATTTTTCTTTATTTGTACGAATTCAGATTTTTTGAATATTTGATTATAAATTGAATGTCAAAAATTGCATTCAGACACACCCCTAGGAGGAAGCCGCTTAGTACACTAACCCCACTGATGCTTTTTCTGATTCATGTTTCTTTTAGTTACTCAGTTGTGTCCAATACCTTGTGACCCCGTGGACCGTAGCGCTCCAGAGCCCTCTGTCTTCTACTGACTGCCACAGCCTGCCCAAGCTAATGTTCATTGCCTCTATGATACTCATTGTCTCCATCCTTTTTGCCATCCTCTTCTCCTTTTGCCTTCCATCTTTCCCACCATCAAGGGCTTTTCCAATGAATCCCATCTTCTCGTTATGTGGCCAACATTTTTGAGATTCTGGATTTGTCCTTCAGGGTTGATTTCCTTTAGTGTTGACTGATTTGATCTTATTGCAGACCAAGGGAATCTCAAAAGTCCCCTCTAGCACCACAGTTTGAAAGTGTTGACTTTTTGGTACTCTGCCTTCCTTATAGTCTAACTCTCATAGACATACCCTACCATTGGGAAAACCTTAGTTTTGGCTATGCTGGCTTTTGTCAACAAGCTGATGTCTCTGCTTGTTAATACACTGTCCAGGTTTGCCATAGCTTCCCTCCCAAGGAACAAGGATGTCCTAATTTCATGGCTTCAGCCACCATCTGCAGTGTTCTATGAGCCCAAGAAAATAAAACCTGACACTTTTTCCATTTCTATCCCTCTGTTTTCCAAGAAGTGGTGAGACCAGAGGCCTTTTCACACTTGGTTTGGTAGTGTGTGATTAGGGAACTTCTGGGGAAGGGCATCTACACTTTTAGGGGGCTTCTACAGCCCCCAAGTGCTTCCAGCCTTCCCAGAAGTTCCCTAATCATGCACTACCTGTGGAGCGCAAAATTTCTGTACCTAGGCATCCATTCTAGTAGCCATTGATACATCTGTCATCCATAAATGTGTCTAACCCTTCCTTAAAGCCATCTAGGCTAGTTGCTGTTGTCACCTCTTCTGGCAGCCAGTTCCATAGACTGATGACCCTCTGGGTGAAGAACTGCTTCCCTTTGTCTGATCTGACTCTCCTACCCATCAGCTTCATAGAGTGCCCCCTGTTTCTAGTGTTGTGTGACAGAGAAATGTTCTGTATCCACCTTTTCTATACCATGCATGATTTTATATACTTCAATCAGGTCCCCTCTTAAATGCCGTCTTTCCAGGTTGCAGTCTGATTTTGTAAGGGAGGTGTTCCAGCCATTGATCATTCTGGCTGCCCTTTTCTGCACCTTTCCAAGTTCCTCAACATCCTATCCAGAACAACCCGCAAAGAGGACTCCAGTATCTGAAAATCACCACCACCACTATGATCATGATCACCTGAAGATATGGTAGATGGGATTTTGCCTTACCCCAAACCCATCATTGCTGTTTCCACCAGTTTTGTTGACATTAACAAAGGAGATTGAGGATCTATCCAAAGACACTTGAGTGGCAACGTGAATCCTGTAAAAGGAAAACACTGACCGATCTAAAAATGTCTTCCATCCCCCAGAGGGCCAGAAACAAGGGCAGAGCTTCACCAGTGTCGAGCAATGCAAACCAAGGGCGGCCCATGATCAGTTCACATAACGCCCTCCCCAAAGGGACTTTCCTCAAACAGGGTTCCCACTGTAGTCATAGTTTCATAATCCCTTTGACGAGTCATATTTTCCTGGTGATGCACAAGAATTCCTAGCGTGTGACTCTCCATGGCGGCGGCGGCTGAAGGGCTCTCTTCACTTCTTTGGAGGCAAGACAAGAGTGCTCATTGTGAATGGTGCTTAGCATGTGAGCCCCCTCTGACTGGCTCTATTCTTAGTATGGCCCCCTTCTCCAGGACAAAGGTCAGCAGCAGGCGGTAGTCAGAGGGCAGCCTGGAACTCTCGCCCTCAGCTTCGCGAGGAGGGAAACTGACTTCCGTTTCTCTTGGTTTGGGCTCAGTGTGAGTTCTGCTCCCTGCAGGAGCCTTCAGAGCTATTTCACCAATGGGGCTCATCAGTGGCCCCCAGTTTGGTCTAGTGGTTAAGGAGCCAGATTCTTATCTAGGAATACTGAGTTTGATTCCACCCTCCTCGATGAAGACAGGTGGGTGACCTTGGGCTAGTCACAGCTCTCTTTCTGAGCTCTCACAGCCCCACTGACCTCACAGGGTGTCTCTTGTAGGGAGGAGAACAGAAGTCTTTTGTCAGCCACTTTGAGTCTCCTTAAAATGGGTGAGAAAAGCGGGGTAGAAAAGCCAACTCTTCTTCCTCCTCCTCCTCCTCCTCCTCCTCCTCCTCCTCTTCTCTTGCCTATTGGCCAGCCAGCTGTAGTGGATCAAGAGCCTGGAGCGAGGGGATGACGTTAACCCTCTAGTAGTGGGACATAATAGGACAGGGCCTAGGGTAGTTGAACTGGGCAAGTTGTCCATTCACCTGGCTCTTTCTTGAGGTCTTGCAGCACCAGGGGACCATGTGGCAGTTGCCCAAAGGCAAGGCAGGACATTGCTTCTTAGAACCCTTCTAAGTAGGCTTCTGTGTGTGGCCACGCCACTCAGCTGGCCTAAACCTAAAAGCTGGTTGCTAAGAGGCTGACAAGGGGAACTGCTGTAGCTCAGAGGTAGAGCAAACTGCTCAGAAAGCAGAAGGCTGCCAGTTTGATCTCTAGCCTCTCCCCAGAAGCGGGCACTGGTAAACCAATGTTGTATCCCTGCCAAGAAAGCAGCATGGAAGTGCCCATAGAGGTTCCTATGCAGTTAACCAGGAGTCAGCTGTAACTCAGGGGTAGCCAGCAACAGGAGTCTGAGAGCAAGACAAGTTGCTATTCTCATATCCCATTTGTGTGCTTTCGTTCCCAAATAGCTGGTCACTAAGAGATGAGTTACTGGTTGGGCCGCCCTGCTTGTTGCATTTATTGTGTTCTCATGTTCCAAGATTCAAACAGATCGTTTATGGTTTTCACCCTGAAATTTCTTCCTCAAATGCTACCCATGGGTAAACAGCACCCCATTTATTAGAAGCGATCCATCTGAGATTTGGAGATTGTTACCACTCAATTGGGGACTGTATTGGATAGTATAGCAAGGGTACTGAAGGGGAAATGGCTTCATCACATGTTCTGAAGCCTGCAGTTGAGACTGTCTTTCCTTTTGGTCTTTCATCTGCTTTCCTAGTCAGGTCTTCTAGGTTTGAGTGGCTAATTTTCTGGAACTTTCTAGAAAAGATCTGGTCCTGTTCAACCTTGGCTAGTCCATGGAACTTGTTTATTGGGTCCTTCTTCTGCATCATACCCCAAACAGGCAACTTTCTGTCCATTTCCCACCCAGAGAGAAGGAAGGAAGGAAGGAAGGAAGGAAGGAAGGAAGGAAGGAAGGAAGGAAGGAGGGAGGGAGGGAGGGAGGGACGGAGGAAGGAAGGAAAGTTTCACATGTGAGGAGAAGATTCAAAGCTATTCTGAGTGCTGTTGACTGAAAGAGGACAATCTTTTATGGTTTCTGTCAGACACAGACCACAAGAGCACACAGAAGTGGCAAAACTGTAGGCTTTTGTGTATGTGGATGTGTTAAGTAAAGGAAAGAGCAGCTGGGAAAGGTGGGCTGGGCCTATTCCTGTGTGCCCGGAGAAGGGGGATATTTAAAGTGCAGGGCCATTTACACAGCGGCTGGAGGAGTCTGTCTCAGGTCCTTTCACAGGCTCGGCCTCCTCTTACCTTAGTAGCAAACTGAGTTTGACTCATTGGCTCTGAGGTTTCGTTCTTGTCAAGTTTGTGTAGTTTCTTCCTGCATCAACACGCCCTGGAAAGAGGCCAAATAATTTTCATACTTGCCTCCTCTTTATCGCATCTCAGTAAACACAGTCTGGGAACAAAAAGTCAAGGTCAGGGGAGGTAGCAGGCAAGAGGCGGGGGCAGGAACGTGCTGAGGGTGATGGGGTGGCCGAGAGCCCTTGGTGGGCGGCTCCTGTGTCTGTTAAGGATGCCAAAAATGTCATGCTTTTTAAGCAGCTGAGGAGACGGGCCAGATAATTGGCCCCTTGACTGTTAAATTTATCTGCCGCACTTACCTGTAACTTGGAATGTGCACAAATGGTTTTTTTTTCTTTTTTTGCATTAGATTCAGATCAAACTGAATGTAAGGAAATCTGTATTCATTTGAATAGATCCCCTTTGAATGTGGTAGGATTCGCTTCGATACAAATGTATTCATATGTATCCAATACGTATCTAATACGTATCACGTAGCATATCAGCTCTAAAAGTGTCGAATCCAACCTGAATCCACTTTGAATCTGCTTTCAAACCGTGTTGAATGTGCTCTGGATCCATTGCAGATGTGACTGGCGCAGCTGCTCTCCTGCCTCCCTGTTTCATGAATTTCCAAACTATTGGTACGATTGTTCTGAAACATTTCTATGAATAGGAATGCCATTGTACGAATGTCGTAACATATACGGATGTCCAAATTTGTCTGAATTTTTACGAATATTGAAAGTTATGAATATCCATGCCCATCCCTACCTGTAACCTTTGGAGCCAAACTGCTACTTTGGAAGAGATGCAGGAGGTGATAAGACAACGCTGAACTTCACACCTGCTCACCTCCTTTATTACCTGGAAATCCAACATAACACATTGACAAAGTGTGCGGGAGAAGCTGGAACCGAATGCTTCCTTTTGGCAGGTTTGCCTAGTGCAGCGGTTCTCAACCTGTGGGTCGTGACCCCTTTGGGGGTCAGAACACCCTTTCAGAGGGGTCGCAACAAGTCTCCCGCCTTCCCACCCCATCTTCATCCAAGGTGCCCTGTCCCTGTGGTTGGGAGGTCTCTACAACATGAGGAACTGCATTAAGGGGTCACAGCATTGGGAAGGTTGAGAACCACTGACCTAGTACCTCTGAAACCTTTCTGTCTGGTAACAAGGTTAAGTTTATTTTCATGCTTGAGAGTATTGCTTCCTTTTTTTTTTTTAACTTTCTGCTTTTAAAAAATCTGGATTTGTGACCTCTGGATTTAAGTTGATGTTTGTTTTGTTTTTGTATTTTTCTCTGTGCCGTGTGGTGCACCTTTAAATTTTGGAAGCTGCCAGCAGACATTTTTCATGTCAAATGACGTGTAAGGAAGCTAGCTACCATGAAGATGTGCCGTATATAGAGATTGTCCAAGCCTTAAAGTTTTTATTCCCTTTGTGGTCTCCTGCAGTACACAGAGATCATTGTGAGGAACATGGTGGGTCATTGGACTATGGAGTTTGCTGCCAGAAAAGGTGGTAACAGCAACCAGCCTGGATGGCTGTAAGAAAGGGTTAGGCAGATGCATGGATGACAGGTGTAACAGTGGTTACTAGGATGGATGCCCAGGTACATCCTCCAGGTTGGGGAGACCATTTGCTGGGATTCAAGAGCAGGTGAAGGTTTTGCTCTCAACTTCTGCTTGAGATGCCCATGGGCAATTGGTGGGCCACTGTGTGAGCCAGGATGCAGGACTAGATGGGCTCTGGATTGATCCAGCAGGGCTCTTCTTATGTTCTTATGGCATTTCAGCAGAGGTGTTCTTGAGTCTAGGGGGCAACATTTCAGGGTCTTACTTTGCAATTGCGGATGCCTCAGAGGCCTTAATGATCTACCAATGTGGTCTGGTCTTCTCCAGATGGAAGCTACTTCCTAACTTCTCTTTTTGTTGTAATTACTCATTCTAACTGAGAAACTTCATTTTAAATTTTTTCTAATTCCTCTCCCGCCCCCCAACCCTCATCTTCTTGTTGCTTTCCTTCTCTAGGTAGTGGACCAATTCAGTTGTGGCAATTTCTCCTGGAGCTTCTCACAGACAAATCTTGTCAGTCATTCATCAGCTGGACAGGTGATGGCTGGGAATTCAAACTCTCTGACCCCGATGAGGTATGGATGGCTGTCATTAGTCCTTGTAGACGCTCCAGTGAGGGTGTCAAAAGGTTTTGTAGAGAGCTTTGGTTGTAGGCCCACACATAAATCAAGAAGCAGATCAATGCTAGAAATGCCCCCTGCCTTCCCCAAAGTTTCCTAATTATCAACTAGCTGTGGACCACAAAATCGTGCTCCACAAGCTACCTAAATTTCCCCAATCGCTTACCTGAAAGGTCCAGCCGGGGAGCATCCACACCTCTGCTGGCAGCTCTGTTGACCTCCTGATGTGACTGCGCAGAGCGTCAGCATCATCATGGTGATGGCGCTGATGCATGCATAGTTGCGGAGGGCGCCACACTCAAGATGGCAGCGCCCTAAAGAGGACTGGCCTGGTGATCGAACAAAGATAAGTATTCGATCATGGGGGGGGGGGGCTAACGTTGATTAGCACTCCCAAATGTGAGCATTAGTCTACATTAGTTTATTGCACACCCTTCATGTCCAGTGGATGGGAAGGGAAGTGCAACATCACCCCAAATCCGGAAACAATCTTTGCTAGTACTATATTATCACAGAAGTAAGATGCTACAACCGATCAGTAAAAACCTAAGACATGAGTTATTTGCAGATACTATACATTTAATATAGATGGTTTACTGTTTTAATATATTGGGTTTTAAATGCTGTTACCTGCCCTGAGACCTTCAGGTATGGGGCAGAATAGAAATATAAATAATCAATGAGAAATCACAATAAAACAAAGACAAAATTAAAACAAGAATTTTGTAATGTGATTGTTCATTGAATTTCTTTCTTTTCTTTTAGCTTGGTGCTCAGCTTTTACTTTGATATGGTCAAATGTCTAATTAATAAATATTTTGTTGTAGTAGTACAATAGTAGAGTATAAATCAGTTTTAAAATCACAGTACAGTTCTACCCAAAGATCATAATGGATGCAACCAGAGGCCGCTCTGTTATTCCCCTAAATTTGGATGTTCTGGAATAACATCCAGAACAGATATTACAGAATAATCACCCTTTATTCCAGAATATCCAAATATAGAGGAATGAAGAATTGGCATGTGGATGGAGCTTAAGTTACACAATACAGCTAACTGAATAAAAAAGCTACATCACATTCTTAGTTGCATTTATCCCTGGAGTCATGGTGTAAAATGTCCAACAAAAAATTTAAGACCTGAAATTTTGGTTCAATAGTTTAAAGAAATCAGGAGTTTGGTACTGTTTGCACAAAATGCCAGTATTTCATGATCTTTAAGACAGAGGGCAATCAGATGTTGTGAGCAATCATTCATCTGATTTCTGTTGAAGGTGGTAAGGTTCCCCATAGAGCCACAATGACAGGGCTTTTTTGTTTTGTTTCGAGTCTGAAGTTATGTATCTCTATATTACCTTCCAAGGCCTATCAGTATCTAATGGTGAGCCAGTTTGGTCTTGTGGTTAGAGTGCCGGGTTGGATTCCGCAGTCCTCCACAATACCAGCTGGGTGACCTTGGGCTAGTCACAGCTCTCTTTCTGAGCTCTCACAGCCCCACCGACCTCACAAGCCATTTGTTTCGGGGAGAAGAACAGAAGGTATCTCAGCCACTTTGAGGCCCCTTAAGGGTGAGATCAGAACGTTTCTCAGCAGCTTTGAGTCCCCTTAAAAGGGTGAGAAAAGCACTGTAGAAAAGCCAGCTCTTCTTCTTCTTCAATAGAAATCAATAGGCTTTGATGATGATGATGATGATGATGATGATGATATTGATTATTTCCTTTTGTGGTCTCCCTATTGTCAGGTTGCCCGAAGATGGGGAAAGAGGAAAAACAAGCCAAAAATGAACTATGAGAAGCTGAGTCGTGGATTGCGCTATTACTATGACAAAAACATCATTCACAAGACAGCGGGCAAGCGCTATGTCTACCGTTTTGTATGTGATCTGCAGAGCTTGCTGGGATATATGCCTGAAGAACTCCACGCCATGTTGGATGTGAAGCCAGATACAGATGAATGAATGAATGAATGAATGAACGAATGAATTGAACAAGTCGGCTGGGACGGCAAACCCCGCCTTTCGGTGCCTCCATCTAGAAATTCTATGGAACTTTGTTCATTTTTTAAAGTCAGATTTTCATTGGTTGTGAAGGAGTAGGATATTAAGCTTTTTGATGAAACTGTGACATAGTTTGGAAGAGATTTTTTTAATTATTATCGGAGCTGATATTTCAAAAGTCAGGAACAAAAAAGAGCCGAGAACTCACTGCCCTGTTGTAGTTATTTAATGATAACAGGAACGGCCATCCTGCTGCCCTCCGTGTTATAAACTGACAATCTGTGAGCTTATAAAAACACTTGAGGGCAACGGCTTAGGGAAAATATTATGTTTTATAGGGGAAACACATGGAGGTGTTCAAGAACCATGGTCCCCAATAGTTTTGCATTTCAAAGATTTTTTTTAAAGATAGGAGGAGGGACCAAAGCTTTTTCTAAATAAAAAAAAATGTAAAAAGAGTGTTATTTTATTAAATTTTGTGCCAGTATTTTTTTTAAATAGTCTTAAGTTCTAAGATGGTCTCAGTATTGCAATATTGTGTCCAGAGTTTGCAAAAGTTATTGCTGCAACTCTCATGATCCTTAGTTAAAATATTCTGCTGTCGCAGCAGCTGAAGATCATTGGAGATGAAGTTCCGGGGGAAAAGAAAAAAAAAACTTTTTCAATCTCTGATAATGTGTTTCTGTTTTGTTTGTAATGCCAGCTGCAAAATTCATCAGCACTGAGGAAAATGAAGAGAGAGAGAGAGAGAAATCAGAGGCTATATTGACCCCATCAGAAACAGACAGCTTGAACTGTAGAATACAACATTGATAATGGGAAGGAGGGATCCATCATGGTTTTGCTTTTAACACTGGACCTCCTGCACTTTAATCCACCATTTTTTCATGCTTCATGTTGGTTTTCTTTGATATATGATCCAAAAGTATTTTTTGATGGTGTCATTTTTTAAAATTATAAGATCTCTTTTGGATGTTCCTCCACTTTCATTTTCTAGTCATTTGAAACAAAAGTTTGGGGCTTTTTGAAGTCCAGCTTTGGGCTTTAGGACTGATTTAATTCTTTAAAGGTCAGTTAGCTCAGTCATCTGTCAGTTATTGGTTATTGATTCTCCAGTTTCCAGGAATCTATGGAGAGTTGTTTTGCTGGAGGAATCACTTGCCTGAAGCTGTTTGACAGTGGGGCATTTCATAACAAATCACAATTAATTAATCTAGGTGGTTGGCAACATTTTCCAGGTGTTGTGACTTACAGGCTGTGGTAGATGCTATGAGGTCAGATGGAGAGGTGAGGCAACTCTCAGTGTCTTGCTCTTTGATGCCACCAAACCATACTTTGATCCACAATGCATCAAAGCACAGTTTAGCCCAATCAAAGTTTAGCCCTTCGCTGCCCTACCTTTGTCCTTGTGCCATTTGATTAGGGGTGCAGGGGCAACATATAGGGATATACCTACTGAATCTACTGGTCAGTTAACATTCCTTGTGGAAAGACACTGTTCAGCAGTGGGCATGGAAGATCTGTGCCTAGGACTAAGGTTATCCAGGAAAAAAGGAAATTAAAATATGCCTGTGCACATTTGTACTGTGTGTGAATGTTCACCAGACTTCCTTCCAAGCCATATGCAAGCCTTCATCCATTTTAGCTGCATGAAAACTCCAGTTTGATAAATGGACAAAGGACAGCTCTTTCTTTAGACTTTCTTAAGGTCTGAGCTCCCCATTTATAAATCCCCCTCTCCCATGAAAAGTGAGCCCAACTGAGATATCTGGAGCTCTGTGTCCAGATGGGGCTACTCTTTCACTTGTGCCTTTGACTCCTGCTGTCCGACAACCTGATAGGTAAACTCTGAACTCAAGTTCAAGAAGACCTTTACCTTATAACAAGGCAAAGGAGATTTCTGCTGTCCATTGTGCCTGATAAATTTGTGACCTGTGGGCTCATCGTTCTTTGAGGAACAACCTAAAATAGCTAGTTAGGACGTATTTATGCAATAAACGTTTGGAGGTTTTATGATTCTCTTGATGTGCACAGATATTCGAGATATTTGTTATTCAATCAAATTTGGATATTCAAACTCTAATTATATGTCCAGGCATTTAATATTCGAATGAATATGAATATTTTGAATTATTTGTACGAATAATCGGGACATTTGTATGTGTAGAGATACATACGCACTGAATACGTATCTGTATGCATCTTATTTGTATTCATACACATCCATACGGATACGTACGGGATGAAAACGGGATGCGTACAGGATAGAAACGGGATGTGTACAGATGCGTATCATCAAATAGGTACTGAATAGATACAAATCCAATGTCCAGACACTCATTTTTTTTATTTATTCATACGAATTTGGATACTCAAATATTTGATCTGTATTGAATTGAATTCGAAAATTGCATTCATACACACCCCTACTTGATTACTTCTGCCAAGAAGACTGAAAATTGTGAATCTGTAGGGGATTTCACAAAGTTGTTAGAAAGATGCCACCCCATTTTTTTTTTAAAGTACTCAAAGTTCTGTGTCAAGAGAGAAAATGCTACATAAGGAAATCTGTTTTTTATGGCACAAGTGAATCCTGATCTTTCCTAAAATTTAAATTTGGACTATTGATATTAGACTGTCTGGTTGCAAATAGTTAAGAACGTCCACGAATTTAAGGAATGGAGGACTGAAGATCCTGGATTTGTTTGGCAGAAGATAAAGCTCAGTATTCCTTGGAGGAAAGCTATGGCAAACCTGGACAGCATGCAAAAACACAGAAATGTCACCGTGATGACAAAAGACCATCAAAGTTATGACTTTCCTAGCAGTAATGTGTGGACAGTTCTGCACTGGTTGGAGCCTCCCTTAAAGCTGAGTGGCAAAGTACCGACACTTTTGAATTTTGGTGCTGGAGATGATTTTTGAAGACTATGTTGGAATGCAAGGGGATCAGATCAGGAAACCAATCCTGATGGTTCATTGGAGGGACAAATTCGGAAGCTGAAGTTCAACTACTTTGAACACCTTAATGAGAAGGCAGGACCCCTCGGAAAAGACCCTGATGTTGGAAAAGATGGAAGGTCAAAGGAGAAGGGGACGGCAGAAGATGAGATGGCTAGATAGTGTCATGGAAGCAATGGACGTAAGCTTGGGCAAAATCTGGGAGACAGTGGAAGACAGAAGGGACCGGTGTTTTGTGGAGTCAGGCCCAACTGAAAAAGTAAGGAAAGAGCATTGAATGACTAATTTCTGCCAGAAGAGGTGGTGACAGCAACCAGTCTAGGTAGCCTTAAGGAGGGGTTAGACAAAGTCATGGATGACAGGTGTATCCATGGCTACTAGAACGGATGCCTAGGTACATCCCCCAGGCAGGAGCTGGGGAGACAGGCAGGAGCCCTTTAAGACCATCTGCAGGGATTCTAAAGCAGGTGAACTTTTTGTCTTTGTCTTCTGCTTGAGATGCCCAGAAGCAGCTAGTGGGCCACTGTGTGGGACAGGATGCTGGACTAGAAGGGCCATGGCCTGATCCAGCAGGGCTCCTCTTATGTTCTTATGTTCTTATATTCTAGTTCTGTATGCTTCTTCCTATGGCAATGAGTTCTCAACATGTATCATGCCTAGATGCTGTGGCATTGGGAGTTCAGGTCATTTGCACTTAAAAGCATGGATTTGTAGCCTCTTAACAATGTTAAAAATCTGGTTTGGATAAAGATTCTGTCCATTTACTGTTCACAACCTAAAAGTTGAATTCTCAGGGACGTGGTTGGGCAAAGTGAGCCATGATTGCAATGTAACAATATTCGTGACATTTATTAAACTTCAGTGTTTGATCGTAACTTGATAGTTCCTCTCAAAAGTCATAGTGAACAGTCACTGTTGCCTCGGAAATGTATTCTGCTTTGCAGGGTTGACTTTAGTTCTCATCTATTCAGGACAGTTTCCAAGCAGACTGGGCATTCTTTTATCCTGAAGATGTACTTTAAGTACTGCTGTGAGTCTTGCAAATGTATTCAGAGTGGTTTAAAGACTAGTTACAAGGTGTAGACTGAAGTTTTGAGATGCCTGGTTTCGTTAGTAAAAGGTGCTTTCAGGTTCAACTCTGCTCTTGGTGACTATCAGGACATAGTTTTCTTAGCAATGATAGGAAAGAGGTTTGCCATTGCCTCCTGGAAAATGCTGGAATATGCTTTCCATGCAAAACCCATGCTCCAAAACCCATGTATACTTTCCTTGTGGTAAGCTTGTGATTGCTAATATTTGAAAGAAGAGTTGGCTTTTCTATCCCACTTTTCTCACCTATTTAGGGGCACTCAAAGTGGCTGACAAAGCTTTCTATTCTTCTCTCCACAACAGACACCCTGTGAGGTAGGTGGGGCTGTGAGATCTTGGAAGAGAGCTGTGGCTAGCCCAAGGTCACCCAGCTGGCTTCATGGAGGAAGGCGGACTCAAACCTGGTATTCCCAGATAAGAGTCCGGCTCCTTAACCACTAGGCCAAACTGGCTCAGAAAGGAGTTTAGCTATTCACATGTGTGAGTGTGTGTGTTTCACAAGCACTGTTTTGAGAAGACACACTGAGGGACATTCCACACATTACTAGATCCTCAGGACAGGAGATGTAGGTCATAGAAATTTGCAACACACTTGCTCTCTTCATGCACAAATTGCCACTTTTAACTTTCTGTCAATTATTATTTAAAGGTCCGTCCATAAATACTGGCTGTGTGAAACAGTGCTCTCAGAAGAAATTCTAATGTGTCTGACGCCTCAATTTTTTGACTATGGAATTGCCAATGTGTTCCCTCACGTCTGTTTCTGATGTGGTCTCTATAGATCCAGTGAATTGGTCCTTTCCAAAGATCTTTGAAATGATGTTACCTGATGTATGCAGATATGTAAAATAACTCCAGGAATTACCTGCCTCAGTGAAACAAAAAAATTTTTTTTTAGTTTTTTTAAATGTTGCTTCTTATCCCATTTTTTCTTTTTCATATTTGTTTTATAACTTTTTTATTAAAAAAGCTGATTAATTTTAGAAGAAAAAAAGATTGTTATATTATGCTGTTCAACTATTTTCCAACTTGTATTTTCATATAATTTATATTTTATAGAACTGAACAAAACCCTTAAAAAGCAAGATTTTTTTTAAAGAAAGAAGAAAAAGCAGGTGCTTTTTTAGGAAAAAAAAGACAAAAGAAAACCAAACTCAACTGAGGTAGCTTAGAGATGTAGCGATGTCTGTGTTGTTGTTTGTTTTTAAAAAAAGTTAAATAAAATAAAAAATACAACCCCTCCTACACTGAATTCTTAAAAGGGAGAGGAGTTGGTTTAGTTTAAATTGCTGATGCTGGCACATCATTCTCCTGCAGAGTTCGTTTTATATACTGTAGTCTTATTTCATATTGTATTTTAAACCATTTGAAATTAAAAACAAAAGCAAAACCCACAAAGAGACATGACAACTGCTTGGTTCTTTGTTTACCTCCTGCTTGGTTCGTTTACAGGCAGGACAAAAGTTCACATATTATTGACACCAAGATATATAAATAAGGAGTTTGGAGAAGTGACACATATGGTGATGCAGGCTGTGTTCACACTCAAGTTTTAATCCAGCTTCAGTCCACTTTTAGAGCAGAACACATCAGCAATGTGCTCAGTTACTTTTGTTCCATGATATCTAACCCAAACGTAGATTTTCTGAGTTGGATAATGAAGAAGAAGAAAAGGAAGAGTTGGCTTTTCTACCCCACTTTTCTCACCCATTTAAGGGGACTCAAAGTGGCTGACAAAGCTTTCTGTTCTTCTCCTCACAACAGACACTCTGTGAAGTAGGTGGGGGCTGTGAGAGCTCAGAAAGAGAGCTGTGACTAGCCCAAGGTCACCCAGCTGGCTTCATGGAGGGAGAAGAGTTGGCTTTTCTACCCCCCTTTTCTCATCCATCAAAGGGGACTCAAAGTGACTGACAGCATTCTGGTCTTCTCCCCACAACAGAACACCCTGTGAGGTAGGTGGGGCTGCTAGGGCTCAGACGAGAGCTGTGACTAGCCCAAGGTCACCCAGCTGGCTTTGTGGAGGAGTGAGGAATCAAACTTGGTATTCTTAGATAACAGTCCACCTCCTTAACCACTAGACCAAACTGGCATGGCCAGCTCGTCATGTTTCAATCTGAAAGTGGACTGAAGCTGGATTAAAACTTAGGTGTTCATGGTGGCACTACTGGAGCAAGCTAATTAAATTTACTGAGCACATTAAATTTACTGTCTTTACAGAAAGTGTCATCTAGTTAGGAAAAATACAAACTAAACAAATAATATTTCCTCTTCCTCCTCATTCCTCAGACCAGAGCTTCCACATTGTCCGATTTTCAATGGACCTGATGGGTCAGTGCCAGGAGCAGGCTGCTATTGGCTAGAGGACCCCTGCAGCATCCCATCCCATCCATCCTAAACTGCAGCTCACTCCAAGAGTCCATATGGTCCATAGGATTTCATCCTCATGACAAGTTTCAAGGGCTGCAAGACAACTCTTAGGGGCCTATGGGAACTTTGCTGACGACAGAATGCCACCCATAATGCAGTCAGAGTTGTGGTTGAAGGCTACAAATGCTGCTAATTATCCACTGCATTTTCAGTCTTTGACAGCAATTCCAGTTATGTTTTCAGCCACTGGGTTACTCCTGGCCATTGGACGCATCTACATGGTAGCCAGGAATCATCCCCTAACACGGGCAGACTTGAGTACTTCTAAAGAACATGTCATTAGGTTGTCCTCAAGATGGCTCCAGGAGGCTTGAGGCCCAAAATGTGGTGGCAAAGTTTGCTGGCCTTCCCAATTGCTGCAGTCCATAATCCCTCCAACAACTCTTGAATCTGAGGATCATAAAATACATTTGTTAAAGCTGGTTTTGACAGGCCAGATCAGGTGAGGGTTTGCTGGTTTTATGATTAAAATACTTTGGCCCACACTGTGATGGAACTGAGTAATAAATATGATAGATGTGTCAGACAAACATTCTCATTCTGACTGGAGTGTCTGAACTTTCAGTTGACAAGTTGGATTGCATACAATGCATTTATCTTCCCATTGTTCAAAAAAACATTCAGTTAAAAAGTCAGGCTCTTCTCAGCACCAGGGTTTAATCCAGCTTCAGTCCACTTTCAGAGTGAGAGACATATATCCCAAGAGGCAAGCTGTTATCCAACTCAGAAAATTGGGTTAGATAATGTGAAAATGATGGCCACTTTGCTGTTTTGCTGTTCCGCTCTGAAAGCGGACTGAAGCTGGATTAACATTTAGGTGCGGATGCAACCCAGGTGCGAGATGGCGCTTTGGCAAGACTTGGTGCCATTCCTTTGAATGCTGCTAATCCCTAATGATTCCAGCACCGTTCTGTCACTGGGGTCCCTGAAGGACCACATGATGAGGAAGAAACATTAACCAGACCCTAAAGTGTCTCCATCTATTGGGACTAGAAGGAGCTGATGAAAGGCTGTCATTTGCTATCTTATCAATTAAAACTGCCCTGTTAGAACTCCTTAAACGACTTGTGTTTGGTGTTTGTTAACAAGTCAAAGAAGAGATAAAGATGTAGATATAATCAGGCCAAAGACTCAAAGGGACACCCAAATGGCAGAACTTCCAACTTCAAAATGGGCCTCATGTTTTCCATATGTCTTGAGCTGAAGTTACCACTCTGTGGAACTTGTTTCACAAATCCCTGGTCCTTAGCTTTTCCAACTGTGGGCAATATCGGGACAAAATATTGTCAGTGTTCAAAATAGTCTCTTCAGTGAAACTCAGATCAGTTTTGTGGCAAGTCTTGAATCCTCGTGTTTCCATTATTCTCTCACGGTTCAGCTATAAAGTTTATTTCCCCTCATTCTTGCCTCAGAATCCCTTTACTCATGGTCCCCAATGAAAGTATGTTGGGGCTACCTTTCGTAGGGACGGGCACAAATATTAGTAACATTCATTATTCGTATGAATTTGGAATTCGTACATGAATCGAATGTTTCGACATTCATACATTAACATTCATACGAATACAAATGTTTTAGAACATTCATACGAATATTAAACTGGGAATATGGATCGGATTCATATTGATATGCATGCACTCGTATAGGGCCGTGTTCCCATTATAAGCTTAATTCAGTTTCCCTAAACTGAAATAATAGAACCGGATGCAAACACAAATTTGCCTGAACCCATTATTTTCAACTTAATCGCGTTCGATCCGGATTCAGAGGATCGTATGTGGCGTACGTGACTCAAGGGGGGGGGCACTCAAGTGGCTCCTTTCTAAAAGCTGCTTTTTGGGGCTGCCCACAACAGAACACCCTGTGAGGTGGGTGGGCCTGTGAGAGCTCAGAAGAGAACTGTGACTAGCCCAAGGTCACCCAGCTGGCTTTGCGGAGGGGTGCGGAGTTAAACCCGGTATTCCCAGATAAGAGTCTGGCTCCTTAACCACTAGACCAAACTGGCTGCAAACTGTAGATTTGCCTGCTTCAGGCCCAGAAGGTGAAGAGACATCTCACAGAGCCATTGTGTGTATTCTGTTACTGTGGAAACTCTCTCACTATGGAGGTTGTTTCTGGGCTCTGTGTGTCAGCGCCGAGGAGGGAGAGGCCCAGGGCCTGCCCTATGGAGGGAAGCCTGGTTGCTCTTAATAGCTGCAGGTGGTTCTAGCGACCGGCTGGCTGGCTGCGCATGCCAATGCTGGCTTTCAGAGTCAGCACTTTCCAGTCTCTATACGCTGTTTTCTTTCCACACTGGGTTCCTCCTGCTGGGCGAAACCCTCTGAACAGCATCCAACAGAAACTTTCCAGGCCTCTCCCTCTCCCCTTCTGTCCTCATCCTCTGTGCCTTGGCCTACCCCTTTCAAAAGGAACTGGCCCTCCATGAAAGCCATCCGCACAATGGGGTTTTATGCCAGGCAGCTCCTTCCAGCTGAACAAAGAGTTTTTGAGAGGGACAGAGAAGAGAAGGTTTCCTAGTAAGAGAGTGAACTCTTGTCCACAGGGAGGAATGGAAGACCTGGCCATGGCACACAATCTCATCTCCTTCCGTAGGCTTGCATGCCCATGAGGACGATTGCCCTGGGAGAACTTGGCAAGGGTAGAAGAGCTGTAGAAACGGCAAAGGGCTTGCTTGCGGAACTCTGGGATTAGCGATGCACCAGCATGGGGTGGCGGCATGAGAAGAGGAAAGCAGAGCTTTGATGTCATTCCTGGAAGGTTTGCAGAGCCACTTCTCTTGGGACTTTTGAATGACATGGTGGGCCCTAGCTCTTATGAGAACATGGACAACATGCTGGGCCTGTGTCGTGCGTAAACTTAGGACAGGAAAGCAAGGCTATGGAAAATACCCTGAAGTAAAGGCATGCACAAGAAATGGGTGATGCAATGGTCCCCTCCTATTTTGCTACACAAGCAAGGCAGATTTGCCAGAAAGCAATGTAATAATCAGATTTGTGAATAGTTCAAGAACAGTTATGGGAACAATCCCACAAGCAGGAAAATGGAGGAGGGTAACTCAGGTGGTTAGGGGAGTCTCCTCAACTATAGCTTTCCATTTCTATGTATCTGCTAAATCAGTCTGCCACTGTCAGGATGATGCTTTCTATAGTTTGTTTACACCAAACCAAACCAAGCCACAATTTTAGAGCTTGCACATATCTCCAAAGTGATGTAGCTTCCACAATTGTTGACTCAAGAACATGAGGACATAAGAACCTAAGAGGAGCCCTGCTGGATCAGGCCTATCTAGCCCATCTAGTCCAGCATCCTGTCTCCCCCAGTGGCCCACCAATTGCCCATGGGCATCTCAAGCAGAGACAAGGGCAAACCTTCTCCTGCTCTCAAATTCCAGCAAATGGCCTTAGAAGCATCCTGCTTGTTCCCACAGCCTGAAAGAGGTACTTAGGCAGTAGCCACTGATACTGATATAAATAGACCTTCAGGTAGAGGGCATGATAGAAATACAAATAATAAATAAATCTGTCATCCATAAATTTGTCCAACGCTTCCTTAAATCCATCAAGGCTGGTTGCTGTTACCACCTCTCCTGGCAGCCAATTCCATAGACCAATGACCCTCTGGGTGAAGAAATCCTTCCCCTTGTCTCATCCGAATCTCCTCCCCATCGGCTTTGCAGATGCCCCCTGGTTCTGGTGTTGTGCGATAGAGAAAATAAATTTTCTTTATCCACCTTTTCTATATCAATCATGCCTGGGCTCTTTCCATAGGAAGCTGCCAACTCTTGAAGAGGCATATAAAGTGAAACAGGTATGTGGCATGAAAAAGGTATAAAGGTATGCGACAGCAACAGCAGAATTGGAATTCAGTTCTGTAGGTTTTCAGGACAGACTAGGCCTCCATCTGTTGGACGTGCTACAGCTCTGATCCCCCCCCCCCGGCTTCCATCAAACAGATGTTGAGACCAGACAGTCTTCAAGACCTACTCCTACTGAGACTGAGAAGTTTACAATTGTGGCCAAGCAAAGAAAATTGTTCTTTTCCCTTCCCCAGAGGTTCTGGCAAAATCCTCAGCTTTCTCCAGGCAAAAAGCCAATTCCAGCATTTTTGAATCTCTGATACAGCGGCTGGCCTCCTCTGGACTGGGCCACAAGAACTGGAGCATGGGCATCATTCCCATTCCCCCACCCCAGTTATAAATACTTTCTTGATAAATCCAGAGCAGGTGATGAGAAAGCATTGTACACAGGGGCATTCAGGGACAGCTGTTTCATTTCTCCTTCCTTGCCCTATGCTTCCAGGCAGCTGTGAAGGACGAAGCCTACTCAAACCAGTTTCAAAAAAGAAATACAGAGAGAGGAAGGGAGGGAGGGAAGAAAAGAAGGAAGGGAGGGAGGGAGGAAAATTCATGGATAATATAGCTCAGACGAAATAGAGCTGGCATCACCAGTGATGGTAGCATTTTTGGTTCTTAGGCATCACTTGAAGCTTTCTCTCTGCCAGACCTTTCTAGAGTGAATGTTTGAAATGTGCTCAAAAGTGTTCAAATCGACCCAAACGCCCTGCTTTTTGAAGAAAACAGTTCAGATTCTGTACCAAACCATCCCCAGTCCAGTCCAGTCCAGTTTGATCTGGACTGAGCACAACACAGTTTGTGCCTATCCCCAACTGGTCTTGACTTCCGCCTCCTAATTATCTTCCTGTCCATGGGTGCTGCTTCAAGTTCCCAATGATGGCATGACTAGGTGTTTGCCCCAAGGAATGCCCAGTCTCAAAAATACGACCTGGGAGGTGCTGGGGAGAACATGAGAATGGAAGGGAGACAGAACTGCGGCCTTTCTTATGCTGCCGCCATCACTGTTGCATGAGGGGTTATGATTATTTTGGTATTGGTGAAGCGGGCCTATAAAAGCAGACCTCACAGCCAGTGGCTTTTCTCCCTTCTGAAGTGTTACTTTAAGGATATTTATAAGGGATTCTCAGGACCTTCCCTCTGTTATTCCTGAACTTTGTACCCAAGAGTCCATTTTTAATCAGCCTCTTTAGCTGCCTAATTACTTATGGAAGCCTTCCCATCATCTTTTAGCAGCCCTTCTAACTAGGAGCTAGTCACAAAGAAACAATTTTTTTCAGCTGCCGATTAAAAATGGGAGGTTGACATTAGAACTATAAATATTATTATAAATAAGTATAATAAACAGGACTTCTGGAGAGGAAGGCAGGAGTTCTGTTCTAAAGCATTCCCTTTACTGCTCTGTAATGGGCTGGAGAGACAGACAGATCAGTCTGACCACGTCTTTCTTTCTTTCTTTCTTTCTTTCTTTCTTTCTTTCTTTCTTTCTTTCTTTCTTTCTTTCTTTCTTTCTTTCTTTCTTTCTTTCTTTCTTTCTTTCTTTCTTTCTGTTATTTGCTTAGACACCACAGATATCAAATGCCCCTGTATGGTTTATAAAAACAGACATTAGCATGTAAATATATATTTTTAAAAAAATATCCCTGAATTAATAATGGTTGTCGTAATAAACAATTCCAAAAGCACAGCTTGTTTTTAAAGATTGTTTTGAATGGCATCTGTGGGAGAGGCTCTTGGATCTCCATTAGATAAGAGGTCTTTTCGCACTAGGTTAGGACACCATTCACAAGGAGGCAGGTAAGGAATGAGTCTACATGCGTTCCTACCTGCCTACGTGCGGATGGGGAACGCATCCCAGATTGTCCTAGCCAGAAAAGGCCGGGGTGACCCAGTGGCGGCAGGCCTGTAAGGGCCCTTCCCTGGGTTCCTGCACACTGTAGGGGACTAGATCGGGTCCCCTACAACTGGCAGCCCCCCACCCCACCCA
This sequence comes from Aspidoscelis tigris stejnegeri, assembly GCA_023333525.1. Lineage (NCBI taxonomy): Eukaryota > Metazoa > Chordata > Lepidosauria > Squamata > Teiidae > Aspidoscelis > Aspidoscelis tigris. The sequence continues at coordinate 23,930,276 of JALMGA010000011.1, forward strand.
GGGATGCGCCCACGCAGCACCTCCCTGATGACTGTCCGATACAAAGTGGCCCAGCTCAGCCGGTTTTTACAAACTGTCTTGCAACAATCTTTTTTTTTTTAGCATTGGGAGAATGACGGCCACTTCAGGCATTTGTTTTGTTTTATTTTCTGCGCTGAAGCTGGCAACTGAATTTTGATTCAGGGTCCCTTATCATGTACAAGGGAAGCAGGAACATTTCTGCCAGGTCTGATGCCAAATTGAGTTGCATATGGATGCCCTCAATTGCATTTCTCACGGGTTGCAGGCCGTCTAAGCAGTGGGATGAGGAGCTGGAGTTCAGCACCATCTGAAGGGTCTTAACTTAGCTTGCTGTGACATGAAGGCCAAACTATGTGGGGGTGACTGAACCTGACAAATTTTGTTCTTGCATTTTTTTTCCCATATGGGAAGGAGGGAGGGAGGGAGGCCGTGGCATCTTAGGGACTTAGCAGATGTTTAAAGTGTCACCATAATGCTAGCATCCCACTGGATGGGAAAGGAACATGATAAACCAAAGTCAACTTACCTTGATTTAATTGCAGGGCCAGTCCTCTTCAGGGTGCCGCCATCTTGGCTGTGGTGCCCTGCACCACTGTACATACATCAACACTGTTGTCAGGATGATGCTGACGCTCTGTGCAGTCGCAGTCGCGTCTATGGTCATATGAGGTGCCAGCATGCTTGCGTGGCACTTCAGATGACCCCAGAACACTGGAAGAGGTGCAAACAACCGCTGCACAGATGCTCAAGGTAAGCTTTTGGTTAAGGTTGGTAGTGCATGATTAGGAAACTTCTGGGAAGGCAGGAGGTGCCTGGAGGCTATAACAACCTCCTCAAAGTGCGGATGTTCTTCCCCAGGAGTTCTCTAATCATGCACTACAGGCTGAAGTGCAAATAGGCCTATGATGTCAAGCACTTTCCAGGCCTTTCCCAGAAACCAGGCTCTCGGAACGTATGGGGCTTTCTGAAAGTGTTGGCAGAATACCACTGCAGCTTTCCTCTGGTCCAGTCTGCACTGGCAGACCATTGGATCATCAGACATCTGCAGGCACAGAAAGGAAAAGGAAAGGGGGGAAGAGGAAGCAGCAAATTCCTGGAAACCTGAACCAATGCTGTGTAAGCACATGCGGAGGGAATCTGGCAGGCACTTTCGAGCCTCCACAGGGAAACTCCATCATTCTTTTAAAAAGGCCAAGTTTCCCTTCGACACCTGAAGACTCTCTTAGGGATACTGTGCCCAGGTTTTAACAAAAGGTGGGCAAAATTCCTACATACATGGCCATCCGTAATTGACCTCTGTAGCTCACATAATCATAAGACTGAACTTTTCCTCATTGTTGGAGACCACTGACTTACGATCAGTGCCTGGTTGACTGCATGGGGACCTCCATGGAAACCTCTGTGTGGAAGTGGCTTGCCATTGCTGCCTTCCAGGGAGAGGCTGCAGTTTTCTTGGCAGAAGTGGTTTGCTGTTGCCTTCCTCCAAGGAGAGACTAAGGATTGAACCTGTGACAGATTTCCATAAGTGGTGAGTCAATAATGGCCCTCTGCTTTCCAGGCACTTTGCTCCACCGCTGGTCTACAGCCTCTCCCAGAGTCCTCTGGGATGAGCTCCTCCATGCAGTTTCCTTGGCAGAGAAGTGGAGATGGTCTGCCATGGCCTACATCTGGGGAGAGCCTGGGGATCGAACCGGCAACCCTCTGCTTTTTGAGTTTGTTGCATCACCACTGAGCTGCAGGTCTCCCAGTAGATCCCCAGTCCATTGTATTTCTTGATGCTGAGTTGCTAGCAATCCTAACAGCCTTTTTTGTTCAGAGATGACTTGGCCACAGTTATCCATGCTCTGGTAACCTCTAGATTGGACTATTGTAATGCGCTCTACATGGGGCTGCCCTTGAAGACAGTTCGGAAGCTGCAGTTTGTGCAGAATGCAGCTGCTAGAGTGCTGACTGGGGCAGCTAGCCAGATGCACATTGCGCCAGTCCTAAAAGGGTTGCATTGGCCGCTGATTCATTACTGAGCCCAATTCAAGGTGTTAACTTTGATTTTTAAGGCCCTGAATGACTTGGGCCCCAAATATCTAAGGGAACGCCTTCTCCCAGGCCTTAAGATCTGGACGGGAAGCTGTCTTGGTTGTCCCACCACGTTCAGCAGCAAAATGGGTGGGCATCTGGGAGGGGGCCTTCTCAGTGTTGGCCCCCTGGCTATGGAATAGTCTCCCCCTTGAGGTGCATTCAGCTCCTTCACTATATACATTCAGGGAGGTGGTGAAGACTCACCTCTTTGCTCTGGTCTTCCATTAAATGGGAGCACACTTTCCCTCCCCACTTCCATATTTGTTGCTTTAATGTATGCTCTTATTGTTTTAATATATTTGATTTTAAATGTTGTTACCTGCTCTGAGACCTTCGGGTATAGGGTGTGATAGAAATAAGTAAATGAATGAATGAATGAATGAATGAATGAATGAATGAATGAATGAATGAATGCAGCCTCCTCGAGAGCTCCCAGGTAGCTAATGTCTCTCCTTCCGAAGCAACGGCTGTCCAACAGTCACTGGCAACACCATTAGCTTGGCCCTTTGAGCAAACATGTGGAACATCTGGTTCCAATTGAGCTGCCAGTTTACAGCCCCCTGCCCTCCCCCTCCCCCTGGTCTGGCTAAGTGGAAAGATTCTGTCAGAGCAAAGTTCTCGCTAAATCACTCGGAACGCTGCAGTGCCCTGTATACTTGCAAGCTCATTTTTCACAGCACTGCTCCGAACGTAAACACGGCGCAGGAGCAGGACTTGCTGTGGTCAGCAGTTAAGCGCAGCTGCCCAGGCCTTGGAAGAATGTGCCTGGGTCAGATGAGCTGGCATGGACTAATGCTGCTCGGGCCAACGTGTTCCCTTGCCATGCCTCCTAGCCTGGTGGGGGATTTGGGCCCATCGTGGAGGGACCAGAGGGTCACCCTCAGGCCAGGTCCATCCTGCTGTTAAAAATAAACCCTGGGCAGTAGGTTTGAAATGGACAAAACTGGAATTCATGTAACAGCTGTAACACCAGCAACGAGTTTCTACCAAGGTTATTTATTTCTTGGATTTATAGAACATGGATTTCTGGAGACTCTACATGTTTTATAAGAAACAAAATGAAAACAAACATTACAAATCATCACCATCATCATCATTCCTTCTCCCATATCAACTTGCTCATGACTTAAGATCAGGAGGGGAGGCCCTCTTGGTTGTCCCACCACCTCCAATAGTAAAAGAGGTGGGCACCCAGGAGAGGGTCTTCTCAGTGATGGCCCCAAGGCTATGGAATAGTCTTCCCCTTGAGGTGTGTCAGGCCTCTTCACTGTTAAATGGGGATATACTGTCTCTTCCCACTTTACAGACACTGTTAGTGTTTTAATATATATTGTTGTTGTTTTAGTATATGCCCAATTTTAGATGTTGTTACCCTTTCTGAGACCTTTGGGTATAAGGCAGGATAGTAATACAAATCAATCAATCAATCAATCAGTCAGTCAGTCAGTCAGTCAGTCAGTCAGTCAATCAATCAATCAATCAATCAATCAATCAATCAATCAATCAATATTTAGCCAACAGAAGAGAAGACTGAGAAGAGACATGATCACGGTCTTCAAGACTCTGGAGGGCTGTCACAATGTGGAAGGATTGTCCCTATTCTCATTTGCACAAGATGGGAAGTCTAGAAACAACAGGATGAAACTTCAATGGAGTCAATACAGGTTAGATAGTAGGAGAAACTTCCTGACAGTGAGGATGATCAGTTAATGGAATAAGTTGCCGTGGGAGGCAGTGGGTTCTCCTTCGCTGGAGGTCTTCAAGCAGAGGCTGGACCTACATCTGTCTGGAATGGTTTAGGGAATCCTGCATTGAGCAGGGGGTTGGAATCAATGGCCCTAGAGGCCCCTTCCAACTCCATGATTCTGTAATTCTATGATCTTCATCATCATAATGATAATGATTTTGTTGTTATTGAGGATGATGATAATAAATACCAGATGTTACAATAATTATACAAGTTGTTCTTCTATCATTGCTTTACTCCTCTCCGCTCCTCAGTTTCTTTCTTTCTTTCTTTCTTTCTTTCTTTCTTTCTTTCTTTCTTTCTTTCTTTCTTTCTTTCTTTCTTTCTTTCTTTAAAAATACAACCAGGCTGGAGCTGATGATGCTGCCATCCCAAGTATCTGAGAAGATTGGGATAGGTTGGGAGAGATGAGCTTACAGGTAGAGCTTCTCTAATGAGTCACCATCCAAGCACTTTATAATCACTGGTGATTCTCATCTGAGATTTGTTTCCGTGATTTTCTTGCTACTCTGCATCTCTGGCTTTTTGTGCCCTTGGTATATCAGGGGTTTTGTTTTGTTTTGTTTTTAAGCTCCATTACTGTCTACATGGAAAACCTCAAAGTAGTTTGCAATAAGAGGCATACAAGCAGAACTTAAAACTGTTCTAAAAATGCAGCAAAACAGGCTTCTCTGCAGATGGCTTTCATGCAGGACAAACTTGGTGGATGTGAAGAATCCTTTGAGCTCCTCGAAGATGTAAGGGGGAGAAGTCAAGCTCAGATTAAAGCCATCCATTCTCTCTCCCACCCCACCCCACCCCACCCCACCCCCTGCCCTGCTTGACACAAGATGAAACTAATTTAAAACCTAGGTTGTCACCTGGAGACAGCCTAAATACACTGATAAAGTGGGGAGATAAGCAGAATGAATCTCTTCCGGTTGAAGGGCAGAGGTGGAATCATGCTGGCTACTGCAGGTAGGGGAGGAGGAGGAGAGTTGGCTTTTCTACCCCCCCCCCCTTTTCTCACCCTTAAGCTGCTGACAGACCTTCTGTTCTTCTCCCCACCACAGACATCCTGTGAGGCAGGTAGGGCTGTGAGAGCTCAGCAAGAGCTGTGACTAGCCCAAGGCCACCCAGATGGCCTTGTGGAGGAGTAAAGAATCGAAACAGGAGACTACCAGGTAAGAGTCCAATACCACAAGACCAGACTGGCCCATCCCAAGGTACTGTGTTGCCTTGGGGTGGAGAAGGCACCAAAACCATGGCTTCCCATTATGTTGCATCATGGGGTGTCCATTCATTTGTGAACTGTCCAATCAGGTTAGAGATGGAGCAGATGGAGAATTCCTCTGTTCCCATCATCCTGGGCAGCCTGGAGGGCTCAGTGCAGAGAATCTACATCTACGTGTGTGCAGAAGTTCTTTTTATTTTTTTATTTTTTGTATTTGACTCATATTGAATGCAAGAAAAAAAATATTTGTTCAAATTAGGGATGTGGACAAACGTTTGAGATAGTCTTTATTCAATCGAATTCAAATGAATTCAGACATTCGAATTTGAATCGATCGCCCAATCATGAGCAACGGCCTCTGTGATGAATAGGGCAAGAACAGTGAAGGAAGTTCCCACCAGCCATTCCCACCCTCTGCTTTAATGGACCTGTTAGTTAGATGTAGCCCTGCAGGAAAGGCAAAGTTAAACACACCTGTTGCTAGTGGACACTTTGGCTGTAACCAGAGCTGATGGCACAGAGAAGTGAGCAAATGCCATCTCCGCTATCTTGTTAGATAAACAGTAGCATGCAATGCTTATGTTGAAATAAGGTGCAACAGGTGGGGGAAATAAACAAGTGTAACAGCAAAGAGAGAGAAAAAAGGTCAACCTGCCCAGCCTAAATCTGCATTTCCCCCTCACTGAGCAGCGCTTAAGGGAAATCCTTGGGCATTGGGGGATCCATAAATCAAGTTGGAACAGCGAAACATGATTTCAGGAAATGGGGGCACAAAGGTGCATTGGTGGATTGTATGACGTCTACACAATAAAACTTTTCAACGTCTGTCAGCTTTTTCTCATTCAAGCTGGCCTGTTTGAAATATAACAAATCAGATTATTCCCTCCATCCTTCCATCCCTCCATCCATCTGCCTGCCTGCCTGCCAGCCAGCCTTTCTGTCTTTATCTATCTGCCTCTGTCTGTCTACCTCTGTCTGTCTCTCTCTGTCTCTACCTACCTACCTACCCACCCACCCACCCACCCACCAGTACAAAGCACACAGAGTATTTTCTGCTATTGCACAAAATAATATTACTCCCCAATGCACCATTGTTTTAAAAACGATAGTGAAACTGATGTGGATTATGTCAAGAATGCTTTTAGTTGTACTTTTCTGTTCACTAGCTACCACTCCAAGTTATGGTGGTAGTAGGTCTCCTGCACTGGCAGGCTCTATGGACCACAAATGTCCCCTCTCCCTTCAGTTCAAACAGGAAAACTGCCTGAGTATAGAATGGAAAATCTTCATGTCTGACTACTCACACTTGTTCATTTCTGTTTTATTTGTGGACTTTCCACCTTCCATTTGGACCTTACTGAATGGAAAGTCCACAAATAAAATGGACAGAAGTGAAGAGCTATGAGCAGTCAGAGCTGAAGATGGACTGAAGAAGGTTTAGAATGAAGGTGGGACCGTGGCCTAAAAAGTGAGACAAGTTTCCATTATTTGGCTTAAAATGCCCTTTCTGCATAGTGGAGGCACAGTCACTGTTACTTTGCCCTGAAGTTTTCTTTCTTTCTTTCTTTCTTTCTTTCTTTCTTTCTTTCTTTCTTTCTTTCTTTCTTTCTTTCTTTCTTTCTTTCTTTCTTTCTTTCTTTCTTTGTTCCCACTGATCTTCTTTCATCAAGTTCAGCTAATTTTATAATGGAGTGTAAATAAATCTCTGGCCACCCACATCTGAAAGTTACTTTCCAGTCTTTGTCCCCATGGCCACCATTTCATGAGGCACAGTCTATAAAGCAGCGGTTTTCAACCTTCCTAGTGCCACAACCCCTTAATGGAGTTCCTCATGTTGTGGAGACCCCCAACCAGGGGGGCAGAGCAGCTGGGAGATGGGAGGGAAGGGAGGTGGGAGACTCGTCGCGACCCCTCTGAAAGGGTAGTTCGACCCCCAAAGGGGTCCCGACCCCCAGGTTGAGAACCACTGCTATAAAGGATGATGCCAATGAGTACTAGTTTTAGCTAAGGAGATCTTCACAGTTCAAAAGTAGCCAAAGCCTGATCTATGAAGTTCTGAGCGTTGTTCTCACACTGAGAGGAAGTGCTTCTGAGCACCTTCGCCTCCCAAACCTGAGAGTCCAAGGCTGTCCTCCTGCCGCCCTGTGCAGACCGCCCGTGGTTGTGGGCATCAGAGTCGCTTTCCTTCTCAGTGGAGAAAAGAGAGCTGGTCAGCATTTCTTCCCCTCCCAAGAAACCAATACCCTTCTGTGGCAACTTACTGCTGTGGGCACCCTGCTTGCTCAGCAACATCCTTCTGTTTGTGGCTACCTAAGCAAGCTGAACGTCTTGAGTCACTGCTTACTTATTTCATCAAAGGCTTCAGAAATGAGCAACACAAAGGGCTGTTCTCATCTCTTGTCCTCTGCTGTGAACTTTTCAGAGTTCCAGCAGGCTACATGGGAGGTCCTTCCATGGGCAAATCAGAGGTGTTGGTTGCCAAAAATAATTCTCCCTCCATATGAAGGGAGCTTATTACTCCACTGGCAGGCTCCAGGAAAAGTTGTTTTTTGCCCCTTCTGAGACCATCCGATATGTGCTTTCTTTCTTTTTTGTGTGTGCTGATCATGGTCTGTTGGGGTTCTTTTGCTCTGTTCTGAAATCACTTGGGATGATTTATAGAATGAGTTCAGCCATGCAAAACAACAATCCCCTTAATTTAAGTATCAGCACAAAGTCCCTTCTGCCTTGACACAAATGTGCGTATGTTGCATGGGACACCCACGCCCTGACAGGCCTGTTGGAGGCTGGCCCTTCAGGTGCTTGCAAAATGGTGTCCATAAAGACTCCCAAGGTAAGGGGTATGAGTAGCATCAGCAATTTAGACAGGTGCCACAAAACGTGACGATGGCATGCCGTCCCACTGCCCAGAAATACGAAATGCTTATGGCTGAGAAATGTTGTTGTTTCTGGCTGGGACTTGGAGGGAGGGACCTATTGAGGGTGCAGGACGTGGTGACAGCAGCCAGCCTGGACAGTCTTAAGAAAGGGTTGGATAAATTCATGGAGGACAGGTGCATCAACGGATACTAGAATAGATGGCTAGCTACCACCTCTAGGTTCAGGAGACAGACAGGAGGCCTCCAAGGGCCATTGGCAAGGATTTGAGAGCCGGTGAGGGTTTTGTCTTTGTCTTCTGCTTGAGTTGGCCAGAAGCAACTGGTGGGCCACTGTGCGAGATGGGATGCTGGACTAGATGGGCTCTTCTTACGTCCTGCTCTTCTTTCTATAGAGCCACCACTGTTGGCCATCCCACAATACCAGTTTGTGGGCCTTCACCCAACAAGACATTAGTGTACCTGTCACCTTCATCTTCTTTCCAAACATGCCTAAAACACCAGCATCCTGTCAAGTACAATTCTACGGGCCAGCAAAGCAACCAGACCCCATGTTGGGCTTCTGTTGGCCTGTTCCTCTGAATTTAAGGACATGTGTGACTTCCTGCAGTTCCTTAAACAGGCTGGCATCACTCTCTCATTCTAGCCAAAGCTGTGCTTGATGTGGCCTACACCAACACAGAACCAGATGAATCAGGAAGCTAGGCCTGAAAATGAAAGCATTCAACCCTGCCTTTTACCTGGACAATCTTTTGGTCTATTTGGGGCCACTATGGGCACATCCTGGCTTTTTTGTAGGGGGGCGGTGAGAGTAGTGTTTTTGCTAGTCGTCTGAAGACTCCTGAGATTTCTATTTTTCACTTTAGATCTGCTTTTTTAATTTTGCTATTGTAAATTGCTGATCTTCTCTTATTTGCTTTGTATTATGTATTCAGGGCGGAAAGTGTGTGTTTCTCTCTATGGTCTTAATTGGCCAGAAACAAATATGACTCCAAACATGTAGAGAATTTTTGTGTGTGCATTTTTAAATTAACTCACATCTTCCCTATCCCGAAGACTTCACTTTAGAAGCCGAAGAGAGTGAAATCAGTAGGGTTGTGAACGAATATTCAAAATATTTGTTATTCGTACATATTCGTACAAATTCGGACATTCGTATACAAACTGACACTGTTGTTTTAATATATGTTTTAATAAATTTAATATATTTAATATATTTGATTTTAAATGTTGTTACCTGCCCTGAGGCCTTCAGGTACAGGGTGGGATAGAAATATAAATAAATAAATAAATAAATAAATAAATAAATAAATAAATAAATAAATAAATAAATAAATAAATAAATAATTTTTCCTTATTCGTAGGAATTCAGATTTTTGAATATTTGATTTGTTAGGAATTGAATGTCAAAAATTGCATTCATTCACACCCTTAGAAAACAGCAATAAGGAATTGAAACTCTTATTGGGATCTTCACTGATGAATGGGAAAGTCCCAAAGCGGCCTGGAAAAGGCGTATTTGATTCATGGGTTGTCCAAGAAATCCTTGCCTGAAGACTTTGCTGTTTCTGTGGCTGAGAGCAGAACCTTTGGAGAAAGGGGCAGGATTAGACAGGCTGGAGAGAAGGAGATGAGAAATGTCTTGCATCACAGGCCATCCATAAGCTGAGCCCAGAAAGCCTGAGACGCAGAGAGGGTTAGACAGTGAGATAAAGCATTCCTCCCATCTGGGTTGCAATGCTGGGGAGCAGAAAGTGAGGTAGTGGAAAAGAAAGTGCTATTTATTGTGAGAATGGGTAAAAGAAGGTTGTAATTCTCCAGAGCCACAGTCAGACAGGTTCCTCTTGCTGGTCTGGTTAGCCGTCGCCCCATCTTATCAAATCCCTGCTAACCCCGATTCCAAACTCTGCTTTGGCCTGTGTCCAATGATTATGAATCTATCTTTGGACTTGCACTAAACCTACGCTTAGTTTGGGAACCTTTTTTGCAGTGCTAAGACCCGGCTTGGAGGGGCGGGAAGTATTAACGAAAGACCACAGGCTGGCTTGGATGAAGCACACCAGCACCATTCGTCTAAGGCTGGGCATTTTTTAATCCATAGCAAGGTCATTGCAATGTGATGCTTTATTTCTGACCCTGTAACCTCAACCAGGGCTCATCTTCCCCTCACTTTCATGGGCTGGGGTCACACCTCAGGTTTAATCCAGCTTTAGACCACCTTCAGTGCAAAGGGACAACATCAGCAAAGTGACCAGTGATTTTCAGAGTGAGAGAACACATCAAGAAAGTGACAAGGGCTGTGATCACAGTTCAGGTTTAATCTAGCTTCAGTCCACTTTCAGAGTGAGAGAACACATCAACAAAATGACAAGCTGTTGGTCACTTTGCCAGTGTGTTCTTTCACTCTGATGGTGGAGTGAACCTGGATTAAACCTTAGGTGTGACCACAACCTATGCTGATATTTTCTCTTAGGCTGCGTTCTGACACAGGATATAGTCAGACCTAAGTTGGCTTGAGTTATCCCTGTCCTGACAGTTTTCAAGGGATCAGCTGTTTCTATTCGGATTAAAATGGGTCTCACTGCTGGATTTAAAAATAATCTTCACTATTTAGCAATGGGGATACAAACAGGTTTTTTGGGGAAGGGAACCATGCTTTAGGGGTGTTCTCTACAGTTTTCCCCAGATCAAATGATAAACCATGATTGCCTGTGCCCAGCTGTCCATCATCAGTCTACCTGAAAGGGAGGGGAGAGGTGATTTATTAACAGATCCTGCAGATTGTAACATTTGTAACAAGAGATCAGTATAACAAATTGGCGGCTTCCATGTAAAAGCCTGCCTACTTTCTCCCTTCTTCATTCCATTCATGTCTTTTGCCTGGTTCCCCACCACTCCCCACAGATCTGCTGCAACGGACCAGCACAATTGTCAGCTCCTTGTGTAAAAGCCTCCCTCCCTCCGATCTACGGATCTTTAGGAACTTCCAACAGCACTTCCTTCTTGCTATGATTGCAGCACTCTTATCATTAAACATTACTCAGTCTATCAAGGAGTAAACCACACAGAGAAAATGGGAAGTTAATCTTTAATCTTCTACTGCTTTGTTAACATGAGAAGCTGTATTATGGGGGAGAAGGGGTAAACAAAAGCTGCTGCTCCATGATCTGAATCAGGGACAGGCTTATATAAGGGGTGGGGTTTGGATTGCCTGCCCTGATAATGTCAGGGTATGATGGAGGGGAGAGGGGAGGGGGTTTCTCCCCTGCAAGTCTGCATTATAAGCTAATAGTGGGAACACAAAAAGCCAGATCTCACTTAAAAAAAAAAAACTCATTTAAATCTGGATTAAATTGCCCAGTGGTAACTTGGCCTTACTCTGAAAGTGGACTGAAGCTGGATTAAAACTTGGGCGTAACCACAGCCTAGGTTGACAAGCCATTTTACCAATGGAAAAGCTAGATGGCCGCATTACCGTTTGCACAGCTCTCAACAGAAAGGACCACCCATGGTGAGCGTGGCAGCCGTGGGTGGGTGAGAGGGACCGACTCTGTTTTCCCTGTTTATTGTTTCTAAGATTAGCTTTTGGGGATAAACGTCCTACTTTTCTGCTTGCTCTCGCAGAACATCCAGGACTGAAGACTCAGCAGCCTTTGCCGCTAAATTAAAAATAAAAAGGGGAGTCGGCTTGAGTTGGGGAGAGGAGGCGGTGGGAGTGAGTTACAGGAAGAAGACAGGAGGCCAATGATTTTGAGGCATTGACACCACGGTGACTTTAGTGACATTCTTCCACCAGCAAGACTCTCTCTCCCACCACCCTCCCGCTTCAAAACTTGGCTCTGTAATTTGAACCTTGTGCCCTGGCCTCCCCTCCTCCAGGCCCTAAACTGTTTTATCAGAGTGGGTACCCAAATTCCCCGAGTCCCTAACCAGTGTGTAAACTCTGGGAGCGTAAACACGGCCACTGGCATTAATCATCAGTAATAGAAACCAGAACTGGCCCGCATTCCCAGCTGAGTCAATGCAACTTTTTCTAAGAAAAAAAACACGCGCACACACACTGGAAAATATACGCACAAGCTGAGAATGGAGCATGAAAGAAATTCCAGGCAGGCTAGTTTGGAAAAAAAAAAAGTTGTTGCTGTTCAACTGGAAAAAAAAATAAGGAGAGAGAAAAAAAGTAACAATCTTAAAGGAAAAACAAAGTACAACCTTTCCAATCGGTTAAAATAAAATAATATGTCTGTCTGAAATAGGTAGGCAAGAGAAGCAGTTGGAGAAATAGCATGAAAAAAAAGTTTATGTATTTATTTATTATTCATTCATTCATTCATTTGCTTCTTGAGCTGGCAAACGAAAAATACTTATGTGTCAAACCTTGAAACATTTTAGGTGCTTTTTTTTTTTGCTGTGTCATACTAAACTGAAATATTAATAAAAGTAGTATGATCATAAAAGAGGAGAAGAAGAAGAATTGGCTTTTCTACGCTGCTTTCTCACCCACTGAAGGGGTCTCAAAGTGGCTGACAAACATTTTGTTCATCTCCCACAACAGACACTCTGTGAGAGCTCAGAAGAGAGCTGTGGCTAGCCCAAGGTCACCCAGCTGGCTTCCTGGAGGTAGAAGAAGAGTTGAGTTTTCTACTTTGCTTTTTTCACCCATTGAAGGGGACTCAAAGCAGCTGAGAAACCTTCTTTTCTTCTCTCCACAACAGTCACCTTGTGAGGTAGGTGGGGATGTGAGAGCTCAGAAGAGAGCTGTGACTAGACCAAAGGCACCCAGCTGGCTTCATGGAGGAATGCGGAATCAAACCCAGGGATTCCCACAAGACCAAACTGGCTGTGAGAACATCTCAGAGATGATTAATATTTTACCAGCTTTTAATTGGGGTGGGAGTAATTTGGGTCACTTTAATAGCTAGCTAGCACTGCCCGTTCATATAAAACTACGGATTGCAGGAGTTCTATCACGTCTTTACCTAGACACAGAAATGGTACTTATGGGAAGATGAGCTTGTGGATTTCTAGCGCAAGCTGCTGTGTTTCTTTGGCAAGATTTTCATACCAGTTTACTAGAATTACTTTTGTGCGTTTCCTCATGCGTCACTAACGCGGGCGTGGATTGAGTCCTGAAACCACGTGCTCAGGCACGGTTGTTTTACTAATATTCTGGTATGAGAACCAGACATTATTTCATCTGTCATGTTGACAGTAAGAGTTTTTGTGACTGAAGACTGGGAATCTAAAGATGGCACATCTCTGGATTTGTGGTGCTCAAAATTATGGCCTGCAGTCATTATGGGGAAACTAACATGCCATCTCCCATACATGATAGACATTACGACACATTTCACTTTTGAGCACACATGGCAAGATTTAATAACATCCATAGTTTTAGGATTGATTTTATGCCTGTAACTTTATTTTTTATATATATATATTTCATTGTACCAATACTCTGATGTAAAGAAGAAGAAGAAGAATAGTTGGGTTTTCTACCCCACTTTTCTCACCCATTTAAGAGGACTCAAAGCAGCTGACAAACCTTCTGTTCTCCCCACAACAGACACTCTGGGAGGTAGGTGGGGCTGTGAGAGCTCAGAAGAGAGCTGTTACTCACCCAAGGTCACCCAGCTGGCTTCATGAAGGAGTGTGGAATCAAACCCGGTATTCCCAGATAAGAGTCTGGCTCCCTACCCACTAGACCACACTGGCTCACCATAATCACACTCATAATCACATCAAGTTATGCACATAATAATAATCTTCCAGTGGGGGAGGAATATCATGTTCAAGTACAAATATATCTGCCAAAGTGAACAGAAGTAATTAAAACCAGGGCCAAATATGTCCATGTATGTGGGTGCCAATGGGAAACTTGATGGTGACATGGGTCAATGTTGTGGCAAGTGGACTGCAGCCCTCAACAGCTGAGATGTATCCTAACCAGGAGTTTGGCCTTATAGTTTGAGTGCCAGACTCATATCTTGTAGTAACTAGGTTTGCTTCTGCTCTCCTCCATGAAGCCAGCTGGGTGGACTTGGGCTAGTCACAGCTTTCTTTTTGAGCTCTCAAAGCCCCTTCTACCTCACAGGATTTCTGTTGTGGGAAGAACAGAGTGACTGCCAGCCACCTTGAGTCCCCTTCAGAGTGAGAAAAGCAGCGTATAAAAGCCAACTTTTCCTCTTCTTCCTACACAAAGCTTGCTGGGTGACCTTGGGCTAGGCACAGCTCTCTTTCTGACCTCTCAAAGCCCAACCTACCTCACAGGGTATCTGTTATAGGAAGAATAGGTTTGTCAGCCACCTTGAGTCCTCTTAAATGGGTAAGAAAAGTAGGGTAGAAAAGCCAACTCTCCTCCTCCTCCTCCTCCTCTTGATCTTTCTTTTAGTAATGTGCATGAATCCAATGCAAGAAAATCAAATCGAACAAAAGAAAATTCATATTCGTTTGAATGGATCCCCTTCGAATATGGTTAGGATTCGTACTCAATACAAATGTTCAGTCCCATACGAATGCATACAAAGCTTCATGGAAATACGTCAAAACTTTCAATTGGAATTTGAATTTCAATCTTTGATGGTGGCAACATTCAATTCAAATTTGAACACGTTTCGAATGTTATGATTATTGATTCACTTCCCTACACTCTCTCTCTCTCACACACACATGCATATATTATATCACATGGCATCTACCATGTAGACGATTCTGGCTCTGCTTCTTTCATTCCCAGTCTGCCTTTTCCCTCCCACCACTCCAGCACCTTAAGCATAAGATCTGAAAAGCGAAACTCAGATGGATAAGACCTGAGCTCCACACACAATACCAGACGGCCTTATCTATTAATGAGGCCTGGTAGCTGCGTTCATGCCTGTGAAGTTTGAACACTGGCATTGCAGCTGGGATAATGTGACATGAAAGAGCTGGGAATTAACCTCCTGGAAATAGTAATCAGGAGGGGGAAAGGCCAAGGTTTTCCATGAGAAAGGCTCTCCCTCTCTTTCCCATCCTGGCCTCTCCTCTTGGGCTACTGCCAATGGGCCATGTGAAGGGTAATTGTATTTGTTTTTTCCTTGCATCACATTTTGAAACTTGTTTTCAGATGGCGACACATGTGTGCAGGGGACAATGATAGAGACAGGGTTTTATCCCAAGATAGAAGTCCTGTGGTGTGTGTGTGTGTGTCATTCCTGTCAGGATCACCTTAAACTTGGCATTGTTGTCCTATGGGATGATTTACAGAGAATACCTCCCAGTGTCGCCTCAAGATTTTGAGATGTCCTGTGCATGAATGCAATTTTTGACATTTAATTCGATTTGAATGGAATATTCACATATCCGAGTTCATACAAATAAAGACAAATGAATGTCTGGATATTTGAACGAATACAAATACATTTGTATCTATTCATTTGAATATTCAATACATATCCAATGATACTTATCCTGTATGCATCCCATTTTCACCCCTTATGTATTCATGGGTATCCGTACGCATACAAATGTCCAAATTATTCGTATGAATAACTCAAAATATTTGTATTCATATGAATGATGAAAAATGAATGTCTGGACATGATATTAAACTGATGTTCATGGGATTTCTGCAGCTCGCTCATGAGAATTTTCATTTTTTCCTTTTCTCATTCCTCCGCCCCCAGATTACTCCTGCTGCTGCTGTTAAAAAAAGGGGGGGAAATCAAAGTATTCCAGTTCCTTCCCTCAACAAAAGAAATACAAAAGAGCTGGTTGATTTACTCACTCACTCACTCACTCACTCACTCACTCACTCACTCACTCACTCACTCACTCACTCACTCACTCACTCACTCACTCACTCACTTACTTACTTACTTTGATAGTGCATGTAACAAACAGAGCAAACTTCATTCCAAAAGCTTTGGCAGTTAAGGATGTATGTGAATATTCACAAGATTTGAAATTCAATTGAATTTGGACACACAAACTCAAATCGAGTGTTCTTTTATTAGTATGCTAGCATTTAAACAAATACAAATGTTTCCAAACGTTCATACAAATAGTTCAGACATTTGTTAGATTGGGGGTGCGGAAAAACGGAGCGCCAGTCACATCCGCAGTGGATCCAGACTGCATTTGATATGGATCGACAGCCTATTAAAAGTGGATTCAGGTCAGATTTGATGTCAGAGTGTGGATATGTTATGGATACTTATCAGATACCTATCCATTTGTATTGGATATGTATCGGATACATTCATTCGTATCAGATATATATTTGTTCGTATCAGCTACGCATCAGATATGTCTTCATATGTATCGAATGTTCATATGAATACGTTCAAATAGATTCGCATCTAATAGAATTTTACCACATTAGAATGAGATCTATTCATACAAACACGGATTTTTGAACGTTCAATTCATTTTGAATTGAATACTCAAAAGACATTATTGCACATCCCTAATCATGGCAAATGGAAATTGTTATTCTCTCTCTCTCTCTCTTCCTGTGCGTGTTCAATGGAGGAAATGTTGGAAAAATACAAATCTTGTTTCCGTGGGCTAATTGTGGAATTCCCAGCCCTTGGCTCTTAAGGGCAGGCAGCATTTAGATAGCATCTACCCAGCTTCCAAAATGATTATTGACTTATGATTCATAAATCTACCCAGGGCTAATGTAAAGCCCTCCCTGGAGGGAACAACAATGGATCCCCCCCTTCATAGGCGAAATGCCTGAGAGTTGGAGATCCTTGTGGATTGCTGCCCTTCACATCACTTTGCCAAAGCACAGACGTGCAGACATGACTGTGCTGTTTTTCTTTTGTCTCATCTAGAACATGAGTCAATCTATTTAACATTCTCAGCATATTTTGGCAGCATTCATATGGGCAGAAAAATGGCCCCGTGCAAACTCCTATGCTGGCCACAACACCCTAGGAGTCCCACCTTTCTGCTATTGGGGTCAGTTAGATGACAAAGCTCAGCTCCTTATCCTTTTGGGTATTTATTTATTTTAGGGATGTGCGTGAGAATTCATAACATCTGTTATTTGTATGAATTTGAACATTTGTACACAAGCTGAATGCTATGACATTCGTACAATAACATCCGCACAAATGTATTGGAACATTTGTATTAATAGTTCATACCTTCCTTTTGCCACCGGGGGGGCCTTGTCCATGTGGCCAGTCCTCAGACAGCTCCATGGCAGCTCACACATGCTCTGTCCAAGAACAGGATGACACCTGACTTGGTTCATCCTCATCACTGGTGTTGCCATCTTTATGTTAAAAAAGTTTTAGTGACAATGTCTATTTTGCAGAGCGATTTCCTTTGGGGCAGAGGCCTGCCAGTCACTGCAGATCTGAAGCCTTCTGTTGAACATCTGCTTTTACTTCTGTTGCAACCTGATGGGTCACTGCTTTTGCCTGGTCATCTTCCCTTTTGATCCATTTGTTTGCAAAGGCAATAGTAAAACAACCATGATCCTCTCCTTGCATTTCCAGCAGTCATAGACTGACCACATATCTTTCAAGCACCTAACTTTACTGAGAAGCTATTCTTGTGTTTTCCCGTGGCCCCCCTTGGACCAAGCTGTGTTCACAAGTGTATCAAGAAGGGATGAATCTCAGATTTGCAAGCAAGGGATGGAAGCCAAGGCTTACCTCCACTGGAAAAAAAATGTGTGATATTCATTATCACAAGGCATAGTTTGTCAAATGCAACTGGTACCTACTGAGAACATTTGTGCACATCTAAACTCAGACTTCCACAAGATGATGCCCTCCAGTGAACCAGTTTGGTCTAGTGGTTAGGGAGCTAGACTCTTATCTGAGAATAACAGGTTTCATCCAGGACTCCTCCATGAAGCCAACTGGGTAACCTTGGGCTAATCACAGCTCTCTTCTGAGTTCTCACAACCCCACCTACCTCACAGGGGAAAATAATAGAAATTTTTGTCAGCCACTTTGAGTCCCCTTGAATGCGTGAGAAAAGGTGGGGTAGAAAAGCCAACTCTCTTCTTCTTCTTCTTCTTCTTCTTCTTCTTCTTCTTCTTCTTCTTCTTCTTCACTGTTTAGTCTTACTCATTAGCAGATTGATTTGGATATGTCCTAGGTATAGAAGAAGTTTTATTGGTAGGCTATTATTTATTTTGCAACCTGTATTTTGTAGTATTAGACTGGATTTTGTATTCTCTAATTTTAAACTATATCTCTGTACTGCCCTTTGGTGGAAAGGGCGATATAAATGTGTATTATTATTAACTTATTATTTTTATTATCCTCTTCTTCTTCAATAGTAAGCAAAACTCAGTACAATATTAGCTCAACACTGTGACCTGGGCCCATCAATTCCCAGACCAATGGAGGTAGAAAATGAGAACCAGGCTGTCAGTGACCTTGTAGTGCTTAATAATGAAATGCATCCGTCTCTATGGCATCTGGGAGCCCAGAATTGTGATGGGCATAGCACATCCTTCATACATGACAATGCCATGAAATTCACTTCAGTGGCTTTTGAAAGGAAGATGCAGCATCCTGTTCCAATCAGAAACATGGTTTTAATTTTCCCTTCAGAGCCATAAGCAGAAGGAGAGGGAGTGAGAGAAGGAAGGAAGATTTATGACCCTTCTATCTCCTTTATGCACAGTTTATACATAGCATCTATCAGGTGTTGAACACGTGGCGCTTTTCAGGGAGCACAAAGACCTGATCAGAAGCAGTCCCTGGGTGTGCGTTTTCCCTTTCAGCATGCTTTAACTTACAGTGGGAACTGCAAATGCTTCCGTTCACCCCACAGGTTCCCCCTGGAGATTTATTCTGGTTATTACACTTTGTGAAGTTGCCCCCCGTGTTTCTGTGAACCAGGCATGGCTCTTCCCTCTCTTTGATGTCTCCCTCCATGTTTCCCCACCTTAGGGTAACTGAGACTGTTGTACAGTTGCATTTCAGGGGTTCGCTGAGCTTGCTCTGTTTTCTGAAGGTCTGTGGCCACCAGACAAGGAAGCCCCATAATACTTTGCACTGGTGCTACCTAGTAGTTTGCGGCAAAAGGTCTGCAGAAAAGAGAACAAGGTCAGAGAACTCCAGAAATGCAACACCATAACCTAGGGGTGTGCACAAATATTTGAATAGATCCCTTTCGAGTCTAGTGGGATTTGAATTCAATGCAAATATTCAATCCCATTCAACTCCCATATGAATCCCACATGAAGTTTCAATACATTTGATTTGAATTTGAATGTCAGTCTTCAACACAAAGCACATTACAGAAATTCAACTTGGGGATCACTAAAGGATGTGTCAGGGAAACCACATGATGTCTAGCAAAGAATCATGGCATCAGTTCAACGACAAACACACACCTCACACCTTCTAACGCATGTCCTTCAATAATCCCTTTGATTTCTAAGGTTAGAAATCCAAGTCACCCTGTGATTGATAACTTCACCATATACCACACCTTGAGTCTGGGAGTGGTGTAGCTCAGTAACAAAAAGAAAGAAAGAAAGAAAGAAAGAAAGAAAGAAAGAAAGAAAGAAAGAAAGAAAGAAAGAAAGAAAGAAAGAAAGAAAGAAAGAAAGAAAGAAAGAAAAGGGAAATGGAGGAGAATAAAGGAACTGTCCATGGTGCTTAAAATTCAGTGGACTTTGATAATTATTATTTTTTAATCACTTGGATGCCCAAAAATCCCTTCTGCAAAGGGTTTCATAATCATGAAGCTTATGTCTGTAACAGCTTGTAACAAATCACCTTTACTAACAATGGGAAAGGTATGATAAGAGTCATAACATCAAGTCATCTTAGGAATGCAGCACTGGCAAAGCCATTCCTTCTTGCACTAAAAGCTGGGCTTTGGGCCACCCTTTCTTGCAAAGCGAGAAGGAGGTAGGTCCTACAGTTGCTGAAGAGGAACCCTGCTAATTGCTTCTGATGCTTTTACCGGCCACATTAAAAAAAAAATCCACATAAATTTGATGTTGAATTCCTTGAGTCCTTACTTGACAGTCTAGATCAAGCTAATTTACCACAAAGTATATCACGTTTAAACTGGAGAAGGATTTGAAAACCTAGGTATTGTAAAATGAAGAAAAGGATCTGTGTTAAGGAGAGGGTGCAAAAAATTGTCAAGGACACAACTTATTCAGATTTCTTCTGCACTGCTCTTTGAAATTTCCTTTCTTCTCAAGGAGAGAGAAAAGACTGAATACTAAATATAGGTTCTGTATGCTTGAAATATAATCCCTTCCTTCCTTCCTTCCTTCCTTCCTTCCTTCCTTCCTTCCTTCCTTCCTTCCTTCCTTCCTTCCTTCCTTCCTTCCTTCCTTCCTTCCTTCCTTCCTTCCTTCCTTCTGTCAATTAGGTTTGGTTACAATGATGAAAACAGTTATTGCCATCACTTATCTGCCTTTTGATTGAGATCAAGTGTAGTATCTGTTCTTAGTTTAATATCTCATATGTCTGCTATTTGAGAACTTCATATTAAATGGATTTTTGGGGCTGGGAGATGGACTAGGGGCTTAAAGCAAAAATAAATGAAAAATGAAAAAAACCCAAAAAACAGTTATTGCTTCAAAATCCCAAACTAGAACCTTGAATGTGCTGGATGACCTACAAGATGGCATTTGTTTCTTTTGCTAAAAATAGTTGTGTGATTTGTTTTGAATCTATCTATCTATCTATCTATCTATCTATCTATCTATCTATCTATCTATCTATCTATCTATCTATCTATCTATCTATCTATCTATCTATCTATCTATCTATCTATCTATCTATCTATCTATCTATCTATCTATCATCATTACAATGTCCCTGTGTGTACACATGACCTTTCCCCCGGCTGGCCTGTCTTGTGCTATCTATATATAGAAACTCTATACAGCTTTGCTGTGTTTCCACATGCTCCCATTCATGCTTTTCGTTCTCTTAAATATTTATAACATTTTCAAGAATAGATTTCTTTCTTTCTTTCTTTCTTTCTTTCTTTCAAAGCAAGCTCTCAGATGCAAAGCCAGCTCAAAGAGAAAGCAAGGGAAAGAGAGGAGCTTCTGTTCTCCGTCAGGCAATCTGGTATCAATCAAAGGCACTGAGGAGACTCTATGTAAAGAAGAAGGAGAGCTGATAACCTTTTATTTCTTTGGTCATCATTCACCATTATTAATAACTTAACGGCATTGATGGGCCTGATCCCTCCCAGCTGTATTTGAGTTTGTTTGGCTGGAGATAAATGATGTGACCTGTTTCTTTTCCAGCTAGCAGGCGAACGAGAAAGGAATGGTTCCAGTCTGGATCGCTAAAATAAATAAATAAATACAAAATTAATAAAGTCCAGCAGCTACCTGGGTGGAAAATTAGACAAGATTTCAGAGTATCACCATCTGTTAAAAGCTTGAAGCGCAGTGTCCGAATGAAAGGTTTCGTTTGCCCCTTGAAAAGCCCCCTTTGGAGGAGGGGGCAACGGCAGAGGAAATGGTGGTGGAGAAGCAAGCATTTCTTCACTCTCCGACTCCTGTGACTTTCTCTTTAAAGCACCAACCATGCTTTAAACCAGTTCAGCTGAGTATTATTCATCAGTTAGATTAACATGGCATACTCTAGAACTTCTGATCTTAATGGTGATGCCCAGAAATGTGACAAAAGAGAGAGGCGTCCCATGGTCTTGGTTTGACAGAAGGTCCCTGTTCTATTGATACCATTAATATCATCAGCAATACGAGTTCCCTGACATAGCAATGAAATGTGAATCCAGTCTTATATGAAACATGAGGTCTATTCACACTATGGCCTCTACTGCATGATTAGTGAACCTCTGATCAAGAGGATCCACACGTGGAGGAGGCTGTTATAGCTCCCAAGCATGCCTGCCCTCACCAGAAGTTCACTAATTGTAGATAAGATGTGGAGCCCAAATCGGTCTCCACACCCTAACCATCCTTACCCAGGGACTTACCTCAGGCATCCGGGACAGCGACCATTCACTCTTCTTCTGCCACTCCGGGGTCATCTGAGGTGCTGCACCTCAGCCAACTATAGACGTGACTGCACATGTGCAGAGCGTCAGCATTGTCAGGGCAATGGCGCCGACACATGCACACTCACGGCGGGTGCTGTAGCCAATATGGCGGAGCCCAGAGGGGGACCAGGCCCTGGACTGAATAAGGTACACATTTGATCGTGTGTGTAGCGCTCCAAGTGCAAGTGCTAGTCAACTTTGGTTAATCGTGCTCTTTTGGATGGGATGGAAAGTGCAAATATTTCGGATATTCGTATCCATACACATCTGTACAGGATGAAAATGGGATGCGTGCAAATGCATACAGATGCGTACAGATGTGTACGAGACACCTATGAGTACGTATGAGACGTGTATGTACCTGGACATATACGAATGTTCAGATTATTCATACAAATGCATACGAATGTATTTGTATCAAATCAAATGTCCGAACATTCATTTTTTCATTATTCGAATACATTAGGATTTTCATATATTCGTGTCATTATTCATTGAATATGAAAATTGCATTCATGCACACCCTTAGTCAAGGCAACGTCTCCCTTCTTTCGGATGCTTTTTAATCACATTGAAACTGCTTCTAAGACACTGAAATGGTACACTGCTGTTTGGGTCCCTTGGCAAGTTTCTTTTTCTATCCGACTCAGCAAAAGTATAGTCCTAGTTTCCCTCCCCTCCCCTTTTTCTTCCCTCCCCCCCCCCACTCTATTTATAACAAGAACTGTAGGCTTCTAAAAGCCTAATATGGATTAGGAAACATCTGGAAATGCATTTGCTTCGTCTGCTGTGGTAAGATAAAGAATATATGTCAACTGACAACCCAATAGGCCACAGCCTTTAAAACATCTGAAGGCTCAGCCATGACTCCAGGTGGGGACTGGGGCTGTGACATTTGAGCAGCGCTTGGGGGAAAGAGGTTACAGTTGGCTTTGGAAGCCACCAGGGAGGCCTCTGGCCTCTCCCAGCTGGCTCACATTTGACGCAACACTATTGTCTGCTAGCCTACTGTTTTGATGTTTGTGGTGGTGGTTTTGCAGGATGCCATGTTTCCATAGTGATGGTTTGGCGCTCACAATGGACATTCCCACCTGGGCCGGTAGGCAGTGTATGGGAGGGATCCTGTGCAATAACAAAGCTAATTATTTACACAGGGTTGACTGATGAATGGCTTTGGTGGGGGACAATTTCCTGAAGGTTGCCGAGCAAATTCTGTGCTTTGGGTGAGGAGAGAAAAGACTGATGGAAGAAATGTGCACTTGTGTGTTTCAACACACAGGCACACAGGCACACACACACACACCGAGGGACTCATCAAACAGGAAGGGGAAACACTGTTTTTGTTTAAATAGCATTTCTTCACTGTGTCCCAAAAGAGGCTGCCAGATAGGCTTACAACACAATTTCTGGATGGATCAATTCAGTGCCGGGGCAGTTCTGGCTGCACCAAACATGGTCTATAAAGAAACGACAAGAACTCCTGGACTTAATTTGAATGATCAGAAGAACAGGCAGGCCGAGAACATGCCCGCTGCCTCCCGCCTCCATACCACAGCATTCTGAAGGTTCCAAGAAATGCAGAAATGCAATTTATAATAGTTCTCTCTCTCGGTCTCTCTTAGGGATGTGCATATTGAATATTCAAATATTCAATTCGATTTGAAATTCAAAAATCCGAATTCTCAAAAATCCAATTTGAATCTGGATTATCCAAATCTATATTTTTGAAAATCCTATTCAAATTGAATAATACTGATGCCGAGAACATTTGTATCTGATTTTCAAATTTGCAAATGCCATTTTCATCCCACTTACATCCCGTGTTATATGCACAAATGGACCCAATATTCGGACGTGATATAAATGGTTCTATTCAGTTAAATTATACAAAAATCTGTCTTGGATTTCTGAAAATTCAAAATTTGATTGAATTTGGAAATTTGGATTTTTGAAAATCCAATTCAAATTCGAATGCCGATATTCGTCGAATTCGAATCAGATTTTTGAATCTTTGAATATCCATGCACAGGCCTAGTCTCTCCTTTAAGAATCTGGACCCTTATTTTCACAAATATTAAGGAGAAAGTTTGCCTTAAGGATAGAAAACAGCAAACAATAGAAGATCAGGCCTGCCACTTAGGGGAAATGAGGTAGCCAAGATGCTGATGAGTGGGTTTTATCCAGCAGTGAAGAGATTAAAAGCTTGGATTTTGTTGACTAATGTCAGATGTCAGAATGATATGTGGATGTGATTAGAGATATGCAAGAATATTTGAAATATTCATTATTCAATCGAATTCGGCCAAATTGAAATCAAATGTCCTGACATTGGGTTTTTTTAAAATATTCGAATGAATACAGATTATATGCATCTTATTCGTATCTGTATGCATTTATACAGATATGTACAAGATGAAAATGGGATGCATATGGGATAGAAACGGGATGTGAATGAATGTGTATGGATGCATACAGACACATGTAAATGTTGTTGACATTTGTATCATCAAATTTGTAGCAAATATTGCTATGAATAGATACGAGCGTATTCAAATCAGTTCAAATTTTAACACATTCGCGTTTTTTGTATTCATACAAATTCAGATATTCAAATATTTGATCCAAATTGAATTGCATGTCAAAAATTGCATTTGTGCACGCCCCTACACACGATCCATTTATGTGAATGAAGCCAAGGCTTTCAACTAGTGCCACCAGCATTTATCTTCTGCCTTTGTGGTCCTGCTCCAGGAGTGACAGCTGAATGACAGCTATTTGGACACTCCACCTGGGAACATCCAAGAAGAACTGGGTCATTGGGAGTCTTCTTAAATCCACCAGTCTCATGTGTTCATTCCTGATTTGCAGAGGTCTGTAATATCTCATTCTTCCAGGGACTTAAGTGTGGAATTTGCCTCTGTTTTTCCCAGACCTTAGATCTGATCACATTTAGCCCCTTCCTTTTTGCTAGTAACTAAACTGACTCTGACGCTGTTCCTAGCTAGGACAAATGGTGCTACATGAGCCCCATCAAGTGTGAAGAATAAGAAGATGAAAACCATGACAGGAAACTGGAGGCCAAGGTGAGAGGAACTGGTGTAGTCAAGTGTGTTTAGCAGGAAACAGATTTCTGAGACAGAGTGTAGAAAGTACATTTCCTAGCAGGTGAACAAAGCAGGAAGGTATCACAGCTTTTGCCAATACTAATAGCAGAATTCAAACAGAATCTGCCAGTGTATAAGCCTGTAATATATTCTTCACCATCGTTTAAGAACATTTGTTCCTTTCACCAATCTTTGGGCTGCAGCAACATCCAAGTGGAGGCAGTTCTGCCTGAAGGTGGCTTTCAGTCTGGGGAGAACTGGGTGACCTTGGGCTAGTCACAGCTCTCTTCTGAGCTCTCACAACACCACCTACTTCGCAGGATGTCTGTTGTGGGGAGAATCACAGAAGCTTTGTCAGCCACTTTGAGTCCCCTTAAGGGTGAGAACAGAAGGTTTGTCAGCTGCTTTGAGTTTCCTTAAACGGGTGAGAAAAGCAGGGTAGAAAAGCCAACTCTTCTACTTATTTTTACTTCCTTCCTTGTTTAAATTTTATGTGTTTACATTCATTCATTCATTCATTTATTCATTTTCTATCCTGCTCTATACCTGAAGGTCTCAGGGTGGGTAACAGCATTTAAAATTCAATACATTAAAACAGTAAACAATCTATACTAAAATGATAGTATCTGAAAATAACTCCAGGTAGTTGCAAGTGAGAAGGGAAATGTGTTCCCATTTAGCCAAAGGCCAGTTTAAAGAGGTTCACCTTCACTGCCTTCCTAAACATGTACAGTGAAGGTGATAGGCACACCCGAAGGGGGAGATTAGGGGCCATCACTGAGAAGGCCCCTTCCCATGTGCCCACATAACAAAAGGGATAAAAATGTGCTTTTTAAAAAACAGGAGATACTCTATATGTGCAGAACATCACACACACACACATAGGTTTCACCCAAAGGAGGATCAAAGTGTGAAGTTGAAAAAAAAAACCCCACCATCTGCCAGCATCACAATGTTCCTGCTTGAAAGGCATTTTTTGGAGTCACCTGAGGAGTGGCCAGTGGAAGCCCCTCCCAAAGCTCTGTAAACAGGAAACAGAGGAAGCAAGGAGTCAAGCCCAGACAGATCCAGGCACTGCTGCTCAGCAGGAAGCAGTGTGCACATTGTGACGGCTAAGCACACAATGATACAGCGGGAAATGGCTTTTATAAATACACCAGGGTCAGGGACAGGGCTTGGCGAACAATAGGGGAGATGGCGTTGGTGAGCGTTGGAAAGGACAATCTAATCAGACTGACAATGGCTTGAGTAGTAGGAAAGAACATCACAGTCCACAACAACAATGGATTGCAGACGGGATTTGGAGGACCTTCAGTTGGGGTGGAGTGACCAGTGTCATTATTCATATATTTTCTTCCACTTCTGCATCACCATCACCACCATCATTATTGCAGCAATCAGAATTTAGCAATGCTGCTTTCAGATCTGGTGTGGGATAGACCAGGGTGTAAATCAGGAACGTCTTACTGCCACTTTCTTACTGATGTCCTTAATTGAAGGATGCTTTTAAATAGCTGAGGGATGCAGCACCCCATTGTTCAGAAGCTCCTCTGGAAAGCACATTGTTGGTGTGAATGTGGAAGTGTATGTACATGGGATATAAATGCTTGGCCACTGGGGGAGGAAAGCAACCCTAGAAGCCAGAGCTTTGCCCATAAATATTGTCCTAAGCTGATATCTAAGGGCCTGCTGGAGCTGTTAGGATGGAGGCCAAACCTTCTAAAAGTACAAGGTGAGAAGAGTCAGGGGTGGTGGCAGATGTCCAACCTGGGCCAGAAGACTGGCCTAAGGGACACCCTGTGCTGGAGTTTGGTTATTGTCACAGTGTCCTCATATCTCTATCTCTGTCTCTATCATCTCTATCTATCTATCTATCTATCCTGTCCGGAGCTCAACATGGTTACTTGAAAAGCTAAGTGCTGTTAATAATAAAATTAGAAAAGCATTTGACAAATTCATGCAGCTTAGGTGTCACAGGCATGTGTCCAACCAGTTTTTCTTGCAGAAGAAGTGTTTGGGAAGCACATTGCTTATTATCCAAACAAGCCAGGGTCCCAGGTTTGACCTGAAGCTCCATGAGATCACCACCTTGATGATGCTAAGCAGGTCTGTGTCTGGACAATGTCAGAATGGAAGAACCCATGCGAATCACAAGCAAGTAACCTTAAAATTCTGCAATGGAAGAAATGAGGGTCATAAACTAAATAAACCAAGTTTAGGTACCAGATCATATTTGTCTAGCATGTGTGCTAGGAAACTAGGATGAGGTGAAGTAGGGATGTACATGAATGTTTTCTTTTTTCTTCCTTTTGCATTTGATTTGTATTGAATTGAATGTAGGAAAATTTGTATTTGTTTGAATAGATCCCTTTCAAATGTGGTAGGGTTCTATTCAATATGAATGTATTCATATAAATTTGTACAAATATCCTATATGAATGCAAACGTATCTGATACATATCCAATATATAGCCTGTAACATATCTGCTCTGAAATTGTCAAATCCACCCTGAATCCACTTTGAATCTTCTCCCAAACCATGTCAAATGCACTCTGGATCCATTGCCAATGTATGAATTGGTATAAATGTTGAATGTTATAGATATTCATGCACATCCCTAGGTGAGGGTGTTTTCTGACAGTTGCATTTCCTTTTTTTGATCAGCCTAGGCGGTATGAATTGGCTTGATCTTCTGATTAGGAGAAAATGTACCCAATTCTAGATTTCCAAAATAACTACTTAAAAGAAAGAGATTGAGAGGAATAGGGAACAGAAAAATAGATCCCAAAAAGAGAAGAAAACAAACCATAATAGAGCCATATATTTAAATCAGACATAGAAAGATATGCAAAATCTTAATCTAAATCAGATATATGAATCAGGCCAGCAAGATATGTAATATTGCAGAATGGCATGATGGGAAAAACATGGAAGGCATTCAGGAGAAAGAAAAACCTATCTCCCCCCCCCCCGAGGGTTTGGACGTAGAGGAAGGAAATCAGCCAATCAAAGGAAGGCAGGATTTGCCTGCCATAATAGTGCCATAGGAGGGACATGGTTCTATATGAGAGCCATAGAAAGGCAGTAATCTTTCTCAGAAGTACTTGACGGTGCTTCGCACCATTCTGCTATGTTGACCCACCACCACTATCAAAGCTGTTGAGCAAATTTACCATCTCTCTGCACGGTTGACTTCCACAGCTGCTTCCTGCATCTGCAGTAACATGACCATATAGAAGAAGTGCATGACCATGAATGGAAAGTTGTGCAAGCAGCATGCTTCCCACTTATAGTGACAGGATCCATCCTCATGGGGATCCTGAGGAAGTTTGTGTCATATCATCTTTGGAAGTCATCACATGCATTTCTGGGAGTCAAATGGTGGGGACATTTCCTGTAAATTTGTTTCTCTTAGGTAAAGCAGAGGGAGTTTCTCAGCACAGATCCTGTCATACTCTGAATAACGCTATGGCTTAGTCATGCGTTACACACAACAAAGGGCCTTTCTGCACTTAGCCTTATTCTGCAGTTTATTCCAGAGCAGGGACCTGCTATCAACATGCTAGTTCAGACTGTAGCAGGCCCCAGCTGTGGTCTGCTGCAATCTGCATTCGCTTGTGGCCAGCAGACCCCTATCCTGAGATATATTCCAGTATATTCCAAAGGGACGAGGTCTTGCAGGCAATTAACATTTGTAGAGAACCCAGAGTCCCAATCTACCAGTAAGTCAATGGCACCTCTAAGATGAGAGACTGATGGACAGATGTAGGGATATGCACAAATGGTTTTTTTGGTAAATGGTTTTCGTAATGAATTGTAACGAATTGAATGTTAGAAAAAAAATATTCATTTGAATAGATCCCCTTTGAATGTGGTAGGATTCTATTTTATATGAATCTATTTCTACAAATTCATACAAACGCAGACAGATCCTGCATACGGATCCTATACAAACACATACGTATCAGATACATATCCTATACAAATGCATACATTTCAGATACATATCCTATACCTATCCCCAGTTTAATGAAAGGACAAGCTATTTGTACAAATGTTCTGACACATTCTCCTTTGTACTAATGTTAATGTACAAATGTGGTACCATTCACGTACGAGTGTCTGAATTCGTACAAAGAACAAATGTAATGAATATTTAACCCAGATATTAAATTCACTGCTTGTGCAACATTGAAGGAGAATATCTATAAGATAATGTATAGATGGTATTTAACGCCATATAAGCTTGGAAAAATGTATCATATGTCAACAAAATGTTGGAAATGTAAAAAAGTGGATGGTACTTTTTATCATATGTGGTGGACATGTGAGAAAGCAAAAAAATATTGGAAAATAATTTGGTGCCGGATGAGGCAAATTCTGGATATTAATCTTGAGTTTAAACCAGAACTTTTTTTATTGGGTATGGTTGATGACAATCTAAGGGAAGTAAAGACTTTGATTTTGTATATGGTAACAGCTGCCAGATTGCTATATGCACAAAAATGGAAGCAAGAGGAACTACCTACAGAAGAAGAATGGATAATTAAACTGATGGATATGGCAGAAATGGACAAACTAACGAACGTATTAAAAGATAAAACTGTAAATAAGTTTTTAGAGGATTGGGGACTTTTTATACAATTTCTTCGGGGGTTGGGTATCCCGATGGAAGGCATCGGCCTCTAGGAGAAAAAGCAACAAGTAGAAGTGTGGAGCATAACATAAGGGATCAGAAGCAGAAGAATCTGGAGAACAGAGGAAGTCACATGTAAATTCATGAAAATTTTTGTATTGTGATATAACTATGTATGGAAATGTACTAATGAAAATAAAAAATTGAAACAGGAAATGTAATGAATATTTGTGGACATCCCTAGCAAGATGAAAACGTAGAATCGTGTTTAGTCCTTCATTTGCATCTTGCCATCCTTGCTGGACAGCAGGACAAAATTGAGGGCCAAACCCTATATCCTTACTTCCTCTGGCACATGGTCCCACGGTGGGAATTTTCAACCCAGTTTTGACCCCATGCAAATGCAGTGAGTTTTTTCACCAGACAATGTAAGAAATATTGCCATTTCAGGGAAGCCAAGATACAGAGTTGTTGTTGCTTTTCCATGAATAGCAATATGCTATGATTCCACACTTATATCCCAGGACTACATGTGGCAATCCCAATATAGTGCCAGATAATCCTGTCTTTTAGGCTCTGTCTGGACGCAGCCTGAGTCAACCAATGGAAGACATGTTTTCCAACTGTGTAAAAACATAATGGTGCTGTAAAAAAGTGTTACACGGGGAAGCAAAGGTGAACCACGCATTTGGTCACACTAAGAATGTGCCCAAATATATATATTTGTATTCGATTTGTACTGAATTGAATGCAAGAAAATTAATATTCATTCGAATAGATCCCTTTCGAATGTAGTGGGATTAGAATTTGACACAAATGTTCAATCCCATACGAATGCATGTGAATCCCATACATATCCCATATGGATCCCATACAGAGCTTCATATGAGAGTATCACAACATTCAATTCGAATTTGAATGTTGATCTTTGAATGTGCCAACATTTAATTAAAAAAATACGAATGTCTGAATTTGGGCAAATTTGTATGAATTTTGAATGTTATGAATATTTGTGCGCATACCTAGGTCACACCTGAGCTTTAATCCAGCTTTGGTCCACCTTCAGAGCAAGGGAACGCAGCAGCAACATGACCAGTAATTTTCTTTTCACATTCTCTATCCCAAACGGGAATTTTCTGAATTATTTAACCCTGAAAGAAAACAGCTCGTCGCTTTGTTGATGTGCTCTCTCATTCTGAAAGTGGCCTGAAGCTGGATTAAACCTTACATGTTACCACAACTTACATACTGATTCACAGTTCAAAGAGATTAAAAATGAGGCTTCTATTAGAGCCATGTGTTTCTCTTGTAACCTTATTGACTCTGTTCTTGTAAGTCAATTGTATCTTCTCCATCAGTTCTCACATACAGTGTCGTCAAAAGAGGAATACCATTTAACTGTAGTCTTTGTGAGTGTGTGTCTGTGTGTCTGTGCTCTCCCCCCCCCCCCCCGCCAAAAATAAATACACAAAGCAGGTCATAACCTGCCAAAACCTAAATTCCAGAAGACCTGAAATGGAATGGACTGAGTTAAAGAGCATTTATTTATATACTTGTTTGCCTCTCACAGGCCAAATCTCTAGGTCCACAAAGAAGTTGAGGTGTTTTGACATTCTGTTTAGACAGATGGCTGCACCAATCTTGACATTTCTTTTCAGTGACGTCAAAGGAAACCAAATAGGATTCAAGGAGATAAAACAGGAAGACAGCCTGTTACCTAAACTTGGCCGGAGTGATTTGTGCTTTGCGAGGTCATCAGGAGAGGTAGGCACATTGCAAGGGGCATATGCCACTCTTTGCGATATGGCAGATGATTCCTTCACTCTGCAAAGAATGGCAGGAAACTTCCACGCCCATTTGGGACTCTTTGAAGAAGCTGGCATCAGGGAGGGGGGACTGGGGCAAACGGGGGGGGGGGGAATGAAGGCAAGGGGAAGGTCACCTCTTTCCTGCAAGGTCTTCTGAGAACATAGTTCTAAGACAAATGGGTGTCAAAGTTTGTCATAGTTCCAAGACAAATGGGTGTTAAAAGGCACTTGGAGAAATCCCTGTAACCATCAGCATTGTTCTGATGAATGGTTTTGATTTGTAAGCACTTATTTTAAAAGCTGACAACAAAAATCTTGGAGTGCTTGTTTACTTGGGGAAAAGTCCTTAAATAGAGATCACAATGTCTGGCTCCAAGCCATGGCTAATTGCAGCACAAATCCCAGGACAGCTATTCTCTTCTAGGCCTTGCTCTTTTAGGCACACAGTGGCTCTTTATAAAATTAAGGACTGGCAGACACTTATTTTTTAAAGAGTTATACCCAATATGTTATCACAGTTCTCCACCACCACCACCCAAAGTCTGTTCACACAGTTAAATAAATAAATAAATAATCCCTGTGAAATGTCTGAGAGGTTGCCTTGCAAATATTCTGGGACTGTAAAGGTAGGTTAGAGATGGAATGAGAACAAGGCAGTCACATATGACCATGTCTTTGAGCTACTTTTCTCATTGTGTGTGAACAGAGCCAATTTGGTCTAGTAGTTAAGGAGCCAGACTCTTATCTGGGAATACCAGGTTTGATTCCACACTTCTCCAAGGAGCCAGCTGGGTGCCCTTGGGCTAGTCATAGCTATCTTCTGAGCTCTCTCAGCCCCACCTACCTCACGGGGTGTTCTGTTGTGGGGAGAAGAACAGAAGGTATGTCAACCACTTTGAGTCCCCTTAAATGGCTGAGAAAAGCAGGGTAGAAAAGCCAACTCTCCTCCTCCTCCTCCTCCTCCTACTTCTTAACACCTTAGAAGGTTCTTTGCAGGTGAGATCATCCCCACGCCATTCCACCTCTCCTTCCTATCATGAACATTCTAGGCTGGCAAAGGTAAATTAGAGGTGGGATGAAACCATGATGGCCATGTGCCACCATGTCCAGGGTGCTTCTGAGCCACTTTTCTCTCCATGTGTGAATGCAGCCTTGGAGAGAGCAGATCTATTGTACAGCTGTTAAGTGAGGCTTTCCCAGGTCTCCTTGAGGAAGGCATATCTTTAAGGCTGCCTCCACATGGATGAAAGAGAGTGGCCAGTGGGCACTTGAGCAATGGCTCTGTCTTCATGCCAACAAATGTCCCGGGGCATGCATTGGTCTGTTAAGAGCCAACAAATGTCCTTAGAAGGCTTACTTCCTGAAGAACAAGGAGAACGCACCATGACATGCTCCGTATGGATGCATTTTGAGATCTTCTGAAAATGGCAGATGTGGACCATCACTTCACAACCAGGAAACATTCATTTCTCTGGCTTTGAAGGTTGTTGACTGGGGGGGGGGGGGGAGGCATGTGATGGAAAGACATCACATGACCCAGCTGTGGGGCTGCAGCAGCAGATACTGCAGGCTCTGGTGATGTTTTGCCTTTGCTCTACATCTTAAGCACATTGGTATTCTCCAGCCAGGCTGGTCTGAGGATCGCAAATTGTTTCTGGGACTTTTGAGTGACTGCTAAAGCTTTTTCCAAGCTCAAGACTCCAAGGACTTCAGCAGGCGAATGAGTTTCGTGTGGGGATCATGGGAAACTCCAAAACCATACTTTCCCATGCTTATGTAATATTACTGAGCTTTCCTCCAGTCACCACTCAACAGTAGTTCACAGCTTCTGCACTGGCTCCTCAGAGTTTGCAATTTCACATCTAGCTCACACAAGGAATGCTGTTTTCACAGCCAGTATGGAGAGTGGGGGTGGTGGGCGTGCTATACGAAAAAGCAGGCCTCTCTTTCCCTGCGTCTGCCATTGTACTCTCACTCTGAAGGTCTCTTCTCATTACTGCCCCTATTAAATGTAGCATTTCCCATCTCATTTGCTTAATGGCATTCCTGATGACAACCCGACAACTGTAAATGTCTCTTACCTTTTGATAGCTAGCTAGAGTGATGGGGTTAATTTCCAAGAGGATGGAAGGTAGGTACTCATGGCCTGATGGGTGGAAACATCAATTAGCTTGTGACAAGCTGGAAGAACTTTCTTTGTGCCTGGAATAATACTTCTCTGCATGGCAGGCATTGGAAATTAACCTTCGTGGAAATGGGGAAATATGGATTTTTTTAAAACAGAAATTGATATTGGATTCAAGAGCGGCTGTAGCGATGGAACAATTGCCTGAGAAGCAGAGTCACACGTTTGATGCCCCCCACCCCCCCACCCCAGTGTCTCTGTGGAATAAGGTAATGCCAAACCACTTCTCTGTTGGCCAAGAACATTATGGCCCTGGTCGCACCTACATGAGACAGGATGTACTGGTTCATAATTCAAATTGAGGCAGAACCAGTTCTGTTTACACATAGAATGTTATAGGTCATCCTCAGGCCATCCTCTCTTGGGCTGCCATCGCTCACACCTTCCCCTGCGATTGACCTGAGCCTCCTCCATGGAACTCTTAGCTCTCCACCCCTTTTCCTGCTTCAAATCTACCTCCTTATTGGATGCCATTGTGTCACTCATGGGAGGCGAGTGTTTGTTTGTTTTAAAGCCTGCCCGCCTTATTTTTTATGTGCTTTTCTTCTCCGTGCAAGTAATTTTAAAGTAAAAATAATAAATTTGTGAAAAAATGCTAGATAGAAAGAGGAATCATACGCATAAACTGAGGAGAGAAGAGGAGGTGCCTTATGAACTCCCTGCACACACATTGGCTGAAAGGAAAGACTGGACCCCACCCACCACAGCACAGTCCAGCCTCCTTTAGCCTGTCCCCCTACTCACACTGAGGAAGCGAAGACGGCCTGGGATGCCGGGATGGGCTGAGTCCTCTAAAAATGAGGACACTGGTTTAGACAATCTAATGTGGGTAGGCCGGCTTGGGAAAATGAATAAAAATAATGTGAGTAATGTGACCTGAAGATGGTCTGAAGTCACCCTAAACTAAAAGTGTGACCAGCTGCCAGAAATCACCCCAACCTGATGGCACCCAATAATAACAATAGCAATCTATTTGATTCAGAAGATGTCCAGAAGTGTCTGAGGGACCCAGTTAACTTATGGAAACAGCCAGCAGTATTTGCTTTTCTTTAAGAGCAAAAAGCATCCTAAAAGCAGCCTAATCCTCAACCGCTCAACCTTTGGATGGAGCTGTGACCCAAAATGCATCAACACAACAGCATTAGCCCTAGGATGAGTCATGATTTACAGGTGATCACAAGAAAATTCAAATTCAAATTCACATCAACTGGCTACACCAGTCACATCTGCAACGGATTTAGAGTGGATTCAAAGTGGATTGAGCGTGGATTTGAAGTGGATTCTGAGAGGATTTGACATGTTCAGAATGGATACATAGGGGATTTGTAGGGGACATGTAGGGGATTTGTAGCAGGGATTCAAACTGAATTTGTATCGAACAGTTGTATTGAATTCAAATCCTACCACATTCAAAGAGGATCTATCTGAATGAATACAAATTTTCTACCTGAATGAATACAAACATTCATGCCCATCCCTGGCAGGAGCGTTCATCCTAAGCCAAGTAGCCATTTTAGCCATTTGTTTCCAAATTTAATGTGGCAGGAATCACAGAAAGAGTCTTCCTAGTGATTTCTGATGCAACAATCAGGTCTGGCCTGGCAAAAGCTAGGGAAGTATCTCATCTCTTAATGAGCTCCATGTGAGGTGGACCTTCAAGGCATCTCAGCTCCCTCCAGCAGTGCTATTTTTGTGTTAACACAGCAGGGACATTTTCAGCACCACAGACAAGAACCCCACAGAAATCCCTGACTGGATTGGACCCATGGCCCATCCAGTCTAGCAGCTTCTGAAGGGAAGTATCACAATAAGGCTTTTGTTGATGCTCTTGTTAAGACTCTGAACGCCCTTCTAATAGAAGTAATTGTTAAATTGTTATTGCCATGCCTGAGAAAGTTGCGATGTACCCTTCCTCTGCATTGGCACCTCCCTAATGTCCCATCTAGCTCATCTTTTGCCAGCTGCAGCGGTTGAAGCAGCCAGATTCAGAAAGCACCAAGTGACAGTGGGCACGCTGGACTCTGTTATTTTTGGATTGTATTACAAATCCTCCCATATGGAAAATCTCTGCTCCCTAAGGGGCAATAAAGAAGAGAGAAGAAAGGTCGTAACCTCCTTGGGATCACAGTTACTAAACTTCTCAGAGGCAGAGACTTTTCCAAAGTACACAGGGAGAGATTTGGTACAGAAAGGAGGCTGACATGGTCAAGAGCACGCTGGGTTCTTGTCCTTCAGAAATCATGGAAGACTGTGGCTACAGAGGGGCAGGTCTGGTGCTTCAAAACCTCGGATGAAGATCTGAAACACTGGCCCATCCTTTGCCAGTCTTGACTGCCCATCCCTAGCTGCTTCCATTCAATATACCCTTTCTTTCAAATGATCAGAAGGAAAGATTATGTCATAGGTAAAGTCTCAGGAGAGTAATGTTTTTGCTTACCAAGGAAGCGATAAGAGAAAATAACAGTGTGTTTTCAGTCCGAGAGACTCTAACCCTGCGTTCCCCAACTCCAGAACTGAACACTCTCATATTTTATATAAATATTTAATCTCTATTTTGGACAGTCCAATATCCCTTTCCCCAAACCTCTCCTTTCTCAGATTCACCATTCCCTGACCATTCCACAATCAAGAAGCACTCACAGAGGGTATATTAGGTCATGCCAATGCCACCCAATTGGCTTTGCGTTCCTGGGCTTCTGTGGGTCTTACCTTCAATGTATGGGGGTCGAAGCAAACAATGTAGCATTGCTCCTATCTACTAGATTGCCTAATTTTTCCAGGCTTTGGAGACCCACTGGAGTGCCTCAGGGAAAATGAACATGGAGCACCTCAAGTATTGGGTTGAAATTCCAATGCTGCATAACCCATTGCAGATGGTACTGATGGAATCGCTGGACCTTAATCTGGAATATATCCCAGAACAGGAACCTGTTATCCTCATGCTAGTGCCAACTATTGAAGGTCCAGTCAGGGTGTGCCATAGTCTGCACCAGCGTGCGGACAGCAGGTCCTTATTCTGGGATATAATCTGAAATAAAGCCTAGTGCAGAAAGAAAGGGCCTGAGTTTCAACCAGCTGAGGAATGGTAGAGGCTCTTCGTGCCTGCAGAAGCAGATAGGATTCATTTCTCTAACAAAGATGTGCCCTAAACGAAAGATGTTTAGACTAAAGGCTGCTTCTTGTCCCCAGAGAAATGGTCCTTCGTTGTGGTGGCAAATAAATTGCCGTCACGTCTGAATGCCGCTACTCTCCACAATTTCTAAATGGCTGGCTCTTCTCAGCTCACCAATGTTGCAAACTACAAACCACAAGAGCAGGTGTGCCTTTCGGTCTGCCCAGACTTCAACAGCACTGCGTGACTCAAAGCAAAACATAATAGTGCCACACCCTCATGGTACCATAATAGGTTTTCTGTCTGAATCTCTGCCTTTCTTTCTTGTTGCAATAGAATGCATATTAGGGTACAGAACGTAGTTTATGAAGCTAATCAGCAATAGATTCAGGACGGACAAGTCCACAATAGGGATGCACACAAATGTTTTGGGGGTTATTTTTGTATTTGATTTGTATCAAACCGAATGCAATAAATTTCTTATGCATTCAAATAAATCTCCTTCGAATGTGGTAGGATTTGCATTCAATACAATGTTCAATCCCATATGAATGCATACGAATACCATACAGGGATCCCATACAACTGCATATGTATCCCATACAAATGCATACAAATAGCATACGAATCCCATACGAAGCTTCATACAAATGTATCAAAACATTCTGTTCAAATTTGAATGTCTGAATTTGGCTGAATTCTGCTGAATTTTGAATGCCATGAATATTCATGCACATCCCTAGTCCACAAATATCTTCTGCACTGTCCAAGTCTAGGAATATTTTCTGTGCTGTCCAGGTCCAGGAATACCTTCCACCACAGTTCTCTATAGTTTTTAGATGATGATGATGTTCCATAGAGACAATAACCTGAGCATCAGACATGGTAACCTCTTCAGTAGACTTTTAATATTGTCATAGACATTGTGCCTAATGGTATTAAATTATGGATTTATTTATTTACTTAATGAATGTGTTTCCCATGCAACCTTTGCACAAGGGACCCCTTTTGTTCCTTGTTACTCCTGCTCAAAACCCACCCAGACATCACTCTGCAACAAATTGCAAAGAGAAGTCACTTGTTAAGCATTTTCCAGTCCCATTCTGTTTATTTCCAACTCATCTTGTGGGCCCATTCATAAGTCTCTTAATTCCCACCCCAGAGCTGTTTAGAAAGATCCTGAGACACTGTTGACTGCACTACTGCACAGATGCATTGGCAGAAGAGCAAGTCAGGCAATTTGGGCACACACATGTGCATGCCTGCATGCACTGTGCACATATCTTGTAGGATGAAGAGGAGGATGCTCAGGCGGGGGGAATATAGCCCTCTAGTAGCGTCATCAGCCTGGCCTGAGTTTATGCAGAACGGTCATGCAAGGAATCGGGGTTCTGTTTATTGGCAAGGCCGTGACCTCCTCTGTTTATGACCCTCATGAGACCTCAGCATGGAAACGGGATTTGTAACGTAATGCTAACAATAACACATGAGAGACAGATGTGACAGGGGTCGTTTTCATCCTACACGCTGCAGCTGGTTCCCAAGGAAGGGAGAACACTGCAAAGGAATCAATGAAGCTCAGGGCAGAAAAGGGAGGTTACTGTATGCTCACTGTCAGATGGGCCCCCAGGGCACTGCGGGCTACCCCACCTTTGACAGCAAGAGGGGATGTCAAAGAAAGGTTTCCTCCTGGGTGGACCTCTAAAAGTCAGAATGGTCCTTTCCATGCGATGTTTCCAAATCACTGAGGACCAAGAGTGCAGCAGCTTTCCAGTTTTTGCATTTCTCCAGGGAACGATGTCTTTTAAAGGAAATGTGCAGCAACGCGGGGATCCAATACATATCTGATACATATCTGTAACATATCCAACTCCGAAAACGTCAAATCTGTCCTGAATCCACTTTTAATCTGCTGTCAATCCATGTTGAATGCAATTGGGACCCATCGCAGATGTAACCGGTGCTCCATTTTTCCACACCCCCAATATAACAAGTGTGCAAACTATTTGTACGAATGTCCAGAAATTTGTAACACTGAATTTGTGTACGAATGTGCAAATTTGTACGAATTCGTACAAATGATGAAAGTTATGAATATGCATGTACATCCCTACTGCAAGTAGAGCTTTGCACACTCAAATGGCATTTTATGTTCATTTCCAGATCATTTCGTAATAGATGTTTGTTTGTTTCAGTCATTTCCATGATAAAGCATTTTAAAACACAGGAGGAAGCAACCAGCTCAGTATTTTCTGAGATCAGGCTCCATCTTGTGGAATTGGGATGCAGCACAGCAGTGAAACCATTCACAAAACTGCCAAAGGGATCCAGAGGAGGAAAAGGGCTTTTCATTTGCTGTTTTCCAGTTCTCCTAAATGAAATGATAGATACCATGTAGTTCCAGTTCAGTACCATGCAGATGTGGATATATATTACGTATGTATTGTTATCCCAAAGTGAATCTCTCTAACAAAATGCCTAAAGGGGCGTGAAATACTTGGAGAGACAATCACGCCTTTCAAGTAGGGATGGGCACAGATTTTTTTTTAAATTCATATTGAATAGAATGCAAGAAAATTCATATTCATTCAAATAAGTGGTAGGATTCATTCAAATGTGGTAGGATTTTAATTCAATATGAATGTTCTATATATGAATTCAATACGAATTCAATATGAATCCCATGCAAATCCCATATGAATCCGTAACAAAGCTTTATACGAATGTATCAAAACATTTGACTAGAATTTGAATGTCAATCTTCAAATGCACCAACAGTTGAATTCAGATGTCCAAATTTGGCTGAAGTTATACGAATTTTGAATGC
The DNA here is from genome assembly GCA_023333525.1 of Aspidoscelis tigris stejnegeri. Lineage (NCBI taxonomy): Eukaryota > Metazoa > Chordata > Lepidosauria > Squamata > Teiidae > Aspidoscelis > Aspidoscelis tigris. Next base: position 23,969,883 of record JALMGA010000011.1, read on the forward strand.
TATGAATACTCATGCACATCCCTGCTCTCAAGATCCCAACACTACAGGAGAAACTGAAAGCGAACATGAGGACTGAATCCAGGAATCTTTGGCCTTCAGGGTTGCATCCAGATGAGATGTGAAACCTGGGCTTATTCTGGGGTTATCTTAGGATTGTCATAGATGTCTATGGCAATCCCAGCATAGTCCTGGGATACAGGAGTGATAGCTCACAATAATGGCATTGTGGGAAAATCAAGTCTCAACCTGGTTTTTACAGATGTATTGAAAGGACTTACCTGGTTTGAATGCTTGTTCCAAAGATCTCCCATTTTAGAAATGGCCAAACTAGGCCTAAAATGGCAGCCATGCATGTTCATGGGGCAGCAACCAAACACTCCTAAAGCTTTAAGGCCCTGATGTACATGGTGTGACATGGTGGAGGAAGCCACCAGACCAGGTAAGTCTTTGTTCTTGCTCCACTCAGTTGCCCAGCTACATGGCCAACTAGTGATTATTCCAGGACTGCTTTCTTCCAGAATTTCACTAAATACTGTTCTCTTTAGGCTCTGTCTGGAGGTGGTCTCTGTTTGTGAACTTCCAGAATTCCTGTCCTGAATTTCTTAAGGTTCTGGATTGTTCCTCGCCTATACAACCTAGCTCCCCTAAAAATGAATGATTACGTAGACCTTGACCTGTGTCTGTGCTTGAGGCTCTTCAGACATCCCTAAGTTCTAGTTTGTGGCTCACATTCCCAGCCTGATGCCATCCAAATATTTTGGACTCACTAGATCCCAAGACATTAGGTTACATGACAAGTCCAAATGCCCATTGTTCTACAGCTTCAGATAGATGTCATGTATCGGAGATTTTGGAGTTCACTCAGTGCTCCCTGAGGTTTCCTGTCCACCCCCCCCCCCTTCAGCAGTATCTTGCCAGTAATGCACGTCACTGAGTTATGAAAACGCTACTTCAGTGAAACCACAGGCAGCAGAAGCAAAACAATTCAGTGCGAAGATACATGAATGTCAGGCCATGAACATGAAAGTGGGCACATTCTCAGTCCACACCCAGAACAGATCTGATTTCTCTGCCTTCCCCTTCTCCATCACATGGCTGTTTGCAAAAGAAAGAAAGAAAGAAAGAAAGAAAGAAAGAAAGAAAGAAAGAAAGAAAGAAAGAAAGAAAGAAAGAAGATTAACTGTCCACATGGAGGGTCTGGCCAGATGTACTAAAAACATTATGTTGATTTCCTGAGAAGAAGAAGAAGAAGAAGAAGAAGAAGAAGAAGAAGAAGAAGAAGAAGAAGAAGAAGAAGAAGAAGAAGAAGAAGAAGAAGAAGAAGAAGAAGAAGAAGAAGAAGAAGAAGAAGAGTTGGCTTTCCTACCCCACTTTTCCCACCCATTTAAGGGGACTCAAAATGGCTGACAAGCCTTCTGTTCTTCTCCCCGCAATATACACCCTGTGAGATAGGTGGGACTGTGAGAGCTCAGAAGAGAACTATGACTAGCCCAGGGCTACCCAGCTGGCTTCATGGAGAAGTGCAGAATCAAACACTTTGACTCTGAGATATGGGTCTGGCATTCTAAGCACAAGATCAAATTGGCTCACAGACCAGTGATGAAGAAGACCTCTCGGGCCTATTTGCACTTAGGCCTCTGGTATGCAATTAGGACAGCTCTGGTACTAGAGGCCTAAGTGCAAATAGGTCCCAGGCCTTGTTTTGCTGTTCTGGCAGAGGGTGTGTTCTGAGATCCATCATGGAGTGCTGGCCGTTCGACCAGCATGCTTTCCACCTCTGCAGCTGATCCTGAGCCTTCTATCTCCAGAATGGCTGATATAATGGCCATCTGGCTACTGCCATAGACCAAAAACGGCATTGAAATGTAACTTCAAACAGAGGACTATTTTCTGTGAAATGGGAATACACACTCAACGGATGCTGAGTGGTCCAACAGCTACTTCACGATATGGCCAGATACAGATGCCTGATTATTGATTTCCTGCAAAATCTGCCAGAGTCCATCCTAAGCCATGGATAAGAACTTACAGATTCTTGTGAATCATGGCTTTGACTCTTGGACCTCTAGATCCCAATAAGGCCTGGTTTTTCCTTCTCATGTCCTGAGGCATCAGGCTTCTCAGATCAAAAATTGGTAGCCTCCCAGTGCTTGTTTTGGGTGAAAGCGTTTCTTCCTCTGAAAATTGCTTCACAGACTTAGCATTTTATTTTTTGAAAAGCAGTTATCTGTTGATCAGTCTTTACAATAACCTTGATAGCATCTGGTTGCTATTTCATAATTGTGTAAACTCTCACGTCTTTTGGAATAGACTTCCTGGGTTCAACTTTGGGTTTACCCACAAGGGTGAGGCAAAATCAACCATTAGAGGTTAGTTCACGAAAGAAGACAACAGGGATAGGGCTGAGGTGGGGCAGAGGAAGAAGAACCTTCAGTAAAAAAACAAGTTTAGCAATGTTTGGTTTCTGTATCTTTGCCTCTCTGTTTCCCTTGAACTCTGTTCACAAGCACATGGCTGTACAGCAATGACTGATGGAAGCTGTAATTTGGCAACTTTCAAGAGAATCATAGCTGGGACACCCTTGCTCTAGTATGATGGTCTAGAACCTAAGAGAACTTTCTCATGGTCCTTTTGGACCATTCCATCAGTATGAAGGCACAGTGTCTGCACATCACACACGATAAAGAGATTCAGGCCCTCCTTTGGAGAGTGGGGTCTGCTCAGCATCTGCACCTGCCATGGATGGCTGAAGAAGGTAGCTAAAAAGCACTTTCAGCTCAGGCCAGGGGCGGGAAAGGAGAGCATTCAACCAATGTCAACTAGAGTGCTAGTCAACTTTGGGCTTTCCTTCCGCCTGGGATTGAATACTTCCCTTATTCGATCTGGGGCCTTGTCCTCCTCTGGGTGCCACCATTTTGGTTGTGGTGCCCTCTGTGACTGTGCATGCATCCGTGCTGTCGCCTTGATGATGTGGACACGCTGCACACATCCAGTCGCATCTATCATCATCCAAGGCGCCAGTGTGCTTGAGCGGCACCTCTGATGATCCTGGAGCATGGAAGAAGAGCAAATTGTCACTGCCCCAGATGCTTGAGGTAAGCTTTTGGTCAAGGTTGGTTAACGTGTGGAGCACGATTTCATGCTCCATACCTAATCAACAATTAGTGCACTTCTGGTGAGGGTGGGCACACCTGGAGGCTGTGACAGCCTACTCCATGTACATATGTTCTTCACCAGAAGTGCACTAACCATGCACTAGAGGCTGTAGGGCGAATGGGCCTCAGGTTGACTCCCATTGTCCAGACATGTGATGTCAGGCTTGCACCACAGCCCACCCTGTAGCCCACTTCAGAACCATTGCCATGGACTTGGCTGCAATGTCCCTTGTAGACTAAGGCTGCATCCATATGAGAGTTTTTTTAAGTTGACTCAGAAGTGCCTTTGAATGGCAGCCCCCATCACTAGTGCTTCTAATTCGTATTAGAGGAAAGAAAATGCACTTCCAGAGGGCACTTTCTGGCTTTTAATGTGGGTTAGAGATGGCCTGAGAACACTAGCGTCTACATACTACCACCTCTAAATCACTTTTGTGTTGCTGTTTCTAAATTAATTTTTTAAGGATCACAAGTGCAGCCTACGTCTCTCTACTGTAGCACCTCTGGAATACTGATGATTGGGATCTCCATGCCACAATGCCTTTGACTTGTGCTTGTTGGTTGGGCCTTCAAAGTTCCCCAGTTCCAAGTACAAATAGCAATTGCTTGCATAACTTGAACCATCTGCTGGTTCACGGGAATCAAAGCAGAGTTTTGTGCAAGGAGGATGCTGGTATGGTTCCAGTTCTGAAACAGTGGGAGGTAAGATTGAGGTCAATATGAGGCTTAATATGCTTTTCAGAACAAGTGAGCCAGTTTGGTCTATTGGTTAGTGAGCCAGACTCTTATCTGGGAATACTAGGTTTGATTCTGCACTCCCCCACAAAGCTAGCTGGGTGACCTTAGGCTAGTCACAGCTCACTTCCGAGCTCTCACAGCCCCACCTACCTCACAGGGTGTTCTGTTGTGGGGAGAAGAACAGAAGATTTGTCAGCTGCTTTGGGTACCCTTAAATGGGTGAGAAAAGTGGGGTAGAAAAGCCAACACTACTTCTTCTTAAGCAAGAACTAGCTGAAGACTTTGACTGCTTTCTCATATTAGCTAGCCTAGGGATATCCTTAGTTCCTCGACAGTACAAATGAGGAACAAGGCAGGCTAAATCCTGTGATCTCCCCCAAGCTCACACTTGGCCTGAGCTGCCTCTTATTCCAGCAACTCCCTGGGAAGGAAGTTGGCAGAGATGATCTATTTCTAATGAGCTGGCTTTGCTAAGTGCCCTTTTATTGGAACAAATGGAAGCCTCTGTTCCTTCTCACTCCTCCATTAAAGTGAAATATGGGTCCAGTATAATCACACCTGGGGGAAATATCTGCGTTGTAGCCATTCAAAGCCTCTGAGGGCTTCCAGAGAGATCTTTTAGTAACATTTTCGTCCAGGGGAGAGGAAAATACTTAGCCGTTTGCAGGATTCAAAAGATATCCCTGGAAGAATGCAATTTGCCTAGTAGTGTGACAGAAAGAAGAAAAATCTTTGTTAAACCCCCACTTATCTCATTTATAATTCCATGGCACTTTATTGCAACAAAACCGCCTCGGGAAAATTTTCTTTTGGAAAGCTGGTATACAAATACAATGGAAATGAAATGAAAATGAAAATGAAATATTCATACAAATTCGTACGAACTACCACATTTGAATGGGATCTTTTGTTATGAATCAAATGCCCGCTGAAAATTGTGCACATGCCTAGTTCATTGCGCTCCTTTCCAATCCACTGAATGGGAAGGGAAGGGCAAAAATGCCCTTGGTGTCCTGGATGTTTGAAAAAGACTGACCAATGCAAGGAGGCCAGCAGATCAGTGTTCCACCTTCTGGACCAAGTAATTTCTTCCCTGTAACCATCCAAAACCAGGAACAGTATGAAGTGTTTTATTATCACCATAAGATGTGCAGGATCTTCATGCTCCCATACCTACTGAGTCACCATTTCACCGTAAAGGGTGGAAAGAACTACCAGTCACTTTTTGCACAGAGTGAAGAAGAGCTCTGAAGTTGCTTTTTGCTGTAAAGACACAGCCTGAGTTTTATGTAACATGTAGTTTAGGGGCCATTCAGCAGAATCTCCAACAAGGAGTTCTGCCTGGCTTTCCCACAAGCACAGCATGTGAAAATTAGTATTCGAAAGAACATGATGCCTGAGCATGGATGCTCACCTAAATATAACCTTAGGCAAGCCTCTCAGAGAAGAAAAGTTTGAATCATTTCTTTCCTCCCTAAAATAAACAGGCGAATTTGGTATCAGGGCCAATTAAGAAAAATGATAACTCTAATGATGGGTTGGATTTGAAAATAAGAAACAAATGTGGAACTCTATACACTGATGCTGAGAACCAGAGAATCTACAAATCTCTCTACAGTCCCCTCTGCTTATCATCAGAGTTAATCCCACGTTGAGTATCCCTTACCCGGCTTTGAAAGAAAGACAAATTAGGTGACCCAAGATACTCACCTGATTAGCTTAGCTAATCCTTGGATTTCTCTCTTTCCCAAGATCAGCTTGGAAGTGATCTATAATGTTTATGAATATGGGAGACTGGAAGCAGACTTGGTAGAAAACATGTGTGTGTGTGTTTGCGCATGTGCGCATAACTGCATGTAAAAGGGAGGAGAGAGATGGTTCCTTACTGCTTGAAATCACTTACCCACTTTCAGTTGCAAACTGCAAATTACAAATGCATCCACACATGTTGAACTCTTTCCATTTTTAAGACAATAGCCCTTTCTGTAATGGCCTCTTATTCTGGATTATATTTTGGAATAAGAAGCTGCGGTCCACATTCTGTCCTTGGCATGAGATACAGGCCCTTTTTGCACATGCCGCAAAGACACCCAGTAGGAACCCAATAAGTATGAAATTGGTACAAATCAGTCACGTACCTTCCGCACACACGACCCCTTAAGGAGTCCACTCTGAAAGCGTTATCCCCACAAGTGCTGTCGAAATCCGGATTTAATGGGGTCTTTGGGCCCTTAAATCCGGATTAATGCAAGACATCTTTAATCATTTCTTCAATCTGGTCTTCTGCTGTGAAGACTGGATCAGAGTCCATGCTTCCACACATATACCGGGACAATGGGTCCAGGGGCAGGTTTATAGGTTGCCATTTGCAGTACGGTGGTTCCGGCTCCACCCCACCACTTACAGGTACATAGCCCCTTTCTAGATGAACGACATAGATGTGCTGCACAATTGGGGTTCAGCTTCGTTGTTGCTGCGTAGGCAGCTATGAAGCCATATCTCTCCACCACACCCACTGTGGATGGAAGTAAGCTATGACTGACATCTACGCTGGCAAATCGCACCGTGCCACCAGCAGCCCTTCCAGCTTGGACCTAGATAGAGCGTCAGGATGGGTACTGCAGCATCTGAACACAGTGGCCCTGTTTAGCACTAGGGGTGTGCACAAATGCAATTTTTGAGTTCAATTCTGTAATGAATCAAATATTCAAAAAATCTGAATGTAGGATAACCAGGAGGGCCTCCCTTCCAGATCTTAAGAGCGGGCAGGTCGATATGGGAGAAGGCGCTCCTTTAGATATCTGGGGCCCAAGTCATCTCATATCAATAACAAATATTTTGAATATTCGTGCACCTCCCTATTTATCACCCATGGCCATCAGGTGGTAGATGGTCTGTGCAGATGCACGGGGCTTTCACCATGATGCGGAACTTCAAGGGCCCATGAGGACCGGATACCAAAGATTAAATGAGGTAGGTGCAAAAAGGGCCACAGAGCATGAGATACAGACCATTCATATTCCTCACCTGGTGGTGAAGCATCAGTGGAGAGAAGATTCAACCTAAAGAATTCCTATGAGAGAACATATATGGAGCACTCCAGTTGCATGCCTCTGTTCGCCTGCTACTCTTTTACAATACGCTGCTCCAGATGAAGGTTAACCAAGTGTGGCCTGTGGGAACGACAGAGCAATGTTGGTACCCTGGGATCTCTCCGGTTGGGACAAGCCAACTCCACCTAACTTCCCTTTCCTGGGGGTAAGTATTTAGGAGCTCCAAGAGTGCTACTTTTCTCCAAGATAAGAAAATAAAATGTCACTGAAGGGTGGTGCTGGCAACTGATGTTTATTAGGAATGGTGATGCAGAGGGGAACGCAGATAAAGAAAGGGGTACTGGGGTCAGAGCAGACGGAGCTACGTAGGCAGAAGGCTTAACTGCTATCCAAGCCCTCGTGAAAGCCGAGACCTGTGAGCATAATGGATTATGCACACATTTGGAAACCTTGAACTGAAACATGCATGAAAGAAAAAGGAAGTGTGGTTTCGAGCTCTGAGCTACTGGAAGTGGTGGGGCGCTGCCCAGTTTGCGTTCATGAGCCAACCACCCCTGTTATTTGAACATGTGTTTTATTTTAGCCCTACATACCTCCAAAGTGATTTGATTATAGAATGAGTGTCTCGGTGCACTTTGGCTAGAGGTTTCATGTTTGTGTTTGTGTTTTGTTTTTCCCTTAGCCAAGAATTATATCACAATATTCTGGAATGGGCAAATCTTAATTTTACTTCCTGGCACCTGGCAGACGCAGTTCAAGGGCAGGTTCGATCAGAATTCAAGGAGAAAGAAAGAAAGAAAGAAAGAAAGAAAGAAAGAAAGAATCATCTATGCATCCCTTTTTCTGCTGCATCCACCAGCGATATTCCATGTACAGTGCAGCAGAGACCAGTTTCTGTGGCACAATCCCAAAGTTAAATATCAGGGGTTGGAGGGCTGTTGTTTTCATGCCCTGTTTTTGGATTTTTCAGTGGCAGGTGAGAGTTGTGTGCGCACAGCTGGGAGTGCCTTTTTGGCCTCTGGGGAGTGCCAAAATAGCCCTGGGGGTGTCACCGCAGCCTCCGGAAGGATAAGGGGGCATCATGGAGGGGATAGAAGGCCGCGGTGATGTCAGCAGGGCCTATTTCGGCTCTTCTTGAGTTCAAAGAGGCTCTTCCAGTTCTGTACACGCAGTGACAGTTGTGCACGCAGAACTGGAAGGCCTAGTATGAAGGAGTGGTGAAAGCAGTGCAAAGTAAGTGGGGTGATGGCAGGCCATGGGGGGGGGGAGGGAGACCTGGGGAATGGGAAGCCATGTGGGGGGATGGGAAGCCCTTGGAGGATCTGGTATCTGCTGAAGCTTCAGCTGAAGCTGTGATGGATGAATAAGGTCTACTAATGTAGGCCCTATTCAATCCAGCCACAAATCTGCAAATTTGTACCTATTCGTATGAATTCCAGATGTCATGAGTATCCTTATACACAGCTAGCTGGAAACCTTCTTCTCTTCTAACTAAACATCACTTTTCTTTGAGGTATAGTTACCAGCAACTGGTCACCCTTTTCCATTTCTATCCATTTTATCTGTGGACTTTCCACCCAGGAGAGCCGAAAGGGAAGGTGGAAAGTCCACAAATGAGATGGATAGAAATGAAAAGACGTGAGCAGTCAGGTCTGGAGATGGACTGAAGAAGGTTTAAATGGAAGATGTGACCACGGCCCAGTGAGGTAATTCAAAAGCTTCAGGGGGAAGATTAGAAAAGCCTCAGATTCTGAGTACTGCTTTCTCAGTACTTTGCTTTATCGTTCTTTAATTTTTCCTCCTGAAAGACTATGGTTTAGGGATGCGCATGAATATTTGTAACATTCAACATTTCAGCCAAATTAGGACATTTGAACTTGACTTGAATGTTACAATATGTGAACATTCATACAAATAGTTTGGACATTTGTTAAGCTGGGGAAACATAGATACGTATCTATTCAGATATATATCTATTCATAGCAGATACTTATTGAATGTCTGTACAAATACATACAAATAGATCTGTATTGAATAGAATTTTAAGACATTTGAATGCATTCTGTTTGTACGAATACGGATTTTTGAACATTCTATTCATTTCTTTTCTAATGCAAAGAAAACCACATTCATACACATCCCTATCATGGCTTCGTTTGCCATGTGCTTCACCCAGAAATCCTTCACGCCTTCCCTTCTCTCACTAAATCACCTCCACTTCCAATCTGCTTTCTGTTAAGAGTTTATTCCCTCCCCAAAGCCCAGGTTAGTGTCCTCCTTAAGTTCATGGCCCCGGAGTTGACAAGATCACTATTTCACCCAAGTGGCATTAGGCTCAGCTTGGCTCCCATTGTAATAACCCCATCTGCTATTAATTGATGTGTTTTGTTTGGCCGGTGCTGGGAAATGGGGACATCCATTGCAATGTGGGCTTTGAAAGACCCTGCGCTGGGGATGTTTGCATATTTGTGTTGAAGAAATCCCAGGAATGTTGCTGCTGTCACAGTTGCTGTTGTTGCCACACTGTTGTATGGGCCAAATGTTTCATTTTTAAAGAGAAAATGACTTATCCGTTTGGATTCCTTTGCAGAAATGCTATGGAGTTAGCATTTCTGCTGCCTCTCTTGATTTCCCACTTGCTTTCTCTTTAACAATTTGTTGTATGTGTGTGTGTATCCATGCATGCATACATTTTCCAGTGTTCTCTGTTTTCCATTTGAGCCCCCTTAATTCATGTGCAATATTCTTCTTCAAGATAAGCTTCTCCAGCCCCACTGCAAAATAATAAACTTAACTAGAAACATCTCATTTCTGGGAAGTGAAAACAGCAACCGTGAGGGTCACTCTTTGCATCAGATGCAAGAGAATTCTATTGCAAAATGTCAGTTGGAATATCTAAGGGTAAAGAGGGATCCTTATCTGTTCTCTCTTCTTTGCTTGCGCTTCCTAGCTTCTGTCAGATTGATTTCAAACACAATACGTTACAGACTGTGATAGTCCCCCTTTGGGGGTGCCTCTGGATATGGGTTAAAAACTGTGATTCTCTAGGACTATAACAGGAATGCCACATGCAATTCTGGCGTTCCCAGTACAGTCCTAGGACATAGAGGTGATAGCCCGTAATAACCTGATGACAAGGCTGGGTTTCCTGTAATAGCAACACTGCTTGCCTGTCTACCAGCTACTTTCATTAGCATGGCTGTTGCAGCTACCTGGAAGCCAGTCAGAGATGTTTTATGAGTAATGATAATGGAAGGAGACACGAACAGGAACAGCTTGGCAAATGCACATCACGCCAGTCTTTAAAAAGTTGCACTGGCTTCCAATTCGCTACAGAGCCCAAATATCTAAGAGCTGCAGGGGAGGCCTTCTTGGTTGTCCCACCACCCTCAGCAGCAAATGGGGTGGGCACCCAGGATAGGACCTTGCACTGGTGGGTCCCAGACTGTAGAATCGTCTCCCTCTTGAGGTGTGTCAGGCACCTTCTCTCTATGTGTTCAGATGGGCTGTGAAGATGCATCTCTTTATCCAAGCTTTACCAAGTGTTTAATGTTATAACCTGCCCTGAGACCTTTGCGTATAGGGTGGAATAGGGTGGATGGGTGGATGGATGGATGGATGGATGGATGGATGGGTGGATGGATGGGTGGGTGGGTGAGTGGGTGAGTGAGTGGGTGGACAGACGGATGGATGGATGGATGGACGGATGGGTGGGTGGGTGGATGGATGTCCACAATTGTCTTCCAGAGGGAAGCCTCAACAGGCAATTGTAGGATCTTCCATGCAGTAGAGGTAAAATGCCAGCATGGCAGGTTCCAGGATCCCTTCTGATCAAGTCCATCCAGCTTCTGGGGACTGTCCAGTGGGCAGAGCCTGGCCTTTAGGAGTCAGTTGACAACATACTCTGACAAGCTGGTGCCTAGCCTGGATGGAGCTTTAAAAGTACACAGCTCCCCCTACTGGGCTGGCAGAGGGAACAACGCAGTGGGAGAACTTCCTTGCTGAAAATATTAAACTTGGCATACATGTGTTCCATGCTTGAGGTATTATTTCCTACATTTCATTCTGTCCTTTAAATAAAAACATTTCATTCTGTCCTTTAAAAAAAAACCAAGTCCCTAGAAATGTACTGAGGATAATTTTTGAGGGTTTATGTTGATGGGGTAGATATTGTATTTTTATTTTTATTTTTTAAGCGTATTCAAGATTTTGGGAGAGGGAAAAGACTTTAGATGTCTCCATGAGCCAAGGGTTTAACGTTGCCTGTTTTCTAGATCAAGCAACAGTGCATAATTAAAACAAGGAGTCAAATTAGATGAGACAGTATTACCCACATGGACAGAATGCATTAACTGATTGTACAGAGGCCAAAAGATGCCTGAGTCCTTCCAGGTCTGGCAGAAACTATAAATCCTTCTCAAATGGGAATAAAATTGATATTCTGAAAATTGGTGCTTAGTAAGTGAGTGGAACAGAAGAACCTTCGACTCTACCTGTATGTGGGCTTAAAATTGGGAAACAGTTATATATAAAACAATATCCCTTAAAGCATTCAAGATGTCTTCCGAAGTTCTCTGGAGGTATGCTGTGATATTGATAAATGGTCTTTTTAACCGGTTTATAGTAGAGTTGAGCTGAGCTGGTTCAGAAGGCTCACACTTTGCAGCAAACTGGGGAGCCTGTATGAGTCTCATGCAAAACAGACAACCCAGATGTTTGAAAAACCTGGTTCAAATTTAGTCCAAACCAGGGGCTGTTGCAACAAACCAAGCAAACCATAGAAAGCCAAAGGTGACCCTAACTTTTCTCCTGCGTAGAAATGTGCACAAATATTCATAACATTCAAAATTTGTATGAACTTAGCCAAATTCTGTGCACATGCAGTCACAGTCTTGTCTATGGTTGTTCCAGGTGCTAGCACACTTGCGCGGCATCTCAGATGAACCTGGGACACTGGAAGAGGTGCGTATGCTTGGCACTGGACACTGGTAAGTCCCTGGGTAATGTTAGTAAAGATGGCGAGCATGATTTTGTGCGCCACACCTAGTGAATAATTAGTGAACTTCTGGGCAGGCAGAGGGTGCTTGGAGGCTGTAGCAGCCTCCTCCAAGTGCAGACCCCCTTCCCAAGAAATCCCCTAATTATTCACTACCAGCCTTAGTGCAAAAAGGCCTCAGGTCTCTCTGGGGTGCCCCTTTTGTTGTGTCTGAACACAGAGGTGTCTCTGGGTTACCCCAAGAAGGCTTTGAGACGGGATTGTTCACACACCAGTCTGCCCCTCCCCTTCTCATGAACTAGAACAGGTGGATTGGAGAAGGCTTGGGAACATGACTGCTGTCTCTGAGGCACCCATGTTCCTATGTCTGAACACAGTCTCAGCTTAGCTGCATCTATCAGATGGTTTCCTTCCTTCTGTTGGTCCACCATATATTCGCCACCCTTAGCAGAAGTTTGCTGCCAATCCTACTTTGATTATATCCGAAAGAGAATTTCCTTTGTCCCAGAAAAACAACACCAACCAACCAAAGCCCTCAAATGCTTCTGCCATGCTCGTACCCCTCCAAGAGTGGGCCTGGCACACAAGAGATCCCCAGGTGCCAGGAGATTTGTTATGTGTCAGAGAAAGAGAAACAGCTGTAGATGAGACAGTCACACAAAGGAGGAGGGGGGGGGGTGTCCAATTGAAAGCAATCTCTGGTTAAACTAATAGCACAGGATGTCCTCTGAGGCCAAGTCTCTCTCTCTCTCTCTGTATCTTAAAATTTTTAATCACTGTCCCTTTAAAAGTGTTCCGTCGCCTCTCCAAAACACCATGTAATGAGCAAAAGTTATGAATGACTTTTCCCCCTTCGCCCCCGCTATTCACTGATGTTTTCAGACTTCCCACGAGCAGATGTTTCCTATTAGCCATAAGGGCTGACAAGGTACAGGCCTGGAGTGGAGCCTCCTTTGGCAGGTAATTTTGACAAGGCACAGAGGGCGAGAGTCGGGGTGTCTCTGATGGGTTTCCGGTCCTGTTATCAGGCCTTGCGTGGCACTCCCTCCCTCCCTCCCTCCCTCCCGCCAGACAGCCCTGCTGTTGTCTGTAGATCAAGTCCATTTCTGAGACACAAAGGGAATTGCTGGACATGCGGGGAGGCAGCTCTGTCTGGTGCGTTTCTTCAGGTAAGAGGTGCCAGCAGATGCGTCACAGATCTGCATTTGTCTTCTCCGTGGGGGAGACCAGACAGATGTGAGAAAGTTCCCTTAGGTGCTTGGAGAAAGCAGGTGTTGGAGCATTAGAGTTGCCTTTTCCTCCTTGCAACGTGGAGAGAGTAGGATTTAATGCTCATTCATTCATTCATTCATTCATTCATTCATTCATTCATTCATTCATTCATTCATTCATTCATGGATTTTACATCCTGCCCTTCACCCAAGGGTCCCTGGGTATGTCATTCCAATGGAATGACAAAGTGCAAAAAGCAACCTAAAATACATTTAAAATATAACCATCACCCCTCCCTCCTTGCCAGGAAAACACTCAGGGTGCATTCCCATTCAAAATTTAAAGAACTTTGAAATCATTTTGAGAACTCAGCGTTCCCAAAGTTTTAAAAGAATTCAGGGATTAAAGGTCCTGAAACACAGATTACCTATATTCGAATCAAAAGAAGTCTCACTGCTGGATCTAGAAATACTGCACACTATTTAGCAAATGGGAATGCAAGCGTGTTTTTGGGGGAGGGAACCATGCCTTAGTGGTGTTCTCCTCAGTTTCCCCTGATCCAATGAGAAGGCGTGATTTGCTGTGGTTCCCTCTTCCCTGGCTCTTCATTATGGGCTAAGGAAATTGGGCTGCCTGAAAGAGAGGGGGAGGTGATAAATGAACAGAGATAGATCAGACCACAATGTAACAAAGAGATCAGACCATAGTGGGGAGTGAGTCAAAGGGTGCTTCCACACTGGACCTCCGAAATACAGATCTATTAGATCTGTATTTTGGAAATCCGTAGTAAGTAGATCCGTATCTAGTAGATACGGATCTACTATGACCCCTTCCATCCACACACGTGACGGAAGGATGGATTTAGATCTGGATTTGAGGTGGGTGCAGTGCGGAAGCACAACAGCACCCATGTCAAATCTGTGCTCTGAAGGCCCTCCCCTTGCCTGCCATGACTGGATTCTCCAGAGCAAGCATGGCGAGCCGGGGCCTCTGAACTTGGGGATCCCCCTTGCCCCAGAAGCTGCAGATCATGGCTTCTGGAGCCAGGGGGGGCTTCACCTACCCCCCTATCCTACCCCAAGGGAAGCGCAAATGTTCCCCTCCTTACCCTCAAGCAGCCAGGCCGATTCTGGTTAGATAGATAGATAGACGGACGGACGGGCGGGCGGGCGGGCGGGCGGGCGGGCGGGCGGACGGACGGACGGACGGACGGACGGACAGATAGATAGATAGATAGATAGATAGATAGATAGATAGATAGATAGATAGATAGATAGATAGATAGATAGATCATATATATATATATATCTGAGACCATCAAGTTCACCATTTCCTGTATTTAGGAGGGCTGGTCTATGGTCACACCTTCACTTTTAATCCTTCTTCAGTCGGTCTTTGGACCCCACAGCTCACATTTTTTTCAGTTAGGATGGGAACAGAAAGGTGGGAGCAAAGTGACCCAAACTGAATATGAACTGAGCAAGGATGATCAGGTATTGGGTGTGGCCAGAGTTAATGTGTTTGGGGTCCCATTTCTTAATAAGATGGACTATTTCAGGAAGGTGTGACCACGGTTAGAAAATACAGTGATAGAGGGGAAGACTGGGAGAAAGCTCCTGGTCTACCGTGTTCTTAAGAGCACTTAGAGCAGGCAACTTTCTTAAGTGTCTGGTGAGTCTCACTCCTTGAGTGTCTGGATCCTACCATAGTCAGAGAGCATTTTCCAAATGCTAAAAGAACATCTGGAATTATGCATTCAAAAATCACAGTTGTGGATGCCGCAGGGTTTGGAACTCCATCAATGAAAGGGAATGCTATTCACTGGCTTTTTCGGGGGAAATGCTTGATGATTCCTGCTCTGGCTAATTAAACTGTTTAATAAAGTGATCAGCCTGACAAGTTGTTCTGATCTCTGTACAATAAGCATGAAACCTAATATTTAGTGCCTGCTGCTTTGAACTTGGCTTTGTATTTTTCTTCTGTCATGTGCAATAGAAAAAAGTCTTCCTCAACAACAGTGCAGCTCTCTTCTGGGACACAGGAAACTCCCACATGTAAATGGGGATGGGGGAGAACATGTTAAAGTGGGCTGAAAGTTGTGTTCAGCTGCATGTCCTCTATTTCCAAAATGATTTTTTTTTTTGAGAAATGTCTTTTGCAAGAACTATGAATTAATAGAGGCAAATACAGAAAGCCTACACTTCTAACTAGTGAGACAATTTGGTCTAGTGGTTAAAAAAGCCAGACTGCTTGGGGACACTCCAAGGCGAATTTAGGTTCACTTCAGAGTATATAGTGCATGGGGACAAGCCCTCTGTATTATATATTTACCTCCACATTAGGCAACACTTACCTTGGCTATAAGTCCTACTCATTGGTTGGACCCTCAGTGGGAAATCCCACCTCTTTGCTTATGTAGTTTTCTACCCACCTGGCTCAAAAGAAGAGACATGTTCAGAGCTACAGATTCCCAAGTACTGAAAAGGCTTACTTTCGGAGGCTTCAAGATGAAGTAAGGTGAATAAAGAGAAGGGGAAAAGTCTGTTGTTACAGACTCAAATTTGCCCAGAGGGTGACTCTTCTAGTGTGTCTGATAACATCCCAAGTTAAATGCTTTCCCTTTTCTCTACAAGCCTTTTTTCGTTTCTGCTTGCCACCCTAGAAGCCTGTTGATGGAAACGAAGTCAGACACGCCATAACCCAATGTTTTCTGGAAATATTAGCATTCTGGTGACCCAGAAAAATGCCATGTTTGTGTAGTATCAGTTACACAGCCTCCCAGCTCCGTGATTGATAGTAGCTCTTGTATGGCCACCAGACAGTTGGAAATCATTAGCAGTGTCACAGATGGAGCTCTCGTGAATAATCTTTCTCTCCGTTTTCTTTCTTAGATTTATTATTTTATTATGAGAAAGGCTGGGTCACTGGAGACGCTGCTTCCAGAGGTCTGGCTGACAGGAGCTGTGCACAGAAGACGTTCTCTGAACTCACCTGTCATCTCTGCTATTCCATGCAGAAGCCAAAGACGGACTTGCTGTTTGCCAGATTTCATAAATCAGCCAGACAATTGCACAAGCCACCTTGAGTCCAAATGGATTCATGTGCTCTAGGGATGAGCATGGATATTTGTAACGTTTGTTATTTATGCAAATTCAGATGAATTGGGATATTTGTACATGAATCGAATTTTATGATATTTGTACATTGACATTTGTATGAATACGAATGTTTCTGGACATTTGTACAAGTAATTCGGACATTAGTTAAACTGGAGAGGTGGGAAAACAGCTCTGGATCTGCAACAGATCCAGAATGCTTCTGAAATGGATCGAGAGCAGATTAAAAGTGGATCCAGGTTGAGTTTGAGGCTTTCAGAGCAGATTTATTAAGGGATACATATCGGCTACATATCAGATACATATGTGTTTGTTATCAGATATTCATATTCATATTGAATAGAATCCCACCACATTCGAAGGGGATCTATTTATACAAATAAGGATTTTCTAAAATTCTATTTGTTACAAACTGAATGTCAAAAAACCCATTAATGCGCATCCCTTATGTGCTCTGATTTTATTGAATAGATTCACTGTCTATTCTAAATCTGATATTACTTATGATTGGTGTGACTGAGACCTTTTGACTAAATTAGATATTTCTTGGATGAGTCTATTCAGTTATCTATTAAATAGATTATTATTGGTGTTATTTCTTGGGCTACTGAGATTGAGGCCAGTGCCTTTGATTTCATCATCTCTGGAAGCCAACATTTTTTTCCTCCCAAAACACAAGTTGCAGCCAAGACTAACTACTAATGGGAAAATTATAAATAAACATGCTCCAGCACAAGGCGCTCAACCTGGTCAGAACTTCTGAGAAAGTCCACATGGCCGCTGAGTCAGAGGGAATTGATCCTAAGTGTTATCCCGTTAGACCAGGGAGGAAGAAAGAGACCAGGATGGAATGGGAGAGTGGAATTAACATGAGAAATTCCCAGATAATTTATCAGTGTTCATGTTCCCTAAGTGATCTTGAGCGTAGCTTGCTGAGGCTAAAAGCCCTGGAACAGAAGCCTGAATATCAAAACAGAAGCCTTGATCAAATCTTCATTCTAAACAGCTTTCTGTCACAAGGGATTTGTTGTCTTTCTCACTACAACAATAGCTTTGATACAGAGCATTCATTTGTCAGAGCACGCCTGGGAACTTCATATCTCTGGCCTGGTGTTGCGTCCACACTCATGGCTGTTATTAAGAGTGTTTGTATTTAACTCTCCTCCCATCATAGAGTTGGAAGGGACCTCTAGGGTTAACCCCACCTCCATTAACTACTTCAGTATTTTGGCTGCTTATGTACTCAGGTGGCAGAGGTCCAAGGATGGACCAGAGCCCTTGTTCCAGCACTAGAGATGGTGGCACACTGTCTACTCTGAGGATGGGGGATAAATGTCCCTGTCCTTTAAAATGCCCTCCTGTCCCCATTAAGCATTGTACAGGATCTAGGTAATGTGCCCCAGCTATCTCCATCCTTCCATAGGGCAATGGCATGGGCATCTTAGTGTGGAAGGTACCTGCAGAGTGAGTATCCTGCTGTGCAGGTGACCTCCAAGGAATGTTATGCACCAAAGTGGCATTCCAGCATGCAGATGTACTTTGGCATTATTTCTACCCTGCTTTTCTCACCTATTTAAGGGAACTCGAAGCAGCTAATGAACCTTCTGTTCTTCTTCCCACAACAGACACCCTGTGAGGTAGGTGAGGTTGTAAGAGCTCAGAAAGGGAGCTGTGACTGACCACAGAAGAACAAGAGGAGAGGGAGGTGGCTTTTCTACGCTGCTTTTCTCTCCCATCTAAGGGGACTCAAAGCGGCTGACAAACCTGTTCTTCTCCCCTCAACAGAACACCCTGTGAGGTAGGTGAGGCTGTGAGAGCTCAGTAGAAACTGTGACTAGCCCAAGGTCACCTAGCTGGCTTCATGGGGGAAGACGGAATCAAACCCAGAGCTCCCAGATAAACGTCTGGCTCCTTAACCACTAGACCAAAGAAGAAGAATTTGGGAAAGAGAGACCAAGCCAGGTCTTGGCCATCAGAAAAGAAAGGAGGGGGAGAAAGGCAATGTGTATGAATGGACTGGAAGTTATTTTTCTTTTAAACCCTTCTTTTTTTAGTAAACAAAGCCAAGGAGAGAATTTCCCATCCAGAGCAGGCATCTTTTTGGAATTTAGCTGGCAGTAATCTTTTATAGTTTCTCCCTGCTATATTTATCCTTTCAGCAGCCCCCAAGGCGGCCAGCTTTCTCATCTGTGAATCAATCTAAAGTGGGTGGAGGGTGAGTGAGGTTCATGGGGACATTTCTGGGCCTCTTGTTTAAGGGAAAGAGCAGAATGATCCTTGAGTCCAGCAGTACGTGACAGTTTTGTAGGTGGATGATGTCAAGATCCATCTGGGAATTCGCTGGAGCCAAATTCACCCACTCAGATGTTTTGCAGAGACGGCTTAGCACATTTAGCACACAGAAGGGGCCCTTGACCTGAGAACTGCGTCCATTTTTCCTCTGATTTCTTGTTCTGTTGTTTTAGGAAATGCACTGTACATGAGGACTGGATAGTTTGCCTTGGCTAAACTAAGTCAACCAAAGTGTATCTTATAAATATCTGACTTGGAGGCACAAGCACTGCCTGTTGTAGATGTGACTAAGCCCAACAAAGGTCAGTTTGCTTAAGGTTTTAGCCTGCAAATCTGTTCCTTTGCTCCCGAGAAACCCTAAGGAGATTCAGGTTGCATTTACACCTCCTACTAGAGATTTACCCAGACAGTCAAAGAGCTGTTTGCTTGGAGTTATGCAGGTTGGTTTGAATTCAAACTTCCAGGCTCAGTTGAACAACCCAAAAAACCCTATTTTTTTCTTTTAAAAGTGCCATTTCAAAGAACACAATAGCATCAAAAACAAACACATTTGATTTGAAGTAAGTGTGTGTGTGTGTGTGTTGTCATGTGCTTCCACCAGAGCGCCCTAGTTCGGTTTGATTCAGATCACAAACCTGGGAATGGCTTGGTTTGATTTCAAACTGGTTTGAACCCACTTTGAATGTCACCGGTTCATGTTCAAATGGGTTCAGCCCAAGTGGGGATTTTCTTGCATTCAATTCATAGGGAATCAATGTAAGAAAATTCATATAAATTTGAATAGATCCCCTTCGAATGTGGCAGGATTCTATTCAATACAAATGCATTTTAATAGATTCATATGAAAATCCAATATGATTGCAAACATTTCTGATACATATTTGATACGTACCCTGTAACATATCCACTCTGAATCCACTTTGAATCCATTCTCAGTCTGGCTGTTGCAGTTGTAACTGGCGCAGCCACTTTCCCATCTTTGTCAATGTACAACTGTCCTAATATTTGATTCATAGATGAATGTTGTGAATATTTCTGGACATCACTACTTCCCAGGTTTGGATGGACCGGTTGCCATATTAGCAGCTCCAGAAATGAAAAAGCCTGAAAGAAATATCTGAGACACCTTAGCACTCCTTCAAAGAGATGTGCATGAATATTCATAGCACTCATTATTTGTACGAATTCAGATGAATTTGAATGTTAACGGCATTCATAGGGTGTTTTTCCACTGTCACTAAAAGTACCCATTAAGTACCCATTAATGGTTACGTAATGGCATTTTTGTACCCATTAATGGGTACTTCTAGTGACAGTGGACAAACACCCATACGTTAATATTCATACAAATATGAATGTTTTGGAACATTCGTGCAAATAGTTCATACAATTGTTAAACTGGGGATATGTATTGGATATGTATTGATATGTATGCATCCATATAGGATACACATCCAGTATGTATCCAATACCTATGCGGTATAGGACACGTATCTGATATGTATGTGATTGTATAGGATCCGTATGAAGGATCTGTATACTGGATCTGTAAGCATTAGTATTGAATGTGGTAGGATTCTATTTGATACAAATGTATTCATATGAACTCGTATGGATGTATATGTATTCCATATGTATCTGATACATATCTGATATGTATCCAGAACTATCCGATACATATCCTGTAACATATCCACTCTGGAAGCATCAAATCCACCCTGAATCCACTTTGAACCCGTTCTCATGTCAAATGCACTCTGGATCCATTGCAGAAGTGGCTGGTGCCTCTGCTTTCCCACCTCCCAGTTTCACAAATGTTCCGAAGAGTCATATGAATGTTCCAAAACTTTCTTACAAATACGAATGTCAATGTACGAATGTCGTAACTTTCGATTTGTGTACAAATATGCAAATTCATACAAATTTGTACGCATATTGGATGTTATGAATATTTGCACACATTATTCTCTGGAGGAAAAATGTGACCTGCTAACTCAGTGGTTTCCCTTTGGCATTTCCATGTGCTCTGCATTCCACTTTCCATCTGATGCTTTTCACAGCTAAGGCCTTGAAATGTGGAAAAGGGTTAAGATGAAAAAGGTTTAAAACTTATTTAAAGAACTGCACATTCAGAAATGATACAGCTTCTTGGTTTTTTCTTTTCAATGTGAGTGTTTAAGTAGATAATTCATTGCGGAAGAATCGGATGCCATCTGTTTGCCTGATTTTTAAGCATAACAAGAGATTGCCTTTTATTCTGTTTTGTTGCAAACTCAGCAAATGCTTGAGCTGAGTCTATTCCTGAGCTCTTGATCCTCTGTGTATGTTTGATTGATAGAATGCCTTCCTGAATAGCTTTGGAAATTTATTTGCAAAAGAAATTCTCCAGCCACCAGAATGAGAGATAAGAAAGGCATGCAAACAAAGTTATGGGCAATATCTAGCCATTTCCACTGCAGGCATAAACTCAAGGGATCCACGCTCCTTGCCTCCATAACACAATCTATCCATCTCACCCTCTGCCATGCCTTCTGTCTTTCCTTGGAAGCTGAAGTTCAAATACTCCAGACACATAATGAGAAGACAGGATTCACTGGATTAAAAACCTGGTTCTGGGAAAGACAGAACATAAGAACATAAGAACATAAGAGAAGCCTTGCTGGATCAGGCCACAGCCCATCTAGTCCAGCATCCTGTCACACACAGTGGCCCACCAAATGCTCATGGGCATCTCAAGCAGAGACAAGGACAAACCTTCTCCTGCTCTCGAGTCCCAGCATATGGCCTTAGAAGCGCCCCAGTTCCTCCCACACACACACACACAGCCTGAAAGATGCATCTAGGCATTCGTTCTAGTAGCCATTGATACATCTGTCATCCATCTGGCTGAGGATGAGATAGACAGATTGAGTTATGGAGGCAAGGAGCTTGGGCAGACTCCGGGAAGCTGTGAAAGACAGAAAGGCCTGGAATGCTGTGGTCCATGGGGTCATGAAGAGCTGGGCACTTAAAGCTTTGGCACTTGTATGGGCTAGAATTAGGGATATGCATGAATATTCATTGCTTGTTATTCGTATGAATTTGGACATTCATGCATGAGTTGAATGTTATTATATCCGTATGCTAACATTCATACAAATAGTTTGGATGTTCATTAGATTGGGGGTGTCGAAAAACTGAGTGCTGGTCCCATCAGCAATGGATCCAGATTGCATTCAACATGGATCGACAGAGGATTAAAAGTGGATTCAGGTCAGATTTGACATTTTCAGAGCATGTATATGTTACGGATATGTATCAGATATTTATTCATTCATATCGTTCATCTTGGATACATATTGGATACGTATCCATTCATCTTGGATACATATCGAATATTCGTACGAATATGGACAAATAGATTTGTATCAAATAGAATTTTACCCCATTCAAATGTCATCTATTTGTACGAATACGGATTTTCAAACTTTCGATTCATGACGAATTGAATGTCAAAAATGCATTTGTGCGCGCCCCTAGCTAGATTAGTCCATTTGGCAGATATGAGACTTTCAGATCCACGTTTTCCCATAAAATCTCAATGGTTGTTAGATAGAAGCTTCTCTTGTTTCCAAGTTGTAACACTGGTACAACTCTCTCTGAAGGGAGGAAATTATATCATCCCTCAAGAATTGCCCAGTTCATGAATGGAGTTAAGGTATGTGGCATTCACCACGACCTTTGACACTGATCTAAAGTCACTAGGCATTTTGTCAATTACTTTCTGTCATCATTTTGGTCTCTTGGTCTTATCACTGTTCTAGAGGGCACATCAAGTGATCAGACTCTGTATAGAGAGGCCCAAAAATATTGGCATAGTTCAACCAGCCACTCTTGTGACCATGGCATTTCTAGCAAACACTGCCATATCCAGACATTGAAGCATACAAGTTCTATAGGCTTCCAAAAATAGCTGGTGAATGAGAAAGTTATTGAGGCTGTTGCATGCAAGTTGCTGCTCACATGTGCCTCTCAAAGAGACCGTGTGGGATAGAAGGCCTTTTGGTATCCGGGTTAGTCTGAAGATGTTTATGTAAAAAGAGGGAAGAAGCTTTCAATAAAGGGAATCCAGTCAAATGTCTTGGTTATCAGGGCAGGAAAGAACTAGAGATGTGTATGAATACCAGGTTTGGTTCTGCCCTTCTCCATGAAGCCAGCTGGGTGACCTTGAGCTAGTCACAGCTCTCCTCTGAGCTTTCACAGCCCCAACTGCCTCACAGGGTATCTATTGCAGGGAGAAGAATAGAAAGCTTTGTCAGCCGCTTTGAGTCCCCTTAGGTGGGTGAGCAAAGCAGGGTAGAAAAGCCAACTCTTCTTCTTCTTACACAAAGCCAGCTAGGTGATCTTGGAATACCCTGTGAGGTAGGGGTGGCTGTGAGAGCTCAAAGAGAGCTGTGACTTGCCCAAGGTCACCCAGCTGGCTTTGTGGAGGAATGTAGAATCAAACCCGGCATTCCCAGATAAGAGTCTGGCTCCCTAGCCGCTAGACCCTGAACTTGAGGGTTATTTCCCCTATATTTTGATAGTTTATTATATTGAATTGTATTATGTTCTTTTTGGGTGGGTGGAAAGTAAAGAAATCAGAGATTTGATCATAAGGGGACAGAATATAAATAAATGAAACAGGCTCTGATTCCACTGACCTGTCTAGGGAAAGGTCTTGGGTGTCATGTCTCCATTTTTGGTGGCCTGATGTACCCACTGGAGACTCTGACATCATCTCAAGGCTGCTGGAAGAAGGCACAACAATATAAAGTCTAGAGAAATGCCTTTCCCACTACTTTCCCAGGCATTTATGTGCACCAAATGTTGAACTACCCAGGACAGGATGTTCCATAGCGGTGCCACCCTTGGGCAACTCCCATGCTGCGCATGGAGACATCGCCACAGTTGCCCATTGTAAGTAGGGCACCCTGGTGTCTCAAAACACCTATGGACATGGATGCCGACATTGTTATGAGTAATCGCCTGCACTAGAGCTGAATAGGATCCCATGGGCTGATGAAAAGAAAAACAAAACAAAACATGAATTTGCATCAAGCATCAAAGTCCTTATTTGAATAATTCCCCAACTATTTGGCAGGCCCTTCAAAGGACAAAAGGCAGTGAGCAGAGAGAGGGGCCTATAAATAGGCAGCTTTCATCAGACACAAGTTAAAGCCAATGAATGGAAGTCCTGTATGTAAGGCAAATGAAAGACTGACATGGGACTTATTTATTTATATATTTTTTCAATAATAATAATAATAATAATAATAATAATAATAATAATAATAATAATAATAATAATAATAATAATAATAATAATAATAATAATAATAATAATAATAATAATAATAATAATAATAATTATTATTATTATTATTATTATTATTATTATTATTATTATTATTATTTTGCCATGGAATAACATTACGGACCTCAGGTGGGACTGTCCCCTTCAAATGTGGTAGGATTTCTATTTGATATGAAAGTTCAATCCCATACAAATCCCATATGAAGGTTCATGTGAAACTTTATACAAAAGTATGAAAACATTCAATTCGGATTCAAATGTCAGTCTTCAAAAGCGCCAACATTCAATTCAAATTCAAATGGCCAAATCTGCCCAAATTTGTACGAATTTTGAATGTTACATCCCTAATCTTGGGCTGTAATAACAAGCTGTAGAGGAAATTCGGAATTCTCTTAACATGGTGGGAGTTTCAGGCTCTCCAATAGGCCTCTTCCCATGTTTCAGGTTGCAGCAGCCATGTTGGGAATGGTGTCACAGAGGCTGAAAAAGAAATGTCCCAGCGACCGCAATCCCTGCCCTGCCTGAAGGTTGTGTAGATAGCTTCCTTGTCAAGTGGACCACCTAAGCCGTAACTCCCCCACACATGATGCCTTGGTGCGTGTGTGGAAGTGCCATGCCCATGTGACCCAAGTCTCTTAAACCACGTGCACTGTTTCACCAGTTTTGCTTAGAATGGCTTTAACAACGACAACAATAGCAACAAACAATAATCTGCCTCTGATCCATCATAATTGAATTGCTGACCTTCTAGCCCAAGTCAAAGAGATTTACAATTCATTCACCATGCGCTACCATATGTTCCTGAAATGGGCCAATTTGCTGTCTCTTCAGGGAATCTGTTGACTGTGTAAGTAAGTGGTGGTGGTGGGAATCTGGAGAAGATTATCCACTATGAAAATCCTAATCCCATTCTGAGTGCACAGAGGCCTTGGACAGCATTGTGGGTATCTCTAAGAATCATGCATAAAGCGCTTCTCCCCATGTGCCAGCGAAATCATAGATGAAGCACATTGCATAGTCTAAGAGTGCCACCTGTTGGTGATCATCATGAGCTGAACATTGTCCATGACCGGTTCTGAGGGCCTGACGCAGCCTATCCCATTTTCCAAAGAAACAATCCTTTGCTATTCCTTGACATAATTTCCCCACAGAGTTCATGCTTGGGGTATGATAATAGAACTCCAGGTCTGCAAAGCATTAAAGGGAGGACTCTGTCAGATATATGATCTAGGCAGGAATACAGCCCAGATGTATTATTACTGGGAGAAGAGCGTTGTCCTGCCCTCACACATTTTTAACCTGCTTGGGTTTTATTGGTATCTATCAGCACCTTCCTCTCTTATTCAGAATGATTTGGTTAATTTTGCTGCTTTTGACCTCTGAGACCTCAGAAATGGTAGGTGGCCGTATTTACTGAGATGAAGAGTTGGAGGCATTTGAAACCAACTTCCTGATCCATGACATTATCAAAAATCTTCTTTTCCCCCTTGTGGCCTGGGGTGAGTGATTTCAAAATTCTCATCTCACATCCAGTTTTCAGAGGAAACACTCTGATGTCATGAAGATAAAAAAATTAATGCTGTATTGCTTTGTGAGGAACACATAACCTCACCTATCTTTTTTGAGTTCCCTAGACTTTCCAAGCTGGGGCAGAGTTAACAACGATAATCATTAATATGTTAATATCATTAACAATGATAATCATTAATATGATTTTAATTTCTCCCAGGAACAAAATCTGCAAACAGAAGCTTGTCTTTTTGATAATTGGTTTTTCTCGTACTGGTCCTCTCTTGTTGATTTGCCATTTTGATCTCAGTTCTTAATTCTTTGAGTAATGACTTTGGGAACATTACTTAGAATTCTCCCAAAATGTTCTAGTTGTGTGTTCTCACTCTGTGAAATCAAATGGGCTATAAGGGTCTGAAATGGACTCAGGGGACTCATGTAATCCTAATGCAAAAAAGTAGGGTGCATGAATATTCGTAACTTTCAAAATTCAGCCAAATTTGGCCGAATTCAGACATTCAAACTTGAATCAAATGTTGCAATATTTGTATGCTAACATTTGAATGAATACAAATGTTTACTGACATTTGTACGAAGAGTTTAGACATTTCTTAAGCTGGGGAAACATATCAGATATGTATCTGTTTGTAGCAGATATGTATTGAACGTTTGCATGAATGCATACAAATAGATTAGTATAGAATAGAATTTTAATACATTCAAATGTGTTCTATTCATACTAATATGGATTTTTAAACATTTGTTTCATTTTGAATTGGATGCCCCCAAAACATATGTGCACATCCCTACGCTAGTCTAACTTGAATTCTGGTGCATACACTGATGCTCCATCCAGACATCACTTATTTTCCCCACTATATTTGGAAACTTTGGAGTAAAGCATGGATATTTTGAAACGTCCATTCTTTATTCTGGAATATCCAAGCATAGCAGAATGAGTAAGTGATGTCTGGCTGCAGTTTGCTTGGTGATTTGACATAGTAAAATTGTAGTTTCTCCTTAGTTATTGGTAGCAACAGCATCATGTTATATATCCCTCATCCTTACAGCCCGAAAAACTAACAAAATGTGACCAGGGATAAATGAGGAACATATTGCAATAGTCAAAGACTGAGAATTGGGGAGGAAAGAGCTCCCTCTCTTCCCCATTTTATTCCCCCCCCCTTTCAGCTGAGAGCAGGAAATCTTCCTAACAGCCAACCTGAGCCACTTGGAATCAATTACAGGCTAGGGAACATTGCCAAGTTTCATGCACAGTTTGTGGTGGGAAAGCATATATGTCCATGTGTGCGTGGAGGTCACATCCTTCCACTTTCCATATTGGACTATTACGAACATGTCTGAAGGCTTTGGGATTTGCCTACAGGGAAGGTAAACAAACGTGCACGCCACGGTGCGGTGTCTTGGATAAGTCAGCTGCAGCCAGGGAAAAATTAGGTTTACACAGAGCTTACAAGTTTCTGACTTGTACATGATTCATATGGTTTCTGTCAGGAGCACAGAAAGGCCTTATTAGTTGAGTCAGGGCTGGATTTACTTGAGCAATGGTCCTGTCTTCCTGGAAGCATGACCCCCATCTTGTGGCCCCCTGCACATGAAAAATGAAGCCAGTGAGTGTAGCTTCCCACTGAGGAGATCTTGGGTTTGGATCGCATCACCAGGGCATCCGGAACTAAAACCAGAGGGTCTTACATCTGCTGATGACTGCCGTGGGAGTACATCATCATTTCCCAGATGACTCCAAATTGTATTGTCCAGGGGAGGCCTGCAGATGTAGGGAAAGAAAGAAAGAAAGAAAGAAAGAAAGAAAGAAAGAAAGAAAGAAAGAAAGAAAGAAAGAAAGAAAGAAAGAAAGAAAAAGAAAAAGAGGCAGAGGCAGAGGAAAGCTGCAACTAACCCAAGGCCACCCAGATGGCTTCATGGAGGAAGAAAAAGGAGTTGGCTTTTCTACCCCGTTTTCCTCACCCATTTAACGGGGCTCAAAGCAGCTGACAAACCTTCTGTTCTTTTCCCCACAACAGACACCCTGTGAGGTAGGTGGGGCTGTGGGAGCTCAGAAGAAAGCTGTGACTAACCCAAGATCACCCAGCTGGCTTCATGGGGAGAGTCCATCTCCCTAAACACAAGACCAAACTGTCCTCTGAAAGTGGACTGAAGCTGGATCAAACCTTAGGTCTGACCACTGCTACCTTTCAGGACCATTCTTGCTGTAAGCAGAGCTTGAGTTTCATGTTCAGTTTTTCCTGTTTGGAAGTAAAATATGGGTCAGCTCATTAGGGTTGTGCACAATTATTATTATTTTTTTTTGACATTCTGTTTGAATCGAACCGAATACCCAAAAATCCAATTTGATTCAAATCTTTTAAATTCAAATTTAACAAGGTTCGATTCCTATTTGCTGAATTTGAATCAATTTGAGTTTTTTATTTCAATCTGCAGATATAAGTGTCAACATCATTTGTATGTGCACATACGCCTCTTCCCCACAACCGCACACATTTGTTTGCAACCCGTAGTTATCCCGTATGCAACCTGTGGGAAAGATGCTGATCTTCAAGTAGGCATTGTGTACAAACCTGTACAAATACGAAGTCCGGATAATTTGAACAAATAGATCCAAAGTTCAAAATTCGATTTGAATGTTTACATTTGAATTTCAAGGCATTCTATTCAAGTTCAAATGTCAAAATTAGGCACATTTGATTGGTTTTCGAATTCTTATGAATATTTCTGCACATCCCTACTGGTTAATAGTTCACTATATGAAGAACTGAGCTCTCTCTCTTTTACAGTAAAAGTGTTGCCAGTCAGTGCTCTTAAATAATTTCTATTTTTGGAACAGCCAAATTATGCTTGAACTTTTTTACATGTAAGAGAACTGGGTTCAAATGTAATTGCTTCCTCTTGCTCCCCCAGGCAGCCAAATTAGATATGTGAGGCAGAAAAAGGGGGGTAGATTTTAATGTAATGCTTGCTATGATATCATCTTTGCTCAAAAATCAGATCCTGCTGTCTTTTTTTTTTTGGGGGGGGGAGACCAAAACAAACCCTTTAGCTCCTTCTCTCTCTCTTTTTTTCTAACTCCATCCTGGTGACTTGTAAAACTGTTCCAAGCAATAACCTGCCTCCCCAGGGATACACAATGCAACATCTTGGATTACTTAGGAGATTTATTCCCCCCCCTTTTTTTTTTGAGGAGTTCAAACTCATATTTCATATGGTCCTTCAAGTTGTAAGGTTGAACTTGTCGTATCCCCTGCAGTGGGAAGGAGCACCCACGTTTTATTCATTATCTGTCCTCATCTGTGAAAACAAACACCTGCGAAACGTTGTACGTCCAAACGGGATCAACCGCACTTCGTTCGCCTTGACGCTTCCTTCTCCACTCAGATAAGGAAACGGAGCATAGAGCAGCCTCTCCGCTCCTCCAGATTGTTGAGGGATCTTCACCTTGTAAGAAGGTAGCCTCCTAAGCCCTAACACAAGCTGAGAAGATATCCCCTTTTTCCTCCGTAGGACCAAATTTCAACAACTGCTACTGCAACAACAGCAGCAAAGAAGGACTGGGAAACCTTGAAACATGCTGGGAATTGCTGCATAAAAATAAATTGATCTCTTTTTGGGAAAATGCCATGTCTCTGCAAAATTACCCTGAGCAATATTTAGACGTGAAATACAAAGAATGACTAATTGATGGATTGGTTGACAGGGTGTCACTGGCCTTGTTTTTCAACTCGCCTGGGTGACCGTGGGTTCTAAGCCTCTTTAAGCGGGAAGCCAGTTTGGTCTGGTGATTAGGGAGCCGGACTCTTATCTGGGAATACTGGGTTTGATTCCACCCTCCCCCATGAAGCCAGCTGGGTGACCTTGGGCTAGTCACAGCTCTTTTCTGAACTCTCACAGCCCCACCCACTTCACAGGGTGTCTGTTGTGAGGAGAAGAGCAGAAGGTTTGTCAGCCACTTTGAGTCCCCTTAAATGAGTGAGAAAAGCACGGTAGAAAAGCCAACTCCTCCTCCTCCTCCTTCCTCTTCTTCTTCTCCTTCTTCATCACTCCTTTACCCCAAGCAAAGTGATGAAAGAGTGGGGAAAACTACACTGGAGATTCTAGTAAATGCAATCCAAAGGACTCTGTTGCCTGTAGTTTTGAAATGCAAAGCGTCATAGCTGTGCAAGGAGGAAATGCTTTTCCTCCACCCCAAGTCTGCCTAACTTTTCTTTCTTTCTTTTTTAGAAACTAAAACAGTTATTCAACCAACATATAATATTCCCCAGAGCATGATCTGAGCTTGATAGCTTTCGGTGAGCTAATTTTTCAAAGGGAGTAAGTTGATATATCTGTATAAAAGACACATCTGCAGCCTAACTGCCATTAAGTGTGGGTGAATTATGGTCCCAGCTTGCAGATCACTTGAGTCTTAATGCTACAAGCACCTTAATTTTTTTCTTTCCGTCTTAATGAAGTTTTGACTAATTGCTTCCACATGATTGCTTAAAAATAAAATAAAAATCCTGACTGCTGCTACTTCAGCCCACACAGGGCTATGAATAATGAGTTACAAAATTGTAGCTTATTGATTGGTTTTGATTTAGTGTATGCACTGCAATAATCTTCATGTTTTCCCTGAGTTTAGGAATCCATTGGGTCACATTTCTTAAACATTCATTTCCTCTTTACAGGCACAGTGATCTCCACTGAATGTTAATCAATTGAAAAATACTGACAAGGTGGGTAGTTGACCAAAATGTGGCCAGGATACAGGCCATGGGCCTTATTCTGGATTCCATCCTGGAACAGGGACCTGCCACACTAAGACCTAGGGTTGTGTATGAACATCGTACATTGATGTTCATATTCGTATGAATGTTTGGAACATCGTGAACCTGGGTGGTGAGAAAGCAGCTGCCCCAGTCGTATCTGCAACGGACCCAGAATGTATTCAACATGGATTGAGAGTGGATTTAAAGTGGATTCAGGGCAGATTTGACGCTTTCAGAGTGGATATGTTATAGGATACGTATTGGATCCATATCGGATATGTATGCGTTTGTATCAGATACTCATACAAATTTGTACAAATGCATTCATATTGAATAAAATCCTACCACGTGGGTATTGATTTATAATGTTATGTTATTATAATTTTTGTAATTTTAAATTCTGTTCCATCCCTTGGTGGAAGGGGCATTATAAATAAATGTTGTTGTTGTTGTTATCTATTTGAATGGATATGAATTTTCTTACATTAGATATGAATCAAATGCAAACAACAACAACAACAAAACATCTGTGCACATCCCTACTAGATCACATCCAGATGTGGCAAGACTGTGATCACGTGAAGCAAGAAAGAATCTCTGAAGATGCTCCCAGATGGCTTTAACAGTGGTTGGTTCTTACCACGCTGTGGCCCTGATCAGTGGGTCTGAATCACGCAATCCCTTCTGGTTTTCTGGACTGGAAGACTGCCATCTACGTGGTGATGGCTGTTGCATCTCAGCCCCAAACCAGTGCCAAAGCCTGAAGAAGCTTTGGCACTGTCCTCCAGGGACTCTAACAGCTAGGAACGGCTGGGCATACCACTGTGGTCTGGACTGGTCCCTTATAGTAATGGTCATCCAAACCAGGAGCTTCCTGGTACAAGCAGGTGGACGGGTCTTCTGTAGTCCTCACCAGTGTGAGGACAAACCAGGTCCTGAAGATACCACAAGGTGGTCAGATCCATAATAGGGATGTCGTTTGAATAGATCCCCTTCGAATGTGGTAGGATTCCATTAGATATGAATGTATTTGTACAAATTCTTATGAATATCTGATACAAATGCATTCTTATCCTGCATATCGGCCATGCATATGGATACCATACAAACTCACGCATATCGGATACGTATCCTATACTAATGCATACGTATCAATATGTATCCCCAGTTTAATGTTACAAAACATTCGTATTCATTTGAATATTAATGTAAGAATGTTGTAACACTCAGTTTGTGTATGAATGTCCGAATTTGCCTGAATTCGTTTGAATAACTAATGTTACAAATATTCCTGCACACCCCTAATTCCTAATAAAAGTAAGTGCAGAATTCCCTACGAAGAATGCTTCCCTAATATGCTTCCTGCTTTAAAAATAAAAAATTATCTAGCATACGTTTTTTATCTACAGAGGGCCAAAAAATATGGGTTTGAGGAGTAAAGTTCCAAGTGGTTCTGCCAAAATACTGCATAGTATTGACAC
This sequence comes from Aspidoscelis tigris stejnegeri, assembly GCA_023333525.1. NCBI lineage: Eukaryota > Metazoa > Chordata > Lepidosauria > Squamata > Teiidae > Aspidoscelis > Aspidoscelis tigris. The sequence continues at coordinate 24,001,551 of JALMGA010000011.1, forward strand.
ATAAGTCTGTGGATCATTGGGAAACAACCTTTGGGCCTTTACTATTTATTAAACGTGCCGAGGGCCGAGCTTCTAGTTTCTCTGAAAACAATTGAGATGCATCAGCTTTAAAGAGCATCTCCTGTAACAGAAAGGGTGGAGAGAAACCGATTCCATTTTCACACATCTGTATGTGGGTGGGTGGTTTCGTTTTAAGTCAAATGGCTCTCTGTATGCATAACCTTTGCCTTCTGGTAGCCTAAGGGGGGAAAGAATTGGCAGATGCTCCACCATTTCACACTAGAGTAAGTATACTCAAAAGAACGGAGCCTCTAGCTGTAGCAGCTATACAGGAAATGCCGGAGGAAAAAAATCCCTGGGAGGATTTGCTTCATTCAGAATTTCATTTGCTGCATGTATTGTGTATATACAACCAAGGAACTGTGTACATTTTTATTATCTGTGAATCACATAATTCATTAGCTCATTCATAAATTTTCCACTTTGCTCTCCTCTTCAGTTTGACAACTCAGGAGATGATAGATAGATAGATAGATAGATAGATAGATAGATAGATAGATAGATAGATAGATAGATAGATAGATAGATAGATAGATAGATAGATAGATAGATAGATAGATAGATAGATAGATAGACAGACAGACAGACAGACAGACGGACGGACGGACGGACGGACGGACGGACGGACGGCACATCTGAATTGTGGCACTGCTTTCTTGGATGGATGGTGAATTCTGGCACCACTGATTTTGGCCCTAAGGCAGGCTCCAGACACTGGATCCTACTGTGAAGCACAGTAAAAAAATTGCAATGATACTAGTTTTACCTAGTGTCAGCCTCCTGTTTACGCACCTGTTACATGTCTCTTCACAGCTGGGTAAGTTTCATTCCCCAGTTTCAGTATTTGTAGTTGGGAGAAACAGACAATGGTCCCAGAAGCAGGACATTTCCTGGTGGTGCAGGAGAAGAACAGGAGAGTAAGTGATGTCACAGTCCATATTCCAAATCTACAGCACTATTCTTCTACCCACAACAGATGCCCTGTGAGGTAGGTGGGGCTGTGAGAACTCAGAAGACAGCTGTGACTTATCCAAGGTCACCCAGCTGGCTTCATGGAGGAGGGCAGAATCAAACCCAGCATTCCCAGATCAGAGTCTGGCTCCCTAACCACTAGACCAAACTGGTCCACTGTTGGCCAGTGCCTCTGAGATAGAACCTTAACTATTCAACAGTCATACTAGGCAACTTCTGATGTTTCTAAGTGATCGATCCGTATGAGTTCTCTTTATTCTTACATCCATGATCCAGAGCTTGGTGCAGCTTTTTTTAAAAAAATGAACCAACAAACTGAATAAGTAAACAAACAAACAAACAAACAAATATTGTTCTGGGACTGGTTCAAATTAAGCCCACCATTCGGGGGGGGGGAGCTCAAGATTTCTCCAGCCGAGCTGAGGAACTGATCTTGAAGGACCTCCTTCCCAACAGGTCATAGATGGGGAAAAATTGCAGTTCGTGCTGCAGCAACCTTTGTTTTCTCAAACCCCGGAGGGGTGGCAAGGCACCAGCAGGGCGTTCAAGTTACCCCATGCTTTTCCCATGGCTGTTGAGCTAAGCTTCCTCCTTGTATGTTTCCTCTCCACCACGGTGAAATCTGATTCTCCTTTTACACTCCGATAGACTCTTGTGCAAACACACTGAAACATTTAACAAGGACCTGGCTGCTGACCTTCGGCGACCCGTCTTGCTTTGACATGCGCCCTCCTCCCAGGATCATACTCTGTCCTACACGCTCGTCTTCCAAACTGTAGCACTAATGAGAATAATATTTATGGCTGAGAAACCAGCCCAATAAATATTGCACCTTATTATATGCGCGTAGATGGCTGCTGCATTTGTTGTTGACCTACAGGCACTGTGGTAGGCATGAAAGGAAATGGCTCCCTTTTGGTTTGTGAAGGAATCCTGACAAGCAGTAAGTTTAAAACGGTGGTGAGCTGTGAGTGTGTGTGTCCATGTGCATGCATGTATGCTTGTAAGTTGCAAGCAGAAATTTCACTTCCGTCAGAGCAGGAGAAGTTTGTTAACAATATATTCCAGTAAGCCATTGGACGGCTGCAAAAATGCCACAGCAGAGAATTGTGGGGATGAACATGGGGGAGCAGACAGTCCACAAGTGAGAGTTTTTAGATGTGGGGTTTTTTGCATTCAATTTGTAACGAATTGAATGTAGGAAATTTTGTATTTGTTTGAATAGATCCCCTTTAAATGTGGTAGGATTCTATTCAATACAAATGTATTCATACAAAGTTGTATGACTATCCTATACAAATGCATACATATCTGATGCATATCTGATAGTTGTCCCATAACATAGCCACCCTAAAAGCATCAAATCTGTCCTGAATCCACTTTGAATCCCGCTTACCCTTACCCTTCCTTCCTTTTATTTGTTTTTATTTCTATTGCATTTTGAAATGGTCATATGACTAGTTAAATAAGCTTTTATTACTTACTTACACTCTCAAACCATGTTGAATGCACTCTGCATCTGTTCCAGATGCAACTGCTGAAGCTGCTTCCCCGCCTCCCCAGGTTCACGAACGTTCCAAAGCATTTGTACGAATATGAATGTTAAAGTACGAATGTACGGACATCAAATGTTACAAATATTCATGCACACATTCCTATTTAGCTGTGATTTATTTGTAGAAGCATGGCTAGAGCCTCAAAAAGTGTTACTGGGACATACCCTTTGCCAAAGCCTCTGGATCTTATTGAAGTTGTTGCAATGGGCTTGTGGCATGGATGGCAGCAGAGCTGGAGCCAAAATGGAATGGCTGAAGACCAGAAGCAACGCCATGGGCATCTCTGCTGCCCTTCATTTCCTCCCCAGAAGCCTTAATTGCTGTGTTCACACCTGAATTTTCATCCAGCCTTAGTCCACTTTCAGAGAAAAAGAACATACCAATAGAACATCAAGCTGGTCTCCTTTGGGCTTATCTAACCCAGAAAATCCACCTTTGGGTTAGATAATGTAGAAGGAAAATGGTGAGGCACTTTTCCAGTGTGTTCTCTCAATCCAAATGTGGACTGAAGCTGGATTAAAATTTCTGAGTGTAAGTAGCCGATGTGTTGAAAATCTATTGAACAGAGAAAGAGAAGCCGAGTGGGAAGAATGGATGTGTTTGCCCCAAGATCTCTTGATACCTAGAAGGTGCCTCACCAGAACACCATCCGTATATGACACTGTGTTGCAGTTGGCACTTGAATGATAAGGCAGAGCTCTCAGTCCAGCCCATTAGCAGGGCAGATCCAGGGTGCTCCCCAGCTGCCATCAGAAATCTCAATGTTCCTAGAAGAACAAGAGGAGGAGGAGGAGGAAGAGTTGGCATTTCTACCCCACTTTTCTCACCCATTTAAGGGGACTCAAACCTGCTGACAAACCTTGTATCCTTCTCTCCACAACAGACATCCTGTGACGTAGGTGAGGCTGTGAGAGCTCAGAAGAGAGCTGTGATCCACCCAAGGTCACCCAGCTGGCTTCATGGAGGAGGGCAGATTCAAACCCAGTATTCCCAGATAACAGTCCGGCTCCCTAGCTACTAAACTGGTTCTAGAAGGGAACACAGCCAATACCTGCACCCCATTTCCTGAGTTCCATCCTGATTATCTCCCCACCCCCCTTCTGCCTTCCAAAGACCTCACTGGCATGATATTAAATTTCAGAGCTACTAATACATAACGTGGGTTATGAAACCCCTCAGCCAGGCTTTCTCAAGCCACTGAACAAATTACAACACATTTCCATCACGCACGTGACCCTGGAGATAGGAGGTGAGGAAACCTGGGACTCTCTTAGCCATGTGTTGCCCTCCTTGGAGTTCCTAAGCTCAAGAGGTCCCCAACGGGTCAGTTTCAAGGTCTGAGTGAGGCCTCCGTCTACCTGGGGAAAGCCCCATGCAGGATTGATTATGGGCCAGGAAGTTGGATCCGACATGGCCGACACTTTGCGTGCCCCCCCCCTCGCTTCCTGGCTCCTAGACGATGAGAATAAAGATATTGCGTTCCCAGTGGCATTGACATTTTTATACCTTTTATTGAAAGGAGGAAGCAGTGGGGTTCCTTTGGGAAGCAGGTCTGTGAGGCAGAGGGAGCACACAGCTCGCTTGAAGCATATTCCAAGAAGAAACAGGTATTGTGAGCCTGAAGTTGCACGGGGAAGGGGACTTGTTTACTTTGAGCGAGCCAAGTGGATTCCCCCTCTTCCAGCACAGAAGCCAAGAGTGAAGGAAGGGGAGACAAGAGCGAGGCAGGAAAATGACATTTGCAGAGAGAAATGGGCTCTAGGGCTTGATCCTAATAATATGTTCTAGGGATCTATTTGTAATGTTTGCTATCCGTATTAACTTGTACATTTGTACCTGAATTGAATGTTAGGACACTCATACGAATAGTTTCGACATTCATAATGTTATGGGATACATATCTGATGCGTATCCAATACATATGGGCTCATGTCAGATATGTATCGGATACGTATTAGGTTGTGTTGGATATCTATTCATTTGTATCAGATACATATCAGATGCGTATGTGTTCATATCAGACATTTGTATCGATTAGAATCCTACCACATTTGAAGGGGATCTATTCAAACAAGTACAAATTTTCTAACATTTGATGTGTTATGAATATAATGCCCCAAACCCTATTTTTGCACACCCCTAATATTTCGGGTGGGGAAAGGGTGCTGTTTTGACACAGCATGAGGTACATGTGTTTTTCTTTTTCTTTGGGGGGGGGGAGACAGAAGGGAAAGAGAAAGGAATATGCAGTTTGTGGAAGGTAAGTATCTACCACGAGTGTGTAGGATTCACATGACTCTGCTATGCCAGGTGTGCTGGCAGGTGTTTTGTCTGCCCTGACCTGTACTCATACAGCCTTCGTGCCTCCATGGGCACTTGCCTGGTCTTCCTTCTCTGAATCCTTTCTGGACTTACCTCTAATCTGGTTTAAGAAGGCTCCTAGTCTGGATCCTGGGCCTCCTCACCTGCAGGCAATGAGGATCAAGGAGGTCCAACCCCCTCCATCCTTCTGTCTACCCTGGATGGAGCCTGATTTGGATTAAGAGGCCTCTGATCCAGATCTACGGTGAATTCATTTAATTGGGTCCATAAAAGGACCAAGATCCTTGTTCTGGGACTTTTGGGGGAGTGCGTTTCAACAATGCACCACAGCCACCATCAAAAAGCACCCCCATAGCCTGCAAGGTAGGGATGTGCACAGATATTTGAAATATTCAAAATTCTACCAAATTCATTTGAATTCGGGTATTTGAATTCAAATCAAGTGTATACTTCCAAATTTAAACATTTGAACAAATTTCAAATCTTTCAAATCATTCATACGAATACGTACGCATTACATATGTATCCGCATACATCATGTTTGAATATTCAATTTGAATTGAATCAACTGTTAAAAATTGCATTTGTGCACATTGCTAGTGCAAGGTCAAGAATCTTTGTCCTAGGTGGCTGTGAAGCTCAAGCAAATGGCGCTGGTCAGGACCTTGGTTTGCCCAAGTGTAAGGACCTATGAGATTAGATCACCTGTAGCCAAAGAGCCGTTTGTTAAAGGATGCTTTGAATTGTGTCCCTTCATACAGTGAGGTCAGAGATGAAATCGAGGGCCATACGTAGCTCTTCCCAGATTTATGCTTTTGTGATGATGAACAGGACAATAATGCTGATGATCAGGACAATGATTAGATTTATGGCTCATTTTCCCCTACTCTTAGTTGGTGCAAGTGACTGTTACTCAAAATATCAATTTACAGAGCAAAACAAACAAACCCACCAAGAGTAAACATGAAGAGAAACATTGATCAAAAAATTAACCGTCCCCATGCACAGGCTTGGCTCGGACCAAATTGCTCACATGGTGAGAACAGTTTTTTCCAGGACCAGATTTGCTCCTGGTTTGGTCTCGGTTTGGGTGATTTGGTCCGAGAAAACTGGACCAAATAAAAAATGCATGGGGATGGCCCCTCCTGAGTCCGATTTATTTTTGAGGCAAGACGTGCATGGGGACTGATAACCATGAATCCAAAATAAGTATGCAAAATGCACATTTTGCATTCTGCTTAACAGCTCTGTTCCTGAAATAAATTCCAATCTTTTAAATTTGACTAGCCTACTGTGCTAGGATCTCAGCCAAGCAGATGGCTTTACTCCAGGCATTTGGGTGACAGATCAAAGGGGACCCAGTTTATTTCCATGTCACACCTGATGCTGTCTGCTGTATTTAGAAAACATAATTTGATGCTTGCCATACATGTGGGCTTTCTTTCTCTCTCTCCCTCCCTCCCTTCTTCCTTCCTTCCTTATTTCCCTCCCTCCCTCCCTCCTTTCTTTCTTTCTTTCTCCCTCCCTCCCTCCTCTTTCTTTTTTCTTTCTTTCTTTTCCTCTCCCTCCCTCCCTCTCTCTGTCCCTCCTTCCTTTTTACACACATAGACATCCTTTCCATCTCCCTTGAAGTTCAAGTGTCTTGGTTCATGTATCTGACTTGAATCACTGTTCTGTCTCAGAAGAGTTCTTTTTGAGGTGCTTCCTGCTGAACAGGCAACAATTTCTAAAACACTTTATTACAAGGAGATATATCAAAAAGGGAAATTGAGGTTTGTTTTAAAAAATAGTGACATGTAACAAAAATATAGAAAATAATCCATATGCGTTTATTGCAACATTTATATTTTAAGCGGAAAAACAGATTCATATTATATTGTTAGGAAATCCCACAGGAAAAGTTTTATAACATTCAGCATTGGTTTAATAATGAATCTATCAGAGAAGAGATCAGTTATCTAGATATATTTCCAAGTGTTTTGTAATTTTCTCCCCCTCTTTGAATAATTGCAATAGTTACATATGAACTTAATAACACAAGAGGAGCCCTGCTGGATGAGGCCACAGCCCATCTAGTCCAGCATCCTGCCTCACACCATGGGCCTTCAATGGCTTCTGAGTAGCTCACCTGCTCTCGAATTCATTCTAGTAGGCATTGATATACCTCTCTCACATTGATACACCATCCATTGATACACCTTTCCTACACCTGGAAGGAATAATGTTACAGTGGTGATGACTTCTATGGCTGAAGTCAGAACCTTGTCGAGAACCAAGGATAGCAAGAAATATTGGCACAGATTATGTGCTGTTGCCACTTTACTTTCTGCAGCTGCTGAATCTTCAGCCTATCACTGTGCAAAGTGTTAAGATATCACTCTAGATCTTTTGGAATTGCACTATGGGAACCAATAACTTTTGACACAACTAGGCTTTCCTTTCCTATAGACCATCTCAATTTGCAGGTCGTCCCCCCCAATATAAATGTAGTAATAATCTCATATGTATTGATGGTCAGTGATCTGGAAACTATGTCCTATGAGGAACGATTGAAGGATCTAGGAATGTTTAGCAGAAGAGAAGTCTGAGAGGAGACATGGTTGTGGTCTTCAAGTATCTGAAGGGCTGCTACAGTGCAGAAGGATCATCCCTAATCTCACTTACACAAGAAGGGAGGACTAGAAACAACAGTATGAAACTTCAAGGGAGTCACAGATTAAATACTAGGGAAACCTTCCTGATAGTGACTGTGATCAGTCCATGGAATAGGTTGCCACTGGAGGTAGTGAGTTCTTGTTCATTGGAGGTTTTCAAGCAGAGGCTGGACAGACATCTGTCTGGGATGGTTTAGGGAATCCTGCATTGAGCAGGGGGTTGGACTCAATGACCCTAGAGGTTCCTTCCAATTCTATGATTCTATGATTCTTTTTATCTGCTGATAGGATGATGATGAATGATGTCAGCCAAAGTTTTGAGAGGGATGGCACTTTGACGGTCTCTTCCATTAGAGAAATTGTAGGATGGGATGCTTTCAAGAAGTAAATAAGATCCCTTGCGTGATATGCATGTCAGAGATGCTGGCTTGCATCCATGCCCAGCAACGGTTATGATGTTTTGGAGTTGTGATTTCTGCAGCCCTGTTTCCCCACCTTCTCTGGGAAAGACAGAGCATTTTCAGTTCTGGTGGTTTCATGCCCTTGAACGTGTTTCCCTGTCTCACACCTGCTCATGCTTGCAAACATTAGGATGGGCTTTAGAAAAAACACACTGCATTTCATTTGCCGTTTCGGAGCCTGCTGACCCTTTGCTTGCTGTCTCCTGGACAGTCGGATGAACCACCTCATCATCTTGCATTTGAGACAATCTGCTGTCCATTTCAGTGGCCTCAGGAACTTCTGGTTTGGAAGCAAACGACTCCCACCTGCCCGGGAGTGCAGAGAAACGTGCTGAAATGTCACCCAGGTTTCCATCTGCTGTTCCATATGGTTATCTGCCCATGATTAATGCACCAGGAAAGGAAAGAGAAGGTGCAAATGAGACCCAGAAGAATAAAAGCAGAGAGAAAGGGAAAGAAATGTGGAGAGAGGAACAAGCTGGGGGGAAGGCAAAAGGCAGGTGTGCCAATAAATTCTCTGCAATAAGCACATATGTGGACAAGTGCTCATGGAGCCAATTCCTCTACAGCCATTCGAGATAATTCAAAGGACGGGGCTTTTTATAGAAAGTGGACAATTTGGCTTATCAGGTTCAGACTTCCTGTAATGCAGACAGGGTCTGTTTCCAGTCTTGGTCAACTCAAATTCAGATTTGTGTTACTAGATTCTTCAAAGAATCTAGCCAGCCATCCTCAGAATTCAATATTAGTGGCCACTGGAGGAGATGACAGAGATGTCTAGGTAGCCAAAGGGAAGGGATGGATGCCAGGGGTGAGAACAGATAAATCTAGTGGTAGATGAAATACTAGAAGGTTGCAGTGCAAACCACATGTGAATATCAGCTTTTCTGAATATGGAGGACTGTGTGTGCATAAGCCAGCCCCCAACTCAGTGGTTCTCAACTTCCCTAATGCCGCGACCCCTTAATGAAGTTCCTCATGTTGTGGAGGCCCCCGACCACAGGGGCAGAGCAGCTGGGAGGTGGGAGGGAAGGGCAGCGGGAGATTTGTTGCGGCCCCTCTGAAAGGGTAGTTTGACCCCCAAAGGGGTCCCGACCTCCAGGTTGAGAACCACTGCCCCAACTGAACCATGATTTACAAGAAAGAAGGAAAGCCATCATGTTCTGAGCTACCTGGTGAGCAGGGTACTGCCCACTTTCTTCTCACCAGCCAGCCACCCTTTCATAGATTTATAGAATCATAGAGTTGGAAGGGACCTATACAGTCATTGAGTCCAACTCCCTGCTCAGTGCAGGATTCCTAAACCCTTCCAGATAGATGTAGGTTCAGACTCTGCTTGAAGACCTCCAGCAAAGGAGAACCCACTACCTCCCGTGGCAACCCAGCCCATTGACTGATCACCCTAACTGTCAGGAATTTTTCCCCCCTAATTTCTAATCTGTATTGACTCCCTTGAAGTTTCATACCATTGTTTCTAGTCACCGTTGCTTCAATATTTGACGAAACCCATTAACTTCTGGAGAAGTTTATCTGCTAGTCATTGGAGATCTTGCAAGCTGTGGTTTCTGAAGTAGGGAAAATGGATTGCACAAGCTTACAAAATACATTGAATAATTAAAATGGCTGTTGGACCAAGACAGGTTGCTTGGAGAAACTGAGGTTGGGTGATTTCTACTTCCCTAGGGAGATCACTTTTCTGTGCAGGTAATCGGGGCTGAGGCAAAATGATTGGAAGAGTTGGTTGAAGCTGTGATCCAAGGTGCCTTTGTGAGGACAGGAAATTGCACCTGCAGGACCTGATGGTTCAGATGGCAAATGCAACCACTATTTCTTCCCATCATCTGAGGAGGTGAGATGCCTCTTGCTGGCACATGGGGAGATATGGGGGGAAAGATGATTCACCAAGGAATCCCAACTGGTAATTGGAGAAGTGGCCTGAAGGGTGCTCTCCTCCTCCTCCTCCTCTTCCTTCCCTCCCACCTGCAACAGCCAGCAGGATTCCACATCTGCCTTTCAACCGGAAGAGATTCACTCTGCTGGAGCAAAATGCATCTCTTAGCTTCTCACTTCCTGTTACTTACAAAGGAAATACTGTGTGAAAGAGCTCAGTTGCCATCTAGTGGGAGATCTATGCAACAAGCCTTCATTTTTCATCTTTAACCAGAATTTTGTGTATTTCAGACACTGAATAGATGCCAAAGATATTCTGAACAGTGCAAGATAATAACTGAATTAGGGTCTAGAAAATCACTCGTTGCTGCTGTTATTTTCAGTAAAAATTGTATCTTCCTGTCACATTGCCAAGTTTAACTTGGTTTTTTCCCCCCACTAGCGCTAAGTACCCATTAAGTACCCATTAGGGACCTACTAAGGACCTATTAGGCTCAGAGCATGAAGATCCTGTTTCCACTGCAAACCCTGTTAGAACCCAGTTTGTTCACACCTGTACTAGGGAAATTTGGATTAAATGGGTCCTTCAGGACCTATAATCTGGATTTCCTGTGGACCCCATTAAAGGGGTCTCCAATCCGGTCTTCAGGCGTCAAATCTGGATTAGACAGTGCCCATTTGCACTGTGATTGGGTCACTGAGGTCCAGGGGTGGGCTCTGGAGGGGGCACATTGTTGGGGGGTGGGTGCCCCGAAACCCAAAGCTTGGAAGCCGGTGCCTATTCTCTGAAGGTGGTTCTGGAGACGACTCAGGAGACAATTTTGGAGACAACTCCAGAGAATGGCACAGGCTTTGAAGTTGCTGCCAGAGAACTCTGAAGAAAAAATAGGGAGAAGAAGAAAAGAGTTTCTTTATATGCACCATTTCTACTTTGCTCTAAAACTTTCTATGTGTCTTATCAACATGCTACCATCAGGTGGCACTCAAAGCATGCACAAAAGAACCATGCGGTGGTGTCTTTGGCTTCTTTTCACCTTGGTCAAGCTTGCTGCTGAAGGACAAGACATCTTTTCAGAGACAGTTACCAGACCCTACCAAGAAGTCCAGGTTAACAGGATAAGTCAGCTTAATTTTCCTGGGGAAACAGTTGTGGAAGAGATAAGGGTCCATCTGGGCTTGGAGCTATAAGGACAGAGCAAAAGCAGCGTGACTTGATAAAAAGTCCAAGCAGAGATATGAAGGTGCACAAATCAGCTAGTATGAATCGAGTATGAAGCCATTGCCCACCCCGCTACGCCAATCATATAATAAACATCAGCCTCCCACCCCCACCCCCCAGGTTCCCACTTCAAAGTTTGACTTGCTGGTTTCTGATCTGCTATAAATTGAACACACTGGAGCAGTCAGGACTCCTGTCCTCTCCTGGGATCCCTATCATCTGTTGTCCACCAGCCATTGCTATAGGACAGAAAGGTGGAAGAATCTGCATGTTCAAGGGAGGGAGGGAGGAAGGAAGGAAGGAAGGAAGGAAGGAAGGAAGGAAGGAAGGAAGGAAGGAAGGAAGGAAGGAAGGAAGGAAGGAAGGAAGGAAGGAAGGAAGGAAGGAAGGAAGGAAGGAAGCAGTAGAGACTGGCAGGCCCTGTGGGCTGCTCAGCAAAAGTGATAATAAATGTTTACATGCCAGAGAGGTTTTCAATGTAGCTGCAGCTCAGGCTGGAGCACAAGATGGTATCAGCACAAAGGAGCGTGCCCAGTGTCAGAAATGATGGCTCAATGGAGAATGTGAGAATTCTTTCATACTTTTGTCCTCGGAGACTGCTGGCATGGGATGCAACTAAAGTGTCTGCTGTCACCGGCATGAAAACATTTCTCTATGCACGCACCACACACCATGAATTCAATTATTCCAATTATTTCAATCATTGCATTTAAATGATCCTCCTCCTCTTTTTTTTTTTTTAAATCCTCTTTTGATTTGGAGAAGAGCAGACAGTAATGTACAATAAACTAGATGTTATGCTGGCCCTGAATTAGTAAGAAATCCTTTCTGTCTAGTGACAAAACAGCCAAAATGAGTTCAAATTCCTTTGGGGTTTGTGTTTTTCTCAATAGTTTCCATTCCATTCCAATCGAATTCAGTTTTCACTGACCGATGTTTCCTGGCTCCGTGTGGATGCAAAATCCATTCCCGCCCCGGTGGCCACCTCTATCTTTGTTTGCTCTTTCTGCTTTGACTTTCCATCCATGATTGGAACAAACAAGTAACACTAAGTTCAAATGCAGCAGCATTCACCTTGAAATGGTACTGGGAATGTAAGCCTTTAGAGTGCAGTTCTGTTTGAGAAGAAATTCATGTTCAAATGGAAATCTGCTCAGCAAACTCTTAAACATTCACTCAAAATCAAGATGGCATCTGCCATGGGAGTGCAGGCTAGGAAAATCTAGGGATTCTGGTTTTCTGGACCAGTGTCGGCTTTCATCATCCCTTTCTGCACTTGGCCCAATTCCGGATTGTTCTCTGTACTAGGAATACAGCAGGAATACAGCAGGGCACATCATTGCAGCTTGGAACTGAAGAAGAAGAAGAAGAAGAAGAAGAAGAAGAAGAAGAAGAAGAAGAAGAAGAAGAAGAAGAAGAAGAAGAAGAAGAGAGTTGGCTTTTCTACCCACTGTTCTCACCCATTTAAGGGGACTCAAAGCGGCTGACAAACCTCCTGTTCTTCTCCCCACAACAGAAGAGCTCTCAGAATAGAGCTGTGACTCACCCAAGGTCACCCAGCTGGCTTCATGCAGGAGTGAAGAATCAAACCCGGTATTCCTAGATAAGAGTCCTGCTCCCTAACCACCAGACCAAACATACAGAAGGAGGAAGCAGTGTGTGTATCCTTAACAGTGGAGAGTTTGGTTATGTCCAGACAGGGCGTAAAATCCAGGATTATCCCAACACTATGTTGTAGCTGCCACAAGTGTCCAAAATATGTATGGCAAAGGGTAAAATCCTGGCATGTATCTGCACTGGAAAAGGTAACACTTAATCCAGGTTTTCCTGATGGAACAACAGGGCTTACCTGGTCTCGACATTTGCTCCCAGGGTCTGCCATCTTGGAAATTGCCACTTCTCATGACTTTCACGCTCTGATGCTGCAGTCGGATATAGTCTTTACAGCCTTAATGTAGTACAATTTTCAGGGGTAGGAATAAACTACACTGGAATTGCCAGTCCCTCTCTTAAGTGGTCTAACATGGATTAAGGATGTGCATGAATATTTAAAATATTTCTTATTCATACAAATTCATGTGAATTTGGACATTAATAAACTAATTGAATGTCCAGACATTCGTACTTTATTTTGAGTTATTTGTACAAATAATACGGCACAAATCTGTATGGATATGTCCGGGATGAAAACAGGATACATACAAGATTCGTATCATTGGTTACATATCAAATATTCAAACCAATAGATTTGAACATATTCATATTGGTTCAAATGTCCAGACATTTGTTTTTCTTTATTCATACGAATTTGGATTTTTTAATATTCGATTTATTATAAATAGAATGTCAAAAATTGCATTTGTGCAGACCCCCACCAAACATCGTGGCGTATGACAGCAACAGCAGCATCAACCAAACAACTTATATTTCCCACCCACCCACCCACCCCAGTACAGATGCTATCATTTTAAACATACTGTTAATTGAATTTTTAACGTCTTTTAATGTCTATTCTATTTTAATCTGTTGTTACCCACCCAGAGACCTTTGGGTATGGAGAAGGATAGAAATGTAAATAATAAATAAAATAAATAAATAAACAAACTTGACAACTTCAGAAATTGGCCCGACGGCCCTCTTCTTCAGCAATCCAACTTTGAAGAGAATCATTTCTCCTGACCTCCTAATGCACAGCAAGTTCTGATCAAGTAAGAGCAAGGTTTGTCAGCAAAACAGATTTCGTTGCAGCAGCCTTCTGCTTTCTTCCTGGCTCAGATCAAGAAGCTGCCGATGACCTTTGCTGCTGAAAAAGGAAAGAAAAGAAAAGAAAAGAAGAAACCTGATGTCAGTTTTTCAGTGGGACTTTCTCTGCCTTGTGTGTCAAATGAAACATCAAGGCTGCTTTCTTGGACCAGATCAAAGAACCAACTAGTCCAATCTTTTGAAGCCACTGCAGGCCCCTGAAAATCTTATGGACAGAAATAGACGTTTCACCAGTTACCCAATTAGGAGAGAGAGAGAGGGCGGGGTGTTTTTCCTCCCCCCAATATGAGGAGTTTCTGGGGACAGAAGAATTACTGGGGATAGTTTCTCAGCTATAGACGTTCCTTCCTAATTTGGCTGGAGACATCTGCTTAAAGAGAACATTGTGGCTGGAGCCAGAAACCTCTAGCCAAATTGACCACACAGAAACATGACAACCCTGAGCAAATTAGAAATCTTGTGATTCTGTGTGCTCATGTGCACAAGAGAAAAGTTTGTTTGACCTGATTTGTTCAGGATTACCTTCACTGGGTGATTTCTGGTTATAACATAAGAATATAAGAGAAGTCCTACTGAATTGGGATGCAGCCCATCTAGTTCAGCATCCTGTCTCACACAGTGGCCCACCAGTTGCTTATGGGCATCTCAAGCAGAAGACAAGGGCAAAACCTTCACCTGCTCTCCCAAGGCATCCTAAGAAACTAAAATGAGCCCTGCTGGATCAGGCCACAGCCCATCTAGTCCGGAACAACCTTAGAGGAGCCCTGCTGGATCAGGCAACAGCCCATCTAGTCTAGCATCCTGTCCCACACAGTGTCCTACCAATTGCTGATGGACATCTCAAGCAGGAAACAAGAAGAAAACCGTCAGCTGCTCTTGAATCTCTCAAATGCCCTCTGAAGGTCTCCTGCCTGTCTCTCCAACCTAGGAGAGGATGTACTTAGGCATCACTTCTAGTAGCCATTGGTATGCCTGTCATCCATCTAACTGTTTCTTAAAGCTATCTAGATCCTAGATTTTGAGAAAGAGAGAAAAACTTCTCCCTATCCACTTTGTACCCTCCATACATCATCTTATATAATTTTATACACCTCTCCTTCTCACTTGCCTCTTTTCTAGATTTTTTTTTTTTTAAAGCAAACCAATGTTGCCACCTATCACAAGGAGACTCCTTTAGCCCCTTCATCATGACAGGGAAGCCTGCAGTTTTCCAGATGTTGCTGAACGTCATGTTGCATCACCCATGATTATTACCTATTTTGGATTGACTGATAAGAACATCTGGAGGGCTGGAGCTTTCCTACAGACAGTGGCCAGCATTTGAAAGCCATTGGCGCTGACAAAACCACCATCTTCAGTTGCAATAGGGCCACACTGCTAGGTTCTGCATGAATTATATGCTGATACGTCACACAGTCCTAGGTGCTTGGGAAGCAATTGATAACACAATTTAGCACAAAAGCCAGCATAGTGATCTTGTTTCCTGTGTGTATTACTGTTGTATAACGACAACAATAAAAGTCAGTGCATGTCAATGGAATAGGGATGTGCATGAATGGGTTTTTTGGAAAATTCATGTTTGTTTGAATAGATCCCCTTCAAATATGGTAGGATTCTATTTGGTACAAATATATTTGTACAAATTCATACGAATATCCGATACGAATGCATACGTATCCTGGATATGTATCCTGCATATAGATCCTATACAAATGCAAAGATGTTGGATATGTATCCTATACCAATGCATACGTATCAGATATGTATCCTATACAAATGCATATGTGTCGAACCGTATCCAATACGTATCCCCAGTTTAACTAATGTACAAACTGTTCGGACGAATGTTTATGTATGAATGCTGTAACATTTGATTCATGTATGAATGTCTGAATTTGCACGAATAACAAGTTTTATGAATGGAAATTTTGATGGGAGAGCATACAGCAGTGAATCAGTAGAAGAACAGTATCTCTTTAGCGTCCTTCTACTGTGCCCGACGTCAGAGAGAGAGGAGCTTGGATTTCCTACCTTCAGTGTTCTCTATACTGCTGTTGCCATAGGAAACTGCTGACCCTTTATTTAGAGTGGCACAAAACCTCTGCTCCTAGTTGTTACCCTGTTGCTCTTCATGCTTTTGTTCTCACTGTAACTTTTCCTTGTTTGTCTATGGCTTTGTAATTGTGTTTATTCCTTAAGCTGGTGCTGTTGCACCACTCATCTTTGAATACTGTTCTGCAAAGTTTTAATAAGAAATAATTTTAAAAAAATCAGTGAATCAATGGGAGCGCATAAATGCACAACAGTGAAACCATACTGTCAGACACTACATAAATCAAGGTGCAAGCGTATTAAGTCATACAGGGCTTTAAATTTCAAAGTTAACACGTTGAATTACACTCAGAAGCAGAACAGGAACTAATGCAGATGTTTAAGACTGGAGCCTGAAATACCAGTCAGGAATCTACACTCAGCCTTTTGTACACGTTCCAGCTTCTGAGCCATTTTGGGGGGCAAATTCGTAGCTTGCAGTAGCTTAAACTGCAAGTTGCTAGTGCTATTCTGTGGCTGGTAAATCAGGTGGAACCAGAATTAGGTGTTCCTTGGACACTACTTCCACTTGACCCACGAGTGGCAGGAAATGTACAAAAAAAATGCAGCATTCTGCAACTTGCAGGTTTTCTATCTAAACTACATTCACACCTAAGTTTGAATCCAGTTTCGGTCCACTTTCAGAGTGAGAGAATGCACAAGCAAAGTATGAAGCTGTTTTCATTCAGCATTATCTAACTCAGAACATTCACCCTTGGGTTAGATAAAGTGGAAGGAAAATACTAGTGACATTGCTGATGTACTCTCTGAAAGTGGACTGAGAATGGATAACAGCTTAAGTGTGAAGTACTTAAGTGTGGAGTACCTAGTGTACTCCGAAGTATTATGGCTTAAAGAATAGCGTGGTCTGCTTTCAAAAAACAAAAATCTTTTTATTAGGTTGCAAGCCTTTGGTAAGTCCTGCTACGTTGTAGCTATGTGCACCAATATTTGTAACATTAAAAATTTGTACAAATTTCAAATTTGGACATTTGAATTAGAATCAAACATTCACACATTTGAAGATTGACATTCAAATTTGAATAAAATGTTTTGATACCTTTATATGAAGCTTCGTATGGGATTCTTATACTATCTGTAAGTATTCATGTGGGATTCATATGAGATTCGTATGTGATTGAACACTCGTATTGAATACAAATCCTACCAGATTCAAAGGGGATTTATTCAAATGAATGCAATTTTTCTTGCATTCCATTAGAAGCAAATCAAATATAAAAACAAACCTTGCCCATCCCTACTATGTTGTTTGTTTTTATCTTAAATTGTAAAGCCCTATGTATATTAATAACACTGTATAAATAAAGGATTCAAAGATGGGATAGAGTACTATGCAAGAAGTATGGTGTACAAGAAGCATAGTGTGGATTGCATTCAGAAAATCAGCCCAAATCAAAATGAAATGCACCTAGAAATGAATGCCGGGGGGGGGGGGGAGTACAAGAAAAGAGAATTGTCCATCCACTTGTAATGGAAACTAAACCAGTTGGACCATAAATAAGATGTACGAGCCCAGAGCTCTTTTGATAATGACTTGTCCCAGCACCTGTCCCTTTATCAATTACAGGGGAGGCCTCTTCACCTTCTGAGTTGCTTCCGAGAACTTTTGACAAAATAGCCCCTCTCAGCCCACTGAGTGTGAAGTTTAACCTTGGCCCGCTGAGCAAACGCACTGAGGCTTGGAAATCCTGTCTCATTGGAACTGGCTAATAAATTATTTCCTGCCAAACTGCGAGCAACCAAGTACTGAATAAGCACGGGCCAAAGATGTGCCCTGACATGGCCATGACCCAGCTAAAATTGTCTGCAGATCTATGGGAATATGATCTCCGAGGTCTACACAGACTCCTACATGACAGCTTAGGGCATCTTTCTGGTGCTGCCTGGACGCAACTGTGCATTTTGTTGCAGCAGTGTTACATGTTGTCAAACCTATGGTTTCCATGGGAGTGCTCGGTTGTGCTGGCCATAAGTAGTGCACCTTGTAGTGCCTAAAAGAACACAGTTTGTAGCTTTAGGGAAAGCTCTGCTATGAGGCACCGGAGCAGAGAATTGCAAATTTGGCTCAGATCTCGATGGTTTTGATTGAACTGTTTGGTTCACACCAATTTGGCTCAAACTCAACCAGCCATGGGTGATCTTGGGCTAGTCACAGTTTGCTCTAGTGGTTAGGGAGCTGGATTCTTATCTGGGAATACTGGGTTTGATTCTGCACTCCTCCACAAAGCTGGCGGGGTGACCCTGGGCTAGCCACAGCTCTCTTCTGAGCTCCCATAGCCCCACCTACCTCACAGGGTGTCTGTTTTGGGGAGAACAGAAGGTTTCTCAGCCACTTTGAGTCTCCTTAGCGTGAGAAGAGCGAGGTATAAAAAACAACTACTCCTCCTTCATTTCTATTTCGAAGTGAAACATTTAACCTAAGAACACATTTCCTCCTCCTTTCCGTGACCAGGCATTTCATTCCGTTCAATATACAGCTCTTATTCTCAGTTATTGCTCTGAACAGTGCTGCCTATCCAGTTCCTAAATGTCCTGGAGTCCTCTGTTGAATATGCAATATACCATACTCAGATTCATGTAGTAAGAAGTTATGAGAAAGAAGCTCAGAAGAAAAGCAACCACCCTCGGGGTCCAGACTGTTGAATCACATCACAGGGAGGAAGAGCATTTGGGGCCTCCAATAGCCACAGTTCCTTCAAAGGCATTGCAAGATACAAATATTGACATATTGAACTTCAGAGAGCAATTTTTCCAATTGATTCTATCAATTCTGATTCTATAAATCTTCCTTCCTTCCTTCCTTCCTTCCTTCCTTCCTTCCTTCCTTCCTTCCTTCCTTCCTTCCTTCCTTCCTTCCTTCCTTCCTTCCTTCCTTCCTTCCTTCCTTCCTTCCTTCCTTCCTTCCTTCCTTCCTCCCTCTAAAGCCACAAATGTTCATTTTTAGGTATTGCTTTTTATAATTAATTGGCAAGCTGAGAGATTTCTTGTGCAATCTGTGAATTGCTAACAAGGAGGCAGCAGAAATATATTAACTAGCTTTAGTAAGCACTGAGGTGAGTCACACGCCATTTAATGTGCCTTTTCGATTGCCCACCACATCTCTGGCTATGGTTCTGTGAATCCCACCATCAGTCTGTGTGTTGGGTGGAACTGGAAGGTACACTGCATTGCCTTGGATGAGGACTGGGGCATTTCTCTCTGATGATACCCCCAACACCCCAGCTAACTGTTCCTCAGGTTTGGTTAGAACCCAATTTATACCTCCCGCTTTCGACAAATGCAATATGAAAAGGGCTGTGTGTGTTTATCTAGTCCTGACAGTGGCAGATCATAGCTCGGCTGAATGTAATGGAGGGAAATTGGCCCCAAGAGTCCAGTTGTGACATTCTCCTGCGTTAGAGGAGGAAGGAGAAGGTAAATTGCATTCATTACACAAGGCAGTTGCAATTCGTGTTAAGCTCAGAGCTGTAAAGGGCAGGGATTGGAGATTGGGAGGGGGGAAGGGACAGAGAAATTACTTCCCAGGAGGCTTAAATGGAATGGTAGATGAGTTCCATATTTATTGCCTTTTCTTTTCCAACATAGTGGTGGCAGAGAAAAACACTGCTTTGGCAGTTCAGGGAAGGTGCTAGGGGTTATGGGAAGCCATTATTTCTGTGTGGTACCCAACTTCAGTCCTTTGGGGACCATGATTCCCAGTAGGAGAGGACAGATGGGGTGTTTTTCCACGGTCACTTAGTACCCATTTTAGCACCCATTAAGACCCCATTTGGGTGAGAGCCGGATGACCCCATTTCGACCATGGCACCCATTAGGGACACATTTGTTTCCACCGCACCTCGGGAAATCCGGATCATATGGGTAGTTTTTGGCCTTTAATCTGGATTTTCTGTAGACCCCATGGGGTTTTCAGCCAGAAAATCCAGATTAAAGGGAGCCTGTTTCCATGTTAGTTTGGTAATGGGGTCTAGAGAAGGCTAGGGGGAGGGGTCACCCAGGGGGGGAGCCCCAAAACCTATGCTTCAAAGTCATTTCGAAGTCACTTCGAAGTCTGTGCAAAATAGCTCTGGAGCATCTTTGAAGTCTGTTGCTGATCTTTAGAGTGAACTTCAAAGTCACTTCAAAGTTTACTCCGAAGATCAGCACAGACTTCAAAGACACTCCAGAGCTATTTTGCACAGACTTCAAAGTGACTTCAAAGTGACTTCAGAGCCGCTTTGGAGATTGCACCCCCTGTCCCCCATAACACCTGGGGTGACCGGCAGACCCCTTGTGGGTAGATCCGGATTTCCAAATGGGTGCTCCAGTGTTTCCACGGCAGGGAGGCTAGCACCCATTACTATTGGGTGCTAAACCACCCATGGAAACACATTGGGTACTTCCCTTAATCCGGATCTACTAGATCCGGATTAAGGGAAGTACCCATTCCCTAGATCTGCATCTTCTTAGATCTGGATTAAAGGAGCGTGGAGGAAAAACACCCATGGTAGTGGTCTTCAAGGAGCTGAAGGGCTGTCACAATGCAGAGGGACTGTCCCTATTACACAAGATGAAAGGACTAGAAACTATGGTCTGAAACTTCAATGGAGACAATACTGATTAGATATTAGGAAAACCTGAGAGTGAGGGTGAAGAGTCAATGGATCAGGGAGGTGGTGTGCTATCTTTCACTTGGAGGTCTTCAAGCAGAGGGTGGACCTATGTCTGTCTGGGATGGTTTAGGGAACCCTGCACTGAGCAAGGGGTTGGACTTGATGACCCTAGAGGTCCCTTCCAACTCCATGATTCTATGATTATTTTAGGTTCTGTATTAACTTGAGTAGAATTATTTTCATTCAAAGTTGTCCCTTACCTCTTTAAATGTGTGTAAGGGCCACATAATGAGAAATGTCGTCTGTGCTTTGGCCACAAAGGAAAGTTCTTAAACTAAACTCTATGTATGTATTACAAAGGCCTGTGTTTTTTTTTCTTCTCTTTTCTCAGAAGCCCTCAGGAACAGACATTGCCAAGTGAATGTCAGATCAAAGAGTGATTTGCTATGTATTGTGAACATGAAAGACAAAGGGTGAATTATTGCCTGCCCAGACCTTCTGCTGTGTTCCCATGTGATGGCTGCTACTCAATTTTAGGCCTTTTCACATTGCAGCCGAACAGCTGTAGTGCATGAAGGCTAGGCCACGTGGGGACACATTCCCCATTCACATCTAGGTAGGTAAGGAATGCATGGGGATGTGTTCCTACCCCCTAGGTGTGAATGTGGAACCCGTTCCTATGTGGCCTAGCCCGAAAAGGCCAGTGTGGAGGTGGGACGTCCCTCCCAGACCTGCCACCATTGGATCAGGTTTGATCCAGGCATGAGCAGGCCTGTCTCATACCTTCCCTGGTTCCTACATGCTCTAGGTGACACGATCAGGTCCCCTAGAGCCCGCAGGAACCCCCCTGGGCACCCACCCACCCCGGGCATGCGCCTACCTGGGGATCATGTAGTGAGAAACGTTTCCTGAAACCAACCCAGAATTTACGCTGGGCCGAATGCACCTTAAGCACAAATCCAAGTAAATTCTCATTCCTTTTTTCTTTATTCTTCTCATCTTCTCCATCTGCAATCAAACTGTTTTGCATTGCTTAATACGTGATACGGATTTAAGTAAACATCTTACCGCCAGTAAGAAAAATAAATCCTGCATTTTTAAGGGGAAGAAGAGGAAAGTGAATTCCCCCCCCCCCCGAGGCTTAAAATAAAAGAAGAGAAAAATGAAAATGAGGGGAACGATCCTGGCAACTACCAAAAAAACCACATCAGAGAAGTAACTCATAGACAAACTATACTATATCCTGCACACTGAATCCATTCAGTATTTCGGAGATTTGCCACACACAGTTTATACCCAAGGGGCAACTAATGTAATCCCATTCAAACTTCCATACTGTCCCACACTGAATCTCAATGCAAGAGAAACAGAGGCTCAGGATGGGCAAAATGAAGACATTAAAGGCGAGCGATATGCAGGGAGTTTTCTCTTCAAATCCCATCCTGATCCTTTGCATCCAGGCAGGATTCAGCACACACGATGACAGCTCTATTTCAGCTTGCTTAAATGTCCTCTCCGCTGAAACTATTTACTTCTGTTGTCTCACTGAGGCAGCCCTTAGTACTCTCCCTAATCCATAACTCATTACACCTCCATGCTAATATGTTGCAGCTACGGCAAGTCCTCCGGCTGCACTCCACATTCAGATTCAGTCCAAACTTTCTTCCTCCCACTGCATTTCAGACACCACGTATGAACAGCTTTATTGCTGGCAATCATGGTTTTGATTCCGCACTCCTCCACAAAGTCAGCTGGGTGACCTTGGGCTAGTCACAGCTCTCTTCTGAGCTCTCACAACCCCACCTACCTCACAGAGTGCCTGTTTGGTGAGAAGAATAGAAAGCTTTATCAGCCACTTCAAGTCCCCTTAAACGGGTGAGAATAGTGGGCTATAATGAATGAATGAATAAACTTTATTGATTAGTTCTATGGCCGTATCAAGTTTACAAAAGATAAAATTGGATAGAACATTCAAGGGCAAAAACAAGAAGGAAATAAAAATAACACCAAACAAGTTGTTCTTATTGAGGAATAAAGGGAACAGATAATCAAGATATGAGAAAGATCTTCAACCATTGCTGCACCACAAACACACCGTCTTCCTTCATAAAGTACCGGGTGGTATCTCCCATACTTCACCATGGAAATGAGTTCAAAACATACCTAAGTAAATTGTTGCCTTAACTGAATGGGCACTTTGTATACTAAATATTTTTCAAGCCAGGGAAGCCAATTCCTCCTCCTGTTCTTCTTCTTCCTCCCAGTCTGTGTTGCCTTCATCTTTTCGCCCACGTATCCCTCTTGCACTCCATTGTCCACTTCACTTTCACCATTGTAGCCTTCCCCATCAGGCCATTCAGAAAGGATTGAGAGGAAAACCCGTAGCGACCAGGCCAAGAAAAAGTTGGCCTTCACAAGAGAAAATTGCTCCTTGTCCAGAACCTACACATCCCATACTCATAGCCATCCATTACTACAGGCTTTGGCGAAAACATTGCACCAACATCTACCTAACTTAATGGAAAGTGAAAATGCAATTAACCCTGGGAATTGCTGCAATTTCACATTGAGAAGGTTCTGTTTTCTTTCTATTGTTTTTTTAAACAAACTCAGCTGTAAATCCAAGGCTCTTGCTTTGAAGTGTGGAATAAACCTGTGATAGGTCTGTCACCAAGCTGCTGAAGTTCTACACTCCTTCATTTAGTAGATCAGTATCAAGTATTTGAGCGCTGGATTTCTGCCTCAGTATCAAAGTGGAAGCTTTTAACCCTTTTCCCTTGTCTCTGTGTACTGAGGATCTAACAATCATCTCTGTAATAGTGACCATTTCCTTAGTATTTACCAAGCAGAGAGGAAACAAAAGTCAATTTTTAAAAAAAGGAGCAGCAGCCTTTTTTTTGTGTGTAATTGCCAAAAATCCAAGTCCATATTTAATCTGAAGTCTTCAAAATATTCTTGGAAAGCTTAATTAAATGGTAATTCATCAGAGCATTGGCAGTGTCTTGTAAAGTCTGATAATGTGGAGCCTTAATTAAAAAAAAACTAATGCAGTTTTTAGGGTTTTCTGCAATGTAAAATTATTATGATTCTACTGTTTCGAGGGGGCGGGAAGGATAACGCTAAGCAGAACTGGGAACTGAATTGAAAGATCTCTTGATGCTGCATTGATTTTGCTCTTTGTAAATGCAGAGTGTCAGCTCAGGTAATCAAATTAAAAGGTATTCCATATTTATTTATACACTCTTCTGGACAAATGGCAAATGGGAGTGCTGGAGGAATCACAGATGTCGGCAAATATTCAGCATCAAAAACAGTATTACTGATCCTTTTCGTTTTTTAATTCCTTTCTGAAATTTAAATACCCATAAACAACAATACATAAAATAAACAAAACACAGGAGAAGGTATTATCTGTTAGCTTAATTAAATTTCCAAAATCTTATTTTCCACAACTATCTCGCCAGAAACGCCACAGGTCTTTTACTGGTCTCCAGCCAAATATTCCCATGTTAACTCTTATGAATTAGTTATGATGTTTCCTGTTAGCGTTCATGCATGCCCCCTTCTGTATTCACCTTTAGCTTATGGTTAGTGAATTAAAAAATCAAAAAAGAAACAGGAAACATGGAAAAATAGGTCGTGTGAATGGTTCTCTTAGAGGCATTTTTTTTAAAAAAAATTGGACAGAAGCTTTGGATGAAGTTAAGATTCAAAACTTGTGGGTCGTAAGTACCAAAGGTGCTTGCAAATTTTATCATGCTTAATTCCTCAGATCTTCAAGTAGGGCTTCCTATATGAAACCCTGGAGAACCATTGCTTGTCACTATTGACAGTTTAGCTAACATTGAAAAGAAATCAGTAGGACAAATGAGGTCCACAACTTTAGTGAAATAGAAGATGAAATAAGATGTGTAAGACTGTTTTTGTGTTCAGTTTGGATGAGGCCAAATGCAGCCAGTTCAGTCTGAATTGGAGCTTTTTCAACAGGATGTTTAGTTCAATTCAAAATACCTTCAAATCTTGGGGTGATTTTTCACTTCCCCTCCCGTCCCAGGTGACTCCAGAGCACCAGAAAGGTGTGGATGCTCGTTGCTTGACTTGACAGGTAAGGAACTGGTAAAGGTGCGAAGCACGATTTCATGTTCCATACCTAGTGCATGATTAGGGAACTTCTGGGAAGGCAAGGGGCACCTGGAGGCTGTAACAGCCTCCTCAAGGTGTGGATGTTCTTCCCAGAAGTTCCCTAATCATGCACTCTGGGCCGTGCTGTGAATAGTCCCTTGGTCAGTCAGGATTTGGTTTGGATTTGAACCAGTTTGGACCCAAATCAGTGTGGCACACCTTTAATGCCGTCATCAGATTTTAATGATTAGCCATTTGACTATATCAAATCATAATAAAAATATCAGGTATAAAATAGGTAATTGAATCTTTACATTAAAATCATTATATGAGCTCATCTCCATGGCAATCAACCCCCACATAATCAAGAAAAGCAGCTTGGACGCTGCTAGATTTCAAGATATATAAAGCTACCCTGGTAGTTATATGTTGATCTTGGCCTTGAAGCAGATTATGTACTTTGTCGTTGGTGTTAAGTGAGTTGGCATTCATTAGGAGAAGTTAGATCCTGGTCCCTTATATGATCATATAAGTGGCAGTCCAATAGAAAATGCGTTGTATCTTCCACAGTTTGGTCCCCACAGACATGAAGCCTCTCATAATGTAGGATATTCTTATGATGCCCATATTTTGTCATAATGTCCAGCTGATCGAATCTAGCTTTGGTAAATGCTTTATGCAGTAGTAAAGGCATAAAGATACGGACTCTTTCAAGATTCACCTGTTGCTTAGTAATAGCTAGTTACGGTGTAGCTCTGGCTTGAGCTATCACAGACAGATCATTTTGAACTTTTATATCTTGGCCCCATTGGTTTAAAACCTTCTCTGGCTTTGGGTCCTAAGCAACACAGCTTGTAAAGACAGCCCCAGATGCAGGATTTGGTGACCTAAACACTTGGATAACCAAGTTGCTCTGCTCATTCTTCCAGGCAAAAGTGAGCTGGTCTATCTAGGCCCCATGTGTGAATTAAGGGTGTGCAAGAATATTCAAAGTATTTGTTATTCGATCGAATTTGGCCAAATTTGGACATTCAAATTTGATGTCCAGATATTCTTTTTTAAATATTCAAATGAACACAGTAGTTTTGAAACATTTGTTTGAATAATTGAGACATTCATATGTGTACGGATACGTATGCATCTTATTATCCATTTGCATCCGTAGATACATATGTGATGAAAATGGGATGGGTACAGGATAGAAACAGGATGCATACGGATGTGTACAGATGCATACAAATGTTGTCGATATTGATATCATCAAATTCACATCAAATATTCATATGAATAGATACAAATGTATTTGAATAGTTTTCTAGAAAGTTCTACCACACCATGGTGGGACTCACAGTCCACACAGCAGCAGAGAAACACTTGTACATCTGCAGTGTGATTCCTCTCTTCCTCCAGCCCCATCCACACAATACTTTCTGTAGCCAACCACAAGAGTTTCAAGTCTATCTCTACTCAAGGTTTCCTTTGCTAACATTATGAGTAACTGCTTTTTGACTTTTGCTCCGTTACATCCCCTCTTGTCTCAGTTCCAGACAGTGATTTAGAAGCCTCTTTAATGCTCATTAGTTTAATGACACAATAGATTAAGGCGCAATTAGAATCACCCCCTCCTCACTGCATTCAGGTTTTTAAAAAGGCACAGTATAAAAGAGGTAACTGGCCCATATACTTGTTCCTCTCAGCAAATGACCCTTAGCCATAGAAAATGATTTTTCAATGCTTTTAAGCAGAAGTCATGCATTTCACACTGAAAGGGGGATTGAGGGTCTCATGAAGTATGATTTGAGGGGTTCACCTCTGGAGAGCGTCCAACATCCTTCAGAAAACCCCGACATGAGGGCCTTTCCTGTTCTGCATTCTTCAGAGAAATGCAGATATCCTTCCTGTTGATACTATGGGAGCAACGGACAAAGAGACAAAAAAATAACCTAAAAAGATCTCCAGTATATTCAGCCAAAATTAATTATTTGTAACTTTTTCTTTTTGAAGAACAAGCTAACCAACTGCCATGGTTGTTGGCTGCCTCAAAGAGACTTTCCCCCCTTCCCTATACAGAGACAGAAGGAGAAGAAAGGAAATACCTTGTAGGGCCAATTTATGGGGCAGGGGTTCATACTGGCATAAAAATGGCCGACATCTTGGACCATTTCTGGTGCAACGCAAAAAACATTTGTCCCCTTGGGAAATCTCAGAACTGCTCCACTAGTTCCTGTCACGCACCCTAAAGCAGGATTGTGGATGAACAACAATCATATATTCAGTTTGCTGTGGAACTGAAGGCCTGTTTGTTCAGCTTGACCGTGAACCATTCAATCAAGCAAAGGTTGTTTGTGTTCAATTTCAGACTTGCTTGAAAACAAAAAGGATTAATATTTCAATTTTTTAGAAAACCCTTTTTAAGGGCTAACATGCAGAATGTACGAACTGTTTGATCTAATTGTTCATGTTTACAAGCAAGGAATTGGTTTGGGTAGACTGAATTTCCTGGTATTTGAACCACTTCATGTTTGGATGAAGACGAACAGCTCCAAATGTCAATCTTGGATTGAATGTTCAAACACAAACCAAACTTTGTACCTCTCTATCCCAAAGAGTTGAGTCACAGAGCTCACTCCAAAGTGGACCTACCTCAGTGCCTTCCATTGGGCTGGATTACACAGCCCTGTTTAAGGTAACACTGGACACGACCCACTTCCAGGCTCATTTCTAGGGATGTGCATGAATATTCATAACAGTCAAAACTCGCATGAATTTGGCCAAATTCAGACATTCAAATTCGAATAAAATGTTGGGTATGTATGCATTGTGTACATATCCATAAGCATCTTGTGCATATCCATAAAAATCCATTCGGATATGTACTGGATGAAAACAGGATATGTACAGATGTGTATGAGATTCACATCATTGGATACGTCTTGGATATTCAAACGAATAGATACAAATGTATTCGTATTGGTTTGAATGTCCAGACATTCATTTTTCTTTATTCATACCAATTTGGATTTTCACATATTGGATTTGTTATGGATCATATGTTGAATACTGAATTCATGAACACCCCTACCCTAGTCACTTCCAGTTGTTTGCAAAAACTGTCCCAGCCAAAGGCATCACAGCCAGTCTTCTCTCCCTGCTGTGAAGGAGTTTCCACCACCACCATCACCACGCAGATCCTGAGCCCATCAGACTCTTCCAAAATCATTAGGCCATCCCAAGCATGCTTCAAACCTATAGATAAGCCGTCTCCATGCATTCCACTTGAAATCCAACAGAAAGGGATCACACCAGGGATGCTGTGTGGATGCAGTATCACCTAGGAGAATGGAGAATAGGAGCAAAGGCCCTGGAAAACGGCTGAATAGGAGCAAATCTCTTACAGCCCCGGTGATTGCATTGATGGGCAAATAGCTCCCATCTTCCCCAAAGCCACAGTAGACGCTACCTGAAGAGGCAAAATTGTGTGATGTTGTCATCTCCCTGGAGGCAGAGTGTTTAGCCGTGCTGTGTGCTGATGTCACAGTTAAAGAAACCTGACTGCGTGCCTGGCATCCTCTTTTGACATGAAAACACACTGATGATGACTCTTCCACGCAGCATAATAATTTGGTTTAGAAATTGCCAAGTTTAAATTATTAACAAACAGACAAGCACAGCAGGGGAAAAGGCAGGCAGGGATCTTCTCTTTGCCCCCACCCCATCCCTACTTTCTCTCATGAAATACATTTATTGCCAGCTCTGCTCTTGAAGCTGTCATGACATGATGTGAAAGATCCTCTGATGTTCCTCATGCTAGGAACGAACAATAGAGTTCTCCTCACCCCCACTTTCTCTGCCACGCTTCTCAATTTGATGTGTACTCGGCAATAATTGGAAGTAGTCCACGGTCTTGTTCCTACTTTTGCTAGTCTCGACTGAACTAAACACAAAACATAAGGAAATATGGTAAGCAGTTTGCTTTGGTTTGAGCCTGCTGGGGCGTCTGCAAGCTCCAGTTATGAGGAAGGCTCCTATGCGGAAGGCTCCTCAAATGTCTGATCTCAGCACAAATCATGGATGCTCTTGGTTAATATTAAGGAGGTCCACGAATATGCACCCATACAGATATGAATGTTGGAATTATTTGTATGAATACATACAAATGTATTCATATCAAATTGAATATCTGGACTTTTTTTTTTATTAAGATACATTAGGATTTTCAAATATTCAATTCGTTTTGAATTGAATTAGGACATTGCATTTGTGCAGACCCCTAGTTAATATAGGTTAAGCTCTGGCATCTGCTCTGCATTTACCTGTGGCACTGAATACAGGGAGGCCAGATGTGGATAAAACCAGCCAGGCTATAAGACACACCTGGGCCTGGTTCCCACTGGGCCATTTAATCTTGCTTTTAAGCAGCTTTCTTTTAAAATCAGCAACAAAGGGTGTGTGTTTTTGGTTTTTGCATTCCCACTGCTAGCTTGTAATTCCCTCCCTCTGCCTCTCAGCAGGACCCCTTCCCCACGCAGTCAGCAGTTGAACACCCTGGCTACATGGGGTAGGGAATTCAAACCCCACCCCCTATATAAACCTGCTCCTAAAGATCATGGAGCTTTTGTTCACTGCTTTGTGCCCACTTTCCCTTTGTTTTGCATGAGACTGCTAGATCAAAACAGCTTGGGATGTCTGGTGACAATAGGTTAAGATGTTAAGGAATGTTCACAAATACTCTATGCAAAGAATAAGCCGCCCTTCAGACACCCACGGTCTAGTTATATTGTGCGCTGGACTGAGATTAAAACTCAGCCTTCTTTCTGCTGTGCCCATTACCTGGATGCACACCTGGGGCAGTTTGGAAGGATGCTGCTATCTGAGAATCAGGTTATTTATGTCCGAGATGGAGGCAGGCAGCCCTGATGGAGGCCTCTCTCTGCTACTGGAAGAGTCATTTATTTACCCAGCTGGCAGCCACATAAACATATGAGGTGAGGGGGGTTGGAATGAGGTTACAAAGGCTCTGTGCCTTTCCCCCCCTCTGGCGTCTTTCTCTTAAAGCCGTTCTGCTTTTGCAACCCATTCAGACCCCAAGGCCCAGGTGAAGACTTCATAAATCTTA
Source organism: Aspidoscelis tigris stejnegeri (assembly GCA_023333525.1). NCBI lineage: Eukaryota > Metazoa > Chordata > Lepidosauria > Squamata > Teiidae > Aspidoscelis > Aspidoscelis tigris. The sequence continues at coordinate 24,031,390 of JALMGA010000011.1, forward strand.
TTAAAGCCCCCTCACCCAATTAGTATTCAGACCTTTTGTTTAGCTTGCTCAGCATCATTGACTAAATGCCAGGCAAAGAGAAAAAAAGCAGCTCGGCAAGGTTCTAGCGGTCCCCCCCCCTTCCCCGATTTATCTGAAGATACTGAACCTGGAATTTTCTGCTACACTTTGGAAGAGTTATGGGTCACTGCAAACCTTTGAAAGGGCTTTCTGCAGTACTGGAATTCAGCTTGGTAAGGAAAGAAACTTGCATGACTGCTACTACCCCCCCCCCCTTACTCGGCACAACCAGCTCTTCTGCAAAATAATAAGCTGGCTCTGATGCTTCGCATTGTAATACTGCCAGTTTTCTCAAGCATCCACAACTCAGATCTGGTTCAAGGTGCTGGGGGGGTTGGAGAGCTCCCCTATTGCAAATTCTGGCAATGCTTCAAGAAAAAGAATCCAGTAGGAAAGTCCTTCCCTCTCTAACTCAGTCTGGCTAGAGTTGAAAATAAATCAATAACCATTCCAGGCTTTGCATGCTGGATATTTAATGGCTCTCCCCACATCTTGGCATACTAACGGCTTGCTGTGAACACGGATCTTCTCAGCTTGGAGCTTGCCTGCTATCTTAGACGTGCCTTCCCTCCACATCCATAAAGGCAGGCGGCTCAGCAAGACAAACCAGATTTTCAACAGATGTTCACACCGCAGAATTTCGGCATCAGTCCTGGCTCGGTTTACCCAATTAGCAAAAGCCCTTATTTCTCTATCCAGGATTTGAAATCAGTGTACGCTGTAAAGTTATGCTCATTCTGGCAGCAGAAGATCTCTCAGCTGGGGGGAAAATTCACATGACTTCCCACCCACTTAATATATGTTGGATGTCCTGCAGTCATGAGCTGAGACTTCTAGGAGTTTGATATACATGCACAGGAGGAACAGGTGTGATGGGGGGTGGCAGGGTGCAATTGGATGTCCTCCTGTTGTTACCCAACTGAATTGCTTGCCAGATGGTTCGGGGGGAAAGGAGTGCACCAGTGTGGTGTGTCAGGTCCTTATTTTCAGGTCTGCAAAGCTGCATTAGCACAAAAAAATCTACGTTGTGCTTAACACAGCGTTTGCAGCAAGGCATCTCAATTCCTGTTGGGCAAGTGCAAAATTAATTGAAGAGCAATAAGTTTAAATAGGAATGGCCTAGGTGTTTGTTTTCTGCACAGGGCTTTAGTCCAGATTATATCCTGGATTAGGACCTGCATCCACATGTTAGTGCATATATTTCAGCAGGATGTGGATGGCCAGTCCCTATTTTGGGATATAATCCAGAATAAAGTCCAGCGCACAAAATGCCCTAGGTTTAGGTCTTAGTACACAAGATGGAGGAAGAAGAGAAAAGGCATTTTAATGGCTTCCCAATAAGGAAGAAGCATTTCTGGTCCCTGCCAGAAGTTACCTCAAATACCCAGATTAGGGATGTGCACAAATGGGGTTTGGGGCATCCGATTCATAGAAAATCCATATTCATTCAAATAGATCCCCTTCAAATGTGGTAGGATTCTATTCAGCACATACAAAACAATATACAATATGTTTAAAATGACGGTGTCTGTACTGGGGGAGGGAACATTAACAGCTCAGCCAAAGGCCAGGGCAAAGAGGTGTGTCTTCACTGCCTTCCTAAATATATATAGGGAAGGGGCCTGATGCACCTCGAGGGGAGGCTATTCCATAGTCTGGGGGCCATCACAGAAAAGGCTCTCTCCCGGGTGCCCACCAACCTCACTGCTGAAGGTGGTGGGACAACCAGGAGGGCCTCGCCGCTTGATCTTAAGGCACGGGCAGGTCGATATGGGAGAAGGCATTCCTTTAGATATTTGGGGCCCAAGTCATTTAGGGCCTTATAAGTCAGAGTCAAAACCTTGAATTGGGCTTGGTAACAAATTGGCAGCCAGTGCAGTTCTTTTAAGACCGGCGTGATGTGCATCTGGCTAGATGTTCCAGTCAGCACTCTAGCAGCTGCATTTTGCACTAGCTGCTCCTTCCGAACCGTCTTCGAGGGCAGCAAATGAATAGATCTGAAATTCAAATTGAATCTTTAAATTTGAATTTAAGGACATTTGATCCAAATTCAAATGTTGAAATTTGCTTGATTCAATCAAATTTCAAATCCATTCGAATATTCGTGCACATCCCTAGCTAGGTATACTCTCAGTACTCCAGTGGTCAATCCAACGCATACAGCAATTATCTCCATGCACCTAGATCCCTGCAAGCATCTCAGTAATGGGGACAATCGGGGGCTACGTTACTGGGTTGGGTATACATAGATACATAGATCACACCAGGAAGTTTGGTTCTCTACAGAATGGCGAACTGACATCTGCTCTCCTAAAGGTACCTTATGCATCGTGGATGTGTCATTATTTTTTCTTCCTCATGGCATGTGGAAAATTTATAGTGAAGGCAAAGCTATGGGGAAGGTGACTCAATGTTTCGTCCTCATTGGAATTACAACTCAGGGCCAGGCTGGAGGGGAGCGAAAAGGTGGACGGCTAAGAAAACAGCAGATTAAAATGTTGCCAGGAGGTGAAAATGCAAGCCCTCACTTTAAATAAGAGATCTTGTCAATAAGGAGCCTTGAGTCTTCCCAGGTTTCTCTGGTCTCCTGCAAACTATATTCCTTCTTCCTCCATTTCTGCTGCTTCACTGGTTAAAGCAACCTCGGTTGTCTCTACCTTTCATTTCCACTATTCCACTTCCAAAGTTGCCCTCTCATCACCCATTTCTCCTTTTGCCCCTGAATGGGAAATCGAGGTTTAATAATCACAGACCAGAGGGCTATTCGCACGAGGGCCTCCTGAATGTGAGGAGGCCACCCTGGGACTGGGCATTCGCCCTGCTGGGCTGGCACTTCCGCTCGGAACCACCCCAGCCCGTCCCTGGGTGCTCTACAAAATTGTGCTCTACATCCAGCCTAGGGTGTTCTGGGCTGTCCCGGGCTGTCCCACAGTTGTACGGGACAGCCAGGACCTTGAGATAACTTTCAGGGCTAAAAGAGATGACAGACCAGCATATCTCACATTTTCTATCTCTGATAGAAAAGGAAGCAGAAATGCCGTGGCTTAATCTATTGAGCTTTGATCTGCAACTATAGAAATGAGATTGGCCCAGATGAGTGGCAGACCTATTACTGACCTGGAGTGGTACCATTTTGATGGCGACAGTGGGGACATTTCCCCCCCCCCCAAGTTTAAGCTGTCTGTCCATTATGTATTTTAATATTGCTCCAGTTTTTGTGTGGTGTTTTTGTTCCTGCTGCGGAGGCAAAAAGTAGTAGAAGGAAATACCGTGACTGGTTCAAACTGCAGGAATTTGTTGACGTTCCTCACCTGATGAATCATGCTGCACCTGCCAAGATGTCCCAGAAAAAAAAGGCTCAAGTACACAGGGGGACTCTAAGCCCAGACTTAACTTGAACATTGTGCTGAAGGGCTACTGGGAAGCTTTATCAAACCAATGCAGCGCCAGCTGCTGCCTGAACCACTTCATCCTTTGTTACTTAAGACGCTGTTAATATGAGCAACATGTCTGGTTTGCAGAGGTCACGCTTACATCAAGTGCCTGGACCATGTTTAACAGCAGGTCAGCTCTGTTCATAATCTTTTTCTCTCCTCCTCCTCCTTCCCCTTTGATCTGAGCATCCACCTCTGGAGAGATTACAGACCTGAATGTCTTTGTTCCGCTTTCCATTTTTTTTCCCATTTACCATCTTTCCTGTCGTCATTTCCAGGGCAGCTGAGTTTAGTGGTTCCATCTGATGGTCTTTTCTGCTCACCCCCTCAGCTACTTATGCATGAGAAAATCTGGAATTGCTAAGCTAAGATTTGGTTTGTTGTTTTGTTGTTGGTTGTATGTTCGGTTTTGTTGTTGTTGTTTAAAAAACAAGAACCTATTTTTATCTTGAGTTGGTCCACATCACTGATTGAAGATGACCTTGTTCGGTTTTGTTGTTGTTGTTTAAAAAACAAGAACCTATTTTTATCTTGAGTTGGTCCACATCACTGATTGAAGATGACCTTGTGAGCCAGTTTGGTCTAGTGGTTAAGGAGCCAGACTCTTATCTGGGAATACTGGGTTTGATTCTGCCCTCCTCTATTAAGCCAGCTGGGTGACCCTGAGCTAGTCACAGCTCTCTTCTGAGCTCTCACAACCCCACCTACCTCTTTTGTGGGGAGAAAAATAGCTTTGTCAGCTGCTTTGAGTCCCCTGAAATGGGTGAGAAAAGCAGGATAGAAAAGCCAACTCTTTTTCTTGTCCCTTCCAGGTTCCAGTGGTTTCACATGGGGCTTGTCAGTTCAATCCTGGGCACCAATCAGGTAAGTTGCATGCACATGCATCTGGGGGATGGGGACATGGGCCCCTGGGTGGGATTGGGTGCCCAGGGGGTCCCTGTGAGCTCCAGCCAGTGCGATTAGGCTGGTGGCAGCCCATGGCACCAAAGGATGGCCCGGGAACAGCCTGCCAGCCAGTGGGCCAATATCACTTACCGGCCAAGTGTGAATGGGGAATCCATCCCTAGCCTAACTGCACTACAGCCATCCAGCTGTAGTGTGAAAAGACCTCTGGTGAGGTTAGCCAGTGGAGCTAGTAGGGGAATCTTCAAGGAGGTCTAATGAAGTTAAGAAATCCAAGGAAGAATGGGCCTTTGCCTGGAAGGATAATGAATTTCTTATTCTAAATTATATATCTAAGACTGTGGTCACACTTGAGTTTTAGTCCAGCTTCAGTCCACATTCAGAATGAGAGAATACATCAGCAAAGTGACAAGCTGTTTTCTTTCAGTGTTAAATAACCCAGAAAATTCACCTCTGGGATAGAGGATGGGGAAAGTAAATTACTGGTCACTTTGCTAGATGTGTTCTCTCGCTCTGAAAGTGGACTGACGCTGGATTAAACCTTAGGTGTGACCACAGATTTAATCCCATCATTTGCAGCTACAGAAGCTGTGCCTTGAAATCAGGGAAGGCTTTTGTGCCGTCTGTTGCAGCTGGTCTGAGACCAAGCCTTTATCTCTCAGGCTCAGGGTGCATTCCATGCATAAATTATAGCCATGTGCTTTTGATGATGACAGTGATTGTGATGATGAATTGCCTTTTGATAGGACCCCAGGGGATTGGTGATAAATCACTTTGGCCAGATCGCTAGGCGGCTTTGTTAACCTGTTACGCATTAATTAAATGCACAAATCCACCCTGTGTGTCAGGTGTGCTTTGCACATGAAAAAAGCCATCCCTGAATATGCCCAAACAAGTGTGCCAAATGGGGGCTGCTCGTAGGGTTGGGCACTAATGCCATTTTTGACATTCAATTCATACCAAACCAAATATTCAAAAATCTAAATTCATACAAATAAAGAAAAATGAATGTCTGGACATTCAGACCGAAATGAATACATGTGTATCTTATTGGTTCAAATGTTCCGTATGGATGCAATGCTACGAATCTCGTATGCATCTGTACGCATCCTGTCTTAATCCCGTATGCATCCCGTTTTCATCCCGTACATATCCGTATGGATATGCAAAGGATGTGTAGGATATGTATCCATAAACATACAAATGTCTGAATTATTCATACGAATAACTCAAAATATTCATATTTGCATGAATACTAAAGTACAAATGACTGGACATATGATTCATATGCGAATGTCCAAATTCGTACGAATTTGTCTGAATAATGAATATTTCGAATATCCATGCATATCCCTAGCTGCTTGTTCCCTTTGGTTACTATGAGTGCCTGTTGGTTAACCTGATAATGTAGGGGGTGGAGCGAAGCCACCACAAGCCCCTTATCTCCCCAGATCTGTTCCTCGCAATTTAATAGTTTAACATCTGAGTCTTGTTATCTTGTTGCAGGGATAAGGAATCAGCGGCCCTTGAAATTAGGAGTATCTGATATCATCAGCCCAACAGAATGGTGATAATGATAGCAACACCGCAGGATGCCTTTGCAGCCTCCAACAAAACTTTAATCAGACAGGTAATACGGAGAGTTGGCAACTGAGTTGGACTTCATTGTTTGTAAACTCAAATTTGCTCCAGAAAAATGTGGGTGGTGGGCGGTGGATGGTGGGACAGAGACATTGCAGGTTACTCCTGATGCCAAACAAGATCTGAACGAGCACCTTCTCTCACCTTGAGACCTCAAAGAGAAGGCCTTCTTGTAGTTTCCTCTCTCAGAGGTGCACGAGGTAGGAGCACCCAGGACAGCCTTTTCTGTGGTGGCCCCCAGAATCTGGATCACTTATCTCTTGAGGTTCTTCAGGTATTTACATTGTATGGTTTTCAGCACCTGGTTAAAATATCCTTCTTCACTCAGGCCTTTGAAGTTTAGCTCCCTCTCGGTGCTGTCCTGCCAGGGAGGGTGGATGGAAGGAAGAGTGGGTTATATTTTAAATATGTTTTAATGTTTTATATATGTTAGTTTAAATATTGTGGCCTGCCCTGAGGGCTTTTTCGTGGAGGGCAGGAAATAAATTCTTAACTTAAATGGAAATAAAGCTGCAACGTGAGCCAGTTTGGTCTAGTGGCTAAGGAGCAGGACTCTTATCTGGGAATACCAGGTTTGATTCTGCACTCTTCCATGAACAAGCTGGGTGGCCTTGGGGTAGTCACAACTCTCTTCTGAACTCTCACAGCCCCACCCACCTCACTAGCTGTTCTGTGGTGGGAAGAAGAACAGAAGGTTTATCAGCCGTTTTGAGTCCCTTTAAATGGGTGAGAAAAGTGGGGCAAAAATGCCCAAATCTTCTTCCAGATAGATGCAGCTGAAACTCAAGGGTTGCCAACTTCCCTAAAGTTCCAAAAAATAGCTGTGCCAAGGCTCAGAAATTACCAAAGTCTGCAGGCCACAGAGCTCTAGAACAATTCTGACAGCTCACTTTCATCCACTCCACCTGGAAAAGGAAGGAAACCTATACACCTACGAATCCTATATACTCCTTGTTTTGAGTAGACAGAACTCATCTCATGATAATTTATCATTTACTAGAGTTTTAAAGATGATTTTGGCTTAGCTGGCAGAAGTAAAGAGGCATTAATGGTGTTACTGAAGTAATGGCCATATATAGAAAACGTAGAGGTGTTTTGCCTAACAGTTTTAGGTGCAAATTGTTTCCTAAATGTAAGCACAAGTAGCCTAAATCTAGTCCACTTAGCACTCACACACAAGAGAGACATGTATATTCATATTTTTTTAAAAAAAAAACTGTCTGCGAAAATGAAAGATTTATTTTGTTTTTTAAAAAAGCAATGGATGTGCTTCTGTGTGATAGAACTACCAGTCTAACTGCCAATGTAGAAAAGAGCCATAAAAGGTGATACACATCTGCCTGAAGTTCTGGAAAAGGAGAGGACATTGGGATGCCATCCTAGGTTAGGGATGGCAGGAACATTCATAACATATGAAATTCATACGAATCTGAATTCGCACAAATTTGTACGAATAACAGATGCTTTGAATATTCACTCACATCCCTAGTTTCAATTTATTGGTCCATACCACATCCAGCCCATCACTGCTTCCAGGCAGAGATCAAGGACTCAACAGCAAAATCCATGACTTTCCCATGCAACACAGCCTATTTCTCAGAGTGTGCCAAGGTCAGGAAATATATGCAAAGAGCTCCAGGAAAAGCTGAGTCTGACCTGCACCCTACGGATAATAATATATAACTTCTTTGATTTAGCCTTTTAAAAATCCTTTGTCTATTCTCATCCATTGCCTCATTAAATGTACGTATCATCAGATTTTCCCACCACTCCTGCCTCTAAGTTCAAAGGTATTATCAAAGGGAAGGGAGCGGATGTGATTAACTCAAAAAGCAAAATGATCCAAAGCATTATTAGCAGGAAAGATGTTCAGCAGAAAATGGGAACCTGGTGGGGTTCAACCGGAAAGCCCAACCAACGTATTTCAAAAATCCCTATAGAACACCTATAGACTTTTTCCACCTTCCTACCTGCACTCAGTTCCTTATTATTAGTGGCTGCTAACCATAGGTGGAACCAGAACTAGGGATGTGCACAAATATTCGTAACATTTGACGTTCGTACGAATTTGGCCGAATTCTGACATTCAGATTCTAATTGAATGTTGGCACATTCAAAGATTGACATTCAAATTCGAATTGAATGTTTTAATAACAAGAGGCGTTTTCGCACCTAGGCGAAGATGCCGTGGAACGCTTCCCCCCGAACGGGTTGAGGACACCTTCCCCTTTGCACGAGGGCAGGTAAAGAACGCTTTGAGAGCAGTTCCCTTATCTGCCAGTGCGAACGGGAAAGTGTCCTCAACCCATTCGGGGGGAAGAACCTCCCCCGGGCTGCTCCCATTGGCTCCTATGGACCCAGTGTGGGCAGCCCGGGTGCCTTCTTTCCCTGGGTTCCTGCTCGCTCCCGAACCCCAGATCGGGCTCCTGGGGGTGGGGGGGACAGGAACCCCACTAAAAGTGAGCAAAAAAAACAAACAATTGGGTTCTATACCCCCCCAAAAAATATATGTGATATTTACTAAAAGGGTTACAATGACCCCACTGATAATGTAAAGAATAAATGCACTAATAATGCAAATAATCAATAAACTAAATCAAATAATATAATATAAAGCACCAAATTTAAAAACTCACTGTAAGAAAAACAGTGGAATAAAAGTAAACCACAAGCCACAGCCAAAAGATGTATTAAAATCAGAAAAATAAAGAAAATATAGATAAAATATAGATAAAAATAGGCCAAACGCGTTTCGACTAGAAAAGTCTTCTTCAGTGGCCAATATTAAAATATATATACACAAATAGCTGTGTGTGAGTTTCTCTCTCAAATTCAATATCAGAAATGACCTGGTGCTGCCAGAGAGCCTCTTATATAGTCTAATACTAAAAGGGGAAAATCCTGCAAAGACTCAAACAGGCATCAGGGATGAATCAGGGTGTAAAACAGAAGGACATTAAATAAACCAATTAACATTTTCATTCAAACCTTTAGGGGATTCTGAATTCAAACGATGGATCCATTTGAGCTCCAAAAGCTGTAATTGTTTAATATTTTTAATGTAGGGTAGTCCATCAATGCACCAGAATTTAAAGGAATCAACAGGGTGGTTATGTTCCATAAAGTGCTTTACCATAGGAGCCTGTAGTTTCTGATTTTTTATACAGCTTCTATGTTCCACAATCCTAGATCTAATGCATCGGCTAGTCATGCCCACATATAGAAGTTTGCATGAACATTCAATAACGTAAACAACATTTTTGCTGGCACACGTGAAAAATTTGTAAATTTCATACATCCTGCCATCCACTGGGTTAACGAAGCGTTTCACATTGCCACTGTTCCCAGCCAACATCCACCCAATTCACCCCGGGGTCACATGCATGCGTGAACAGGCCTTACCTTCTCTTCCCAGCCTGATTCTGATAGAATAGGCCAGGCCGTTGTGAGCATTCTTGAGGGGGCAGGCCCTCATTGGCCAGGCACCTGGACATGTTCAGATGGCCAGTTGTCTTTGTATCTGGTGGATTTTACAATTGAAATATAAATTCTGCTGGACTTCAGGACAAAGGAGAAAAGCTTCAATTTCATCTGCACTAGAAATCTCCTCCTCTTCCTCCTCCTTGGTGATTTTCAATGAATACATAGGAAAAAGGCCAAGATCCACTATAAGCAGTGATCTTAGTTGGAAGAAGTCTTCTGAGGTCCTCTAGACTCCGCAAAAATCTGCAGCTCTTTTATTTACGGAAACTCATCCTCACAGCTCTTCATCCTGTATCTGAGCAAACCTTTTTCCCTCTCACTACCTAGTTTCTTGTTTTTTCTCCGCACTCAGCAAAAACTCTTCCCTTGGGGCTTTCTAAGTGTGTTTGCATAAGATGCTTAGGCAGGTCTATAGAGCCCTTTTGACACAGCTTAAATGTTACTGCAAATAATCCACCCCGATAATAACAATGCTTAACACTTACACAGCACTTATCATCTTCAGAGCCTTTTACAAATGTGAGCTAATTGCTCATTATCTCTTGAATATGCCCAGAGTTCGTGTTTCTGGTGGATCCCTAGTAGCTCTGAAGTATACAGGGCAGCAAGAATTGGGGAGAGGAGGCAGAAATGCAGTCTTACTTCCACCCAGCACCCAAAAAGTTCTGAAATACTAGTCCTGCAGCAGGTCTTGGGAGAAAAATGGACAAAAGGAAATGAAGAGTTTGACTATTTTCAGACATAGCAAAAGAGGCACCTCGGAGGCAGTAGAGTAGGGCCCTCATGTTCCCAGGCCTTCTCTGATCCACCTTTTCTAGCATGGAATATTCAGGAGGTGGGGGAGGGACACATTGATGTGTGTGTGAACAATCCAACTTCGAAGCCATCCCCAAGGCTCTGTTCCAACCTATGTTTAACCCAGCTTCAATCCTCTTTCGGAACCAGTTTGGTCTAGGGGTTAGGGAGCTGGACTGGGAATACCAGGTTTGATTCCGCTCTCCTCCATGAAGCCAGCTGGGTGGCCTTGGGTGAGTCACAGATCTCTTCTAAGCTCTCACTGCCCCACCTACCTCACAGGGTGTCTGTTGTGGGGAGCGGCTTTGAGTCCCCTTAAATGGGTGAGAAAAGTAGGATAGAAAAGCCAACTCCTCTTCTTCCTTTGGCATTATCTAACTCAGAAAATTCACATTTGGGATTGATAATGTGGAAAGGAAAAACAGCTGACCATTTTGCTGAGCAGTTCTCTTGCTTTCAAGGTGGACTGAAACTGGATTAAACCTTGGCTGCAGACATGGTCTAAACCACCTCAGAGACACCTCAGAAGTGCTCTGTTTTGCTGTGCCAGATCACAGCCTTTGTCCACTTCGTTGCTGTTTTTGGATCCAATTTGATTCAAATCAAGTATTCAAATGTTTGAATTCAAATGAATAGAGGAAAAACAAATGTATTCAAATTCAAATCCAATTCGAATCCAATTATATTTATTCGTATGAATTTTCAATTCATATTTGAAGATACGAATGTCGACAACATTCATATGTGTCCGTATGTACCTGTACGCATCTGTACGCATCCTGTTTTTACCCCTTATGCATCCCATTGTTGTTCCATATGTATCTGTACAAATGCCTCCCCAGTTCACAAATGTTCTAAAGCATTCATATGAATTCCAAAATATTTGTACAAATATGAATGTCAGTATATGAATGTTGTAATATTCGATTCGGATATGGACATCCAAATTGTACAAATTTTGAATGTTACAAATATTCATGCACATCCCTAGTAGTGGCTCAGATAAAATAAAATAACTGAGGTTTAACTGCATTCTGGTTGAAAAATGTATCTGCAGAGACTTCATTATTATGCATTTTCCCAGGATGCAGTGCACCTAGAGTTCCAATCAGCAAATCTCTCCCAATTTTCTGGGTTCTGTCACAACAATGTTCTCATGAGAAACACCTATAATGCAATTAAAAATATTCCTCAATTAACTTTCATTTGGAACTAAATTGCTCACCATCAGCGGTAAATTTGTGCCTGAAACACAGGTGTGCAGCTTGGGAGAGAAGGCATCTTCGTGACAAAAACTAAATTTTTCGCTTAGTGCTGGCTGAGGATGCTGGTGAGCATGACTTTTGGAGCCTTTTTGTTGCTGCTGTTGTTATGCACAAAAGTTATGTGAGTTTAATTGCAAAAGGTACAACTCAGGGCTATTGTGTTCATAAGTGGGAGTTTTGTATCGAGAGACGCCACCATCTTCTTTAGTGAATGTTTACTGTATGTATATAAAACTCAATTTTGCTTATATTTAGCTGGTTTACAGGCAAATATATATTATGATCTCTTCCTCCCCTGGTCATCGGGACTTCCCTACTGAGTAGTAAACCTATAGAATTGAAACATTTAATAGGTTTCTTTGCTAAATACATTGGACAATAGTAACTCTTCTGACTGTGATGATCTTAGTCCAGAATGGAGCCACACAGGATAGCTAAGAAGAAGCAGAAGAGAAGAAGAGTTGGCTTTTCTCACCCATTTAAGAGGACTCAGACAAAGCTTTCCTATTCTTCTCCCCACAACAGATGCCACGTGAGATAGGTGGGGCTGTGAGAGCTCAGAAGAGAACTGTGACTAGCCCAAGGTCACCCAGCTGGCTTCATGGGGGAGGGTGGAATCAAACCCAGTATTCCCAGATAAGAGTCTGGCTCCCTAACCACTAGACCAAACTGGCTCCTAAGGCCTTAGGAGACCAGGTCAAAAGAAGTGTACCAAGTGAAAAAAAAAGGGAAGTATTAGTATGGGAGTAGAAAATAGAAGATTCAATACCCAGCCTCTCTTTGGAAGGAGGCAATGACAAACCACCTCTGTATCTCTGCCAAGAAAACTGTGTGGAGGTCCCAATGGTGTTAACCAAGAGTTGCCCATAACTAGGTGGGTACCCAAATTCAATTTTTGGCATTCAATTCTATTTGAATAGAATATCTGAAAATTCAAATCAATTTAAATGTTTAAAATACAAATGTATTCCCATTTGATTTGCATACATTTGTACCTATTTGTATGCCTATTCTATTCATATTTGAAGATACAAATGTCGACAACATTCATACGTGTCCGCACACATCCATACTCTTTCGTATACATCCCTTTTTATCCCATATGTATCCCATATGGATACGAATAAGATGCATATGGATACGTATCCATACACATATGAATGTCCAAATAATTCATGTAAATGATTCAAAGCATTCAAAATTGGTTCAAATGTTAAAAAATGAATCTATAGACATTTGATTCAAATTCAAATCTTCAACTTTCAATGAATTCAGTCAAATTTTGAATGTTTCAAATATTCTTGTGCATCCCTACTCGTGATCAAGAAAAATAGTGTCACTGGATATACGCCAAGGAATTAGGAATGTGCACAGTTTGTTTGAATAGACCCCCTGTTAAAGAAACTATGCTCAACCCAGATGAACCACAGGATAGATCATTTATGTGCGCTTTCAATAAGTATTGCAATACTGAAGAGAGACCAAAGTCTCTCTTGATCAGATACAAAATGCAGTACGCTTAAATATCATAGATCATTTCACAATAGTTTGTCACCAGCTAAAACCACAAACTTGCTAAATTGTGTACAGCACCGTCATTTAGACAAGGTTCCTCTTTCTTTGGGTAGACAGAGGAAGTGAATCAGTTATTATAAATTTACGTGTACAGCTGAATTAACTTCAATATTAAGCTTGAGCAGATTATTATTACACCTGATTAAATATGGGGTGTTTTTCCACTGTCACTATTTTTGTACCCATTAATGGGTACTTAATGGGTACTTCTAGTGACAGCGGAAAAACACCCATGGCTACATTCTGGCTCATCAGGAAACCTTACATTTCATCTTTTGGTGTTTTTCCACTGTCACTAGAAGTACCCATTAAGTACCCATTAATGGGTACAAAAATGCCATTACATACCCATTAATGGGTACTTTTAGTGACAGTGGAAAAACACCCTTTGTCACCCCTTCAAATGCGGTAGGATTCATAGTCGATACAAATGTTCAATCCCATACGAATCCCATACAAAGCTTCATGCAAATGTATCAAAACATTTTATTCAAATTCAAATGTCAGTCTTCGAATGTGCCAGCAGTTGATTCAAATTTAAGTGTCTGAAGTCAACTGAATTTGGCCAAATTTTTAATGTTGTGAATATTCAGGCACATCGCTACCAATGATTTATCTGTCCCAGAATGCTGAATGGGAAAAGTAAATCAAAAAGGTAGAAAATAAATGTGGGCATCAAAGGAACAGAGTGGTTTATACTAGGGGAGGCTTGATGGTTGTAATTTGGAACAGGAGCGCATCAATTTGGCAAAAATGATTTTTCCACCTTCCCTGGCTGTACTATTCTTGCTAGGCAGTAAAATTAAATAAAATAAAGCAGAATAGAATAAAATGGAGCTTTGATTTAAAGCTCTCATTGCAATACGTTGCAACAACGTGGCTGTGTTTGAGACTTGATTTCCTCCTCTGAATGCACAGTGAAGGCTCAAAGGTATAAGCAGCGCATTTGATGGTAACCAGGCGCAAGTCCCATGATGTAATCATTGCTTTGTGTATATGCAAATGATCCTAATGGGATTTTATCTCATCAGAACTGTCACAGTCTTGCATGCAGATAAAAAGGCTTTCCTTCTTTCCCCCATTGTCTTCTCCTCCTTCTCCACTACTACCTTCCTCCTCCTTCTTTTAAAGAAAAATCAAACTTACTATAGGCAGAGATTATTATGATTGCCTGAAATGGATTTGAGGGATGAACTATACCCTTTATCAAGTTCTCATTATGTGCCTAGTCGATGTAGGGTGTACAGCTATGAGCAAATGGCCTCTTGAAGTGATAGGTGGGCAGGGGAAAAAATAGGATCAATCTTTTCACTGAACAAAGAGAGGGAAAATGCCCCGTCTGGTTCTCAGGAGGGGGCCTTCATTAGCATTAGCAGAATCACAGCTAGGAATCTACAACTCTCACCAATTTTGTTCCACTCATTACTTGCTATGTAGCATGGACCAAATTCCTGGATTTATAGTTGATGGCTCACTTTGTAGCAACAGTAGCCCATAGACTGCAGCCACAGGCTGGGGATAGAAGAGCAAGACTCTATGTGGAACCCAAAGGTTCAGAGATACAGAAGAAGGTCTTCCAATTAGAGTCTCACCTGCTCCCTTCAAATCCTATGGGTCTGAGGTATTTGGATTAGGGTTAGGCCTAGACCTAGACCTAGGCCCAGGCTTAGGGAAGCAGGATCAGTAGGAACAGAGATTAAGTGCAGAACCTGAAGGTGCCAAGCATGAGTAGATAAAAGGGAGAAAATAAACTGAAGCATAGGGGGTTAGGGGTTAGGGGTTAGGGGTTAGGGGATGGGGTATTCTCAGGCACAGGCACAGGCTTAGGCTTAGGCTTAGACTTAGGTTTAGGGTACCAGGATCAGCAGGGTCAGTAGCAGGATCAGCAGAAACAGATTAAATGCAGAACCTGAAGGTTCTAAGCACAAGTCGATAAAAGGGAGAAAATGAACTGAAGGCAGATCTCATGGCTGGGCTGAGCAACACTACTATGCATGGGAGAGAAGGAAGGCAGAAGGAATTCTGCTGAATTCCACTGAGCCTGTGGGTATTAAACAGAATGGACCAGTCTCCATGGCAGGCACTCAAAATGTGTCACATAAATAACAACAACTTACGGCACCATATATGCAGAGCTAAATGCAGCGCAGCGCCTCCACGAATGGGGACAGAGATTAATTCTTTCATTACTTAATTTACAGCAGCGCCTGGTCTGGCAAGCGTTGCATTTCCAGCTTCAATTCGTATGATTGGCAAATGGTGCTCGTAGCTCAGCGAGTACCCAGGTTTTGTTAGCAGCTATTTAGGGAAGGAGGAAAATAAATAAATAAATAAATAAATAAATAAATAAATAAATAAATAAATAAATAAATAAATAAATAAATAAATAAATAAAATGAAATCTCCCTCCCCCCCCGGCCTAACTAGGTTCTACACCAAGGATTCCAAAAGCAACAGTGGTTGTATATTTCACATCGACAGGTGCTATTATTATGACATGATGTATGTCATGCCTTTTGCAAGCTGCGAGGCGTGTTAGCAAATTACAAGCCATTAGAGGCAGGCAGAGCTTTGCAATTTTCCTTCTCAGGGGCATGTGCAAATATTCACTTTGGTCTGGGTCCAACGGGAGTCTGCCTGCTCCTCTACTTTGGTTTTGATTTCCTTCTTTGAATGAAGCTGAAAACCACCCCCACCTAAATGCAACTGAAGGAAATAAATCAAGTTCCCTGGGCTTTGGACTCTTTTGTTCTGGCTGGAAGCTCGAATTTCCCACTGCCTGAATGAAATTCAAATGTTGTTCACTTTAAACTTGCTTAAGAATGGGGAAGGGGGAGACATCTCTAAAAGTTTGCAGCTAAGAGCTTCCTAAAGATTGTCAGAGAGATGGCAGAGGCGAATTACGCCTCCAATCACATCAGCCTCGCATAACAGATCCTGAATGTGCTTTAAGCAACCTGGATATACGGTATCTAGATGTGAAATGTCTATATTTATGTGGCTGGAGAACCTACACATAAAACGTGTATTCAGCTGGCTTGGGGAACAGCCAACATTCCATGCTCTGATTATTGAGGGGGTCAGGAAAGGTCCCAATTAAAGCACTACAAATAGGTTAGCACCATGACATAATTCAGTTTCTACCAGTAGGAACGCTCAGATCTGAGATTAAAGATCGACAGCTAGATGAAGCTGATCCTCCAGGCTGGGGAGACAGGTAGGAGGCCTCTCAAGGTCATTTGCAGGGAGTTGAGAGCTGGTGAAGGTTCTGCCTTGGTCTTCTCTTTGAGAATGTCCATAAGCAATTGGTGGGCCACTCTGTGGGACAGGATGCTGAACAAGATGGGCTGTGGCCTCATCCAGCAGGGCCCTCTTAGGTTCTTAGGTTCTACTCTGTGTTCACTTGGTTACCACTATCACAAGTCTGTCTCTACCTGTTGGGTCATAGACTGACTTGTCTTTGGACAGAAGGAAATGTTAAAATGTGGCCTCCCAGCAGGACCCCTCTTAGGGTCTACTCTATGTTCACTTGGCTACCACTATCACTGGTCTGTCTTTACCTGTTGAGTCACAGACTGACTTGTCTTTGGACAGAGGAAAACGTTAAAATGCAACAGGGATACTGAAGCCCCCCAAAAGGAGAATTCAGCATACCAAAGGGGTAGATCTAACTAATCACAAATCCTAGTTATTCACATGTCTTAAAGTGATGCAGAATTGGGAACAAATACCTAATGCTGTGAGTGGCACAGGTAGCCGGTGATACCTGCTTTGCTAAGTGGGGGGACACTGCAACTATAATTTCTTACCCACCCTGTGCTTTCAGCTAAACAGCTCAAGATAATGGTTACGTCTTTCTCTATGACTTGTAATGGAGATTAGTCCCATCACAGTATGCATTAAAGCGACACATGTAAAAACAGACTGTTTTAGCACATCGTTTCCATAGCAACGGAAGATGCCACCAGCATAGTTTTAGGGTTGAAAAACTATTCCCAGTTCAGTGTCAAGAAAGGTTGTTAGTCATGATGGATGACTTGTCTACAGAGGCAAGGAACTTAAAAAGATTAGTCAAGTTTTCAAGATTTCGCTCCTGATTTGGATGACTGCGGTAGCAAAGAGACTGCTGTTTCTGTTGTTGGTGAACGACCCAGGGAACTTCAGCTGGTCTACAAAGGGGCCACTGAGGCTATTAGAAGCTGAGGAATCATTTTCATGTTTCTTTCTACTCCATTCAAGTGGAAGTGTCAGTGCTACTTTTATCCTACAAATCTGCATGAAGAATGGGACTATGTGAAAGATCAGCCCTTCCTATGTGACCCTGATCTTTTGGCTGTCTCCAGGAGGCCTTTCGCAAGGATCCAAAACAAGGCTACAGGTGAAAAAAGTTTTCCACCTCAAAGTGGTTTGTCCGGAATGAAGACGGCAAGCATTGCATAATCAGATGAAAACTTATTGTCTCCCCAAGTGTATGCATAGTTTCTTTTTGTTTTGTTTTTTAAAAGTTTCATTAGAACATAATAACATAAGAGGAGCTCTGCTGGATCAGGATACAACTCTGAGCATGGCCTGTCAAAGCATCCTGCCTGTCTCTTCAACCATTCTAGATAAGATCATATGAGGAGCCCTGTTGGATCAGGCCACAGCCTATCTAGTCCAGCATTCCATCTTACACTAAGCTTGTGTGCATCTCAAGCAGAAGACAAAGGCAAGAGCTTCACCTGAGGCCTTTTCACATGAGGGGTTTTCGAATGCGTGGAGAACATGCAGGAACACAGCATTCACACCTCAGGGGCAGCCGGATCCATTCTGGACAGCCTCAAATGCCCCAATGCTCTCTCCACACGTTCCATTTTCAGAGTAGAAAAACTTCTCTGAAAGCATCCCCGCACATTTGGCGCATTCTGAGCTGTTCCAGAGGGAGAGCATTAGCATGCTCCCCCTCTGTGACAGCTGGGCCCCTCCCCCAGGCTGCTTTGATTGGCTCCTCTGGAGCCAGGCATGGGCAACCCAGGGGCCTCCTTTTCCTTGGCTCCCGCTGTCTCCAGGAGCTGAGATTGCGGCTCCTGGGCCAGCAGGACCCTCATCCTACACCCTCCAACCAACCCCAGGGGCACGCACACATGAACAGAGCTTACCTGTTCGGCGCTGCACAGCAACTGAGATGATTGGGCTGGGTGCACTCTGCACGTGTCACCTGAGAACAAGTGAGACAGAGAAATCCAGACAACACCATACCATGGTGGCAAACATTGGCCTTTCTATTGCAATTGTGTTCATCATTAGAATCCCATCGCCAAGGTCACTGGCGCCATTTGAACTATTTTAACAACAAACTTGGGGGTTTGCTTGTCTGAACAGCTGCTTTTGTGCGTGTCAAGAGGCAACGTGCATCATGACTAGAGAATCTGTTAAAATGATGCGCAGAAATAAAATGAACGAATAATTCAGTAAAGGTGGTTCAGAGTGTGGTTCCCATTGTTTGTCTTGAAAAGCGGCAAGTCTAGAGTAACTAGAAAGGAATCGTGCTCTCTACCAGATCAATTTGTTAGGATTTTACTTTTTAATGTGTGAAAACCAACTTTCACCTTCTCTTTACCCATCCTTCTCCTGGTGCATATGTTCCAAACATTTCAAGGAACTGAACTAAGTGCAGAGTTGATTAGCATTTCAAAAGGCAGCCAGGTTTTTTCTCTCTGTGTTCTCTATATGCACAAATGATAACACAATTTATTTCTCAACAAAATAATTTTCAAATCTAACGATTGCTGTGGCTTGCTGTGGCAGATGTTCACCCCCTTGCAAACTTTTAAGTTCTGTTCCCTTGTCTCCTTCTTTGTACCGCTCTGCTCAACACCTAGGATTTCCAGAGGGAGAAGTTAGCTAGCAAAGAGTGATCACACTCAGCTTTTATCTTGGAATAAATGTTGGAACATTATCAGATTCCTGGATTCAACTCACTAAAGAAGCCAGATGACGTTTTGCCAGATGGAAGAAGTGAATATTTGAGAGATGCACAAAGATTGGTTGGTGTTGGAAAAATCAGTCAAATAGTTCGCATTCAAAAATGTTCACATCACACTGAATGTGTGCGGCTTCACATATCCAGGGGTGTTTTTTAACCGTGCGGTTAAAAATGGGTGCCCCCTCCCCCTAGCCTCCTCTAGACCCCATTGCTACACAAGTGTGGAAACAGGCTCCCTTTAATCCGGATTTTCTGCCTGAAGACCCCATTGTAGACCCCATTAATGGGGTCTACAGAAAATCTGGATTAAAGGCCAGAAAGTACCCATTTGATCTGGATTTCCCCAGC
This sequence comes from Aspidoscelis tigris stejnegeri, assembly GCA_023333525.1. Taxonomy (NCBI): domain Eukaryota; kingdom Metazoa; phylum Chordata; class Lepidosauria; order Squamata; family Teiidae; genus Aspidoscelis; species Aspidoscelis tigris. The sequence continues at coordinate 24,050,859 of JALMGA010000011.1, forward strand.
GGCAGTTGAAACAATTGCCTAAGTACATCTTTCAGGCTGGGAAGACAGGCAAGATTCCTCTGCCATTTGCTGGGATTCGAGAGCATGAAAAGGTTTTGCCTCCATCTTCTGTTTGAGATGCCTATGAGCAATTGGTGGGCCCCTGTGGCCTGATCCAGCAGGGCTCCTCTTAGGTTCGTATACTCTAAGGAACACTCCCTACCCTGATTCTCCTCTTATTTACAGTATAGCCCTGGTTCCTCCTACTCCCCCCCCCCCCTTTTTGCAGTTCTTGTAATCTAAATGCAACTGTGGATTTATCTGCATTCATGGCAGTTTCCATCCACCTTGGCAATGGGAGCAGGGAAGGGTGAGAAAGGACCTAAAACAAGCCTACTACAGCAGAAGAATGCGGTTCATGTTGCTGATGGCATTCACCCTATATGTGTCAGGCTGCAAAGCACTAATTACTTTTCACACTTAAGCTACAGAGCAATTAAGGATTAATTCAGCTTTCAGGGATAAAGGAAACTCTTTGGAGGGAGAGAGAGGAGGAGAACCATTAGTTTAGCTTATAGGTATCAAAACAGATGGCCAGGTTTATTACTATCTAGGTCGTGTTCAATTGTAGCTTATAGAACCAGGGAGGGTCACTGAGGTCACCTAGTCTAACCCTGATCTTCATGAGCAAATAGCCTGAGGTGGTTGTTGGAAGACACGCATTCTGTGTGCCTCTCTAGAAGTGGCCTTAAACTCTCACAAAGTGACCCTGAAGCTACCATGTACTGCTCTTTGTAATTTTATAACCAGATGGTGCATTTTGTTAGCATATTTTGTATTCATTGAAAACTGCTTTAAGCACCTTTTCTTGTTTGAAAGGTCTTAGAATAGAACGGAACGGAACAGAATAGATTCAGGAGACCATACATTTAAGAATTCATCAACCTGTTTTCTGATTGCCAGGCTCTCAGTTTCTACAGCAGCTCCAAATTAAGATTTTCACGGGCAGAGTTCCGAATGACCTCCCTTTATGCTTTTGCTTCTCTTAAGACTGTGTTCATACCTACCTTTTAATCCAGCTTCAGTCCACTTTCAGAGCAGAAGAACACAGCAGCAAAGTGACTTGCCATTTTCCTTCCATGTTAACTAACTCAAAAGTAGATTTTCTGAGTCAGATAAAATGAAAAACAAGTGGCTTGTCACTTTGCTAATGTATTATCTCACTCTGAAAGTGGACTGAAGCTGGATTAAAAGGTAGGTGTGAACACCGCCTTAAATAATCTATTCCATAATTTATCCAACAGGAGGATAGACGTATAAGCAGATAAGCATCTAATACAAAAAACAACAGTGTAGATACCCGTGAGCAGGAGAACTGAAAACTCTTTGGTTTAATATCCAGAGGCCTTTTCGCACGAGGGATTTTCAAACGTGTCTATGACACGCTGAGACGGAAAATTCGCTCTTCTGGGGTGTCTGGATCTGTTTATTGCCATCCCAGCTGTCCCAATGCGTCATAGACACATTCGAGTTTCAGAGCCCAAAAAAGTGCCCTGAAAGTGTCTGGATGCATTTGGCGTGTCCAGGTGTGATCCCAGCCGTACTGAAGGGAGAGTGTTCACACGCTCTCCCTCCATGACAGCTGGGCCTCTGCCCCGGGTTACACCCATTGGCTCCATTCGAGCCAGTGGTGGGCAGCCCAGGAGCCTCCTTTCCCTGGGCTTATACTCGCTCCAGGAGCCCAGATCGGGCTCCAGCAGGACCCACACCCTACATCCCTCAACCCACCCCAGAGGCGTGTGCATGTGAACAGGGCTTACCTGTTCGATGCTGCACAGCAACTGAGGTGATCGGGCCGGCTGTGTCTTGTGCATGTGCGCGGCATGCTCTCTGATTCTCCAGGCACCCATGCCTGCACCAACGGCCAGTTGCAACCAGTGAGTGCTAGCCTGCCTGCTATGGAAACATCAGAGCACCCATGTGCAAATCCGGATCTATCCACAAGGGGTCTGCCTGTCCCCCCAGGTGTTTTGGGGGACAGGGGATGCAATCTCTGAAGTTGTCTTTGGAGATTAGCAAGGGTTCTGAAGAGAACTGCTTGCAAGAGCCAGCTCCGAAATCCCTCCGAAGTTGCCTTCAGAGATTAGTGCAGGCTCCAAAGCTTTTGTCAGCTGCACTGCTCTTGCAAGGAGTTTTTCTTCAGAGCCTGCGCTAATCTCCAAAGGCAACTTTGGAGGGACTTTGGAGCTGGCTTTGGAGGGACTTTGATGTCTTGAGTTTGGGGCACCCACCATGGGTGCCTCCCCATCTGAGCCTCCTCTAGTGGAAACAGGCTCCCTATAATCTGGATTTGATGGCTGAAGACCCCATTGTAGACCCCTTTAATGCGGTCTACAGGAAATCTGGATTATAGGTCCTGAAGGACCCATATGATCCGGATTTTCCTAGCTGTGGTGGAAACAGATGTGTCTCTAATGAGGTCTATAGTGGAAATGGGGTCATCCGGCTCTCAGCCAAACGGGTCCTTAATGGGTGCTTCAATGGGTACTTAGTGCTAGTGGAAAAACACCCTTAGTTTTCCCAGGTATGGGACCAGCTCCCTAACCACTAGACCAAACTGGCTCACAGACGTAACCAAAGCAGTCACCCTTGACTTGACTTCTACCTGACCACTGATTGTCAATGAAAGGCAAAGGCACCACCTGAAAAGCTCAGATACTGTTTACCAGATGAATGATTGCTGACATAGGGCCTGCTCTGGGTGGGTTTTTGCAAAATCCTGTGCCAGAGGCAGATACTTTCTGGCTCAATGGCTAAAAGATGGTGGTTTCTTTGGGATAAAACAATCTGAAGTTGCCTCATGATGACTTAATTTGGCATGGGAAAATGTGTGTTCATCATGCAATTCCCTATAGCAAATCTAATCCCAGACTTCTGGGACTTGCACAGTACATTTAGCCCAACTTCTGGGTCCATTTTTGGACCTCAGCCATTCCATCCAGCATACTGTGTTTTTTTTCCCCAAACAACCACAATTTGGATTGTGTCTAGATGAAGCCCTAGAAAACCCTCTATATATTCATATGCACTCACATACCTGCACGCATAACCATATGGTCCCTTCTAGCTATTTAATAATCTTCATACTCAAGGGTAGTGAAGACAGAACTTGCAACATTTTTAAGCACTTACATTTCTTTTAAGTCCAAGTGCAGATGTGTTTGACAAGATTAAGATCTTCATTTAATGTGTATGCCTGTAATTAGGTTGATATAAAAGGGAAGAAGTCCAACAGATTGCTTCAGCAAATATCACATTGTTTTTATTAAATTCCTCATTTGTGTCTGTTACTATCCTGGCTTTTTTTGATCAGGCATAAAAAGATGGCACATAAGAAGTCTGGCCAAATCTATTTTTATTATTTTTTAAAAAAACTGTTTTAATTTCTTTAGTTCCCTCCTCCCCACTATCTGTCTTTGGAAACTGTCTGTATGTTAGCTAGTTTATAGCACCAGGGCATAGATATTAAAGTGAAAAGATGCTAGGGTGGGATTGGGTAATAAAAACTAGGAACATTTTAAAAAGTCCAAAAATTAGGGATCTGCATGAATTGCATTTTTGGCATTGGATTTTTATTGAATTGAATGTAGGAAAATTCTTATTGTTTGAATAGATCCCCTTCAATTGTGGTAGGGTTCTATTCAAGACGAATGTACTCGTATTGCACGAATGCAATTTTCAACATTCAATTCAAATTGAATATTCGAATGTCCAAATTCATACAAATAGAGAAAAAACCCAAATGTATTAAAATTCAAACCAATTTGAATACATTTGTATATATTTGTATGACAACATTCATATGTATCCACACGCATCCATACACATCTGTACACATCCCATTTTTACCCTGTACACATCCTGTTTTCATCTTGTACATATCCGTACAAATATGTACAGATATGAAGAAGATGTGTACGGATACGTACATTATGCATACGTATCCATACACATATGAATGTCCAAATGATCCAAAATATTCGTATTTGTTCAAATATTTAAAAACTAATGTTTGGACAGCATCCTGTCGCATACAGTAGCCCACCAATTGCCCATAGGCATCTCAAGAAGAGACAAGGACAAACCTTCTCCCGCTCTTGAATCCCAGCAAATGGCCTTAAAAGCATCCTGCTTGTCCCCCCAGCCTGAATGTCTGAATTCAGCCAAATTCCCTTTACTTTGGCCACAAGATCTTATTTGAACAAACAGAAACCATAGCCAAAGTAAAGGAGTTACAGGAACTGGCTACCAGAGAGGTCATAGAAATACTACATCCCCATAATTTTAACAGGAACCAAGGCCTGTTCCTCAGCAGCATCTGGAAACATATGTATAGAAACAAGCAAAACAGAGATCCACACCTGAGCTCTGTAAACACGCAAGCCACTAGTCACTCACTCCAGGGATTACACCAATACACAGTAAACAAGTTAGCCTCAATGACCTGGCATTGACACTTCCATTCAAGGAAACAATGCCAACAGGGTGCAGCCAGGGAAAGACCAATGACCTGTTAGCAACTCAAACTAAGGAAAAGCTGACAAACAAACAGCAGACAACTATAAAAAGGGAAACAAGATCTAGTAAGAGACCAGTCTCCCTTGACTCATCCAAGACCAAAGTCCTCTGAAGACGGATATCACAGCTATATCTGAAAGCTTAGGTTCCCAGGAGAAACCTGGAACATGGCATAACAGCCCCAAAACTGCTACAAATGAGAGAAGTGACTTTAGTCTGGGCTTGGGTTGCCTTCCAAGTATAATAATAAATAGAGACATCAGCATATAGGAAGTGTTCTTGTAAACTGCATCAAGATTTTCATAATGTTGGAGGATTGGAACATTTTAAATGAAGTAAGGGTGATTCTGCACCTGTCGCTGAGAAATGGATTAAAAAAAAATCTGTTTCCCTGTGATCTGCCTTCCCGAGGATCCATCCAAAATAGGGATGGATCCAAGGAGGCCCTGCATGTTCACACACGTGCAGGGAGGACAGATCGGGCTGGCTGGATCCCCTGGGTGCTGTGCGGAGGCTCCAGCACCCATTCCCGTGCTGCCAATGCTGCCGTTGGAACCATGGGACTGGAGCATGCAGCTGCCAGTCATCGTGTGTTTCCGCAGGCGTGCGGCAAGCGGGGAAAAGGCATAAGGAGGCAGACCGGCCTCCTTACGCCCTTCCCAAGATGGCGGCCAACAGCACATCCAGTCCCTCACCTCTCCGTCTGCAGAAGCATCCTGCTTCCAAATGGATCAAGGCAAGGGGCCGGACGGAAGACCTAATTTTCAAGGTCTTCCTGGAGGCGGGATCTTTTGGTGGCGAGACCCCATTAAGACCCGGAGTGTGGAAGCGGCCACTGCAAAGGGTTCCGGATCCGGCCTCCAGTGCGGAAGGTATTTAATGTGTGTTTAATGTGTTGTTAATGTGTTCTTACAGCCAGTACAGAAGCACCCTAGTACATGAAATTTGCAATGGTACAGTGTTTCAAAAATGCTTCAGACAAATCAAAAACTCCTGCAGAGGGCATAATTTACTTCTCCCCCTTCTCTTTAGACAAGGTCGCTTGAAGATGCAACCAACTGTACCAGTATCCTATCACTTTCATTTGTCTCATTGAATTAGCTCCTGAGCCTGACGATTTTCTGTAAAATGCAATTTCTATAATCTAGTGCTGGCTCTCAAGGCTGTTTGCAGGATTTTGAGAGCAGGTGAAGGTTTTGCTTTGGTCTCCTGCTTGAGATGCCCAGAAGCAAAGGGTGGGACACTATGCCAGACAGGAGGCTGGACGAGATGGGCTGTGGCCCAAACCAGCAGGGCTTCTCTTATGTTCTTATATTATAGATCATGGGGGATTTTAAATTATACTTAAAAATAAACTTGCCCAATTTTAGATGTTTTCTGTTTTTATAGCAGCGTTTCCTGAACCCCTAGATTTCTCCCATGCTGTGTTCTGAGAAATAGCCTATTTCTTATCTGACCACAATGCTGGCATCTACAATGTTGTCTTATATAGAAGACTGCAGTGGTCCTGGCTGAAGATTTACCATTTTCACAGTGCAGTGATGGCACAGTTAATTTCTACTCCCCTAGCATTTACTGAGGACTTTCTTAAGAGTCCAACCTTGTTCTCAAAAGTCGCCTAATGTATTTTACACCAGGCTATGAACACAGAAAGAAAAAAAATGGAACAATGTTATTATGAAAAATGATGCTTAAGTGCTTTTTTCCCCCATGAAGATCTTTTCTAAAAGAGCAACAAGATTTTTATTATATATATTTGTGACTCATTGCTCTAGGCTGTGACCTGAACTTAATGCATTTGCTGCTGGACATGGAAGAAAAAGATAATTTACTTAATTGCATGCAAATATCTCTTGTTTAACAAGCCCCAGCACACACACACACACATGTTGATTAGCTCTGCCTCTCTCCCCACATATAATGCCAAGTACACTTCAAATGCATGAGGGGATGAGAGGGAAAGGGGAAGGAAAAAGTGCCTACAATTGATTAATGTAATGATATATTGCCATTCATGTGCTGTTTGTTGGGATAAAAACAAATAAGCAAACTGACTTTCCAATGGAGAATTACTTTTGCCATTATCTCAAATGACTACATCGCTGATTAGGTATTGAAAAATCTCTATGTGCAATATACCACTTTAAAAATCTTATTTTCAGAATGAATTACCCTAATGTGGCAAGCAATATTGATGTGGGTTTTGCTTCCTGGCTAAACATACCATTCATATTTATCAGAAGCAAACAACCAGCTTTTCAGATCTGTTCAGGCTAATGTTGCTATTTGTTTGTGTCAGTGAGTCTTTGACTTTTGCATAGAAGGAAAAAAAAAAAAGGCAAAAAATAGGCACCTGGCTCGAACTTAATTTATGTTCAGGATAATTCATGCACAGTGGAATTTATACATTGCAAGAACGATTCTGGGTGAATTGTTGTCTTTATCCCACTATAGACTTTCTGCTGCTGCTACACACGCAAGCGAGGAAGCTGTTTGTATCTCTACCCTGTTGTGATGTCACCATCCCTCATTAACCATGTGCATTATAAGCACTAGTTACATGTGTTGCATGCCTGGATTTAGGCAACCATCCAATAATAAACCATCAAAAAAAAAAAAAACTATAACAGTGAAATAGCCATGTTCGTCTAATCTGAAAAGTCCAGCAAGGTAGTTAGTAGCACTTGGAGACTAACAAGAGAAGGGTTGGTGGCATGAGCTTTCGTAGACACATCTACTTCTTCAGATGCTAGGGGGCCCAAAGCATCTGAAGAAGTACAGTAGACGAGTTCATGAAAGCTTATGCCACCAACCCTTCTCCTCTTAGTCTCCAGGTGGGCCCCCTAGCATCTGAAGAAGTAGACGTGTCCATGAAAGCTCTTGCCACCAACCCTTCCCCTCTTAGTCTCCAAGTGGCCCTCCTAGCATCTGAAGAAGTAGACGTGTCCACGAAAGCTCTTGCCACCAACCCTTCTCCTCTTAGTCTCCAAGTGGCCCCCCTAGCATCTGAAGAAGTAGACGTGTCCACGAAAGCTCTTGCCACCAACCCTTCTCCTCTTAGTCTCCAGGTGGGCCCCCTAGCATCTGAAGAAGTAGACGTGTCCACAAAATGTCCCTGCATTTTTCCAGCTGACATAATGGCAATCCAAAGTGATTGGCTTGCCCCCCCCCCCCCCGCCCCGGTTTTCACACCTGGCTCACTGCCACATCACCATGCTCTGTATCTCTATTGGTTATCTGTGGCATCACAAAATTACTGATTCCTCCCGGTTCCTCACACATGGCTCTATGAAAATACAATCAATAAAAATCTGAGGCTTAACAGGGGGAGCGATCTGTGAGGATGCCACAATTTCCCACTGGCCTGAAGTCACACTCAAGAGTTAATTGGTATGCCTTTCCCAATGTTTTTCAGTGCATTTTTATCATATCAAATTCAAACACCATGCGGTTGGTTAGCTGGTTCTTCTTAGCAATGACCAAGCCTTCGTCGTGCGGAAATCAAAAATGTGTCCAAAGGACTTCTATGCAAATGCATTTGGCATTCAATTAAGTAGCAAAAACAAAGCTGCTTTGTATGTTATGTACCATACAACAAATTTGCATCAGTCAAAGACCCATATTCTCTGCTTGCCCTGCTCAGAATGATTTCCCTGTCTCAGATTTCTAATTTCCATGAAAACTTTGCTGGAGCAAAAATTGAATCACTTCTTCAATTGTCAGATGCCTAAAAGGTTTTACCCTCCATTGCCATTTGTTTCACAGAACTCCCCTCAAGTCTTATGGTTGTTATTTTTAAAAAAATCAAAATAAGTACCAGTAAAAACTTTTGCTTAAAAGATCAGCAGAAGAGCATCTGGTATTCTGCTGAGGGTGCTGGAGGATCAATGAGCATCCTTAGACGTGTCTTTCCAGCAGAGCGGGAAGAAAGAAAATCTTATAAAAGTTGCTGTTTCCAAGTGCCCTCACTTCTGCTGTGTAGATATGCAGCATCTTTGGAAAGCTATCTGCCTTCAAAGAGAGACAGACAGGAGGTGAATGGTGTGAAAGCTAGAGATGCTAAGAAACACTAAGGTTGTGTTCAGACATAAAAAAATAGGCACCTCAGAGGCATCTCAGAGAAGAAGGAGGAGGAGGAGGAGGGTTGGCTTTTCTACCCCACTTTTCTCGCCCATTTAAGGGGACTCAAAGCAGCTGACAAACCTTCTGCTCTTCTCCCCACAACAGTCACCCTGTGAGGTAGGTGGGGCTGTGAAAGCTCAGAAGAGAGCTGTGACTAACTGAGGGTCACCCAGTTGGCTTCATGGAGGAGGACAGAATCAATCCTGGAATTCCCAGATAAGAGTCCATCTCCTTGACCACTAGACCAAACTGGACAGCGTGTGGCGCTCAAGTTCCCAAGCCTTGTCTGATCCACTTTTTTTAACACAGAATGTTCAGAAAGCTAGGTTGGTCTAGTGGTTAGAGAGCCAGACCCTTATCTGGGAATACTGGGTTTGATTCCACACTCCTTCATGAAGCCAGCTGGGTGACCTTGGGCAAGTCACAGCTCTCTTCTCTGCTCTCACAGCCCCACCTACCTCACAGGGTGTAGTGAAGAGAAGAATGGAAAGCTTTGCCAGCCGCTTTGAGTCCCCTTGAATGGGCGAGAAAAGCGGGGTAGAAAAGCCAACTTCTTCTTCTTCTGCTGCTGCTAAGAGGCTGGTGTGCGAACAATCCCACCTCAGAGATGTTTTTTGTGCTCTGTCTGATCACAGGCTAAAATAGTTATTTGATTTGGTTGTCACCCTTTTGCTCTTGAATACATGCAAATCTTTTTAGAGGCACCCTGCCTATCTCTCCATCCTGGAAGCACAACCTAGGTATTCGTTCTACTAGCCATTGATACACCTGTCTTCCATGAATTGAAAGAAGCCCTGCTGTATCAGGCCACAGCTCATCTAGTCCAGCATCCTGTTCTCACTCAATGGCCCACCAATGGCACCTGGGCATCTCATGCAGAAGACAATGGCAAAACACCTCAGAAACTGATTCCCTTCTGAACCTGAATTGCATATTCTCTCTACTTTTTTTATCAAGATGGTGTCCTTCCCCAGTGATCTAAACCTCAATGGAATGCCTCTCTCCACGCCTTTGCCCTGCAACTTTGCCCTTTTTATCAACCTCTCCCTTAACTAGGGAAATAGAACAGGACACTTCTTTCTCTCCTTCCTCCATCTGAAAGTCCAGCTAAAATTGGAAATTGCAGCAGAAAGTGCTAAAAAAAAAGAAGTCTGCTAAGACTGCAGAAGACCTAGATGAATGCTAAAAACAAAAACTGTTTCCATAGCAACTTTTAGGTAGGCCTCTTTAATTGTTACACTTAATATCTATTTTTTTAAAAAAAAAAATCTAACCTGAAAATTGAATCAAAACTTTGGAAAGTAAGGAAGCATCAAGATTCTCTACGACACAGTAGATACTAGTCAAACTCACTTCACCACGCCTTCCATTGAGGAGTACCTAAGGATAGAGGGTGAATTTAGGCGCAAAGGCTGTGTTCACACTTACGGTTTAATCTGGCTTCATTCCAATGAGAGAATGCATCAGCAAAGTGAGAAGCTGCTTTCTAGCAGCGTTAAATAACTTAGAAATTTCACCTTTGGAGGAGATAATGTGGAAAGAAAATTACTTTGGTCATTCTGCTGGTTTGTTCTGTTGCTCTCAAGGTGGACAAAAGCTGGATTAAGCTTCAGGTGCGACCACACCCAAGGAGAATACAAATTAATTTACTCAAGATGCCAGGTGATAACAGTACTTATCATAAGAAGGATGGTCATGATTAGGCACCTGGCCAAAAAACCAACAACCCCTGCATGTTTGTTTTGCTATTCAAGCAAAAATCCATTAATCCATTAATTCATTTTGCTATCAAGTTGTTTAATTGAAAAAAAACCTTCTTTTGCATTTTTTGAAACTTTTTTTGTAAAGAAATGTACCTGTTTTTCCCCCATTAAAAAGCCCTTTTCCTGTCCAAAAATACAGCAGAAGGTAAATGTTATATTGAATTGGTTTATTTCAACAAAAGTTTTAGATACGCAATAAATAAATAAATAAATAAAAGTTTTGATGTTAATGTCTGCACATTCAAAATATTATTTCCAATTTGCAAATGCAAATGGAATTCTGTGTATCTCTAATAATGATTTTGCTTTTTATTAAGAACATACAAAGTGCTCTGCTGGAAAAGAGTCATGGTCCATCTAATCCACCTGTCTTTTCTTCTTGGCTCTGGTTGGTCCGGATGGTCTCCAGAGGCTGCACAGAGAGCACATTTTAAGGATGCCCTATGAACAGGTCTTCTGGAAGCAGTTTAATGTTTAGATCTGCAGTGGATCAGAACACAATAAAGAGAAAAAAAACAGTTGCATTTTTCCATACATCTGTTCTGTCTAGGGATGTGCATGAATATTCATAACATGAATGTTGGCACATTCAAATTCAGATTGAATGTTATGGTACATGGGATTCGTATGCATTTGTATTGGATTCATATGTGACTGAACATTCGTATAGAATATGAATCCTACCACATTCGAAGGGGATCTATTAGAATGAATATAAAGTTTATTGCATTCTATTTGATATGAAAAAAATACCAAAAAATTTGCACATCTCTAGTTCTGTCTCTATTCTTCCTGCTGTGTGCCTTTTTTTAAATATGCATTAGAGATGACTTGTGCAAAATTAGTTCTATTCTGTGAGTTTCCATTGCCATGTCAGAGACTGCTCCTGTTAAAACCAACTTCTGCTTCAGGGAAAGAATTACATTTTTGTTAAAGCAAATGTTCTCCATAGTATTAATGAAGCAGCACTCAAGTGTATCCAGCTTTTCCAAGAACCTTTAGATTTTCTTTTGCAAAGGGAAAGTTTCAGAGCATGAACTAAGAAAGCTTTGATAGAAGATGCATTATATTGACAAATACATCTCTCTCCTTACACAGTTCAACTTGCATTTTGATCTCTTTTCCTTACCAAACTGGGTCTCAGAGCTGAGTGAGTAGAAGAAGGTAGCATTCCCTTGCTAATAAATTCCCTCAGGGCAGCGATAGTCTATTGTGATGAAGCAGCAAACACCTTTGTAGCACCTTAAAGTCTAACAATTGCATATTTTTTCAGTTTTCTGTCTATGGTTCAGCAGCAAGGTTTCTCGCAGAACGTTTGATCCAAGCGTGAACATTATTGCTCTCAGATATGTGCCAAAGGAAGTTTCTAGTCCAGCAATGAGTTATGTGAGAGGAGGGTGGATTAGAGCTGAACTCCCGTTCAGACTTTACTAAGCAAATGAAATTGCAGAATCACAGCACCTGTGAAAAGGGGATATGAAATTTAATTGTGTTGCCTGATCCCTTGCAAGGACACAATCACGATCACTTACATGCTCTAAAAAGGGCCTTGACACCAGTGAAATGGAGTGATTTATGAACCCTATGAAACTATCAATGCATGTAATAAACCTATACAACCCTGTCTCCAGGTTTATTTGGCTGTATTTTAGAATCTCACTGGCATTCTGCAGAATGTAGTGCATTAAATTACTTTGCTTACAGATAGCAGGGCTTTAACTCCAGCCCCTTTCTATCCAGATGGGAAGCTTCTGACTCTCAGAGGAGGCTTTGGGAAACACAGCTGGGTGTGTGGCAAAATGAACTGGGCTTGGGGATGCCTACTGATTAGGGATGGGCATGAATGGGTTTTTTGGGGGGGCATTCAATTTGATTCAATAGAGAAAAACTAATGTATTGAAATTCGAACCAATTTGAATACATTCATATCTATTTGTACAAATATTCAATACGTATTTATTATTATTAGTTTATTTCTACAGCTCTGTCCATGTACTCAGCACTTTACAGATGTGAAACAAAATATATATATTTATATAAAAATATAAAAATATAAAAACCTGCCGAGGGCATACAGTGTAAAAAACAATAATAGTAACAGTAATATTTGATTATATGAATCTTGTACAAATTTGTATGTAACTGTACGGATCCCATTTTCATCCTGTATGCATCTGTATGGATGTGTAAGGATACAAATATGGCGTGTACAGATATGTGTGCAATGTCCAAATTTGTATGAATGATTCAACACATTTGTATTCATTTGAATATAAAAAAATGAATGTCTGGACATTCGATTAGAGTTTGAATGTCCAAATTCGGCTGAATTCGATTGAATAATGAATATCTTGAACAACCCTACTACTGATTACCAAAAACGTCAAGGCAGGGTTTAAAGGAAGATTAAAGGAAGGAGGGTATGTTGAGTTGCCTTTCCAGAGGCAGGACCTTCTGCTGCTTTCATCCACCATAGATTTCCCAAGCCGATCAGTTTTATTCTCAGCTATTGTAGTCACAAATTAGAATCGCCAAGCCCTTTTCTGAGTTGCCCTTTTCCTGTGGTAGCAACCGACCTGGAATGCTCTGAGAAAGGCTTGGTTAAATTCATGGAGGACAGGTTTATCAATGGCCATAGAATGGATGCCCAGGTACTGTTTCTGGACTGGAGAGGCAGGCAGGATGCCTCTAGCTCCCCTTTGCAAGGAGTCAAAAGCAGATTGAAGGTTTTGCCTTTGTCTTCTGGTCAAGATGCCCAGAAGATGGGCCACTGTATGAGACAGGATGCTGGACTTGCTGGGCTTTGGTCTGATCCACCAGGGGTCCTCATATGTTCTTATGGACATAGGCAGCCCTAATGGGAGGGAACCATTCTTCTCATTGAATGCGTTCAAGCGGAAGTGATACACCTGTCTTCTGCAGATGATGGAGGTAGCAGTAGCATACAGGACAGGATTTCAGGACAATGGGGAGAGTTATGGCTGTCTTTTATGTTCCTGGGCTCTGCCGTGCTCTGAAGAAAAATAAAGCATAGTTTTGAAGAAGAAGAAGAAGAAGAAGAAGAAGAAGAAGAAGAAGAAGAAGAAGAAGAAGAAGAAGAAGTAGTAGTAGTAGTAGTAGTAGTAGTCATCTGCCTTTGGTCTGGATTCCTAAATGGATCAACAAGTTGGGTTCATATGTATGAACAGCTGTTCCAACAGACCCTGTGATTCTGCAAGTGTGGTATCATGCAAACCACAGAACTATCAGACTTCTCAGACAAACCCTCCCAGTTACATTTCCTTTGGGGGGTAAGGTGTGTTTGTTGTTTATTTTATCTTCAGTTTGGTCTTGTGGTTAAAGTGCCGGACTTGTACCTGGAGGTTTCCTGGTTTGGTGCTGGACCCCTCCATGAAGCCAGCTCTCACAGCCCAACTGACCTCACAGGGTGTCTCTTGAGGGGTGATGGACATGAATATTCATATGAATTCAGACAAATTCAGACAGCCATACATGAATCGAATGTTACGATTTCCGTTCATTCACATTTGTGCGAATATGGATATTTCTGGACATTTGTACAAACAGTTCAGACATTTGTTAAGCTGGGAAGGGGGGATAGCAGCTGCACCAATCACATCTGCAATGGGTCTAGATTGCTTTTGACATGGATTGAAAGTGGATTAAAAGTGGACTCAGATCAAATTTGACACTTTCAGAGCAGATTTGTTATGGAATATGTATCAGATACGTATCGGATACATATCATATAAGAATACGTACAGATAACATTTGTATCAAATAGAATCCTACCACATTCAAAGGGGATCTATTTGAACGGATATGAATTTTCTAACATTCAATTCATCACGAATTGAATGTCAAAAAACCCACTCATGCAGATCCCTAGAACAGAAGGTTTGTCAGCCACTTTGAGGTCCCTTAAGGGTGAGAAAAAATGGGGTATGAAAAACAACTCTTCTTCCTTTGAAATTTGACAAGCATCAGGCATCTTCACATTCAAAGGACTGATGGAGGTGCTTCTATTTACCCTGGCCTAGGGCTACGGAAACAGTTTTCCTGCCCCACTTTCAGGCACCGTTCTTCTTAGTACTGGGTTTATTTTATATTTTATTTCTATAATTGTTACTCTCCCTGAGGCCTTTGAATATAAGGCAGGATCATAATATAATAGCTAGATGAATAAATAAATAAATTTAGCACACTATAGATTCTTCTTTTCCCACCTCTTTGTTTTCCAAGAACATTCACGCAACCAGTTTCTAATCTCAGTATCTCATCCAGTCTCACATGGTCTGACCTATATGAGGAACAGACAAATTCACAGCTGTCCATTTGATCTTTAATTATAAAGTAAGTTTCCTTTCTGCAGTTCTTCCTCTTTTTTCCCTCCCCCTTGGAAAAAAAAAATGGCAATTTGCTCAATTTTGTAATTAGAGCCAGTGATTAGCAAATCTTTTTTAACACAGCCATGAAGCTTTCCTTTTCAAATGGAAGAATAAATGGAAGGGATTTTTTTTCTATTTTTTTTTTAAAGTGGGCTGCTAAATGAGCACAAAGTCTAGAATTAAACAGTTTATATCTCATTACTTTCAAATGGAATAATAATAAAAATTAAAAAAATGAAGAGTTGAAGCCTTATTGGAGCAGCAGAAACATCTGCAAATGAATGTGGCTGGTAGAACACTCTTGACAACTTAATGGCTGGAGTGGAACAACGTTTCTAAAATTTATAACTTAAATATATGCTATTTAAAACATGTTTTAGGGTTTTGTGCTGTGACAACCCGCCCTCAAGGTAAGACATAAGACTCTGGTTTCCAGGTCCACATGAACCCGATAAATCTGAAGATGTGCTCACACCTAAGTTTTAATCCAGTTTCAGTCCATTTTCAGAATGAGAGAATACATTAGTAAAATGACCAGCTGATTTTCTTTCCACTTTATTTAATCCAAATGTGGATTTTCTGAGTTAGATAATGCAGAAAGGAAAGAACTTTATACGTTCTTAGTATCTTTCTTCATGGGCCCTGGCCACACAAGTGTAAGAATGGATGTCCTATTCATTAATTCAAACTGAGGTCCTACCAGCTCTATTTACATGTAGATAGTTATAGGTCACTCTCAGGCTGTCCTCACTTTGGGCCACATTGGTCACACCTTTCTGCACAATCAACCTTACCCTCCTCCACGGAACTCTTGGCTCTCCACCCCTTTTGCTGCGACAAATGTATCTCTTTTCTTATTGGATGCTGTTGTGTCACTCAAGGGAGGAGAGAGTGTATGTTTGCAGTTCTTTTTAAAGCTTGATTCTCCAACCCCCTTCCTTTATTTTGTGCTTTTCCTCTCTGTGCAATTTTTAAAATAATAATAATAATAATAAATTTGTGGAAAAACAATAGAGAGAGGAATCATACACATAAACTCAGAAGTGAAGGGGAGGTGCTTCATGAACTCCACACTTGCTGATTGGCCAAAGGGAAGACTGGGCCCACCTACCACAGCACAGTTCAGCCTCCTTTAGCCCCCCCCCCTCCACACACACACTGAGGAAGAGATGATGGCCTGGGATGTCATGATGTCATCCTTGACCTCTAAAAACAGGAGTCCAGGTTAAGACAGTCCAACGGGGGTAGGCTGGCTTTTATTTAAACAACTTAAATAAAAATAATGTGAGTAACACGGCCTGAGGACAAACTGAAGTACTAGTGTGACCAGAGCCATTCTGAAAATGGTCTGGGACTGAATTAAAACTTAGGTGTGAACACAGCCTAAAAGCAGACAGCCTCTGTATCACATAACCGTTCAGTGACTCTTTCACTCCCTTCACCTGCCAGAGGTGATCAGAAAACTATTTTCTTTACCTTAACTTGTAAGAAGCAAAGCAATTTATATCCACTAACCTTTCACTGGTCTGTCTCTGCTGATATTTAAAATGCCTGGTTAAATCTAATTGAATAGTCCTTACAAGGGTTATGAGAAGAAGAAGAAGAAGAAGAAGAAGAAGAAGAAGAAGCAGCAGCTAACAATTCCCCCCCTCCCACTTCTAGTGCTGCCTGTTTTGAATATCTTTTGGTGCATTTGCTTGTGAATTTCTTCTCTGCCTTGATAAATGCCTCAAGCATTCGTGCTCTTTTAAAGACGATAGCTAATCTGATAATGGATCCAAGAGAGCCTACTTTCCCCCCCAGTGTCAACACTTGGCTATTTTATTTCTGCTGTTAACATGCTAAATGAAGACACCCTCCTTCCCGCCTCTGCCTTTTCTACAGGATGTGTGGAAAAGCTAAAGAAAAAAAGGAGGACGGTAATGAGTCTGCAACAAGTGGCTGTGATGCCAAAGGCCGTAGGGATGGGCAGAAATGTTCTTTTATTAAATTTGTATCAAATCAAATGCAAGAAAATTAAAACACGTGCAGTTTTCTTGGCAACAATCCAGAAGTAGTTTTCCATTTCTTTCTTTCGGATGGGGGCAGTCTGAATATGGGTCCCCAAGTTTTGTATCCTGTATACTGGGACCCTTTTCGGACTCAAGTGACCATCATGGGCCTGACACATGTTGTGAGATCGGGAATACCCAACGGTGCCATCCTCAACAACTGTTGCACAGATTAACAGAGAGCACCTTGGGCATACTTGGTCAACCCCCCCCCCCAATGCAATTTTCACATTCCTTCCCATACAATCATTGCACGGGGGCAGGACAGTGTGGTTGTGGCTGAACCTGTGGCTTTGGAGCCATGTGTCACATCACCAGTCACCATAGCAATGGGACAGTCTGGTGCTTACAATATGAATACTGGCAACTGCCCCTGAACTCATTAACTTCCATGGAACTTACGTGCATAAAGGGTGATGATATTTCTCTTTAATTCTTTATTGAGACTTCTACTATGTTCAATTAAGTGTTCTCCTGGGAGGTATTGAAAATGGAATGGTTCTATGGCACAGGGTTGTGCGCAAATATTTGTAACATTTGAAAATCATACGAATTTGGGCAAATCCGAACATTTGAATTAAGTGTTGCCACATTCGAAGATTGACATTCAAATTTGAATCAGAAGTTTTGATACATTCTTCTAAAGCTTCATATGGGATTCATATGGGGTATGAATGGTATTTGTATGGGATTCGTATTAGGGATGTGTACAAATGTTGTTCGTTTTTTTGGCATGTGATTAGTAAATAATTGAATGTTAGAAAATCCATATTCATTTGAATAGATCCCCTTCGAATGTGGTAGGATTCTATTTGATATGAATGTATTCATATGCATTTGTACAAATATCCGATATGAATGAATACAGATCCAATACGTATTCAATACATATCCGTCATGAACACATATGTATCTAATACGTATCCAATATGTATCCTGTAACCTATCTGCTCTGAAAGTGTCAAATCTGCCCTGAATCCACTTTCAATCCACTCTCAATCCATGTCGAATGCCATCTGGATCTGTTCTAGATATGACTAGCACAGCTGCTTTCCCAAATCCCCAGTTTAATGGATGTCTGAACTATTCATAAGAATGTCTGGAACATTTGTATTCATATGAATATCAATATATGAATATTGCAACATTTGATTCGTGTACAAATATCTTAATTCAGATGAATTATGAATATTTGCACACTATCCCTAATCCATATGCATCCATATGCATTTGTATGAGATCCGTGTGGGGCTCATAGGGGATTGAACATTTGTATTGAATGAGAATCCTACTGCATTCAAAAGGGAGCTATTTGAACATTAGAATACAAAAACACATTTGTGCACATTAAGGGTGTGCATGAATATTCGTAACATTCAATATTCGGATGAATTTGGACGAATTTGGATTTTCATATACAAATTGAATGTTGCAACATCTGTACATTGACATTTGTATTCATACAAATGTTTTGGAAAGTTTGTATGAATGTTTAGGAACATTCCTGAACCTGGGGACGTGGGGAAGTGGCTGCAGCAGTCACATCTGCAATTGATCCAGAATGGATTCAAAGTGGGTTGAGAGTGAATTCAAAGTGGATTCAGGGCAGATTATGTATCCAATACGTATCCGATACATATCTGATATGTATGTTCATATCAGATATTCATACAAATGTGTACAAATACATTTTTATTGAATAGAATCTTACCACATTCAAAGGGGATCTATTCAAACAAATATGAATTTTCTTACTTTCGATTTGATACAAATCAAATAAAAGAAGCTATTCATGCACATACCTAGTGCACATCCCTAATGCAGATTGATTTAAAAAAAAAAACTCATGCTATGGTAATAAAATCTAAGATCAGCAGCTGACTAATTCCTCCTGGGTGCCCTGCAAGAAAATCTGGGCTTTCTAAATCAAAGCTAAGCCTCAGCTGCAAACCTCTGGAACATTTGTCACCTGTACCCAGATTTTTCAACCTATTTTTCAGTGCAAAACAGTGCGTCAAATGGAAAGTAGTCCAAATGAATGATCACATTTTAATTGCTCAAAATACCCTTTACTTAAAAAGAAAAGAAAAAAAGAGCAAGTAACAGTTCATTCATCTGATCTTTCTTTCATTACCCCGCCCTCCAAAAAGATTTCCTTCCACAACTCAACACATCAGTGTTTTGGGAGACATACCGGTGAGCTCTAGCCTACAGACACAAAAGATCTGACTGAACTGGTATCCTTTACACTTAAAAAACAACACATTAAAACAACAACAAATACCTTAATGCAAATTTAAAACATTGCAAAATCCTGAGAAGTTATATATACCTAATAAAAATAAGTTATCCATGCTTTATCCATGGATATTTTCTTTCTTTCTTTTTATCCAAGTAAATATTTCCAAATAAATCCATGTGTAACTCCACAGGGTTTCTTTCCGTCTTTCCATTATATGCCAAGGCATTACTCCTGTTTCATATTGAATAAAATGAGTTTCTGCTGAGCATTGCAGAAAAGTAGAGGCAAAGAAAAGGAAACCATAGATATTGCTTAGTCCCAGGGCAGGGGAAAAAAGGGGTCTTTTAGATGTCAAGATGACACCCCTTATTTATCTCTCAGTTTTCAAAGGTCTCTGCTATACCAACACTAAAATGGAAAAATGCCCAGATATGAATAATCGCAACCATAAGAACCTAAGAACTAAGAGAAGCCCTGCTGGATCAGGCCACAGCCCATCTAGCTCACTATTCCATCTCACACCATGGCCCACCAATTACATCTGGGCATCCTGGCCTTTCAGAATTTGTCTAACCTTTTCTTAAAGCAATCCAGGCTTGTTGCTGCCACCATCTTTTCTGGTACTGATGACCCTCTGGGGGAAATACATATATATTTTCATCACCTGTCCCAACTCTCCTGACCACCAGCTTCATAGAGTAACCCTGGTTCTAGTGCTGTGTGATAGGCTTCAGTCCACTTTCAGAGCGATATATTAGCAAAGTGACAAGCTGTTTTCTTTCAGTGTTAAATAACTCAGAAAAATCACATTTGGGGCAGATAATGTGGAATGCAAATTAATGGTCAATTTGCTGATGTGCTCTCTCACTCTGAAAGTAGACTGAAGCTGGGTTAAAGCTTGTGTGTGACCACAGCTATAGAGAAAATAATAATTCTCTATCCAGCCTTTCCACGTCATGCAAGATTTTATATACTTGGATTAGGTCAGCTCCAGTTTCCGCATTCAGACCGGAGTTCATCCATCCTGCTTAGTAAACTAAGGGTCTGTTAGTGGGGAAAATTGTCTTGGACTTTTCTCAACATTTCTGGCTTTCTGTTTCGCTTTTCATTCCATTCATCCTCCTTCTCCTCCTGAGCTCCTTCCACTCTGCACTTTCTTCCCTTTTAATCAGCTGCTGCAGAAGACAAATGTTAGCCAGCAGGCCAATTCAGCCATCTGGAGCGCTGTCATTTCACTGAATGGCTAAAAGGAGAAAGTGTTTATCTGGCTTGGCTGGATTCTCCAGCCTGGAGGCCACATGTCAGTTCCAGGCTCCTCATCCAATCTAACCTCCAGGTCACAGATCTCAGGTCTTTTTCTTTTCTGCAGAATTCCCGATGACTAAAACATGCTAGTAAAATCAAGGAGTTAAGCAATTTTATAACCATCATTTTTGGCATGGAAAAGTCACCATAGGAAGGCTTTTCCAGATGATGCCCCATTCCTCCCTCTCTGACTGCTTCTCCTTGTCACTAGGATTTTGTCACATCCTGGATGAGATAACAATGGTTGTTGTCTTCCTCTCCTCCTCATTTGGAAACTCGAATTTGAATTGAATATTGAAGGCTGGCCTTTGCATGCGAAATGGTTACATTAACATGAACGCACATTTCCGTCCCCTTTTCTTTGATGTGAA
Organism: Aspidoscelis tigris stejnegeri; assembly: GCA_023333525.1. Classification (NCBI taxonomy): domain Eukaryota; kingdom Metazoa; phylum Chordata; class Lepidosauria; order Squamata; family Teiidae; genus Aspidoscelis; species Aspidoscelis tigris. Next base: position 24,071,658 of record JALMGA010000011.1, read on the forward strand.
GGGAACTAGGAAAAAACATCCTTACTTTCAGTGCATGTGCACACTAAGGATGTACACGAATGGTTTTTTTTGGCGTTGGATTTGTAATATAAGAATATCCATATTCATTCAAACACGAACACATACATATCTGATGTGTATCTAATACATATCTGACATGTAACCGATATGTATCTGATACGTAACCAATATGTAACTGATGACGTATTCGATACATAACTGATACTTATCCCATAACATATTCACTCTTAAAGTGTCAAATCTGCCCTGAATCTGTAGTGAATCCACTCTCAATCCATGTTGAATGCACTTTGGATCCTTTCTAGATGTGACTGGTGCAATCGCTTTCCCACCTCCCTGGTTTATGAATCTTCCAAAGCATTTGTACGAATACTAATGCCTATGTACGAATGTGGTAACATTTTATTTGCATACGAATGTCTGAATTCGTACAAATTTGTATGAATATTGAATGTTACAAATATCCATGCACATCCCTAGTGTTCGTTTGCTCTGCTGTTGACAGGATTCTGCCCAAAAGTGTTTATATTTTGGAATACAGCTCTTGGATCACCATCACAATTTTTTATTTACTGCTGGGAGAAGATATCCAAAAGCTTTCCCCCCACAACTCCCTGTCCTGGGCAGCTGTTTTCCACAATCCACCAACTTGCTTCTTTATCTTATCCACCCACCAGACATGCAGGTGGCCCCTTGGGCTATTTTTTGAGATTTTTTTTTAAATAAGAGAATTTGCAAACACATGCAAATTTGATGCATGTGCCACTAACAAGGGCATTTTAACTTTTGGGATTAATTGGCTCACTTTCTCCCGCAGTGTGACAAATGCAGTATCTTTCCTCTGGATTTCTCTGTGTTTCACTATTCAAAGCCAGCCTCCTCCTCCTCCTCCTCCTCCTCCTCCTCCTCCTCCTCCTCCTCCTCCTCCTTCTCCTCCTCCTCCTTCTCCGAAAGCTGGAAGGGAGATAAAAAACAAATGTAACAGCCACTTTTATCTATCGATTTCCATGATAGGGCTGCCCAAGAAGAGCTTTGGGTCCAAAACTTTAAAGAAAACTCAGTGGTATCCACTCCCCTGAGAAATCGCTATTGCATGCACACATGTGCACACATGGAAGTAAGAGTTTAATCACATGGCTCCAGGAGAGAAAGCCATCATTATTTCCATACACCTTTGAATCAGAAGAAGAAGAGTTGGCTGCAGTGACGCCTTGCCCAACACCTTGCCTCCAAAAAGTACTAAACCCCAGATCCATATTTAATTTGTCTACTATGGCTCTGTGTTGGCAGACATTTCCCTCTGCAGTTTCCCTCTTTCTGTTTCTTCACCATATAAACGGAAAGGCTACTCATATCAGCCGTCAGTTGCCCCCTCTGTGCTCTTTCTTCCATTCTGTCTGGCACACTCTAACCACAAGACCAAACTTTCCCCCTGGAGAAGAAAAAGAGGCTTGACTTCCTTAAATTTTAGAGCAGACAAATCAACCTGAACGCTGCATCACCCTTCCTGGAGTCTTTTGCCTATTATCATCCAATCACCGTATTTTAATTGCTTTTGTCTCTCTGAGACACGCAGGCCCTTTGTTTTCAGCTTGTACTGACTGTACTGGTATGTGCTTTCTGCCCTCTGTATTTTTTACTGTCAGTATTATTTGATTATTTGATATTTTTTAAAAATGAAATTTCCCCAAAAAAGAAGAAGAAGAAACAAAGGGAGAGATAAAGAAAGAGCCTTTGGAGAGCCACGTGCAGCATTTATTCCAGAGGCCCTTAAAAGCAGATGCACAGTGAGGAAGACGTGGTTGGCGATGCTAATGCCCTGTTATCTCCGGTGCCCTTAGCATCCATCAAAGCTTTGTTCCCTCCGTGAAGCTGCCTTTGTTGGATCCCACAATGCAAATGGCAACAGCTACCTGTGGCTACTCACTGACCTCAGTGGTGTTAACTCAAAGCCAGGGAGTGATAAAAACAGACAGCTCCTTAAGCACTTTTAATTGCAACTCGGGCTCTTATTGATTTCTCTCTCTCCTGCCCCTCCGGCCTGCTGCTTTTCCCCTTCCTTCCCCCCTCCCTTCTCGTAGAATAATGTTTTCATTAACAAATAAGAAAATATTTAGGAGCCTGGCGTTCTTGGAGAGCTGGTGGATTTGCAGTGTGCATTAGACGGAAAGTTTAGCCAGGGCTTAATAGGCCTTGAAGAGAAATGGCTGCACTTTGGCTAAACCAGGCGAGCTGATTGCTACCTAAATAACCAATTCATCTTCGCAGCGGACGAATGTCAGGGATAGGAACAAGCAGATAAACTCAAGGTCGCACCAATTAGTGGCAAAAGTGAAGCAGAATGGAAGATAACTTAAGGTATGGACTGCCTAAGGAACAGCGTATTCCTTTAAAGGCTAGAATTTCATGCATCCAGCCAAGTTCATGGTTGCCAGCATCTCTATTTTCTGTGCTAATTATTTTTCACCAGGGTTCTTTGCATTAAACTGTGCACAACCCTATGGATTTGTGCAGAGGCAATTCCCGTCATTTACTTCCATCTTGATGTACTGGTGTGTCACTGGTTGCTAGATGTGGTTATTTTTACTCCCATCTCCACTACCTGCCCTCTGGCTCATCAGTGTTATCTCTTTAGAGTGACGTCTTCCTGCTATTCATTTGTTCTTCCCTTGTATATATGAACTGGTAGAATCTAGCAAGCTTTTCATTCCATGGCTTCTGTTAGCAAACATGGGTCCTCGTGGGTGCAGCCACTAAGCATCAATTTTGATTTTGCGTCATTGCGACATGCCATCTTAAGATCACCTGCCTGAATTCTGCTTCAGCAACACACCTGCGTGTGACAGAAAGATGGGGAGAAGAAAGATGGTTGAAGATCAGTCAGCCCGGAAGAAATAAATCCACATGGTCACCAAGAGGTGACTATGAGCAGATGACATCAAAGGGAGGGAGGGAGGGAGGGAGGGAGGAACAGGATCAGAACAGGCTTCACTGTGACATCCTACCCACCTGTGACTGCAATGCCTGCTGGGAAAAGAAGCAGGGAAACCTGGGGGAATGTAAAAAAGGAGGCTATTTTTTTTAACCTTTCATCTCAACAAGCGCTCTTTGGCCCTCACCTTCCTCTCACTTATGTAGGGAGGGAGGAAGGAAGGAAGGAAGGAAGGAAGGAAGGAAGGAAGGAAGGAAGGAAGGAAGGAAGGAAGGAACAGGATCAGAACAAGCTTCGCTGTGACATCCTACCCACCTTTGGCTGCAATGCCTGCTGGGAAAAGAAGCAGGGGAACCTGGGGGAATGTGAAAAAGGAGGCTATTTTTTTTTTTTACCTTTCATCTCAACAAGTGCTCTTTGGCCCTCACCTTCCCCTCACTTAAGTAGAGAGTTGGGGCCTGCAGAGGTGGCCCTCTTTGATTTTCTTCCTATGCTGCAAACATCATAATGAACCTGCCCCTGCATATCCCTGCTTCCAGCAGGGATTCACACGTATAGAACCCTTCCGTCGCATCTCCATGCACCTTCGGGCCACTGAGTTCCCTGATAATATTCAGCCTTCCCTTCTGAATGACAACAAAATTCACAGTGAATTTTTGGGTCGCCGTTCCAAGCTGCTGGGAATTCTGAAGACACTCCAGGACTGGCTCTGAGCACAACGTGATGGGAGAGATAAATTGAACAGCAGCTCTCTGATAACCCCCTGTGGATTTTTGTCCTCTTGTGACTGAAGCAGACACCAAGGCCCATTTGTCTTTTGCAGGCCTTGTTCGCTGGGAGCTCCTCCAACTTTAATTTGATATTTTTAAAGCTCTGTCACTGCTGTTCTTGTTTAATAAGTAGTTAATCAATTCTGTGGAGCTGCCATGACCCTGTTTGCTGCCAGCAATGCTAAAATGGGACGCTGTGATTAATTTATTTTTATTTTATTTTTTCCCTCTCTCTTTTGGCGCTGGCTTGCCAGCAATGCATTCTGATAATTCTTAATATAGTGACTTTAGGACATTTGAACGCACATTTGTGAGGCTCTCAGTTCTTTTGCCTTGTGGCTGGTGATCAGTTCCAGAGACAATACTTTCTCAGGATGAAAGTGTCAACAGCAATAGAACACACAGCGTGGAGAAGTTGATGCAGAAATATTCAACGAGGCAGTGGAGAGAGCATTTGTCTAATGCTGGTCTGTGTCTCTTATGCAAGTGTTCAACATGAAGGCCATTCTGTCCCGCCTCTGCATCAATGTGCTTGACTGTTGGCCATAAATGCGCAGAATGGTGACCTTGAATATAAACTACCTGTGCTATTGCTAAAGGAGAACTCATTCACCCTGTCCTTAACCTTGTTCTTCTAAAGGGTGTACCCCATGGAAGCAGCCGTCTTTTCCACCTGTATTAACACCTACAGGGACATAGATGAATAATCAATACATTATGCCACTAGCAAGATCTGTGTGGCACCCACATCACACCATGAATGATTCACAAGGAAGAAAAGTATGCATAGGCCTGCTATCCAATGGTGCTTTCCAAGCACAAGATGAGTCTGGTGCATCCATGAAACCGGACTAGGGATGTGCACAAATATTCATAACTTTTGAAATTTGTACGAATTTGTACGAATTTGGACATTTGAATTTGAATCGAATGTTGGCACACTCAAAGACTGACATTCAAATTCAAATTGAATGTTCTGATACGTTCGTATGAGGCTTCATATGGGATTCGTATGCTATTCATATGCATTTGTATGCATTCTTATGGGATTCATATGGGATTGATCATTCATGTTGCATATGAATCCAACCACATTTGAAGGGAATCATAAGATGTCATATAAGGTGCTTTCATGGGGTGTTTTTCCACCATGCTCCTTTAATCCGGATCTAGTAGATTCACTGTGAATTTTGTTGTCATTCAGAAGGGAAGGCTGAATATTATCAGGGAACTCAGTGGCCCGAAGGTGCATGGAGATGCGACGGAAGGGTCATCTGGTCATAGTCACCTCTTGGTGACCATGTGGATTTATTTCTTCTGGGCTGACTGATCTTCAACCATCTTTCTTCTCCCCATCTTTCTGTCACACGCAGGTGTAGATCCGGATTAAGGCAAATACCTAATCCAGTAGCAATGGATGCTAGCCTCCCTGCCATGGAAACACCGGAGCACCCATTTGGAAACCTGGATCTACCCATGAGTGGTCTGCTTGTCATCCCAGGTGTTTGGGGGGACAGGGGGTGCAATCTCCAAAGTGGCTTGGAAGTCATTTTGAAGTCATTTCAAAGTCACTTTGAAGTCATTTTGAAGTCACTTGGAAGTCTGTGCACAACAGCTCCATTGAAGTCTGTGCTGATCTTCAGAGTGAACTTCGAAGTGACTTTCAAGTGACTTCGTAGTCACTTCGTAGTCACTTCTTAGTTCACTCTGAAGATCAGCACAGACTTCAAAGACGCTCCGGAGCTATTTTGCACAGACTTTGAAGTGACTTCGAAATGACTTCAAAGCTTAGGTTTTGGGTCTTCCCTTCCCCATGGATGCCCCCTCCCCCTAGCCTCCTCTAGACCCCATTGCCACACAAGTGTGGAAACAGACTCCCTTTAATCCAGATTTTCTGCCTGAAGGCCCCATTGTAGTCTACAGAAAATCTGGATTAAAGGCCAGAAAGTACCCATTTGATCCAGATTTTCCCCACGGCAGTGGAAACAATCAGGTCCCAAATGGGTGCCGTGGTAGAAATGGGATCATCCGGCTCACACCCAAATGGGTCCTTAATGGGTGCAAAAATGGGTACTTTCTGACAGTGGACAAACACCCATGGAAGAGGAGGAGCGGTTCTGAATGGTCCTGCTACCTTAGTGCTAATGCTCCTCCCAGAACATCATTCCACAAGGAGACCTACCTGCCTCCTCAGAGGCATCATTCAAACAAAGAAAATGTTTGATGTCCCCTGTCTTGGGTATGCACGTGAATATTCATAACATTCAAAATTTGTATGAATTTGGCCAAATTTGGACATTCCTATTCAAACTGAATGTTGGCACATTCAAAAATTGACATTTGAATTAGAATCCATTTGTCTGAAGCTTCATATGGGAGTTGCATGGGAATCATATGGAATTTATATGCATTCATATGGGATTGAACATTTTGATCAAATTCGAATCCCACTACTTTCAAAGGGGATCTATTGGAACCAATTTGATTTTTTGTTTGCATTTGATTCAATACGAATTGAATACAAAAACAAAACAAAACAAAACATTTGTGCACATTCCTAGACAGTGACACAGTTCTACAGAGCAGACAGCATTTGGAAGAAGAAGAGTTGGCTTTTCTACCCCGCTTTTCTCACCCATTTTAGGGGGAGTCAAAGCAGCTGACAAAATCTTTCTATTCTTCTCCCCACAACAGAACACACTCTGAGGTAGGAGGGGCTGTGAGAGCTCAGAAGAGAGCTGTGACTAGCCCAAGGTCACCCAGCTGGCTTCATGGGGGAGGGTGGAATCGAACCTGGTATTCCCAGATAAGAGCCTGGCTCCCTAACCACTAGACCAAACTGGCTCACAAACTGGAAGTTTGTGCAAAGTCACTAGAGAGTGTGAGAAAGTGAGGCACACTGCAGAAGGCATGACCTAGCACACCCATTAAAGGTGTGAAACCTCTAGCACAATGAAGAGGAGAAGGAACCTAGAATAAGTCCCTCCCTTCTGGCATCCCATCCATTCAAACAAAACAAATTCCATTCAAATGCAGATGTTCTTCAAAACTCCCATTCACCCCTTAAACTCAACAAAAGAGAATAGAATGTAGATGGTGTTCTTCAAAGAGGGTTACCCCTCAAACCACCTTGTAAGGTTCACTGAAAATTCTGACCCACAAATTACTCCAGGAGACACAGATCAATTGATGCCTAAGAGAAATAGAACAGGCCCTGGAATATGGACTTAATGTATTCCTCAAGCATCCTCAAACACAGGTCATCTTGTAGTTTTAAAAATGAATAGCTTGACTATTGACTGAGCCCGTAGCCGAAATCCAAAATAAATTCTCTGGCTTTGGTGTTCTCTTCTCCATCCAGGGATTGTGAATCAATATCCAACTCCCCCCCACCCCAGTTGCTTTTGTGGATACATTTCTCAAGCAGGCTGAAAATTTAAGAATACAGTAACCATCAAAGCACTCTCTGTGCTAGGCAATAAACAGAGGTCAAAGTTGGAAGTTGTTTGGAAATTCATCCCATTCTGTGTATGAAGCAAGTTAGACATTTCAAATGCTCTGATGCTACTGCCATACGGGCTCTGGAAGGACGAGCATTGATGTTCCATTCAGGCAAACCTGATGTGATAGCCATTGGTTGTGGAAAACTATGCAGGGCCAGGGCTGTTTGTCAAGTTGTAAGAAAAGAGAGGAATGTTGGACATCCTTATTAGTGTTATCAGGAGTGGAAGTTTACTACCTATTGTTTTCCCATCTGTTATTTTTTTTGGGGGGTGGAATGGTTATTGAACAGTAACATACTTAACTTATGTACATATATACATACATCAAGTAAAGACAAAAACAAATAAAAACTAAATGTACCAATAGATGCCTCCCTCCTCTCTCTTGTGATACGCCGATTCTATTAGATCAATTTTGATTACAATCTAGACATATAGACATTTTAATAAAAAAAATCTTTTCTGGGGTGCATGTGTTCATTTGTGCTAACAATCTTTCTATACGGGGTTTCCATATTTGACAAAAATGCTCATTAGTATTGTTACCTTCCAGTTGACACTATTTAAGAGTGATGAAATCATTTATCATAATTCTCCATAATTCATTTTGCCACCCCCTTATTGTTAGATTATCAGCATATTTCCAATTTTTCACCAATATTTGGTTAGGCAGCAGCTACCAAATAATGTAGCCCAGTCTATGCGTTGATATCCAAATTTAGTTCAGTAATGATTGGTAATAAATATTTGGTGGAAATGAGTGTGTGTGTGTGTGCGTGCGTGTGTGTGTCTACCTACCTACCTACCTATCTAATCTATCTGATCTATCTAATTTACCTACCTACCTACCTACCTATCATCTACCTACCTACCTACCTATCTAATCTATCTAATTTACCTACCTACCTATCTACTGTATGCATCTATCTATGTATTTACATTTCTATCCCAATAAGGTCTCAGAGAGGGTAACAGCATTTAAAATCAGACATATTAAAATAGAGCCATATATAAAAAACAGTATAAAATATTTATACTGTTTTTATCCCGCCCTATACACAAAAATTCCAAAATTTATATAAACTTTCATTTCCTACCTGTACTGATGAAGGTTATTGCACCTCAGGTAATAGGACTGAATAGTGTTCTTCATTTACATTGCTTAAGTGCCTATGTGTCTATGTGTGCTAATTAAAAAAACAAAATACACAGAAATGTTTTCCCTGAACCTTTCTACCAAACAGAAGGTTTACACAGTTTGATTTCTCTCCCCTAAATTAATAAGCATTTTGTGTTACATCTTCAATTTTATTTTTGGGCAACCTTCTCTTTAAAATGTGTAAACTTCTGCCTCAGCCTTAACAGATGTGTAAGTAAATCCCGCGAAAGTTGGCAGGAGTTAATATGCATAAAAGCAGCTTTAGAGACATGTAGCTGTTAATGCAAATAATAATAATAAGCATTTTTCACGAGAGGATTAGCAAGTCAGACGCAATTTACTTCAGCCTTCACCTACTAGGGCGAGGTTATGGAACGGAAGCGTTATCACAGATGTGGTGGAAAGAGGGTGTTTTAGGTCATGTTGAAAATTGTTCAGTGGTTGCAACTAAAATGGGTTTTCACCCAGAACAACCACGTTTTACCCCCTGCTTCACAATCTCTAATGGGGAAGAATCTACCTAGCTGGTCACAGGATCCATCACTGAATTATGCAACCCAAACTGTAATTCCATTTAATGGCTCTGATTCAGAATAAATTTTTTGACTCCTTCAGAAAGTTCTTCAAGAATCTGAAGACTGCTTTTCTCATGCCATCATGCCTTTTTTGTTTACCTGATGTTGAATTTGGTGGTGATGAGGAAAAGCATGAGAAAATTGTAGTAACAGCACTTTGTTCCTTGCTTTGTAGAGGAGGAGGAGGAGGAGGAGGAGGAGGAGAAGAGTGGGCTTTTCTATCTTGCTTACTCATGAAAAACTATGTCGTGTAAGCAACAACTGTGAGGCCGCATCCCCATGCATGCCATTTGGCATGGAATGGGCATGAATGTGACTGGGAGCAGGTCCGAGATCAATCCCAGCCTGTCCCCATGCCATTCCCGGTGACGCGGGCTGGGTGTGGGTTGGGTGCAGATTCACGCATTCCCATGCAAACCATGCCAAACCTTGGCATGGGGGAGCAGCGCCCCCTCCTCTCCACCCCCTCTCTCCACATTGGAAGTCAGATTGACGTCACACCATCCCTGTGCCGCCAGCTACAAATGCTGCATCCCTCCCTTCCTTAGTGGCAAAGAAAGCCAGGACTGGGCTGGGAGACACAGAAAAAATTAAAATAAAGCATACTACTGGTAATAAATTTATAAATAATTTTAAAGGACTGAAAGCCACTATGAAGTTTAGTAGCAGTTAAGTGTTTGAGCAGTTTTGCACACCTCTGCTCCACCGGGACCCGCGAGAACACCCACCAAGTTTATAAGGGAGAAAATCAAGCCATTTTCATTATTGCCTTGGCAATCAGAAAATGGGTGTTGAAATTTTTTTGGAATTGGAACAAAAATCAAGCCATTATCCTGCCTGCCTTGGCAATTGGGATTTTCCACTCCCAAGAAATGTCAGTGGCTGCAATCTCAAAAGCCCAGGGCAGGAACAGCAAGCACACCCTACCTTCAAATGAAGTGAGTGCCAATCTTCTCCCCAAATAGCCCGGGACCATCCCCATGCGCAGTCTCAGCTCATTAACCAATGCGTGCTGGGACCCCAAACTGTGCTCAGACTTGTTTTTTCGGGTACCAAATTTGGTCCTGGACTGGCACAATTTGGGGGGGATTTTGTCCATGGAAACCAGACCAAATCGAAAACGCATGGGGACACCGCATTCCGAGCCCGGTTTTGGTATCAGACCAAACATGCGTGGGGATGTACCCTGAGCATGAGATCATCCAGTACCAGTGAAGCCAGAAGTCTGGGCTTATGTCCTTTTAACTTTTAAGAATCCAGAATATCAGTTTTGCCTTCAAACATCTACACAGATTTGTGCCATGGCAAATACAAACAAACAAAAAAATAACAATAAATCAAAATAGCAAGCATTCAAGCAGAACACTCCAACAGTACTTTATACAAAGGATGCCAACACCAAATAGCCTTTCCCAATAGAGTCTTTAGGCCACCCATGGCTCCAAACAAATCCGCACCATGTGCCTTGAATAGCAGTTGCTCTGTATTAGCAGCTCACAGAGTGTACAGCAGAGGCCATAAGCCAGCGAAAGGGAAGCCATAAAGCATTCATGCTCATCATAAACGAGGGGCTTGGGTGCTCTAAAATCTCCTGGATGGATCATCACAAACGCCATGTCTTGACAAATGTTTCCAGAACAATGGACAGAGGCATGAGGAGGAATCCGTTTTGATTGTCAGCGCAATCATCAAAGCCTCGCTGGATCAGAAGCACCATTAAAGAGACAGAAGCCTATGGAAAGTGGTGCTGTCTGTTTAGCTCTCCTTTTGTTTGGTTTTCATCTGCTGTGCCTCCTTTCCCCCCCACCAAGAAGGCCAGACAATGGCAGGGCTCGGTTCCTTAAAGCGATAGAAGGGGCCGTCATGGAAAATTAACAGGGCTTCTTCCTTTGGGCTTCACAGTCATGACTTCGTTACAACATTTGTATATTGACATTCATATTGGTACGAAGCATCGGAACATGTGAGAATGGGGAGGTGGGAAAGCAGCCGTGTCAGTCACATCTGCAACGGATCCAGGGTGGATTCAACATGGATTGAGAGCAGATTCAAAGTGGATTCAGGGGAGATTTGACGCTTTCAGAGCAGACATGTTATGGGACACGTATTGGATACGTATCAGATATATATCAGATATAAGAACATAAGAGGAGCCCTGCTGGATCAGGCCACAGCCCATCTAGTCCAGCATCCCGTTGCACACAGTGGCCCACCAATTGCCCATGGGCATCTCAAGCAGAGACAAGGGCAAACCTTTGCCTGCTCTCAAATCCTTCTTGAACTGGCCTTAAAAGTGCCCCGCTACCCCCCAGCCTGAAAGATGCACGTAGGCATTCATTCTAGCAGCCATTGATCCATCAGATATTTGTGCCAATTAGTACAAATTCATTCATATCGGATGGAATCCTACCACATTTGAAAGGGGATCTTTTCGAATGAATACCAATTTTCTTACATGTGATTTGATGTGAACTGAATGAAAAAACAAACAAAAACATTTGTGCATATCCCGAATGTGAAGGGTTAAATTTTCCTGGCATACCTCTACTGCTGAAGATAAGATAGCTTGATAATTTCACCTGGATTTATTTTTAATTCTCCCTGGAAGAGGTTTTAAGCTCTCCTCCCTTCCTCCCCTACATACCAACATGCCAATTATATAGACTCATAAGGGTTTTGGATAATAAAACTAAGGCTTATAAGTTGGTGATAAAAATAATGCGTAGATAATGAAATAATTATGAAGTGCCCCCTTGCTGAAGACAAAACAGCTTTCCCCCCAGTTTGCCTTTTTTATCTTTGATAGCATTGAACAGGCATGTGTTAAAGCCCACAAAAATATGTAACATAAAACCAGTGAAGTGCTATTACTGAAAAAAAAGAAGCTTCCATCTAAATTATAGTACATAAAAATAGGTTCTCATAGAAAATAAAAAATGGGAATGAAAGAAAATGAATCTGTATCGTCTAAAGTAAGGACATTTCTCTCTCTCTCTCTTTCTATCTTTTATAGACTCATTTGGTTCTACTCAGAAGTAGCCCTCACACATTTAATCCAATTTAACAAAAATATTTCTGTTAGGTGCCAGAGTTTGCCATTTCCAATAGAACTCAGGAAGTCTGACTCTGGGAAGAATAATGCTTCCCATTAAAATTCCATGTTTACTAAGGCTGTGGTCACATCTTCACTTTAAACGGTCTTCAGTCCACCTTCAGATCTGACTTCTCATACCTTTTCATCTCTGTTTTATTTGTGGACTTTCCACCCTCCGTTTGGACTTTCCTGAACTGAAAGTCCACACATAAAACGGATAGAAGTGAAAAGGTGTGAGCAATCAGATCTGGAGGTGGGCTGAGGAAGTTTTAAAGTGAGGGTGTGACCGTGGCTTTAGGGGAGGGACAGAATTCAGATCTCTCTGTGTCCCAGCATTGGCCAGTTAAAATGGAATCCTGTGTCGGCAGCACATTGGACTGCAGGATACGCCTTCCACTCTAGAGGTGCACCAAAGGAGTTTGGGTTCAGAACCAATGGGGCCTGTTTGATGTTCAGACTCAGACTTGGTCGATCCTGTTTGTTCCAGTTTGAGTTTAAACTGAACTCACTGTGGTTCAGTTTGATTCGAACCAAGCCACTGGTTTTTATGCCTGTGCTCAACCCGGTTTCACTCACATTGCTGAACTAGTGTTCGGATTTGACTGAATGGGCCTGTGGACATGCCAGTTCAGTCAGATTGCCTCTTGCCGTCCCTGCCAGATGGCAGAGCAACATTGCAGGGCAAGCCTAGAACCTTACCTAAGGCTTTGTGTCATCTGGAAGTGTGGAGTTCCACATCTGAGGCCACTGCGGGCAGCATCTCCAAGAAAGCAGACTGCATTAAAAGACACCCAAGGAAGTTCTTGGATGAGATTGTGAGTTGATTTCTCCTTGAAATGCCGATAAGCATTCGGTGGGCCACTGTGTGAGACTTGATCCTGCAAGGCTCCCCTTAATTCATGGAGGACAGGTGTATCAATGCCTACTGGAATGGCTGTCTAGGTAGGAGAGAGAGGTAGGATTCCTTTCAAGGCCATTGGCAGGGAGTCGAGAACAGGTGAAGGTTTTGCTTTCATCTTCTGCTTGAGATACCCAGAAACAACTGGTGGGCCACTGTGTGGGACTTGATGCTGGAAGAGATGCGCTGTGGCCCAATCCAGAAGAGTTCCTCTTAGATTCTTATGTTTTTATGTACTACTGTTACTATAACCAAATTAGCAAAGAAATACTCCTTCAGTCATAAACATGAAATCATAAAAAAATGGAATATTCCTTCATTTTAGCACACATCCCCAGTAAATTCATATTCTGAATCTTATATGTTGTAATATCTTTAGGTTCATAGATAAGAGGGATATCTATACAGACCTTTGTTGGCAAGGAGACAGAAATACATAAAGCCAAAAAGAGAAAACTGGAATTTTTATTTTTATTTTTTTTAGTCCTCTGGAAACTGCATAATTGTCTTGACCTTTTTAGCCCTCTATTAATTCACTCAGAAGTTAAGATAGAAGATTAAGATTTTAATTGTCTTGGCTCAGTCTTTTACACAACTGATTTGGAAATGCAAGAAACATAAGATAAATAAAATAAATGTACACTTTTCTCTATTCCCATGAAGAAGTTCAGTTTCTTAACAGGACAATCTAGTTTGGCCAGGTGTGATCACAGCCTTGGTCTGAATGGCTGGTTTGGTTCATGTCACATAGGGCATTAGAAAACTAATTGCACTCTTAGCTTTGGTCCATTGACCATCTGAACACAGCCATAAGGCGGCCATCTTTTTATAATCTTTTTTCTAAGCTAAGTATTTATTCATTTATTTAAGGATATATTCCCCCTTCTGACACTCACTTTCCTTCCTTCCACTTTATCATTGCAATGAGCCTTCAAGGTAAATAAGGCTGGATCTGTACAAAATAGTACACTAGAACATAACCCTGCTGGATTGGGTCACAGTCCTTCCAATCCAGCATTCTGTCTCACACAGTGGCCCACCATTTGCTTTTGGGCTTCAAGCAGAAGACAATAGCAGAACCTTCACCTGCTCTGAAATCCCTGCAAATGGCCTTGAGAGACATCTGACCCGTCTCCCCAACCTGGAGGCAGTACCTAGGCACCCATTCTAGTAGCCACTGATACACTTATCCTCCATGAATGTATCTAATCCTTTCTTAATGCCACCATGGAATGACCCAGTTGTCCTGTGAGGGGAGGCACTCTGACATCCTTTCCTCTCACTTTCTACCGAGCTGCTGCTGTTGTGTGAAAGGTGATGGCAGGTCTCCAAGCACACCTGTAGTGCAGTCTTCTCTGTTGTATTTTAAAGGGTGCAGAAAATGGGCAACTTCCTCCAAGCAGAACCTTTGAAGCCCAGAAAGGAACATTCCACAGCTTTGCCCTTCTCATGGTCTCACCTAGAGAGTTTTTCATGTCCGAGTGAAGATTTCAAAAACAAGATGTATTAGGGTCAAGCCTGGAAATCTATCCAGCGTACAGATCTGTCTCTTTCAACTTCCCTCTGTTAACTCAAATCTCCTAAAAGCTTATCACCTTTTTGCTACCTTTGGTAATCCATCTTAAACCCTGGTATCCAGTCCAAGAAACCTTATTCTATAGGGGAATCTTGCTACAGCAGAATAGAACTGTTAGCTTTACTACTCACAATCTGTCTATTCTTCCTTTGAAAAAGGCCATTTTCTAAACTGTTCCCCCCCAGCCTTTCAGGTAATCCAAAAATATGAAGCCTGTAAAAACACTCTCAAGTGAACAATTCCGAGAGTATTAGATGCCATTCCAAATTTTGATCCTACATTATTGGCCTCAAAATAATGAGAAGCTTCTATTAAGCAGCGTGGGCAACTCACAACTTACTTTGCACGCCTTTCAAGTGCCAAGGAGTAATTTTACCCCTGCAGTTGCATCAGAGAATAGAGAAAAGAAGTGTTATGCCTCAGATTCCTTTTTTGTTTTTGTTTTTGTTTTTGTGTGTGTGTCTCAGAAACAGCTTCAGATTTTATTGCCCACCTCACAGGTTTTCAGCATCAGAGAACAATAAACTTCAACCGAATGTAATCCATCTTTTGTCTTTCAGGGGGAAAAGAAAAAGTCAGGTCCCTTACAGAGTATTCAATTCGAATCTGACAAATGTCGACATTCAAACTCGAAACTGATTTTCAAAAATCCGATATGGATTTTCGAATAATTCAAATGTGTAGATTCGTATCTGTCATATTCGAATCAGCATGAAAATTATATGTATCTTGCGCTTAAAATAGAGGATTAAAATGGGATGCATATGGGATAATACAGGATGCATAAGGATTTTTACGGAATGTACACAGATACATATAATAAGTACGGATGTTGTAGACATTCATATCTTTAAATATGAATCTAACATTCAAACGTACAGATTCAAATGTTATGGATTCGAATCGGATTTTATGACATTTGGATCTACTCGGATTCAAATGTCAAACATACAGTCGTACACATCCTTAGTTGTTAATAAATTTGAAGCTTACCTGGCTGCAAAGTCACAATGCGTTGTCCTCACTCGACACAGAGGTCTCCACCTTCCTCCTTGGCAGCTGGGATACTCCTGTGGTGCACATGGTGAGTCATGAGTCACATGAGATTGGGCAGCCAGTAGGAGCTCAGCTCTCATTGGCTATTTCTCGCCCTCCTGTAGGATGTTGGGAAACTCCAGAATTACTTGATGCTGCGGAGTGAGTGTTGATCGTAAAACTGCAGCAGCAGTGGCATAACGTACCGCTGCTACGAAGTATCGGTCATCAGGTGTGACACTCACACACTGACTCTCCATCCCCCAGTTGCTGCTTTTTGTCTCCTCTAGGGTTGATATTTTCATTCTTGGCATTTTGGCTTGGGATGGCTGTATTTACATGGAGAAAGACTAGGCTTACAAAAGTCACAAAGGATTACCTCCTGAATATTCTTCTTTGGGACAGTTTGGTAGGTGACTGTGTCTGTATCCCAATGGCAGAGCAAATCCCCCCACCCCACCCTTCCCTGGAAAGAAGCAACGGCAATAAAAATGCATAGAGGGGCGCATGGAGGTTCCCTGTTCAGCGAACCAGGGGCCTATTCACACTTAGGCCTCTGGTATGCAATAGGGACAGCTCTGGTGCATTCATTATTCACACAAATTTGGATGAATTTGAACATCTGTACACAAACCAGATGTTAGGCCATCCATACATTGACATTTGTACGGATATGAATGATTCAGAACGTTCGTACAAATAGTTCGTACATTCATTAAACTGAGGATATCATTCTATATACGTATCAATATGTTTGCATTCATATAGAATATGTATCTGGTATGTATGCATTGGTATAAGATCCATATGCAGGATCCGTATGTATTCGTATCGGATATTTGTATGCATTTGTACAAATACATTCATACCAATTAGAATCCTACCACGTTTGAAGGGAATCTATTCAAGCAAATATGAATTATCTAACATTCAATTCATTATGAGTCAAATGCCAAACCCCCCCCCCCCCCCATTTGTCCACATCCCTACCATGAGATACAGAAGTGATACAGAAGTGGTTTCCTCTAGGGAAAAGCCAGGGATCGAACCGACAACCCTCTGCTTTCCAGTGAGTTTGCCCAACAACTGAGCTGTAAGTGCACCTCTATAAAATAAATAAATCTCTCTCAATCCCTGCAAAGAAGCCCTCAAAATATTGGCAGCCAGAAGAGAGTTTCTTGCACTTGAATTTAATTCCTACAGCTCTTTTGTTACCTGCAACATGAAGAGTCTTTGAAAGTGTTTCAAGTCAACAGGATGATTTCTTTTTTTTAAGGACATCATGACAATACAAATCATCATTATTTTTATTTTTCCTCCCTCCCTCCCATCCATGCCCACTTCCCGTTCTTGTGATTACACATTCAAGGCCTGACATTTATTCATCCACAGCTGTGAAGTTTCTTCAGTCTCGGGAGGATCAACGCCTGTCACTTTTGGGCCAGGCTGGGTGTCAGGCCCCTGGGCCCAATCTACAGAAAGAGATGTGATGGTAACAAATTGGCTTGTCAAATCTGAAAGAGCGGCCTCAGTATTAATGGATGTAATGGCAGATTACGCAGAGGGCTCATGGCACACAATGGAATCAAAGGCAGGATCAAAGTGAGCTAATATAGCAAATGGTTAAAAGGAAAGACATGCTAATGAGATAAAAACACTTTGCCTCTCCACCTCTCCATGCTTCAATGGAAAGATAATTGATACTAAATAATGTAATTTAAGCACGAGTCAAAGTCTCTTAAATTCGGATGATGAATGGGTCTTGGCTTTGTTCTGCGTTCTTTTTTTAGTGTTATATTTCTGAAAGTCACATGGCTGTCATTCTGTCATTTTTTATTCGCCAACGGTATGTGCATTAATGCATTAATCTGGTCAGTTTGGTCTCGGGGTTAGAGAGTCAGACCTGAATCTGGAGGTCTCCTGGTTCAATTCTTCATTCCTCCAGGAAGCCAGCTGGGTGGCCTTGGGCTGACCACAGATCTCCTTCTGTGCTCTCACAGAGCCACCTACTTCACAGGGTGTCTGTTGTGGGGAGAAGAACAGGAAGTTTGTCAGCTGTTTTGAGGTCCCTTAAGAGTGAGAAAAAAGGGGTTATAAAAGCCAACTCTCCTCCTTCTCCTTCTCCTCCTCCTCCTCCATGAAGCCAGCTGGATGACCTTGCGCTAGTCACACCTATTCTTCATAGCTCCACCTACCTTAATGGTAAGAAAAGCAGGGGATAAAAGCCAGCTCCTCCTCTTCCTCTTCCTCCTCTTCTTGAGTATCTCTTGTCCCTTTTGTCCCTCCTCTTTCTTCTACTGTCTTATGGTCAACGATATTGTTATGGACATCTTCAGAAACAGATGACCTATTGCTAAGAGATCCTTTATCAGTTGCAATTTCATGCAACTCAGGGGAACAGAAGAGAGATAAAACACAACAGAATTACTTATTCCTGTTGGTGAAGTAGTTTCCATCTGCTTCATTGTATGCCATGGTGGCTTTCAGACACAATGTAGTATTTCAGAAATCAAACCCAAGCACTTTATGCTGCTCCCATTAATACGATGGCTTGAAAGAGATAAGTCACTCAGAATCATTCGGGGAAAACAAAAGTGAATATTCAGCCTCAGCAATCTCTCTGGAACAAAATGAATCAAAGGTAAATGTTTTCCATTTAATGTGTGTCTTTTTCCTTGTGAGGAAGAAACTGTTACTGCAAAAATAAATGCAAAATAAGGAACTTTATTTGTTCTCAGCACTGTAGCCAGGTACTACATTGATGCTAAAGATGGAGTTTGGATTCTCACTTTGATCAACGGCTGCTCAACAGGCCTAGCAAATTTTGGTTGCAACATGTACATGTACAGCGCTTTAGAAATAAACTATAATAATAATTGCAACAGGGAAACCAGAGAGACACGAGAAAACATGCAGAATCATTGCGGGCAGAGCTGCAGAATTCTCTTTTAATCAGGGCTAACCAAAGGTAGAAAGGAAGATTGTTGCCTTGGAAGGCATAAAGCTGTTATAAAGTGCAGTGTTGTTCAATCAGCTGACATCTGTAAACTCACAACTACTCTGAATGATGCCACCTTGTGTCCAAAATCTGTGTCATCAATTCAATCTGACTTTATAGGGATTTGCCCTAATGAAAATCATGTACTCAGTTTTCTTTCAAACCATGTGCTCAAACATTCAATCAAACATGTTCAAAAACAAACAAAAAATACAAACATGGGGGGGGGAGACTTTTCAAGAGCAAAACCACAGCAAACACTAACTGTTTGCCTGAATATTTTGTGTTCACGGTTGGGAAACAGGTTGGGCCCACTGACTTTGCTTATCTTTGAACAGCTGCATGTTCAGTTTGAAGATTCAGAGGTGAAATGTTTGGCTGAATTTTAGAACATGAACTGAACTTGGTGAATCTCTGAAATGATAGGTATATATAGTAATGAGAGATGATGAATCCTGGTCATTTATCCATCCACTTGGATATAGAACCAGGGCCCTTTTTATCATTTATTTTATAATTGGTAGATAGCCTTGAAACTAAGCCAGGCCTCTTCTGCTTTTCTCCCCAGAAGGCCAGATTTAGGAAACCCAAACCTTGGAGCGCAACTTACTTCACAAGATGTCTGTTAAGGGAAGAAGAACAGAAGGTTTCTCAGCTGCTCTGAGTTCCCGTAAATGGGTGAGAAAAGCAGGTTATAAAAGCCAACTTCTCCTCCTCCTCCTCCATGAAGCCAGTTGGGTGGCCTTGGGCTAGTCACAGCTCTCTTTCTGAGCTCTCACAGCCCCAACTACCTCACAAGGTGCCTGTTGTGGGGAGAAGAATAGAAAGCTTTGTCAGCTGCTTTAAGTCTCCTTAAATGGGTGAGAAAAGTGGGATAGAAAAGCCAACTCTCTTCTTCTTCTTCTTCTTCTTCTCACCAGATGGATCAATTCAGGTTGTGAACTTTAGGATGCAGACCACAGATTGACCTTAAATGCATTACAAAGTGGTGTGCTCCTAGAAAGCTCATCATCTTGTTTCTATATAAATCAGTCTATAACTGATATGTGGCAACTAGCATAACCAGAGGTCCGATGATGATGATCACCATCATCATTATCACCATCATGGTGGTGACAGCAACCAGTCTGAATGGCTTTAAGAAAGCCATGGAGGACAAATGAATCAATGGCTACTGTGCTGGATGCCCAGGTCCCACCTCCAGGTTGGAGAGAAAGGCAGGATGCCTCTCAAGGCCATTTTCAGCGAACTGAGAGCAGGTGAAGGTTTTACCTTCATCTTCTGCTTGAGATGTCTAGAAGCAATTGGTGGGCTACTGTGTGAGACAGGATGCTTTATCAGTATCAGAACACCTGACGTGCGTTCTAGGTAGCCAATCTGATCAACTATGTCAGGTGTAAACCCAAAAAGTTGATAAGGTTGATTTTTGTCCTTTAAAGTGCCCTCAAAATGGGCCTTAGATTGGCATAAAGTCCATGGAAAAAAGAAGCAAAGTTACTCCGTCCTAGAGCCTTCCCTGTGTCAGAGACAGGCTGCAAACAGCAAGCCAGAAATTCTAAAACATCTCTATGTCAATTAGAGAACAAAGTGGTAAATTAATTAGCCTATTAATAAGAATTAATTAGCATAGGAAAACAAGGCAACAAATACATCTGAGGCAGAGTTCCAGGGAAACCAAACCAGTGGCGTCTCTTTCACCTCCTTGCTGCCTTTCCTCCTCCTGCCCCATGAAACAGACTCTGCAAACATGGCAGGAAGCCAGAGGCAATAGAGCCCAATAGTAGATGCCATTCCTGGCACCCTCTGATCCCCCATCAAGATAAGGAACAGCTCCTGCTGGTGCAGACATGATGGTTAACGGTCCCTCTCTCTTCCTTTCTCGCATTGCATGGATTATCCTGTCACTGGTCTCCCCTATGGATAAGTAGAAGAGCAAAATACGATGTTCTTAAAAGGACTGAGCTCCTCCACTTTCATAGACTGAAGTTTATGGTAAGGATGTGATGAATATTCATGTTTTTCACATTCGAGAGTCTGAAAAACACCTTTCAGCTAAAGTGTTCTCAATAAAGCATCAAGTTTTAAAAACAGCTATTATGGATCTACAGAACTAAAATAAAAAGATGTACGACTCAGCCAGCTGTAGAAAAATGGAGTAGAATGCAGAAAAGCTCCATTTTTGGAGCACCCAAATGACATTGATAGCTCTCTGCTCAAGAACTGTGGGCGAGAAAAATGCAGGACAGGAGCTAGCAAGAAGAGAAGTATCAATTAGAGCAAAGCCAGTAATTAGAGAGTGAAAGACTGGTTATGGAAGAGAGGAACATTGCATGGCACACGCCCGCTTCTCCAGCATTGTTAAAGTACCACATTCCACGTAGCAACGCTAGCAGTAGAAGAGTTTGTTTTTATACCCCACTTTTCTCACCATTTAAGGTGCCTCACAGCAGCTGAACTTGCAGAGGGGCGCAGAATCAAGCTGAGAAACTAAGAGATAAGAGTCCAACGCTCCAAGTACAAGACCGAACTGGGTCACAGTAGGATGCACATTGATACAAACCAAGGGTGCTCAAACTTTGATCCACATGTGAGACTCCAAGGAGATTCTCTGTCCACCTTCAAACGTTCTGCAGTGCGGCAAATCACCTTTGACCTGACACAGACGCCACCCAGACGAAGCCCTGATTGGGCCTGTATGGAGCCAACAACTGTCTGAACCAACACGGAGGCAAGAGGCCTTCCAACAAACTGATGGAGATTCAGAATGACTAGGGATGCCACGAATGGTTTTTTTTCACATTTGATTAATATCAGATTGAATGTAAGAAAATTCAAATTCATTTTAATAGATCCCCTTCAAATGTGGTCAGATCCTATTTGATATAAATGTATTTATACAAATTTGTATGAATATCTGATACAACCACATACGTATCACGTATCCAATACGTATCCAGTAACATATTAGTTCCGAAGGTGTCAAATCCACCCTAGATCCATTTTGAATCTGCTCTCAATCCACGTCAAATGCACTCTGGATCTATTGCAGATGTGACTAGCACAGCTGCTTTCACACCTCCCTGGTTCACCAATGTTCCAAAGCATTCATACGAATATGAATGTTAATGTATGGATATCATAACATTTGATTTGTGTACTCATATCCGAATTCATCTGAATTTGTAAGCGTATCAAATGTTAGGAATATTTGTGCACACTCCTCAGAGTGAACCTGGAGTAGGGATGGGCACAAATATTTGAAATATTCGTTATCCGTATAAGTTGATACAAATTTGGGCATTCAGATATGAACAGAAGTGTCCTGACATTCGGATTTCCTAATTCGAATGAATACAAATATTTTGAGTTATTTGCATGAAGGGTTTGGACATCCATATCTGTACAGGTGCATGTGGATCTCATACATACCTGTATGCATCCTCTATGCATCTGTATGGTATGTTTTTATCCCGTATGCATCCCATTTTCATCCCATATGTATCTGTGCAAATGTGTATGAATACAAATAAGATGTGTACAGACACACATCACACCGGTCTTAAAAGAGCTGCACTGGCTGCCAATTCACTACTGAGCCCAATTCAAGGTATGAACTTTAACATATAAGGCCCTAAATGACTTGGGCCCCAAATATCTGAAGGAATGCCTCCTCACATACCAACCTGCCCATGCCCTAAGATCTTGGGGGGGGGGAGGCCCTTCTCGTTGTTCCACCACCCTCTATAGCAAGACAGGTGGGCACTCAAGAGAGGGCCTTCTCAGTGATGGACCCCAGGCTGTGGAATAGCCTCCCCCTCGAGGTGCGTCAGGCCCCTTCACTGTATACGTTCAGGAGGGGGGTAAAGACGCACCTCTTTGCTCTGGCCTTTGGCTAAATGTGGCACAGTTTTCCCCTACTGCACATACTATTGTCTTATACTGTTTTTATATATGGTTTTATTTTAAGTGTTTTTGTCTGTTAAATATGCTGTTACCCACCCTGAGACCCTAGGGTATAGGGGGGGATATAAATGTAAATAGATAAATAGATAAATAAATATCTGTACACATACGAATGCCCGAATAACTTGTACAAATGCTTAGAAACATTCAAATTCTTTCGAATGTTGAAAAACAAATGTATAGACACTTGACTCGAATTCAAATGTCTGAATTCAGATGAATCCAATCAAATTTTGAATGTTTTGAATATTCTTGCTCATCCCTAGACTCCTACCACATTCGAAGGGGGAACGAATATGATTTTTAAACATTTCATTCATGGACGTCTTTTTTGTCTGTGCTTCTGACCGGCCACCCGTGACTTCCTAAGACCTTTATATCACAAGTTCGTCTTTAATCATTACTTCTGCTTGTTTGCTTTTCAGATTACACATTGTTCACCATCCTTCCTCAGCCCACCTGCCTGATTTCCAATTGCCATTTGATTCTAGGGAAAATGGAGGCATTGATCACTTCTCCACAGAAGTTGAGGAAAGTTCCCTCTCTCGTTCTCTTTTTTTCGTAGCCTTTTATGTTCCTCAGCTTGAAGTAACTGTTTTGAAACACAGTTTGCCCATCTCAGAAATAATTCCTGTGTGCTGCACAGCTGAACCTGTCATAAAAGTTCAGGAGTCTTGTTTATGTATTTGTTTTTTCCTATAATATACGTTGTGCAGTGACTATTGATCAGTTTCCCTCCTAACCTTCTTTCTTCAAGTCTTTCATTAAACTTAGGGATCACAGCTCCAGAAAACTTCCCACTAGGCTTATTACTTCTGGAAGCCATGTGACTATACCTCATACTGCTAGATCCCGGACATTTTTATTTTTATTATTATTATTATTTCCCCTACTTACCTACAACTCGAAGTTGTTTTTCTTACCATGGAATTTTCTTTTCGTTGCTACCTGGAATTGGAACCCCAGCTAAAGGAAAGTCTCCGTCTTTCCGTGCAACAAGATGATTTTTCTTCCGTTTTCTTTTTTAGCTGCCATTATTATCACAGCAGTTGGCCTCTTCTTGATTTGCAGCTCTCTGGTCCTTTCTGCACTGGGCCTTATTCCAGATGGTATTTCAGAATAGGAACCTGCCATCCACACGTCAGTGCAAATGACGATAGTAGAAATGTGCAGGGATATACATAACATTTGAAATTCCACCAGATTTGGCTGAATTCGAACATTCAAATTTGAATATTCAAAGAGTGATATTAGAATTTGAATCAAATGTTTTGATACATTCGTATGAAGCTTCGTATGGGATTTGTGTATGGGATTTTTATGTTATTTGTATGCATTTGTATATAGGATCCGAGGCATCCAGTATCCTTAGAAGCTTCTATGGATACTGGATTATCCAATTTGTGGATGGATAGGGTCCTTTGAATAGGGCCCTATTGGATCCATCCATGAACCTCAGAATCCAGATGTATCCATCCAGGTTCTGAATGCACGAATAATTCATGAACATCCCTAGATCTCATCCCTAAAACTCTTATTAATTAAGCCTCCTATTATGATACTGTCTGCCAAAAACAGGATAGAGTGTGTATATTTGCTTCCAAACACAGCATGGGCATCCTGAATAATAAAGATGTTCAAGAACGCATTGAGAGTTGTGAGGGATCAAACTGACGAATCAGTCTGGATGGTGTGACAATCATTCACCTTAATTCCCAACAACTGCTGTATATAGTAGCATTTAGTCGAGAGTAGGAGGAAAAGATACACAATAAGCCGCAATATGGCAAAACACAAAGTGTGCTATTAATTAGGTCTCTGTGGCAACAGCTGCTATGTGTCGTATCAAAGTGTATTTTCGACAGAGATAGCAAAAGGAAAGCACAATCTCCATAACAGTAGTGTCTGGAGCATGCAAAGCAGAAATTAATCAGGGTCCTTTGAATTCTACATTGCACCTCCAATCTACAGATCTTTGGTTTGGACTTCAAAGAAGCCCAAGGAATCCACAAGACTTACTTCAGGGAGCTTCTTGTGTGTATACCTAGCTCCCAGCTGTATCTTCTTATTTCACTCTTTTCATGGACTGACCCCATTTATAAATGGAGACTCAACTTATATTTCCTCAGTCTACAGGAACATGTTATTGGTAATATGGGAACAGGGAGGTATGTTTGTGGTGTAAGCATTGCCGGAGAGCCTTGAACATTTTGTCCTAAAACAACATCAAAGCATTTGATTTCAATCCCCTATGTGGTTCTGGAGTTCTGCTAGTAGGTCCCCCCCCCCACTCCATACTTAAGAATCTCAAGTATATGGGGGAGGCACATGCTTGGCTAGAGAGAAGACACATCCAGGAGTTCCCCCATGGAGGAATGAAAATAACATAATAAAAAGAAGTCAACATTGAAATAATTCTGAACAGTTACACCAACAATTGTAAGTTGATTTGAACTTGGGAAGTTGCCATTGTCTCACGGAGCTGAACGAGGAGGATTGACAAAGATTAACTCGATGAGTGAGATGAGGGCGTGAGAAATTATGGTGAAGGAGGCAGAGATGCTGGGATCCCCGAAGGAGGAAACGAAAGAATTGGGGAGGAAAATTAATATGCTGTTGGAGACGACGAAATATGCAGTCCTACCAAAGTGCTTTTTTTGTGCTCTACACCTGAACTGCAATTAGGACAGCTCTGGTGAGGGTGTGTGCATGATCTTTACCAGAGCTGTCCTAGTTGCATGCCAGAGGCCGCAGTGCGAATTGGCCCTTGGTTTGATGCAAAATATTGTGCCACCGACCTCACGCCTCAGTGTCTCTCAACGTTTGCAGATGTTGTTAAAAGACAACACCCAAACATCACTTGGAAAAGCAGATTTTTGTCTCAAGCTGGCATTTCTCTGCCTGAAATATAGTCAATTCTGCAAAGGTGAGAAATAGAAACCTCACGTAGCTTAATTCTGCAGACATTGGGATGTGGCTCTTTCATCATGGGTGCTTGACCCCTGAAAGGTCGCATGACCTCCGAGTGGAAAGTAAACCCCTAACCTTAAGCACAGGAACTTTGGGGATTTTACTTCATAATATTATTTTCTTTTTTAAAGATAAGAAGTGGGGTGGGGAGATATGAAGGAAATGGGCAGAGGAATGCTTTGTCTCTCTCATAATGCCAGAACTGGAGGTCATTCAATGAAATAGACTGGCAGGGGATTCTGGGAGGATCAAAGGAAGTGTTCTCTCGCACAGCACTCAATGAGTTTCCCGCTGTAAGATTTGGTGCCCACGACTCAAGCTTAAGGTGGCTTTAATGGGGAATAAGACATCTTCATACAGGAGAAGCTTTCAGTGGTTATGAATCCGGATAGCTCTACGGAATTGTGCATTCAGAGAAAAATATACTGCTCCGTCTTCACTGGCTCAGGGAAAGAAAAGGCTCTTGTGCTGCTTCCCAGGTTCTCAGAGAGGTGGGCTGACTCTCGCCAAGTGATTCCTCGCTGTTAGGAGTGTGCATGGATGCAATTTTCAAATTCAGTTCATAACAAATAGAATATTAAAAAATATGCATATATGGGAATAATGAAAAATGAATGTCCGGACATTCAATTCGATACGAATGCGTTCCTATGTATTTATACAAATAATTGGAACATTTGTATCTGTATGGGTAACATGGCTTGAATATGACCTGAAGTCATCCTAAGCTACTAGTGTGACCAGGGCTCTGGTCTCATCTTTGTTACCTGGTTCGTATCTTGCAAGATACTGTTTTATCTCTGATTTAAATTTAACAGCTCTTGATAGATAGACAGACAGACAGACAGACAGACAGACAGTCGGACAGTCGGATGGACGGATGGACGGATGGACGGACGGATAGCTATCTATCTATCTATCTATCTATCTATCTATCTATCTATCTATCTATCTATCTAGCTAGCTAGCTAGATAGATAGATAGATAGATAGATAGATAGATAGATAGATAGATAGATAGATAGATAGATAGATGACAGACAAACGGATTGATTGATTGATTGATTGGTTGGTTGATTGGTTGATTGATTGATTGATTGAGGTGTGCACAAGTTCAATTTTTGACATTCAATTCAATTCAAATTGAAAATTGAAAATTCTAATATCCAAATTCGTATGAATAAAGAAAAATACCTGGACATTCAAAATGATATCAATACATTCGTATCTATTCATTTCAATATTTGATACGTATCCAGTGATATGAATCTCGGACGCATCCATACGCTTCCCACTTTTATCCTGCACTCATCCCATTTTATGGATACACACAAGATGCACACTGATACATATGCTAAGCACATGGATATGTACACATATGAATGTCAGAATTATTCATACAAATAACTCAAAATATTTGTGTTCATACGAATACTAAAAAACTAATATCTGGACATTCAGTTCATATGTGAATGTCTGAATTCATCCAAATTTGTTCAAATAACGAATATTTTGAATATTTGTGCAGATCCTGAGAGAGAGAGAATGCGAGGGGTTGTGAGGATTAGTAGATCTTGATCCATCTCCGCTCTTCTGTATTTCTGTTTTTCTGCTCTACTTTGCCCTAGCCTTGCTGGGAATAGCATTCCATGTCAGAAATTCATTAACTAACTTTGCATTTTGATGCTTCGCGTGGAAAAACGCCATCTGCTACTCAGTGGCTGCGATTTCTAATCTGCCTAAATCCGGCTGAATCCTACCAATGTCACTTAGGCAAGTTGATCCTCTGTTCCCTTTTTTCTTGTTATTAGCAAATTAAGATACCAAACCTGCTGCTGATTTCATCATCTAAGTCATTTAAATGCTGCATTGGGAAAAGAAGTAACCTTATTACCGGGCCAGGATATAATTTAGCCATTAACACTAATCTCTATTCGTCCGTAATGGTCTATAAACAGCACATGCTCCCCGGGTCCTCCAGTGCACCTGATTTTAAGGCAGAAGAAATATTCTTCTTTATAGGATAGTCTTGTCAAAATCTAATTAGATAAAGGCTCCAAAGAGCACCGGTGTAATATCTTTCCCTTCATCAACTTCGCCTTGAACATTCTGGGACAGCAGCTGTTTTCTCAAATCACTTTTTCCTCAGACAGAAAGCCAAACTAATAATTAAAGTTTGCTACTTATTTGTCTACCATCAAGTTTAGAGCCTTTAAAAGAAAAGAAAGCCTCCATTAACATGAGCCCAGTCAGGGGCAGGAGAAAACAGAAAAGATCAGTCCCAGGTTTAGGGGGTTTCCACATTTGCCGCCGAGAAAGGAATTTAAGAAAATCTGTTTCTCAGTGATCTGACCTTCTGAGGATCCTCGGAGGTGCCGCGTGTTTGCACATGCGCGAGGAGGCCAGATTGGGCAGCAAGATCCCCTGGGTGCTGTGCAGAGGCCGCAGCACCCATTCCAAAGGAGATCTGGCTTCTGCCCTCCCCAAGATGGTGGCCACCGGGACATCCGTCCCTTCACCTGGCCATGTGCGAAGGGATGGATTAAAGACCTGATTGTTTAGGTCTTCGTATAGATCTGTGGTGGCCCCTAGACTCTGGAACAGCTTCCCAACACAGCCAATCTGCATAGGGAATTTTCCCAGAACAGGGTGATAGGGGCTACCTCTGTAGAGGTTTGCTTGCCAAAAATGATCTCTGCATATGCGCAGGGCCAAAACCAGGACAAAAAAGAGGCCACTGTGCATGTGCAGAGGCTGACCCTTGCACTACAGATGTACCTGAATATTTGTAACATTTTAATTTCATACGAATTAGGACATTTGGCTTCAAATCGCATTTTGGCACGTTGGAAGACTGACATTCAAATTCAAAGCAAATGCTTTGGAATATTTGTGAACTTGGGGAGGTGGGAAAGCAGCTGCACCAGTGGATTGGAAGTGGACTGAGAGCAGATTCAAAGTGGATTCAGGACAAATTTGATGCGTTCGGAGCAGATACATCATAGGGGATACATTTCAGATAGGTATGGGATCCGTATGTGATACATAGGGGATCCATATGTAATTTGAAGCAGAGATATAAATCAAATTTGGATCAAACATTCGTATCAGCTTCGAATTCTATCACATTCAAAGGGGATCTATTTGAACAAATACAAATTTTCTTGCTACTGAACTATCCAGAAGTAGCCACCTTGCTATCATGGGGCCAAGTGTCTGGACAGGTAATTGCTCACACCTGCTTTGTGATGCTTCCATGCCATTGGGCAGGGGTGGTGAGAGACCATTGAAAGTTGCAAACAAGCTCTTGCATTTTCTTCTCATTGTCTGGAGTAGGAATGTGCATGAATATTCATAGGCATTCAAAACCTGATCAAATGTGCCAGATTTTGACATTCAGACTCGAACAGAATGTCCAGAAATTCGAATGTAAATGTTCAAATTGAATTTTGGATTTCAGATCTATGTGTTCGAATTGTCTGGACATTCATGTGTGCATGGGTTCATATACAATGTGCACTTGAAGATCCGCATCTTTCCCGCATCCTTACGGATTTGTATGGATCCGTACGGGACGAAAACGGGTTGCATACAGAATAACTACAGGATGCATATGGACGTGTACTGATGCGGACAGTTGTGTACAGATGTGGGGAAGAATCACATGTGCACATACAAATGTTGCCGACATTCTTACATGCATATTCAAATAGAGAATTTGAATGAATAGATTCAAATCTGGTAAATTTGAATTGAATCTTGTTAAATTTGAATTTAAAAGATCCTAATCGAATCAGATTTTTCATAACATTTCAATTTGAATAGTATATATAAAAAAACATTTGTGTACATCTAGTCTGGAGGCAGCAAGAGTGGAAGGTAAGCCTTTGCTTTATTTATTTATTTTTTAAATCTTTTGCTGGCGGCCATGTTGGAAGTTCGTCAGTGAGCGAATCCAGCCCTGTAGTCGAGAAAGTTTGGAACAAATGGTTTGGCACGAGTTTTGCCAGTGGCCCACCACAGTGCAAAATACATTTTTAAACATCGTGGAGCTGTTTACATTGCTGTGAGTTCAGAGCTCTGGGAGAGAACAGAGCAATTTGGAAGCCATGAAATCCATCTGGCAGAACACCTAAATGCAACAGCATTGCTTCAGAGGAGAAAGAACAACAATGAAAATGTCTGTGAGGAAGATATAGACGGGAAACCCATGGTAATCTGGTAATTACATATATAATGTTCTTGGGCGTGGATTGCTGCCAGTTGGGTTCTAAAACCAAAATGATTTTGTTCACTTAAGTTTACAATTTATAAACTGGGATCCTGCATAGTGAACTAACCGGAGTAAATTAAGTGTTTGGAATGGGGAAATTAAAAAAAAAGAAGTATAAAATGATGTGTAAGAACAAGAGAAAGCCATTCAATATTACATGCACACACACTTTCTTTTTAAAAAAATCTCCTGGCTGTGTTAGGGGAAGGGAGGAAAATTCTGTTCTAAATTCCAAGGCCCTACAGAGACTGAATCAATTTTTATAGATTATTAAAGTGTGAAGCAGCTCAATAGTTTGATTTAAAAACATCAACGGTGCTTTTATTCTTGTGATTATAACCTGCATGTGATACGCTTGCAATGTCTATTAACAATCCATTAAATATTTACAAGCAATTATCTCATAGGTTTCATGAAAGAAAAGAGAAGAGAAAACAGTGACAGATAATACTGTGCATTCCTCAAGCTGAAGGACGAGGGTTTTCTTTCCCCTTCTGAAGCTACTGTAGAGCAAATTCATATTTACACATATTTACACAAAGAAAATAATTCTTGACATCAAGCCTGCAAGCATGGTCTTTCCTTCAAACAAAATTATGAGCCATAAAACTGCTTAGAATTAAGCGAATAAAGCTGTTCAGAAATGGGACCCCCATGAATCATAAGCACACACTTCCCTTGGGAATATTGTTTGCAAACTGGAGGGAAGACTGAAACATTGTACCTCTAAGGAGAAGTACCACAACCTAGAAGTTGAGCCACTTTGGTCTAGTGGTTAGGGAGCCAGAGTCCTATCTAGGAATACCGGGTTTGATTCCTCACTCATCTATGAAGCCAGCTGGGTGACCTTGGGTGAGCCACAGTTCTCTTCTGAGCCCCGACAGCTACACCTTTCTCATAGGGTGTCTGTTGTGGGGAGAAGAATAAAAAGCTTTGTCAGATGCTGTGAGTCCCTTTGAATGGGTCAGAAAAGAGGGGTAGAAAAGCCCATTCTTTTTTTCTCCTTCATAGCAAAAAGGGCCCCTCAGAGAGCCAATATATGGCCCTCATATTCCCAGGCCTTCTCTAATTCACCTTTTCTAATGCTCAGGAGGGAGGGAGGGGCAGACTGGTGGGTGAACATTCCCACCTGGGAGGCTTCTCTAAGCCACCACAAAGGCTATGTTCAGGCATAACAAAAAGGGCACCTCAGAAGCACCTCAGAGAGACTGTGTGTGGCCCTCATGTTCCCAAGCCTTCTCTAATCTACTTTTTCCAACACAGAATATTCAGTAGGGGGGGGGGCAGGCTGGTGGGTGAACATTCCCACTTCGAAGTCACCTCAGAGGTACTTTTTTTTTCTTTTGGTTGTGTCTCATTCCAGCCTTAGATAGAACATGGGACTTTTCTTCACACATGGTTGTTTAATCTTTCCAGAAGAAAACAGGCTTAAAGAAGATGTATCCAACCTCCAGTTCCCTAGTGCTTTGGGTTTTTTTCTTTGTGAGTGTATTTCCTCTCTGCGTATATTACCTATCTTTGAGAATTTGCATTCTGCCACCTCAGCAATAGGTCTGGTGAGAAAATATGGTAAGTCTCTAACCACATTTATCCCCCTAAGTCCATCTGAGAGCAGAAGTGGGCCCAGTGAAATACGCACTCGATAGCCGGCATAGATCTTAAAGAACATTTGTTGTCTTTCTATTGACAATGAGGTTGAGATTTTCAAAACAGCTTTGCAGAGGCTTTAATTAAAACTCAGTTGCTATTCAATTAAATCCTAAGCACTGTGCATTCCAGCCTATGTATTTTGCATTAGCGGAACTGCAGATTTTCATAAGCTTGTGCCTCATCAACTGCTCCATGAATCTGGAATTATTTCCTGCTCATCTTGAATGGATATTCATGTGCTTGTTAGTGACATCTTACACATTCAAATCAAGAGAACATATTTTACCCAGGAAAGATGATTCCCTGATGTCTAGAGCCATGATGGGACACCCCGAACAATTCCTCCCAGTGAATCTCCAAAGATCTGACTCATTTTGCCCACGAGAGCATAAACCAAGAGAGCAGCAATAGTGGTTGGGATGGATATTGACCCTTCTGTGGTTACCAAATCATCCAGCACTTCACGAACAAGTTGATCTGAATGTATGTTTCTTGTAAGTGTAGGCAAAATAAGAGGGACTGCAAAGACTCAAGAGGTTGGAGAAATTAGAAGGAGAGAGTGTGTGGGCTTGTCCCCATGCACTATATACTCTGAAGTGAACCTGAATTCAACTCGAAGCGTCCCCATGCAAAGGCTCTAATCCGGGCTACATGCAGAACAAATTGCCCAAATCTGCAGTAAAAAAACAAAAACACCCTTGCAAACTATTCTCACTGAAGATTGGGAGGCAAGCATGGATTATCTTGGAGGTATGGGGACACTCCCGGGTTATTCGGGGAAGAGATTGGCGCTCGCATCATTAGCGGGTTGTGCTCGCCGTTCTTGTCCTGTGCGTTGGGGATCGCAACTGCTGGCCATTTTTAAAGATCAAACAGTGTAAAAGAACTGATTGCCCCAGTTTGACAGGTAAAGATGCAGCAGTGAGGGGGGTCATCTGGCTCTTGTTGTCCCACGAGCCTTTTCCTGCAACCCTTATTCCACCCCCGCTCCCTGATTGCCGGCAAGCAGCTTCTGAAGTTGGAGGCAGTTTATCAGAGAAGCAGAAAAGCTCTTCTCCACTAAACTGCCTCTAAACATTGCAGCGGCTTTGGTTAGCTTTTTAGCTGGCAGGCAAGCAGCTTCTGAAGTTTACCAAAGTTCAACTGCCTCTAAACATTGTAGCAGCTTTTGTTAGCTTCTTAGCTGGCAAACCTCAGAAGCTGCCTGTCGGGGGGTGGGGGTGTAATAAGTTAACCAAGGCCACTACAATTATTTGGATATTTGTACATGTACAGATATGTATGCATTACATATGTATTGGTATGCATCTTATTTGTATCTGTACGCATTTGTATGCATGTTGGGGGGGTTTGAAAATGTATGGATATGTACGGGATGAAAATGAGATGTGTACAGTTGCATACAAATGAATATGGACACATACAAATGTTGTCAACATTCTATCTTCAAACACAAACTGAAAATTTGTACTAATAGATTTAAATGTATTTGATTCAAACCAAATGCAAATACATTCACATTTTAAGCATTTGAATAGATTCAGATCTTTGAATTGAATCCCAAAAGTTGCATTAGTGGATATCCCTAATAAGTATCTCCAGTTTAACAAATGTACAAACTATTTGTACAAATGTTCCAAAACGTTCATATTCCTACGAAAGTTAATGTACGAATGTCGTAACCTTTGATTCATATATGAATGTCCGAATTTGTCCGAATAACAAATGTTACAGATATTCATGGCCATCCCTAGTAGATGTTCCCCATCCAATATCTCCAATGCTTCTCATTCAAACAACGGCACAAGGAATTAATGCTGATGCAATGTACGCTGGCGAGAAAGGTAAACGGAGCTCATAATTAACTCATTTGCATCCTTTTCTCTGCTGAAATGGCATTGTTAAGGCCTTTTTATGTGGAATGGGACATAAATAGAAATAAAAATTGCAGATGCCATGGCACTGAAGACGGTTAAGGTGGTGACCATCAAACCCCCAAAGCACTGGGCCAAAACAATGTTCACAGTGAACTGCTTTGATTATTAATCATCTGGCTGTTCGGCACTTAAGTGTCAATAAATCTGAACCACAACAAAACCTTTGTCTTGGACTCTCATTTAGAATGCTGGGGAAAGCATATGTTTCTCACCTTTTCACTCCAGCTTTTACGTTAATGAGCTGTTCCTCTGCTGGCTGTTGTGCTGTCCCAAAAGCTTATTTCTACAGTTTTAAAATTGTTTTAGGCTTTCATTCCCCAGTACGGTTCACTTTTTTTGTTTTTTTTTAATCTGCTTTCTAATATTTTATGCATTCTAATCTTTTTTTTTTATCCCTTTCTGCTTGTCCTTATCTTGGGACAGGTTATAAATGCAGATAATAAATAAATAAGGGCACAAAGGATTGTACTTGTGTGTGCACGTAAACAGGTTGGTTATGAATTTTTTATTTTAAGTCTCTGAGATAGGAAAGTTTTTTTCTGTTGCAGGAAATACTTGTGTTGCAACACAAGTGTGTCACAGTTTGACCAGAAGATCAGTGCTACTGCTTCTAAGTCTGTTGTGCACTTTACTTGGGAAATGAGGAGGAGGAGGAGGAGGAGGGATGGAGGAAGAGGAAGAAAGAACAACAAAATGAGTAAAATATGTGCAGAGGAGAAGAGGTCGGCCTTCAGGTAAGACCTAAGGTGAAGAAGTGCTTGTGTCTTCATTGATCATCAAAATGTGTAAATTGATAGAACTTGGCACATCACAAGGACCATGATCACACTTTCACTTTGAACCTTTTTCAGTCCATCTTCAGGACTGACTGTTCACACCTTTTCTATCCATTTTAT
The DNA here is from genome assembly GCA_023333525.1 of Aspidoscelis tigris stejnegeri. Classification (NCBI taxonomy): domain Eukaryota; kingdom Metazoa; phylum Chordata; class Lepidosauria; order Squamata; family Teiidae; genus Aspidoscelis; species Aspidoscelis tigris. The sequence goes on from JALMGA010000011.1 coordinate 24,105,907, forward strand.
TAGTGGACTTTTTTCGGAAGTCCAAATGGAGGGCGGAAAGTCCACAAATAAAACAAATAGAAATGAAAAGGTATGAACATTCAGACCTGAAGATGGACTGAAGAAGATTTCAAGGGAAGGTGTGAATAAAGCCAAGGAGGAGATGACTCCCTAACCTGCAGTCCACCAGAAAATTTCCACACCATTGGCTTCAGAGGGTGAGGAGCTGTCTGCAAGTCTACATGGGCAAGTGAAGATAGTCTTTCTGAGAGATGCTGCAGAAATAAGAAAGAGGAGGGAATTAAAAACATTACCTCTTTCATTGTCTTTGACTGCAATTGATCCCAAGTCTTCATGAGTGATAATCCTCCTAGGACACAAGATCAAAGTGATTTGGAATCAGCTATGCACATTCCACATTTTTGCATGAAACTTGATATTCTGGAGTTCAGTTGCCCTGAAACCACTGCCAATCTCCAAGGAAGGACACATCCATTTATTTATTTCTCCTACTGTCTACAAAAGTTGAACCTGCCAAGGGCAGGAGAAATGGAGATGGAATAGGAACTAAGGATGTGCACAAATATTCATAACATTCAAAATTCGCATGAATTTGGTCAAATTCAGACATTCAAATTCAAATCGAAAGTTGGCACATTTGAAGTGACATTGAAATTTGCCCAGAGGGCACCTCTTAGACACAGCAAAGAAGAAGAAGAGTTGGTTTTTCTTGCCCTGCTTTTCTCACCCATTTAAGGGGACTCAAAGCAGCTGACAAAGCTTTCTGTTCTTCTCCCCACAACAGAACACTCAGTGAGGTAGGTGGGGCTATGAGAGCTCAGAAGAGAGCTGTGACTAGCCCAAGGTGACCCAGCTGGCTTTGTGGAGGAGTGCGGAATCAAACCAGGTATTCCCAGATGAGAGTCCAGCTCCCTAACCACTAGACCAAACAGGTTAGGTTAAGGTGAGGACCCAAAAGATCCTGTAAATGCTGCCCAACATTTTGGGATCAGAAATTGTTCCCAATGTCCAGAATGCTGAATTCAACCTCACTGGGGAAAACATGGGTCCCATCAACTAGCTGGTACCAAAGTTCCTCCCATATTTGGACAGCAAGAAACTGTCAAGCATCATTTCTTAATCCACCGGAGATTCTGAATGGTTACTTCTATTTAGGATTCTGACTCATCTCCGTTTCTGTTGGTGCAGAATATACTTCTACAACAGTTTGAGTCTAGTACTTCACTTGCTTCATCCCCAGGTTGCAACAGTGCAAAGGTCCTGATGGGACCATTTTTAGGGAGAAGGTTAAAACATTCATGCGAAAAATCAGATGTCACTGGCCTTATACTAAGAAGAAAATCATCTTCCGGCTGGAATCCCCCAGGGTTATGAATCCTAGAGAACTGGTTTGGCCTACATTAGCTTGAGTTAAAAGACACACAAGCAAAAAAAAAAAAAAAAAAAAAAAAAACCAACCTGAAAAGGGAGGGACAGAATTAGCAATCAAATGATATTTATGAAATGCACAATAAGTACACTTTAGTAAGATTCCCCTTAAATCTAAATTAAATCTCTATTAAATTCATTTTCCATTGTCTCTCGGAACTGGGCTCACTGGATTTGCATTCATTCAAATTTCATGCTTTTCCTTTGAACCAAGCTTATCTAAAATGTCCCCTTTTCCTGGCTCTTTTTGCATTTTGGCATGTAGTTGATTTGAAGAATTTCAGGGGGAAAGTATTACTCTGCAGAGAAAGACAGACATCTCTCCATTAAGTTTCCTTGTCTTTTTTGACTTCTTCTGTAGAAACTACTAAGGACATCTGTGTCTAGGAGTGTGATCAGGTGTGTCTAAGAGGTGCCCTCTGGGCAAATTGGAGGATCTAAGGAAGGGCCATCTCTTCCTCATTTATAGTAAAATACACCAAGGGTAAGTAATTCTTCCTTTTAGGGTGTTTTTCAACTGTCACTAAAAGTACCCATTAAGTACCCATTAGTTGAATTGTGAGGGAAGCTATATAAGCGCAGAGGAGGGAAATGTAGCCAATCACAGCACGGGAATGAATGTTGCCATAAATGACCATTCAGGGCTATGGAGAGCTGGTTAGACAAGCAGCAAATCAGTGGCAAGCACTCATTCAGGGAAGCCATTGCCAGAGATGGAGGTAGGGGACACTGAAGGAGATGAGATAGGCTTATTCATTTAGCCGTTTGGGTGCCATTTTCTTTTGCCTCTACAGAACTTTGACTAGGGGCATGGACAAATGTGTTTTGGGGCATCTGATCTGTAATGAATCAAATGTTAAGAAAATTTGTGTTCTTACAAGTGGGCCCTTTTGAATGTGGTAAAATTCTATTCGATATGAATGTTTTCTTATTCATATGAACATCCGATACAAAACAATATGTATCAGGTAAGAATGAACATGTATCGGTTGGATAGGGAGGAATAAGTATCTGATACATTTCCTGTAACAAATCCGCTCTGAAAGCGTTAAATCTGACCTAAATCCACTTTGAATCTGCTCTCAATCCATGTCAAATGCAATCTGGATCTCTTGCAGATGTGACTGGCGCAGCCACTTTCCCACCTCTCCATTTTAATGAATGTCCAAATTATTCATATGAACGTCCCAAAAATTCACATTCAGCTGAATCATCAATGTACGAATATTGTAACATTTGATTTGAATTCATCTGAATTCGTGCGGATAATGAATGTTACATCCCTAGAACTGACTCTTTTTCTTAAAAGGGTGATTTTTAAAAAAGCCTGTCTAATGGTACACTAAGCTGGGCTTGATGAGGCGATTATTTATTTATTTATTTATTTATTTATTTATTTATTTATTTATTTATTTATTTATTTATTTATTTATTTATTTATATCCAACCCTATACCTAAAGGTCTCAGGGTGGGTAACAACGTTTAAAATCAACATATTACAACAATAACAGTATATATTAAAACAAGTGTCTGCTTGTGGGAAGGAAAAGCGTATCCCCATTTAACCAAAGTGCAGGCAAAGAGGTGAGCCTTTTCTACCTTCCTAAACGTGTACAGTGAAAGTGATAGACACACCTCAAGGGGGAGACTATTCCACAGACTAGGGGCCATCACTGAGAAGGCCCTCTCCCGGGTACCCACCCCTTTTGCTACTGAGCCGGGTGGTACAACCATGAGGGCCTCCCCTCCAGGTCTTAAGGCAGGGGCAGGTCAATATGGAAGTAGACATTCTTTCAGATATTTGGGACCCAAGTCATTTAGGACCTTATAAGTTAAAATTAACACCTTGATTTGGGTTTGGTAGCAAACTGGCAGCCAGTGCAACTCTTTTAAGACCGGGCATCCAGCTAGCAATCCCAGATAGCAACCTAGCAGCTGCATTCTGCACTAGCTGCAGCTTCCGAACCATCTTCAAGGGCAGCCCCATGTAGAGTGCATTGCAATAGTCCAATCGAGAAAATGATGAAAAATACAAGAGGGCAAAGTCACTTATACCTCTTGCTTGTACTTCAACCCTTCTGTAGGAGTGACTTAAAACTGAGGCTACTTTAAAGCACTATCTTTCACTAGAAACCGGTGATCCTATTTACACCCCACTGCCTCAAAACAAAAAGATGTTTTGAAAGAAGCTACTCTCCGTTGAAATCACTGTTTCCCTTTTGTACAACTGAGATGCCATTTTGTCTTGAACACAATTAAAAATGCAAGCGCAAACGGAGGAGCAGATGGACACCAGTTGTTTTGCTGCTGTTGAGTTATTTTGCAACACCTGTCAAAATGAGTTTTATTTCCCGTTTGGTAGCAGTACTAAGTATGTCTGAAAGGGAGGAGGAATAATATGAACCTTGTCAGCTCAGATTCTCAGGCTCCACTTAGGGAACTGGGGGAACATGGGAGACATTTTGAGAAGGGGGAAGGGCAGAGACAAAAGTATCCAGAGCAAACTCTCGTGGTAGATCTTATCTTCAAGAGCTGATAATGAGAATTATGAAGAATCAGATTGAAAACAGCCCAGGAGTCTTCTGCACTTTTTCTGAATTATACCCTGGAACAAGGACCTGACGTTTGCATGGAGGGGCCTGTTTGCACTTGGCCATATTTTGGAATATATCTCAGGATAGCTGTCTACTGTCCACATGCTAATTCAGAGTCCAGGTGGTCTTATCTGGGGCTTGCTGAATTCTGTGGACAGCAGGGCCCTATTCCAAAATATACTCCAAAATAAAGCCAAGTGCAAACAGGCCCAAAGTCAGATAAATGCCATGGTGAACATTTCTTTAAAGCTCATATAACATTTTTAAAAAGCTACAATGCAAAAATAAAACCACCGTTTGCTTCGGGTCCGTTTCTCCAGAAGACAAGTTAACTCTGGATTTCTTTTGCACAGGAGGGGCAATAAAATGGTTGACACAAATTGCAGACTTGCTAGCAATCAAGACTGGAACAATTGCTGGGTTAAAATAAGTAATGCTAAGCAGCAACCCAAGAGAACCCTCCTTCTTCAGCTAATCATTCTGAAACATGGTCTTCAAAGCAACAATAAAATAATTAGTGGTAGCTGCCACTTCTCTTTCTCGCTTCAGAAGGAAGGAGGTGAGCTCCGTGGAGGTCACCTGACCTTATCTTCTCCTCCCATATGATCCACACTCATTAAGACAGCAATAGTTTGGTAAGACGAAAGGGAGATAACACTTGCCTTTCTTCCCACCTGGCATCTCCTCCTCCGTGATAACCTTTTGCTCTCCGTAGTAAAGTGCAACTCATGTTCAAAAACAGGATCTTGAAAATACAAAAAGTAGCTTTGCTTACAAATCAGCGAACCATGCCACCCACATAATCCTTGCATTATGGCTCATTAAAGTTAGCTTACAGCTGGAATCTTTCCTCAACTCAAGAGATATGCTACTTGAATCTAAGAATCCCTCATGCTTTTCAATAACAGAAGAATAGCTAAAGATGGTAAGAAAGAAGCCCTGATGGAACTGGTTTGGTCAGTTTCACGATTTGCAGCGAGTGGGGTGGGGTGAAGGGGTCCACATGAGAACTGAACCACCTTGTAATTTGGGGGGGGGGGATTGGAACAAAGTGATCCCAAGCCAGGGGTAGTTGGGTTCAATGCAAACCAAGCCACAAAATTTCAGGCACATTTCTAAACTGGAGAAGATATGTCATTTGTGACAATTTTGTATTTCATCCACTTACTGCATTTAACTATGGAATTAATGTTTAAAGTTCATAGGTGGGTGGCAAGCTAGCTGCCTATCCATGATATCTATCTATGCCTTATCCACACAGTCTGCTCAAAAGTGCAAAATGATTCTGGTTAGGAGATGTCCCACCCTGAGACCTTTGAGTATAGAGCAGGATGAAAGAAAGAAAGAAAGAAAGAAAGAAAGAAAGAAAGAAAGAAAGAAAGAAAGAAAGAAAGAAAGAAAGAAAGAAAGAAAGAAAGAAAGAAAGAAAGAAAGAAAGAAAGAAAGACCATCCCACAGAGTGGTCCACCAATTGTTTCTCAGCATTCTCAAGCAGAAGATGAAGACAAAACCTGCCCTCAGTTCCCCAAAAATGGCCTTTAGAGGCACCCTGCCTGTCTCTCCAACCTGGAGGCAGTACTTAAGCATCCATTCTACTAGTCACTGATACTTCTGTCCTCCATGAATTAGGAGGAGCCCTGCTGGATCTTGCCAAAGTCTATCTGGTCCAAGATCCTGGCTAACATGGTAGTTCACTAATTGCTTCTGGGCTTCTCAAGTGGAAAACAAAGGCGAAACCTTCACCTGCTCTCAGCTTTCCGCATATGGCCTGCCTCTCCAACCTGGAGGCAGCATCTATCTCCTAACAGTTGTTAGTCCTGATGCAGAGGAGCACAGTTCTATCAAAAAATCAATAATTACACCAAAGACAAAGACACATACTGAAGAAGAAGAAGATTTGGCTTTTCTATCCCACTTTCATCACCCATTTAAGGGGACTCAAAGCAGCTGACAAACCTTCTATTCTTCTCCCACAACAGATACCCAGTGAGGCAGATGGGGCTGTGAGAGCTCAGAAAGAGAACTGTGACTAGCCCAAGGCCATCCAGCTGGCTTTATGGAGGTATAAAGGATTTTTTTTTTTTAAGCAAGGAGTTCAAGTAGAGATTTTGCTTCATCTCCCACTTGGTGTGGAATACTGTTCATTGTTGTTGATTTTTTAAAAGAATTAAGTATTAATGGCTTTTCGTAAAACAACTATGCCTAATGTACAAACGAAGGAAATGAAAGTAAGGAAAACAAACCTATAAAAGCTCATTAGCAACATGAACAAAAATGTTGCTAAAACAATTAAGTCCTTAAAACATCATTAAAAAATCGACAGAAGCTTAAGTAATTTCCAATTTGGGCAACATATTTAATAATAGGACCGTGAAATTTTATGAGGTAGGAGATTTCAGTGGAGAGTTGGAACAAGAGTGGAAGGGAAGGAATTAACTGACCTTGAATGTCCTTTTATGACATGCGATGGTAGGGGTCTTGCCTGATATTGCTGGGGGGGCACTTAAACATATTTTTAAACTCTGTAGTAATGTAATTCTTAATTCAAAATAGTGTGTGTGTGGGGAGGAACAGGAGTGGGAAGAGGAGGAGGAGGAGAAAGAAGAAAAAGAAGAGTTGGCTTTTCTGTCCTGATTTCTCACTCATTTAAGGGGGCTCAAAGTGGCTGACAAACCTTCTTCTTCCCAGAACAGGTGGGGCTATGAGAGCTCAGAAGAGAGCTGTAACTAGCCAAAGGTCACCCAGCTGGCTTCATGGAGGAGGGCGGAATCAAACCCAGTATTACCAGATAGGAATCCAGCTCCCTAACCACTAGACCACACTGCTTCACATCTACATAACTTTGCACTCATCCAGGTTTCCTAACTCCCTCCACCTGTCCTTGTCAACTCCTTTTAACTGAGGGCTAATTGTGAAAGCAGAATGAACACCACACAGATAAGTCAAGTGGCTGCAAATCGCTTTACACTTAATGGTCCCTGTAGCCTTCTAATCTGAAAGCTCAGTTTGGGTAACGATAGAAAGAGAGGACCATGTTTGTCACCTTCTCAATTTCTATAATGAACCACTTTGGTCTAGAGACTTGGGAGCCAGTGTCGTGTCTCAGACTGGTGAGGGCAGTGAGGCAAACACACATGCACGCTTATGGCAGGCCATTGGGGGCTCAAGAGTAGTCAGTCCAAAGTCAGGGTTCCAGTATGGCAGAGTCACAGCCAGGTCCAAGAGTCAGGATGATGGGCGAAGGCATGGATGGGAGTTGCACAAGTATTTTGTCTGCAATGCCAGCCCTGCACGTGCTGCTCAGTTAAGTTAGGGAGGCAGTGCCATGCCCTTCCCAGCGCTGCTGCACCAGATGCTGCGATCTGCATCTCAGCTATTTTTGCTATCAAAGGAGCAGAGGGGAGAGGCGTTCTTGGGCTGCCTGTCTGAGCTCTCGTCCCCAGAGCTGTCAGTGTGCTCCCCCAAAACTTGTCCCTGACCCCCAACGTCTGCGCTGTTGTGTCCCGGTTGCTGCCTAGACTGTTGTGCTGTTGAAACCGCACTCTCCTCCTCCAAGGAAACTGGACTGGCAGGACGGGGCAGGACAGCCAGACTCTTATCTGGGAATGCAGGGTTTGACTCCACACTCCTCCATGAAGCCAGCTGGGCGGCCTTGGGCAAGTAACAACTCTCTTTCTGATGCCCACCCCTTTTGCTGCTGTGAGTGGTGGTACAACCAGGAGGGCCTCCCTTCCAGATCTTAGGTGGTACCACCTGGAGTGGATTCTGGGTAGATCTGGAGCAGATTCAGAGCAGTGGCTGGTGGTGGCAGGGCCCAGGAACATTTGATTAACATTTCAAACAAATTCGAACCCTGGCACATTCAAAGTGGCTCTGTTTGCACAAATGCAAATCCCCATCCCATTTGCTTTGATGCAAAGCGAATCTGGGGGTGGAATCATGCCCACGCCAACTTTAAAATACAGCCCTTCTTGATTACCTTCCAGGCTGCCTGGCAGGAATATACCCAGAAGATTTTAAGGTGTCTTTAGGTTTCCAAGGTCTTTGGGGAGGATCTCTATTAGCTGATAAAAATACAGGCTAAACATGCAACAACAACAATAACATGGCAACAGTAACAGCAATGTGAAGACATAGGAACAGGAATAGCAGAGGTTGCTGCTAAATAAACATCTCCAGCCTAAATCTAGCACGTTCCACCCTCTTCCTTTGGGCTACATGGGGAAAAACATGAGATTCACACTAGCAGGAAAATTCTGTTCTGCTGTGCCCCACAGAGGCCGACTTTTAGCTCATGTAAGTCAAAGAAGGGTCAGCCGGCTGCAGTTTGAAAGATGGCTAACATTTGAGCCCGTGTTTTCAACTCATCACTTATTAATGCTTTTGGTCTCTTCTTCCACCTTTTATATATAAAGGAGCAAGACTCACCTGAAACAAAAGAGCTCCTATTATATAGGTAAAGAGTTGCGTGTGCTATGTGAGCGCCACTAAGATGCCCGCCTTTGTCACGAAAGGGACAACATTTAATGCTTTCCCTCCAGGCAAAGCACAGATGTGTTTCCATTGCAACACAATCGGTACAATTAAAACAACTGTACCTGCATTTATCATATTGATGGGATGAGCCATGCTCTAATGCGCCGAGGCATTTTGCCTGTGCATTATTCATGTGCCTTAATAAATCAGAAAACTATTTTCATATCGCTTTGGAGAAGGCGTTTGAATATGCAGGGAAGGGCCTGCATGTACGAATGCGCAGAGCTGCCTGTCTAGTCACTTGTCTGTGATTTTTTCCACTGCCGCTTGCCCAGAATGTGACACCTCGGTGCTAATAATACATCATCTGCCTATCCGAATAAAGTTCGCAGCGGCACCTATTAGCAGACAGAGGCTGGGAAGAAGGGCAAAGAGTCTATATGGGGAGAAAGGTGATGGGGAGGTGAGATGCTAAGAGCCTGAGTAGGATTTGCTGGAAACTGCAAATAAAAAGGTTGCATAAATACAACGTTATTTGATTTGTAACGTTCCCTTTTCAGGGTGCGAATGGATGCTCAGGTCTGATGAAATAAAGTGTAAACAAGGCAGAGCAGTGGCATAGAGCAAGAGGAAGGCCGATTTCCATCTCGCTGGGCTGTGGCTCAGCTGCCATTCAGGAGGATGGAACAAGCCTTATCAGGGTTTTGCTCTCCTCTGGCTGCGGAGGAAGCGAAGCTGCTGTAGCCCCTGACGCAGCCCGGGAATGTTAATTATTGGGGGGAGGGGGGAGCAAACATCAGAGGGGGAGACAACTGTGATTCCGGGCCTGATGCTGCCGAGTGATGGACAGCAATGGGGGACAAACAAAGGGGGGGGATGAAACACTTATTGACTTGAAAGTCTCAAGGAAGTCTTTGTTTTTCAGGAGCATCACTGTGTTTCTTTTCAAAGCAAGCAAAAGAGAGAAAGAGGTAAAGCTTTATTTATTTATTTATTTTCAGTCTCACAATCAATGGCATTTGACTAGACTACAGCAATGCACCCTACATGGGGCTGCCCTTGAAGAAGACCCAGGAGCTGCCATTAGTTCAAAGCGTGGCAGCCCAACTACTGACCGCTACAACTTAACAGGCAGCACACAATGCCTGTTTTGGGAGAGCTTCACTGGCTTCCTGAATGCTTCTGATCCAAATTCAAGGTGCTGGTAATGAACAGCTTGGGACCTCAATACTTGAGGGAACGCCTCCTCTCATAAAGATCCACCCATGGTTTAAGATCTGCTGGAGGGAAGCTCCTCTGTGTCCCACCAGTTAAGAGAAATCCGCTTGTGTTGGCACATGGGGGGAAGACCTTCTCAGCCGTGGCACCCCACTTATTGAATGCCCTTCCCTTGGAGGCCCGTTTAGTGCCAACCCTTCTAACTTTTAGGCCCCAAGTAAAGGCCTGGCTCTTCATTAAAGCCTTTGGTCATTAATTCACCGACGCACTATTTTAATTTTAGATACAGGATGGACAATTGTATGAATGTTTCGGAAGGTTTATGAACCAGGGAGGCGGGAAAGCGTCTGCGGCAGTCACATGTGCAGAGTGCATTCGACATGGATTGAGAGTGGATTCAAAGTGGACTCAGGGGGCATTGATGCAGATACGATACAGGATATGTATCGGATACACTTAAGATACGTATTGGATACTTATGCGTCCATATCGGCTATTCGTACTGAATTCATATGGAACATTTACATCAATTAGAATCCTACCACTTTTGAAGGGGATGTATCTGATTGAATACAAATTTTCTACATTCGATTCAATATAAATCAGATGCAAAAAAACCCATTAATGCACAGCCCTAGTCATGACACATTATCACATTGCTACTGTGCATTTACCTTAATCCTGGATTAAGGACACTTGCTGTACTGTATTAAGAAAATTTGAATCTTTCCACCAGGCTGGGCAGCATGGCGAGAAGAGATGAGCAAGGGCAGAAAGGTAGCTCAACTCTGATTGGTTGCCTCATCCCACATGACCATGTGTGCTGACTCAGCTCCCGCAGCTCCCAAGGAGGAAGCTACAGAGCTGCTTTTAGTCTGGAGAGTGGGTTGTTGCTGCACAGCAGGTAAGCGGCACTTTTAGCTTTAACTTTGGATTTCTTCCACAGGTCTGGACGCAGCCTAACTGAATAGTTTAATTGACTCAAGCTTTAAAAAAAACCATGCAAAGAAGCCCATTTAAACTCAAACTTAAGGCAGTGGGGTCATCCAAGCCAGCAGAACCACCAGATTGCTTCAAACGTGTCATTTTGCATGAGTTTTTTTAAAAAACATTTTAAAACATGTTCAGGGTTCAAATTCAAACTGGGCCAGGCTGGTTTGGTTCACATGTCAACCAAACACCATGTGGTTCAGAACTACAGTTTTTGAGTCTGGGCTTACCAGCATGTTAAGAAAGTAACAGATACAATGAAAATTCTGTTTCCAACAGGGTGTGAATAATTCTGTTGATCTTGCTATCTGCCAGATTCTCATTTTTCCAGCCTTGGGTTCAATTCACCCCATTTCCAAGTCAGTTTTGCTATTATTATTATTTTTTTTAAACCCACAACCTGATATAAAATGCTTTCTCAAAATTAGACATATGACTTTGAACACATTTCTTCCAACATGTGCATTTTTCTTATTGTTCTTAATTTTGCAAGCTGATACATCTAACTGTTGCAATCTGTGCATTAGTGTCAAGATTATGGTGGTTTTTTTTATAAGAAGGAAGGTGTTTTCCTTCTTTTACCTTTCAAAGGCAAAAGAACATGGTATGTTCAAAGGTGAATTGCATTTGGTTTGCTCAAGAGGAGTTACAACTGTGGTAGGAGTGTTTACAAATGCAGTTTTTGGATTTGATTTGAATTTGAATGAATAGAGAAAAAACGAATGCATTCAAATTTGAATCTGATTCAAATACATTCATATGATTTTTTTATTCATATTTGAAGATACGAATGTTGACAACATTTGTATGCGAACGTAAATAACATATAGATTCATACACATCCCATGTTTATCCCGTAAGCATCCTGTTTTTGTCCCGTACGTATCCGTACAAATGCATACGGAAACCAATTGGATGCCTATGGATACATATGTAATGCATACATATCTGTACACATACAAATCTCCAAATAATTCATATGAATGATTCAAAACATTTGAAATTCATTTGAATGTTTAAAAATGAAAGTATAGACATTCAATTCAAATTCAAACAAATTCGATCGAATTTTGAATGTTTTGAATATTCTTGCTCATCCCTAGAATGTTGTAGATTCACCTTAAAATACAAGACAGATTAATTTGTTTGCAGTTTCTCTGCATCTAGCTCAGATCTTTCAGTGTGCATCATATCCTTTAAATGACTTCAACTATTCCTCTTGGCCAAGGAAAATCTGAGCTTCTGGTCATGAACAGGCCAGCAGATTTCAGGTGGAAACTTGGAAGTGCTTCCCATATGATTTGGTGCTCAAGAGGAATGGAGCTGATGTTTTACCTGCCTCCAATGGCAGCAGAGCACATGTAATGAAAGCAATTACAACCTCACAATACAGCTTATTTTGGCATTGCACATTCTGGCAGGCTAATGGAAGGCCAATAACAGGCATGAGTAAAATATCTCCGTAATAAACCCAAAAATATTTGGCCGTTTGAACTGTTGCCAGTTTTTATAGCAATTTCCATCTCTAGCCGACTCAATACATATTTAATGAAATCTTCTATAAAACCTTTAACAGTCCTCAATTCATTTGGAGTGCTAAATGAGTCAGCAGATTGAAGTGATGATGAGCTGGATTCATTCATACTGTCTCCGTTACTTAAGAAGCAGAAGTGATTCCTTTTAATGCTTTTCCTTCTCTAAATAACTTTTTTTTAAAAAGGAAAGTTAAAAGAACCAAGGCTACATCAATAAGGGGGCGAAATCCCTCCTTTATGTCAGCAATGGCTCATCCAAAGCAGTGATTTCAGTCATCTGGAGAATCCACACATCTTTTTTTCCCTTCCCCAATGTTTAATCACTGAACATTTCTAGTGATCCATCAAAAATACGTGCAGAGAAGGTTGAGGGGTAATCATACGGCCCAGAATTGGCCCCTGAAATAGATGTAAGGCTAGCTTAAAAATGATGGTGCATCACCTCCTTTTCTTCATCCCCACACTTACTATAAATGTTCCTGCAAGAAACACATCTGGCGCCAAAATAACAAGTGGATCCAAGGTTAAACAGAGGGCAGATTGCTGCTTTCAGCAGTCAATTGTTGGTGAGCCACAGATAAGCAAGAGTGAACTAAGGGTGTTTTTCCACTGTCACTAGAAGTACCCGTTAAGTACCCATTAATGGGTACAAAAATGCCATTACGTACCCATTAATGGGTACTTAATGGATATTTTTAGTGACAGTGGGAAAACACCCTAAAATAGTTCTGCCCATATTTGCTAGAATGACAGTCCGTTAAAATGGTATATGTCATAACATAAATTGAGCCCTGCTGGATCAGCCCACAGCCCATCTAGTCCAGCATCCCATCTCCCATACTGGCCTGCCAATTACCTCTGGGTACCACAAGCAAAAAGCAAAGGCAAAACCTTACCTGCTCTCAAATAACTGAAAATGTCTGTTAGATAGGGAAGTGCACAAATGGGTTTTTGGGCATTCCATTTGTAACAAATGGAATGTTAGAAAATTCATATTCATTCAAATAGATTCCCTCCAAATGTAGCAGGATTCTATTAGATATGAATGTATTCATACAAATTTGTACGACTATCTGATACAAATGTATACAGATCCTGGATACGGATCCTATACAATGCATACATGCTGGATACATATCCTATAGCAACACATACATATCGGATAAATATCCTATACAAATGTATGCATGTCGATACATATCCGATATGCATTCCCAGCTTAACAAATGTATAAACTATCCATACAAATGTTCCAAAAGATTCATTTTCATATGAATGTTAATGTACGAATGTTGTAACATTTGATTTGTGTGAATTCATACGAATAACTAATGTTGCAAATATTTGTGCACATTTCTACTGTTAGAGGCATCCTACCTGTCTCTCCAATCTGGAGGAAGTACCTAGCCATGCATTCAAGTAACTATTGAAACAAGAACTTTGGGAGAGCCAGAAAACATTGTTGTCTTACTTGGTAGTAGAAATCACAAAATAACTCTGTTTTCTAGGCCCAAATGTGTGAAGATGAAAGCCCGCCTGCCATTTTGTACTGTGAATGGTGAGGGGAGGGCCAGTTGCATGATGAAATTAAAAACAATGCCATGAGTTGTGAAATTGTCAGTGCGAGGAAACCGCTCAATAGTTAGGCAAGATCTGTGCTGGTCCTTAACAGTGTTCTATGGGACGTCAAGAAGATTACATGATCCCACACCAACTGTGCTCAAGCAAGAGGTGGCAGTGGAAAATTAAGATGGCTATGCAATTCAGATTGCAGAAAGGGGCGGCCACTTCCTATCAGAATGACGGCCAGATCCAATCACAATGGTGTGACTTTTGTTATCCCTTCGTCTGCCCCAAACCCACTTCTGATGCTCCAGATATTTAGGTAAATTGGAACCTCTTCCTAATAGTCATTTACCTGCTGCACCACCCAGGCCAGTGTTTGATTACTGACCTATTAGGCAGCAGTAGTTAAACCAGGGGCCTATTCGCACTTGGCTTTATTCTGGAATATATCCTGGAATAGAGATTTGCTGTCCATATGCTAGTGCAGGTTTCAGCAGGCCCAAAGTGAGGTCTGCTAGAGTCTGCATTAGCATGTGGACCACAGCCCCCTCTCCTGAGATACACTCCTGGAAAAGGCCAAGTGCGAATAGGCCCCAGGTTTTGTAGGACCTGCCACTCAGAGCAGCCAGTGTGACAGGAAGCCATTCTATTTTCCACCGGAAAGAGGTTCCAAGGGACATCTACCCCATACTCAGTCAATGAAAAGTTTACTCATGTACAGCGCCTCTGAATCCAGGCAAGCGCTAATGAAAATCTCCTGCAGATTTAATGATATTTCTTATTCACTCAGCCATGCTGTCATCTTGCTCAGCTGTCCATCACGGGTCTAGGAGGGACATCAAATGCAGCCAGATGTCAGCTGAAACGCAAGGCACACACGGGGGCTTTCTCTTTGCAATAAAGAGCAGCCGTCGAACTTCAAGGCAGAGGTAGTTCAGGGCAAATCAACAACCCACTCTTCTACAAGAAACAAACAGGGGAAAAAAAAAGAGAGAGAGAGAGCCATGGGGAGGTGGAGGAAATGCAACAATTTGATCTTTCGTCTGATCCCTGCAATTACCATCCAGGTGCCAAGGAGTCTCTGTAACATTATTTACGCCAGTGGATTAAGAAGGGAAGTGTGTGCAAAGCTTTTAGATTTGCCTGAATCATTGTTTACCTTTCTGAAAGCCTTTATTTTGTGTTACATTTCTTTGACTTGATTCCAGCAGGTCAGTAGAACATGAAAACAGTGGCCTGCTGGGGGGTGAAGCTGTGACCCTCTGAGGCTCCCAACAGTTAATTTGTTGTGTGAGTGTTGCAAAGCTGGCTTTCATGGATGCTCTAGAAGGCTGGGTAATCCTGCAAATAATGCAAGATGTAGAAAACAGTGTGGGCATGTGTACACAGCTCTTTCTAATTTCTGCTTATAAAAAGCAGCTTGGTTTTTTTTTTTAATACACACACACGCACACACTTTTTTTTTCACCTCTCCAGAGAACTATCGTTATGGAACAACCATCTAAGTCCAGGAAGTGAGTGGGAAATTCATAAAGTAATTATTTGTCCTGGACTAGTAAATTAAAATAATCTCAGTCAATTAAATCAGGTGGGACTCTGGTCTGGGTTTTAAAAAAAAACCCTTTTCAGTTCTCTTATTTAGCTCCAGGGCTTTTCTTGCCCATTTAAGGGGACTCAAAAGTGGTTGACAGACCTGTTCTTCTCCCAACAACAGACACCCTGTGAGGTAGGTGGGGCTGTGAGAGCTCAGAAAAAAGAGCTGTGACTAGCCCAAGGTCACCCAGCTGGCTTTGTGTAGGAAGAAGAGTTGGCTTTTCTACCTTGCCTTTCTCACCCACTTAAGGGGACTCAAAGAGGCTGACAGACCTTCTGTTCTCTCCAGAACAAATGCCCTGTGAGATAGGTGGGGCTGTGAGAGCTCAGAAGAGAGCTGTGACTCATCCAACGTAACCCAGGTGGCTTCATGGAGGAAAGCAGAATCAAACCCAGTATTCCTAGATAAGAGTCTGGCTCCCTAACCATTAGACCAAACTGGCTCACTATAGTGTTCAATCACCTTTGTGTTGTTACACTAGTTGTTTTCACATAAGGGCAGGATGCAGCCATGATCTGGAGCAGCTCACTTGGGGCATGTGCCAGGCACCCATGTGGGCGATGTGCTGAGTAAACAGAACACCCTTCCTGGTGGCAACCAAGCTGCTTGCTGAGGCCATGAAGGAGGCCACTACAGCAGAGACAGCTGTTCAGGTGTGTCCCATCACTGAAACTGAGGCACAACTATAATGAAGTGGGATAACAAAATAGACATGTGCCAAACTAGTTTGGTTAGTTCACAGTTTGCAGCAAACTGGAGTGTTCAAAGGGTTCAGGTGTGAACCAAGCCAAGGGGAAGTTGGGTTTGATTTCAGCTACATCTCAGTCTACATCTCAGTTTGGTCTAGTGGTTAGGGAGTCAGACTCTTATCTAGGAATACCAGGTTTGATTCCACACTCCTCCATGAAGCCAGCTGGGTGGCCTTGGACTAGTCACAGCTCTCTTCTGAGCTCTCACTGCTCCACCTACCTCACAGGATGTTCTGTTGTGGGGAGAAGAATAGAAAAGCATTGTTAGCTGCTCTGAGTCCCCTTAAATGGGTGAGAAAAGTGGGGTGGAAAAGTCAGCTCTTCTTCTTCTTCTATGCAACCCTATAACAAAACAAAGGAACCTCAGAAGACTGGAACTCTGAACAAAGGCAAAATAACAGTTTATCCATCTCTGGCCGATTAGTCTACCATTTTACCATGTTTGGGGGCTAACTTCAAACCTTGTTAGTTCTCATGAGTTCATAGACAGGAGGATGTATATGGCATGCATTTTTAATCACAGATACACAAATCTCTGAGAACTGCAGACCCAACAGCCCAGTCGCCTCTGAGCTGATCTCATCCATCTTTCATGAGACTGAGGAGAATTTGGTGTTGATGGCCACCATGCTGAAAAGGAGCCTGTCGCTTCCTGTCAGGCAGGTTGAGAGGAGTTGGTGTGGAGTTTGTTAAACAAAACCCATCTCAAGCTGTTATCTTCAACACTCGTCTACTCGATTAAAGGCATTTAATGGAATAATGAACAACTGGGAGCAATGTACAAGGAAAGTTCATTAAACCTAGTTAAAAATGAATAAAATTCAGAATCAATTCCCATTAGCAAAGGCACCAGCATTCATGCATCTTTTGGAGTTTTATTATGAATTCATGCACCGTCTGGATATAATGATGCCCACTTTCCCCTTAATTCTTATTTCACTCTGCTCTAATAGAAATGAATAGATATATGCATATTCTTCTTCTTCTTCTTCCTTCTTCCCAAGCATTGTATAAAATATTTAAACAATGTGTCTTTGGTCCTGGTGGCCATGCCCTTATTGTGTCAAGTCAAATTACTTAAGTACACAAATGGGAGTAAACAAAGGTGACAGATAAATGAAACACATGGACACAAACGTGTCAGTGGACCCTGTATGTGATCTATCCATCAGCTCCTGCTTGCTGCTGAGCCTTATACTTTGCCATGCAAGAAAACAAAGAAGGAAGATCAAAGCTTCAACCCTAATTGCTTCTTATAAGACCAGACATATGTTTTCGCCCTTCGCTTCCCCCTCAGTCACTTCAGTTGCTCCTCCACTCCCATAAAACTTTCTGGTCTTATTTTAGAAAGCATTAACTGGATTTAAACAAGTACTGGAAAGAGAAACTGTAGTAGAATGAGCCTGATCATTGCTTCATTAGCAGGAGTATCCAGAATACAAAGCCTAATTCAGATGAGTTAATGAAGGAGTTTTGAAGATCCCCCTAGGAGTCCTCTCTAGTCTTATTGGGAGTTGTTGTTGTTGTTCTTTTTAATTATTATTCCAAGAATTCTAATATTTTGGCATTCCTTAAGGATGCTTGATGGTTTTGACCTTTGATCCTCTCCCTACCTCCTACCTCAATGCTACTCGTTAGTTTGGGACTTGGGTATCATCAGACCTTGTGTGTCTGCTCAGGCCAGCATCTTGGTTCCATGGCCATACACTGTAAGATCTGTTGGGACATCACTGTCATGGCAAGGGGTGGAATTTTAGTGGTTCAGTTTGAATTGAACCAAACCACCTTGGTCTATGTTCTCATTGAACTGTTTGTTTTTCAAGCAACAGTGGTTTGGTTCACATCTGAAGGGTGCAAACGCCCTGGTATGCTGTGAATCGCAAAACAACTGGCACATTTTGGCACATTTCTACCCCAGATTTCATACAAGAAAGGGTAACTATTGTTGGAGCTCCTTAATTAGAATAGAACTGGAACAGGAACCATCCCTAGAATCTGGATTAACACAAATCTGTAGGGATACTGATAAAGAGTCCAAGACCAGAGTCACACCTTCACTTCCATCATTCTTCACTTCATTTGCACCCCGCCTTTCATACCTTTTCCAGTCAACCCGCTTTATTTGTGGACTTTCCTCCCCTCAGCCGTACTTTCCTGAGTCCTGATTTTTACAGATCTCAAGATGTTATAGGGTGTTAATCTGCTTTAATTTGTTGGGTGCGATCGGGGAAGAGGACTAAAGGGGCTGAACTGGACTATAGTGGGTGGATCCTGCGTGAATTTCCCTTCCCTTTTGCCCAATGGGGGATGAAACACTGTTGAGTCACAGAACTTTTGTCCTATCAGAGCTCAAGTGGTGATGTGACAGTGGAGGGGGGGAGAGAAAGGTGTGATCATAGCGACCCAAACTGAGGAAGGATGATCAGGCATTGGGTGTGGTCAGAGTTAGTGTGTTTTGAGTCCTATTCCTTAATAAGATGGGCTATATCAGCAAGGTGTGATATAGTCCATCTTATATAGTCCACAGCCTAAGAGAAACATTCTATTTTGAAAGAGACGAGAAAGGAAAGCAAAATTTCATTGTTCAATTATGCTTGTGTAAGCCGCTTTAAAGATAACCAGGCTTACTTCTGTATAAAAATGCTGGGTTTGGTTCCTAAAAGTTCTCCGTGTCCCTCAAACTGGGATGCATTTTAAATAATTCCATGCTGGGAGAAGATAGAGGAGGATATGTTATCAGTTTCAAAGTTCTCCGAAGAAAAACTGGAATGATGTGATTTGCCTGTCAGATCACAGTGTGAAGAAATAAACATCTCTGATTGAAAACTATTATCCATTCAGAAAGTGACACCCAAGCTATCGTTTAGTAATGCTTCCTTTCACTCTCCACACATTGCTGAGGCTTTGCCCACCCTGGAAGCAGAGTGAGACAGACTGCCAAAAGAAATCCTCCCGACAGAAAACTTTCGATATTCAGATGAATTCAGATGAATTCAGACATTTGTATAAAAATTCACTGTACGACATTCATACATTCATAGATAGATAGACAGACAGACAGACAGACAGACAGACAGACAGTTAGTTAGTTAGTTGACAGACAGACAGACAGACAGACAGACAGACAGACAGACAGACAGACAGAATGATAGGATAATCCATAAAAGATTAACAAGGCATGTAAGTTGCCAACTCCCCTTTGCTTCATTAAGTGGTACTATACAGATCTGTTAGCCCTGAGAAGCAGTCTTGATAATAATGAAAAATAAATTCCACCGGCAGTTCAAAGTAACCTCTCTCATATATTCATATAAAATAAATTGGGTTTGGTGCTTCGCAGGTGGCATGTTTCAGTTTGCTACCCTGACGGGTTGTCTTGTACTTGCTCTCTGTTCAATTATGCACTATTTCCTGTTCTCATTACCGACCTTCAAACATCCATGGAAATTTCCTCATTTGGAGTTGCTCCTGTCCTTGTTAAATTTTCATCACACATAAAGGAGAAAGATAATGGTGTTAGGCCCAATGTAGAATCAAATTGAGAAGAGATAGTAGCGATCTCTTCATTTGGGTCTCCGTGCAGCTCTTTGTCTTGTCTTGTCTGTCCAAATAAATTTATCATCACAGCCTAGTTGGATCCAGTTACAGTTTCAGTGAAGACAGTTTCGGGTGAAGAGAGCTGTTGGGTATTTTCAGCAGCAAGTTCTTCTTCTACAGTGTGCGGTCAGTTGATTCGCAAGTCCAGCTACAGGAGCAAGCCCAATCAATGCAACTCCTTCTGCATTAGACTGGCTATCTGATATTATGGCAGACATGTTTGAGGACCTTTTGGTGAGCACCTCAGTTCTCACTTGTTGCAATCCAGCTTTGCAACCTGAATCCTTGGCTCTGGGAAACCTGAGGGGGGGCAGCTTATGGCTACCTCGATCGTGGCTGCAGTTCAAAGAACCACAGTGATACTTTGTACCAGTGGTTACTGGTACGATTCACCAGGTGCTGCGAAAGTAAATCCTGTATAAGCCACCGGCATGCTTATAAGAGATCACCAGGTTCTCCTATGGTGAGTTAAAGGTAGAGAGCATTGGGGAAAGAAGTTAGGCGGGAGACTAGATGAGCTGGAAAAGAGAGCTTTATTTCTCTGCAGAGCTTTTTTATAGCCCGCCACAAGAAGGTGGGGAAGGAAGTGACCTCAGGATAAAATCCAGGGAGGTGATAAGTGGAGTGCATCAGCTGGGCAGGTCAGAAGTCCTTCTGATGTCACATCCTGTGGCAGGCAGGAGGAGGAAGGTTGTTCTCTACACAGGCCATGTGGCTGGGCAGCCATTCTGCCCCCAGGCTAAGAGTCCAGCCCCTGCTGGTGTCGAGTGTGCACTGCAAGCTTGTGGAAGCAGGGAGATTCCTTTTACCCTGAGGCTTGAGAAGCTGGTGGAAAAACCTGGGCAAACTTGCAATTGCTACACTCACTTAAACCACCACCACCACCACCACCACCACACACACACCCAATACTTCTACACTTATGCTTGGATTGAGATCGAGGATGACTTAATTTAAGGACCCTGGAGGTAACAATGGCAAACCACGTCTGTAGCTCTGCCAACCAAACTGCATAAGGGTGCCCATGGAGGTGCCCAAGAAGACAACCAGCAGTAGCTAAATGGCAGACTGGTTCACCAACTGCTTAAGATCAATCTGACTGAGCTGGTACACCACTCAACAGGCTGGCCCCTCTGTGTTTTGCACCAGCTGCTAGGGGTATACACAGATATTCAAAACATTTGATCTTCAAAGGGGACTTATTCAAACAAATATGATTTTTTTTTACATTCAGTTTGATACAAATCCCTACCAGCTGCTGCCTCCAAACCAGGTTCAAGGACATGGTACTATTGACTTGAATGCTAGGTCGCTATTCTTCATTTTCTCTCTTATCCCACCCTCATTATTCTCCCACTGAAAACCAAGTTAGAAATCCCTCCCCACAGGCTACTAGTCCCACAGCAGATCCTCAAGAGTCATTCTACCCTTCCCGCTACTACTCTTTCTAACCTTTTCCCTTGAAATTTCATTTGCACAGGAAGGTTATTGGAGAGGAACTGATAATAATGAGTTTCCTATTGATTGCAATTGATCTCTCTTCAGGATGAGAGAGATGGAACATGCCAGGCAATTACCGGGTGTTTAAAATGTTTTATGGATTAAGTGTTTTAATTGTTTTCTCCTAGGGTGCTTTTTAAATATATATATATATATACACACACCAAAAGAGTTCCCTGAGCCAGCATTTTCTTTTCTCTTCTTTGGGACCACTTTCTCGCTAAAAAGAACTCTTTTAACATTCAAATGTGATGCTCCTTTAATTTTGGTGTTGGGTATTCATGGTTTTTTGTGAGATTTGCAGGTGTTTCCCAGGGGCACCGTGGATGGGTATTTGTGCGCCAGGGCCTCACATGGCCTCCTGCAGACTACAAGGTTAAAAATAAGGCACAGCTACAGAAACAGAAGCATGTGCTAATAGAGGCCCGATTTATGATATCCTATCTGTCATTCACACTATCCTTAAAAAAGTTAAATGAAATAAAATGCATTTGTTTGCAAATTGCCAAAATGCCATTGGCACATAGATAAATATCAGAAGGTTGAATCCTGCTTGCTTGCTAATTTGCAACCAATGCAATTGCTTAAACACGGTAGGGGTGTTCAAGGATGCGATTTTTGACATTCAATTCAATTCCAATGAAATATTCAAATATCCAAATTCATAAGAATAAAGTATGTGATGTGTACAGATACATATGCAATGCGTATTTATCCGTACTCATACAAATGTCCGGATTATTCATACAAATAACTCAAAATATTTGTATTTGTACAAATACTAAAAAATGAATGTCTGGACATTGGATCATATGCAAATGTCCAAATATGTTCGAATTTGTCCAAATAATTAATATTTTGAATATTGGTTTACAAGCATGAGCAGACACCCCGCGCAATACCCTGACTGCCACATTTTGCACTAGTAGCAACTACAACAGGCTCATCAGTATACAGATAACAGTGACTACACTAGTTCTGTTTAGGTGGGGACTTACACTAGCTTACGCCACTGCAACTGATCCAGAGTGCATTTGATATTGTTTGAGGGTGGATTCAAAGTGGATTCAGGGCAAATTTAATGCTTTCAGGGTGGATTTATTACAGGATATGTATCAGATGTGTATGCGTTCATATCAGATATTTGTAGAAATTCATATGAATACATTTGTTTCAAATAGAATCCTACCATGTTTGAAGGGGATCCTTTTGAATCAATCCAAATTTTCTTACATTCAATTTGATATGAATTGAAAGCAAAAGAACCCCTTCTGGCACATACCTAGCTTCAGTCCAAGCAGCTTTTTTGAAGGAATAAAATACATGATGATCAGTATGTCCTTTTCTTCGCTGAGGTTTTGTTTTGTTTAGTGGAAATTTAAGAACGATCTCCATTCACATCAAGAGATTTTTCCTATGTGCAGATTTTTCTCTTCCACTTCTGTGCAAATGTTGGACATTCAAATGAACATACTGATGTACGTAAGAGAATAAGCAGCTTTCCTGCTCAGCCAGCTATTTACTCAGCTGTGTGCATTCTGACTGTATCTGAAATGGTGTAAATGAATTTTTCCACATGTTGTTCATGTGTATAGAATGCAAAAATGAGAATATGTCCATGAACATTTCTTGCATTCTATGAAAAGCCCCAAGTAGAAACTCAGAACCAGAGAACAAACATAGACAGTGAAACAAGCTGGAACTCAGAGATCGCACACACACACACACACACACCATCCCCAGAGACACCTGGGGTGACAGACCGACCCCTTGGGGGTCGATCCGGATTCCCCACATGGGTGCAAAGGTGTTTGCATGGCAGGGGGGTTTGCACCCATTGCTAATGGGTACTACATTAATCTGGATCTACTAGATCTGGATGAAGGAATGTACCCATTCCTTAGATCCAGATCTTCTTAGATCCGGATCTAAGGTCTGTGGTGGAAAAACACCCATAATCTTTCTTGTTTTCACTTTCCAACCTTACCCTCCTAAAATTAAACCCAATGCTACCATTTCTTTCCTCCTGTCAGAGTAAGGAAGCTCTCTGTCAGTTCACCCTCTACTGCCAATCACACAAGGGGTCACACCTCTGGCATGACATCAGCACCATGGAAATTCCCACACGGAGGATTGTGCAAAAGGGGCTTCTAGTCCTTCAGTGCCAGTGTGAATATGGTTCACTTAACTGGAAAGAGAAACAAACATAGTTTACCTCTCTCATCAATGTTTCAGATAAATGCAGGAAACTCCTTAGACTAAAGGCTGAAGCAAGAGCTTTGGCTATAGAAACACGGGCAAAAATTGTCTCTATTGAGTTGTCAGTCCTTTATTGTCTGCTATCACAGTTCCTTTTCCTTTTCTTCCCTCCCTCCCTCTACGAAAGAAGCAGAGGAATAAATTTCCTGATATGACTGCATAAAGGCTCCATATTGCTAAATTCATAACTATTTGCCTGCAGTTTTCCCCTGCGGTAAGCTATTAACCACAAGTTAGCATGTGATTGATGATTAGGTGGCTTAGGTTCAGGCTTATATTCAAGACCCCCAAAGAGAATGCTTTTAATGAATGTGGGCAGACGGATATTAAATAAAACACCCCCAAAGTTATTTATTGCAGCTAAGAGATTGGATTGCATCCCACTGCATGCCTATGGAGATTTAATAATCACTTATTGCCTTGAAGTTCAATATTTGCCTTATTAAATCTAAGCAGGGTGTCAGTTTTGGGACCGTCATTCTACAGAAGGTTCTGTTGATTCCAATCTTCATTGCTCTTACCCATGAAATATTAGATGTTCTACACCAGCCAATGAATTGACAGAGGGACAGGCACAGGCTTCGTAGTGCGTAGAAATCATGTAGTAGAAAGAGAAATGTGACTGCATTCCAATGAAGACAGGAATGACCCATCGGCTCTTGTGTCATATTTTTTGCAGCTACAGATGAGCACCAGGAGCGAAACATTTCCTCCAAGCATCTACAACTGATGATGGCACATTCTGTGGTGGTCCCAACACTTTGAAACATTGAGTTTACAATAAAAGCTTCCTCCTTTAAGTGGTTTCCTCTGTGGTTCAATTTTTGTACCTCCAAAATGGTGCTTTCACTCCCTCCTTCCCTTTTTCTTCCCTTCTCTTCCTCCCCTCCCCTCCCCTCCCCTCCCCTTCCTTCCTTCCTTCCTCCCTCCCTCCCTTCCTTTGTCCTCCCTCCCTCCCTTCCTTCCCGCTCTGTGGTCCTTTGGTCTTCTTTCCACCCATTCCCAGTCCTTCTCCTACCTATCTTTCTGTCCTCTGTCCATTCACCCATGCCCCCATCCTCCCTCCCTCCCTCCCTCCCTCCCTCCCTCCCTTCCTCTGTCTCTCCTTCCTGTCTCACCTAAGTAGGGATTATGCATTTTTAAGGGTGTTTTTTTTCCTGTAGTCACACTTGAACTTTAATTCAGCTTCAGTCCTCTTTCAGAGTGAGAGAATACATCAGCAAAGTGTCAAGCTGTTTACTTTCAGTGTTAAATAACTCAGAAAATTCACCTTTGGGATAGATAATGTGGAAATAAATATTTTGGGTGGGTGGGTTAATTTGTATTGAATTGAAGGGAAGAAAATTAGGATTCATTCAAACAGATCCCCTTTGAATCTGGTAGGGTTTGAATTCAATCTGAATGTTCAATATGGATTGCATGTGGATCCCCTATGCATCCGTTAAGTATCCCCTGTGTATCCGCTCTGAACACATCAAAATCTGCCCTGAATCCACTTTGAATCTGCTCTCAATGCACTTTGAATCCACTCTGGATCAGTTGCAGGTGGGACTGGGGCAGCATCTTTCCCACCTCCCCAGGTTCACGAATGTGACAAAGCTTCATACAAATTTTCCAAAGCATTTGATTTAAATTCAATTGTCAATCTCCAAATGCGCCAAATGTGAATTTGTACGAATTTTGCATGGCACAAATATTTGTTCACATCCCTAAAAATGACTGGTCACTTTGCTGATGTCTTCTCTCGCTCTGAAGGTGGACTGAAGCTGGATTGGATTTCAGGTGTTTTTACCTGGTAAGGAAGGGTTCTGTTCCAATACGACCAATGCATTAGGGAAAGGGGAAGAAAGAGAAAGGGGAAATAACATGTAAGTTTGTGGGTTTTTTTTAAAAAAATTATTTTTTAATCAACGCATAGCTATAAGAACAGACCTTCTGCAATCAGGAGACAATTGTGCCTGGCCTTTCCCTGATAAGAGTGTATTAATGTCAGAGCCATTTGTAGAACATTAAGAGTGCTATTTCTTGGACACAATTCTTCTTACACAGCATCAAAAGCTCCGTGGCTGTTCTTATGATACACTTTAATCATCATGTACCAAAGGAAGTCCACCGCCGCTGAGCCAGATTGGGTCTCATTAGTCCAGCAGGGAGGCAGTGGACGAACTATTAACTCCTCTTGCCCCCATATGTTCCTTTCTATTGGATCTATTTTAAATCATTTCCTTTCTTCCCTTTTTCTTTTCCTGACAGTTCACTGCCCTACACCCTTCATGCACCTCTTGGGGATATTTGAAACCCACCTCTTTTAGGTCCATTCTCATTCTTTTGTCATCCTTTTTACTTGTTTGCCCATTGTTTTAAATGAATATATCTATTTCTTAGCCGCACTGTATACAAATACATGTATCTTCCCTTTAAGGACTAATGAAATTTATGGAAACCCAATTTAAGTAAATGGTTTTCTCCAGAAATCCCTTTAAAGATTTTGACTTGTAATCAGGACTGATCACTACATAAGAACCTATGCCCCCAGCCTAAGATACTGGGTGCAAATGGGTTCTTGGAACATTTTGTCTGTCCGTCCGTCCGTCCGTCCGTCCGTCCGTCCGTCCATCTATCTATCTATCTATCTATCTATCTATCTATCTATCTATCTATCTATCTATCTATCTATCTATCTATCTATCTATCTATCTATCTATCTATCTATCTATCTATCTATCTATCTATCTATCTATCTATCATCATTTATGTACTTGTGTATGTAATGTGTGCATGTATGTAAGTATGTATGCATGTATGTATGTATTCTGTCCTTCAACAAAAGGTCCCAGGAAAGGTCACAATAATAAACTATATATACATTAAAACATATTTAAAATATAACCCACTCACCCTCCCTCAGAGCATTTATTGAACTACAACACAGCCATTGGATACTAGAAGAAGAAGAGCTTTTTTATATACTCTGCTTTTCTTACCCACTTAAAGGCACACAAAGTGGCTGACAAGCCTTCTGTTCTTCTCCCCACAACAGACACCTTGTGAGGTAGGTGGGGCTGTGGGAGCTCAGAAGAGGGCTGTGACTAGCCCAAGGTCACCCATGGAGGACAATGAAATCAAACCCTGTCTTCCCAGATAAGAGTCCAGCTCCCCAACCATTTGACCATAAGTACATGTCTTTCCTTATTCCCTCTCTCATTCTGAAACTGTTTTCTGCCATAAACCAGAAACTGTCCCTCAACTCTCTGGGAAAAGTTTGATTACATACGAATACATTTGTATCGAATATAATCCAACTATATTCGAAGGGGATGTATTTGAATGAATACGAATTTTCTTATATTCAATTTATTACAAATCGAATACAATACCTCCCCCCCCCCCCCCGCATTTGTGCACATACCTATTTACGGACACAAATTTCAAGTGCGGTTTGAAAAATAAATCAGTTCATACCGTGCTTTGCTAGAGATGCCCACTGCCCCAAATCAAGGGTGGGATGAGGTAGCTTTCATCCATTTGAAATGCTAAATAGCCTGCATAAAATTCCATCCCTATGTATAATTCCACTCCGCACTGTGAGAACAAGATATTATTTGTTAATAAATATCAGAAAAATAGGCAGTGCTACCTAAACACAACAATGCTTTAGAAGTCAGAGGAAGGAAGAAGTGTGCCTATTCTTCTGTCCCCCATTAAATAGCTCCAAGATTTTACATATGAGAATTAATATAAAAGATGCACAAGGTTTCTCCTTTGTTCAATGCAAAGCAAACAGAGCCCATTTCCTTCAAGATTCAACTGCTGTCAGGCGTAGAGTTTTTAAAAACAACCTTTAGTACCTATTCAATGTAGTGCCAGGTTTCATAGCAACTATGGTGGTTTCTGAGGATTTCTTTGTCCTCAAGCTTTAAGAAAGATGCAGAAGTTTCACAGGAAAAAGACCACATGTTGTCATTATTGAATCGTGGTGGATAAAGTTCAGCCCTTTGCTTTCTCCGATTTGGTGGTCTTATCTCCATGTAGATGCAATTAAATGGAATAGGATACGTGTTTGACCTTTCTGGTTCATGCTTTAAAGAAAGAGATAGAGAGGATGTTTGGAAGTTTGGAATAGAAGAGAGAAGAACAAATATATTTTCTTGCAGTATTTTCAACCCAGCTTCCCAGATACATTCTGCTGAAAGGGATAAGGAACAACTCTAATCACGTCCACACTGAGCCTTTTCAAAATAAATCCATTCTAGTTGTATATTCACATTACATTCCCTTAGAGAGACAATGGGCCTTTCTGCACGTGCCACCAGAAAATGGATCTCAAAGATCCATTTTCAGGCGGAACGTTTTAAAAAAGAATCTGAACCATAGAGGGTCAGATTCTCAGATGCCCTGCACGTACGCACATGAGCGGGGTGGCGGCCTCATGGCCGGACGGGGAAATGGACTGGGGTGGGTGCTGTGCGAGCCAGCACCCATCCCAAACTGGCCCTGACGGCACATGCCCAGGGCTGCTGGGAACTGTAGTCCACGACACATGCATAATCGGACTGGCAACAATGAGGTAAGGTGGACAGCGTGACCGTGGGACCCCTGGTGGGGTGGGGGTGGAAGTAGTACTCGCCTTCCCCTGGCCAGAGAACAGCCGATCGCCACTTCTCTTGCCAGGGGGAAGGCAGAGAAGCCAGCCGCCGGACTCGCCCACCTGTCAGAGACGCAGAGCATGCGCTCTGCCTCTCTGACAGCTGGGCATGTGCCGGCAATCTGGCTTTTTCCCCACTGGTGCGGAAGTGTTCACTTCCAAACTGTTTTAAGGGGAAAAACCAGATGTAAGACCTGATTTTTTCAGGTCTTACGTCTGGGTACGATTCGGCAGCAAAACCGGTTTAAGAATCCAGTTTGCGTGCCGACATGCCAACGTGGCGTCCTCAAAGGGACCCTAATTGGGTTCCCTGAGTGGATGCCATGTCCAAATCCTTCCCACATCTGGCTCTAAATCCATTTTTTAGAGCCTCTGCTGAAAGGCCCAATGTGTGGCCTCCATGTTCCATCCCTTCTCTACTCCATCTTTTTTATCACTGAGCATTCAGAAGAGGAGGGGGGACAGACTGGTATGTGAACAATCCCATCTTTAAGTCTTCTGTGATTGCTTCAGAGTCACCTTAAGAGTGGCAGTGTGTGGCCCTCATGTTCTCAGTGCTTTTCTGATCCATCTTTTCTACCACAGAATATTCAGAAGAGGAGGAGGGACAGACTAGTGTGTGAACAATCCCATCCTTAAGTCTTCTGTGAGTTGCCTCAGAGGCACCTCAAGAGACGCGGTGTGTGGCACCCATGTTCCATTCCTTCTCTAAATCCATCTTTTCTACCATAGAATATTCAGGAGGAGGGACAGACTGTGTACAATCCTGTCTTTAAGTCTTCTGTGGTTGCCTCAGAGGCATCTTAAGAGAGGCGGTGTGTGGCCCTCATGTTCCCACCACTTTTCTGACCCATCTTTTCTACCACAGAATACTCAGAAGAGGTGGAAGGGCAGACCAGCATGTGAACAATCCCACCTCAAAGATATCTCTGGGATGCTTTGGTCAAAGATGTGTGATTACAACTTCTTTGAAGCTTGCTGATAAAAATAACTGAACAAAAACAGTAACTGATCATGTTTACTCCATCAATCATTACAAAAGGCATTTGTAAAAATGTTTTTTAAGGTTTTTTTTTTTTAAGCTAAAAGCTAAGGGAGGTTTCCAGTTCTCCTTTAGATTCTAAGGTGAGGGTGCCACCTCTTAGAAGGCCTTTCTGTCCTGGCTCCTGTAATCTCACAGTCAGGAAGGAGCAGGAAGCTTCAGACCTAATGAATGAAGCAAATGCCAGAATGGACACTTAAGTAATTTGTAGAACATTAATGCTCTGCGGTTCTATGTGAGATTGGATGAACATTGAGTAGGGATGTGCACAAATGTTTTGTTGGGCGTTCAGTTTGAAAAGAATCAAAGGTTCAAAAATCTCTATTTGTCCGACTAGATCACATTTGAATATGATTAAATTCTATTCAATACAAATCTGTTTGTACATATTCATATGAACATTTGATATATATCGGATACGAATGAATACATATCTGATATGTTTTCCCAGTTTAACAAGTGTCCAAACTATTTGTACAAACATCTGGAAACATTTGTATTAATTTGAATGTTAGCATACAAATATCATAACATTTTATTTGAGTTCGAATGTCTGAATTTGGCCGATTTTGGACAAATTTCGAATGTTACGGATATTAGTGCATATCCCTAATATTGGGCTTATTTAAGACAGCTGAACAACAGGGACTAGAAACAACCATCAAGATGGTCTGTTTCCCTCTTTGCCCCAGAGATGGCCCCCAACCTACCCACTGGGCAATTTAAAATGAGTTTAAATGTTTCACTGCCACATACTACTCAGCAATGGGAATACTCATTTTAGTAGCATCGTTGCCATTTTCATTCCTGCCACCTGGGGACTCCTAGCCGGACGGATAATACAGACTTTAGAAATCACCACACATCCCTGATTCATGCAAACTCGCCGTGATCATGAACATTTCCCAGTTCTAAATACAGCACAAAGAGCAAGCAGGTAGAAGCTCTGTGTGAGCACCGCTATTAGGACTTTTTGACAAATGCAAAAATCGTTAAATAGGACTCAGAGTTGCAAAGGCTTTTTAAAACTTTCCTTATGAAACAAGTTAACCTTATCCTGTGGGTTTGAATTCACTCTTTGTTCTTGCTCTTTCGCTTCCCTTGCTCACTCTCTCTTTTTAGTTGAAAACTAGGCTGTGGAATATCTTTTCCTTCCCTCCTCCCTTCAGCAAAGAAATAGACAAGAAGTATGTAAGCCATAATTCTATAGCCGTTTCACACCGTTTTAAATTTTATGGTTAATCCCCAAAGAATTATGGACAGTAAGATCTGATGAGTTAAAGACATGCTCTATCCCTAGCACAATCCTCACATGAGTATAATTCAGGCATTATTCACTGCCTTAGTGGCACATTCCAAATCCTGAGACAGGCATTCGGATGAGCAGAAGGAAGGCTTCGTTCAGTAGTAGAATGCGTCCATGATAAAAGTTGTATTGAGAGCAGTCTTAAAAGGGGTGGCCCCATATTGGCCCATAATTCCTCCCAGGAACTGCACACCTGCGTCTTCCAAGGAAAGCTTACACCTTGTTTATATGTCATGCCGTAGACTAAAAACAGTGGCATTTTAAAAATTATTTGATTAGAGATGAGAAGATAAACAGATGAGAGATGCAAAGCTACCATCGCTAAGGTCCTTTTAATCAATGGGAGGCATCAGGCATAGGCTTAACTCTCATGTGGCACTCTGAGGTTCTGGTCCATGCCATGCAATGTCTTATATATCCAGCTTTTAGAAAACTCTAGGAAGGGCTTCCATTTTAACCGGTTGAATACAAACCAAATTTGCACATCCCTAGAAATGAGTGGAGAGGTGATTATTCTGGAATAATCAAGTGAAACAAAGAGAACAACGAGGACAATGTAGGATGCTACTTTGTAAAGTTTTAAGTGATCTCAAAGCTGGCATTCTTTGCACTGTCAATCAAAATGGTGGTTATATATTCACCATCTGTTTATACCCTTCTTTTCATCCTTGGAGTTGCACTGTCTCTTTACTCTCTTTTGTTTATACTGTTTTCATTTATGCTATTTAGAATTCCAATCCACTATAAATCTGAAATGGCATTATAGAAAGCAATACCCAACAGGCAGAAAGCTAAAGAAATCATTAAGTATTCCATTTCCAATTTTGAATGCTTTTTGCTTTTAACAAGCTGGACATTATGGCTAGATATTTGGCTTATTTCTTTTTCAGAAATGGTGGGAGTGAAAAAAAATGAAGGGAAGGCAACTTCCCATATTTTATTGGTGTCCACTACGCTGCTTCTGTATTGGCGAAAGTAGGGATGTGAGAATTGAAAAGTTTAGTCAATTAAGTAGATTGATCAATCAATGAAAATCAATCAATCTGCCATCAGATGGGTGGCTTGAATTCCTCATGAGTACATCTGCCATGTAGCCTGTAACCAATCCCGAAAGATCTGGACTGGCTACCTGTTTGCTACTGAGCCTGATCCAAGGTGTTGACGTTAGCATGTAAAGCTCTAAATGCCAATAAAACCTTGTAGTCCACCTTCTCTGCAATTGGCAGTAACATGCAAAAGGGCCTTTTCTATGTTGGCCCCCAAATTTTGAAACAGTCTTCCTCCGGAGATACATCAGGCTCCAACTTTGTATATCTTCTAGAGAAAGGGATACCCCTTTCTCCGGGGGCTTTGATGCTTAGCATCCTTAAGTGCTCTCCTGGCAAGAAGGGTGGGTGGGCTAAATTTTCATATATGCTTTACAACATTTGATGCTTTCATCTTTTTATTGTGTTACCTGTCCTGGGACCTTCTAGTGAAGGGCAGGATATGAATAATCAAAATAATCAAAATAAACAGACAGAAAGAAAGATGATGATGATGATAGATAGATAGATAGATAGATAGATAGATAGATAGATAGATAGATAGATAGATAGATAGATAGATAGATAGATAGATAGATAGATAGATAGATAGATAGATAGATAGATAGGTATGGCACAGTGAAACACTGGATGTCAACAAGCAACAGTGGTTTGCCTGGATTGGAATCATACTGATAATTATCTTCTGTTTTTGCAGTGGCACTTAAATTGCTGAAAAATCCTTTTAATTTTGTATTTCTCCTACATTCTCTTTGTACATGGGAAGAGACAAGCAGCTTTTGATCTCCATTCAAAATAATACCATAAAAAGTGTCTTAACTCCTCTCTGGCTTGTGGTGGCAAATAACAACAATATTATTGTGCAGATTCCTCCCCCCCCCCCAGAATATTCCCCTCAATTATTTTTGTTGTGCAATTTTACTGTGAACACAGCTCTCAGATGCTGTTGAACAACAAACAATGTTGCTTCATTAATAGGAAAAGAAAAGAGACTATAAATAACCAGCCCATTGACTATAGCATAAGAATGCAATGCAACATCTTTATGCAGTAACAACTGAGCTCTAGATTAATTAATCAAACGCTAATC
Source organism: Aspidoscelis tigris stejnegeri (assembly GCA_023333525.1). Classification (NCBI taxonomy): domain Eukaryota; kingdom Metazoa; phylum Chordata; class Lepidosauria; order Squamata; family Teiidae; genus Aspidoscelis; species Aspidoscelis tigris. Next base: position 24,138,543 of record JALMGA010000011.1, read on the forward strand.
AAGCTAATTTGCCAGAAGCTACACGCTATAAAAATTACAAAATTACAAAATGGAGAAACAAGGCCCCAACTAGCTTTTCAAGTTCAACTTTCCTTTTTAATGTATATTTAGCAAATAACACGTTTCTGCCTTTTATGCTATGCTTAAATATTAATAAAATGAAAATAAAAGACTAGTTTCTAATGCAGAGTGCTGGAAGGAAATCACCCAACCTATTCAGAAACTTTCAGTAGTAAATTTCCATTTGTCTCTGTGGTGACACCATTTCCCCCCACTTTTTTAAAAAAATAATTTTTATTTTCTCCAAAGACCTTAATGCAAACAGTATTAAGAATATAAAATTATACAATTCTTGATCTCTTGATTACATTTGTTGACTTTCTATCTCCTTCTGAATGTTTTCTTTGTACATCTAATGTTCTGCCTCCCAATGTTTTTCTCTTCTTCTTCCACTTTGTTAAAAGTCTTACTTGAATCCTATAATTAATATATCATTTTCTTGTCTCTGTAGACCATCAATAAAGGGTTCGCTTATTTGATTTTTATCAAATTAGTTCGCTTGGCCATTTCCACAAATTCCGCCATCTTAATTATCCGCCATCTTAATTATCCACTTCTATCACACTTCTATCTGTCTTCCATTTTCCACGTCTGGGCATATATAAGTCTGGCCACTGCTATCATTTTCTGTAACAATTTCCCTGTTAATAAGATGGACACAGATCAAATCCTTCAACCAACCATTTTCTAATGAGGTGGGCAGTCCAACCAAATCTCAATACCTGAAACAAATCAAGTTCTCCCATCTCATCTCATCTGTGTAATGTGTAGCAGCAAATGTGGCATTAGCATCTGCACATAGATCTTACCCACAGAACCAATCACAACTCTAGAACTGCATGGAATGTCTTCCATGACGCTTCCCAGCTTGTGTGTTTAATAAAACAACCAAACCAGGTCTCAGATTTCCTTGTTTATATGAAAAATTCATAGCTGCAGTTCCAGTAAGTGTTGACTCAACTTACATCTGCTGCCTACTGTAAAAAAGAAAATCCTTTCCAAGCGGTAAAGAGAGCACCAAGGATTGCTGTCAATAACACTCTAGGCTGTAAGAAGAGCCTTTCTAAGTAATGCACACATCAAAAGATCTCAAAGTACTTTGCTATGCAAACATTAGGGTGGAAGCTATTTATGGTGAATGAAATGTACCAGAACATGAAAAACTGCAATGAGCTTCCTGCTTAGCACCACATTATTAGCAGATTTCAAAAAACGGAAGGAGATGGACGAAATACAGGAGATAATCTATTTAGTTGTCACTTCTGAACTAAAGATGCACAAAAAGGTTGTTTCAAATTATTGAAAACAGTTACGTAATGTTGACAGGAAACCTTTTGTTTCCGTGAAGTAGCATATCATGGAGGACAGGTGTATCAATGGCTACTAGAATGGATGCCTAAGTCTTGCCTCCAGGTTGGAGAGACAGACAGGGGGCCTCTGGAAGCCATTTGCAGGGATTCAAGGGCAGGTGAAAGTTTTTCCTGCTTCAGATGCCCAGAAGGAACTGGTGGACCACTGCATGAGACAGGAAGCTGAACTAGATGGGCCCTGGCCTGACTCTTCTTATGTTCTTGTGTAGAATGAATGCCTAGGTACTGCCTCTCTGTTGGAGAAATTGGAAGGATTCTTCTGAAGGCCATTTGCAGGGAGTCAAGAGCAAGTGAAGGTTTTGCCTTTATCTTCTGCTTGAAATGCCCAAAAGCAATCGTCCAGCAAGGTAGTTAGTAGCACTTGGAGACTAACAAGAGAAAGGATGGTGGTAAGCGCTTTCATAGACATGTCTACTTCTTCAGATGCTAGGGGGACCAATGGGCACATCTACTTCTTCAGACGTGTCATGCCACCAACCCTTCTCTTGTTAGTCTCCTAGTGCTATTCACTACCTTGCTGGACTTTTCATATCAGACTAAGGATGTTTTTCCACTGTCACTAAAAGTACCTATTAAGTACCCATTAATGGGTACGTAATGGCATTTTTGTACCCATTAATGGGTACTTAATGGGTAGTTCTAGTGACAGTGGAAAAACAATCTAACATGGCTATTTCTCTGATATTGACCAGAAAAGCAGTTGGTGGGCCACTATCTGAAACAGAACACTGGATTTGATGATCTATGGCCTGATCCAGTAGGCTGCTAGAATAGATGCCTCAGTACATATTTCAGGCTGGGGGGACAGGCAGGATGCCTCTAATGCCAGTTTCTGGGATTCGAGAGCAGGCAAAGGGTTGCCCTTGTCTCTGCTGGAAATGCCCATAGGCAATTGGTGGACCACTGTGTGGGACAGGATGCTGGACTAGATGGGCTGTGGCCTACTCCTCTTAAGTTCTTATGGACTAGATGGGCTGTGGCCTCATCCAGCAGGGTTCCTCTTAAGTTCTTATGGACTAGATGGGCTGTGGCCCAATCCAGCAGGGCTCCTCTTAAGTTCTTATGGGCTAGATGGGCTGTGGCCTCATCCAGCAGGGTTCCTCTTAAGTTCATGTGGACTAGACGGGCTGTGGCCTCATCCAGCAGGCTCCTCTTGTGAAGATATAGTTGTAACATCAATTTATCCAAAAGCAAATCTCAGTAGATTAAGAAGCAGGATTGGAGCATGTATTTAAAGCCTAGGATAAGTATATATCAGCATAAATTAAAACCAAGGATCAGCAAATACATAGATCACTAGCTAATTAGTTGCAAACAGGAATGGGGGGGGGAAGCATCACAAACATGCAGGCATTAGTTCAGTCTGGAAGAGCATTTCTCCTCAATTGCATTTGCAAGCATTTTTGCCTGGGCTCTGCAAGCCTTTGAGTGCCATTCCCCCAGCATTAGGAATACTGATGAAAAATGTACTTTCTGCTTGGCTTTTAAAATATTCAACAAAAGAAAAAGAGAGGGAGAGATGTGCTGGAGGTACACTCGATTATCAAATCTGCAATTTGTGCCATGTTGCTTAGCTACCTAAATCACCCAGTCGTGACACAGGGAGAGAAAACACTTTCTGTCTTTCCCTCATATGGAGTTATCCAGCAATATCTTAACACATAAAGAAGAATGCACATTACTCTATGCCACATTCCAACATGTTTTGCTCCGTGCATGGGCTGCATATCATGAGCTTATGGCAGAATCCTCTGTAAGCTTAACTGGAACCAAGACTGCATTCACACATGAGGAAAGAGGGAACTAAAACATTCTGAGGCAGCTTAGAGATGGCTTGCGAGCAGAACTCAGCCACACGTGAAGCATTTGTGTTTGATTTTGAAGAGCAGGGGTCCCTCTTGCAACTTGGTAGTTTGGTTCCAGCATTACAAAGCTTCATATAAAATCACATTAAGGGATTGCAAAAGGGTCCCTGACCTCTCCTGAGTCTTGACCGTCCATTGTGGGCAAGAGGAATATAGTTAAAAGTTGCACTTATGTTTCAATTGTATGCAAAGTACTACTTCTGTTTTTCACCATAAAAGCAAACCGATGGCTGGTACAAAATGAAAACGGAAGGCGTTATGTTAAGCTCTGTCTAAGAACCAGACTAATTATTCAATGGTTAAGCTATTTTTTTTATTGACTACTTTATTATCACATCTTAACCAAAATGAATCCTGTTTGCCTGTTTGAGATCTTGGCAGTGGTCACACTTAATCCAGCTTCAGTTCACTTTCAGAGTGAGACGATACCTCAGCAAAGTGACAAGGCTGTGGTCACACTTAAGGTTCAATCCAGCTTCAGTCTAGAGTGAGAGAATGTATCAGCCAAGTGACAAGCTGTTTTCTTTCTGTGTTAAATAACTCAGAAAATTCACTTTTGGGATAGATAATGTGGAGAGGAAATTACGGTCACTTTGCTGATGTGTTCTCTCACTCTGAAGCTGGACTAAATCAGAATTAAACTTTAGATGCGATCACAGCCCTTTGGCATATCTGAAATTGGAATTCATGGGTGCAGCAGAGCTCTGACATGGAGGGAAGCCTCCACGTTGGGTTTGGGCATCCCAAATTTCATGGCGTCACTTATGTTCTCTTTTTCTCTGGTCTTCCTTCCCGCAAGTTCAGGTAGGGCCCTGCCTACCTTGCTAACTGCTTGCCTTAATATCCCTATCAGCTTTTAAAAGTTATCTAAATAATTTAATGGGCTGTGACATATTGAGATATGAAGCATGATTGTGGAAGTATTGGTTGTTCCTCGGAGAAGGAATTTGTCTGGATAAGCTCTGAAAATGTGCTTTGGGACCCCAGGAGATTGCATGAGGTTTAAATTTCTTGGGCGAACAGGTAAAAGCTCACTAAATGGCTGTTTCTTTAAATTATTTACAGGGTGATTTGCTTCCCATGTTTTGCATTTACAGCAAGGGATGTACAAGGGGAAATCGCAAAGCAACGGAATGATAAAACATGATTTTAAAAGATTCAGCAGAACAAATGGACAGTTTTAAATCAGCAGCAGTGTTGCAATAGATCCTCAAAATCTCTCTCTCTGCTTACCAGAAATGTGTAGAAGGGCCCAGAGAACGGCTCAGTGGCCTTCACCTTTGCTAGGCCTACATCTTCATTTCCTTGAACAAAGCAGAAAGTGATTTTCTGATCTGGAATGTTTAAAAATCTTCCAAGAACAGATTCTTTGTTCATGCAAATACACTATGTACAAACATTACACCCACAAGAATTTTAATTCTGGGGCAGAATGAATCAGAGGAACTCAAGGAGAAAGGGGCTAGAGCAGCCATGGGTACTTATCACGCCTTATATAACGTGGTGTTGCATAATTCTATTAATTTTGCTTTGATATGGTTGACAGAATGTGACGTCCCTTACATAACATGAGGTTGTTCTTTTTCCAGCATGGTTTTACTTTTGCACGGTTGATAAATGAGACCTACCCTGTCTGATACAACCCAGAAAGGTTCGATGTAGGGATATGCACCAATATTCAAAACATTTAGAAGACTCTTCCATTTTATGTGAATATGGTGCTGAACAAACAACCCAACGTCAGTATTCCTGTCCAAAATATCCTGTCTCATGTACAATGGAGAAACTGCTCCATGCCACAGATAATGCAGTGGCTATTGCTCATTTATGATCAAAAATGATTTATCTTCGTTTGTCATTCTTATTTTATCGGCACTATTTTATTCAATTTATAATATTTTATTGAACTGCATGTTGTTTTTAAACTCATGTATACAATATGTCCTTGAACTAGCAGAGGTCACCAGTATTGAGGCCATGCTGCTGAGGGTACAGCTGCACTGGGCAGGGCATGTCTCTAGGTTGGTGGATCATTGCCTTACTAAGATGGTGCTTTATGGTGAACTCACTACTGGCTGACAAAACAGAGGAGATACAAGGACTCCCAGAAACAATCCCTTGGCCATATTAATCACAATCAGTGGTCCACACTGGCCTCAAACAGAGAGGCATTGGAGATGCACCATCCATAACGCTCCTTCCTCCTTTGAGAATGCTCGTAGAGCCAGCCTCAAGGAGGAAAGACAACACAGGAAGAACTGTGCCATTACAGCACTGCCCAAGGAGGTCTCTGTGCCTTCTGCAATCAGACTTGTCTATCCTGCATTGGCCTTTCCAGCCACGAGCACGCAAGCAGCAGGCATGGATTGAGCCCTTGATGATGATGGCATTATGTTTGTTCCTTTTATGGCTTCTTTGACTGAATGCAATGCTTTTGACATGAAATAAATACATTTTATTTCATTATTTTATTTTATTTCATTTCATTCTTTTTACAAGCAAGTTTTAAGGCACTCTTTGAGTCACACATGAATTGTTTGCATAATTTATTTCCCTTTATTTCAGTGAGCTGCTTCTCATTTCCTACCCAGAAGAGACCTCAGTTCCCCTCCTCTCATTTTCCCAAGGCACCCCCATCTCCGCCTGGCTGTGTCCTCACACTGCTTGAATGGTATGATCTATTTCTAAAAAAAAAAAAAATGCTCCAGAGGGAGGGTAAGTATTTAATTTCTAAATAAACCCTTGATTTCCCCTTGTGTTTTTGCTAAAGTGGTTGCATTAATAATAATAATTAATCACCAGTGAAGTACTGTACTCTCTCTTTTGGTTTCTGAATGGGATAATCTTAATAACACTTGGCAAACTGCATGATGTTTCTACCGACATTAACTAATGAATCCTTTCATAACTTGCCAGCCATTTACACCAGGGGTCTTTTTGTTCCTTGCTTAATGATTCTTTGCCACTTCTTTTTCTCCCTCTGAAATGGGTTGGATTGAATAAGACTTCACCTCTTTACTCCCCTTTAAATGTCTTTTTGGTCTTGTGGTTATAGTGCTGGACCCATATCTCATAGTCACCAGGTTGGATTCCACACTCTTTTGAGCTATCATGGCCCCACCTACCTCACAGGGTGACTGTTATGGGGAGAAGAACAGAAGGTTTGTCAGCCACTTGGAGTCCCCTTCAATGGGTGAGAAAAGTGGGGTATAAAAGCCAATTCTCCTCCTCCTCCTCCTCCTTGTTAGTCCACAGAAAATGTATTAGATTGGACCATATTTGGACCAGAGTCAACTTCATCGGATGTATGAAGTGTTTGGATAAATGTGCATTGTCGAGGGCACAAAGGTAAGTAGGATGCAGAAAGTACAGTGATGTTTACAGAACTTTATTGTGACCAGCCCCAAGACACCCAGGTATAGGGCAAGATGGGTAGATATCTCATCGAATGCAAGTTAATGTGTATTTGTTCAAATAGATCCCCTTCAAATGTGGTAGGATTTGATTTGATACAAATATTTGATATGAATCGCTACGTATCTCCTATGTATCCACTCTGAAAACATCAAATTCACCCTGAATCCACTTTGAATCCACTCTAAATCCACTTTGAATCCACTCTGGATCCACTGAAGGTGTGACTGTGCAGCTGCTTTCCCATCTCCCCAGTTTCACAAGTGTAACAAAGCTTCATACGAATGTTCCAAACCATTTGATTCAAATACAAATATCAATCTTCGAATGTCCCAAAATTCAATTCAAATTCAGATGAATTCAGGCAAATTTCAAATGTTACAAATTTTCATTCACATCTCTACTGTGTCTACACTGAAAAAAAAAACATAATAAATGTCTGGCTATTTTTAGCTTTCCCAGTACTGTTGCCCTCATTGCTCTAAACACAGGTATAGGCTGATGTAAAAATACTAGTGAGACATTAGCGAACAAAATGTTGGTGCATAATCTTACAGACATAAAAGAATTCCTAGATCAGAGGTCCAGGCCCATCAGGTCAGCCAACTAGATGCCTTACCCAGATCTGTTGGATCAACCAACCTACCAGGATGCCAACCAGATGCCAAGGTTAAAGCCACAATGAAAACAATCCACTCTCCCCTGGTGAGGAGGCCAGAGTATTGAACTTTGACCTGAGAGACCAGCCTTTCCTTTTCACCTGACAAGGTTGTTCTTGGTTAAACCTGAGAGGAACTAAATGATATTAACACTTCATGGTCCTTAGAAGAAGATTTGGCAAGAAACACACATACACATGTTCAAATATCTGTATTCATCTAATAACATTTCCTGATTAGTGTAGGAAGCCTTTAGAATGAAGACATTTATAGGGCTGGGTGAAGCCAGCCTACCCTAGTGGCTGGGAAGAACAGGGAAGGGGAAAGGGAGAGGGAGAGGGAGAGGGGAGAGGGAAAGGGAGAGGGAGGGAGGAAGGGGAGGGAGGAAGGAAGAAAAAGAAAGAAAGAAAGAAAGAAAGACAGTCCGCAGATGTATCACTCAACAAGATGCAGACAAATTGGGACAAGTTCAGAGAAGGGCACCAAAGCACTTTTGGAAAGTCTTATGAAGACATATCAAGAGAATTAGGTGCCTTTAACTTTGAGAAAAGACAGCTGAGGCTAGGTGCAATGGACCTTTTCAAATACCTGAAAGGACGTCACAGAGGAGAGAGCTCCATCCTGTTATTTTTCATCTCAAAATCCAGGAGAGAGACGAAGTTACAGAAAGCCAAATTTCAGTTCAATATGGTAAGGTGGAAAGGAGGGAGGCAAGAAGAAAAATCTTTACAGCGTATTAGTTCAGCCCTGGAGTTGCTCTTTCCATCTCAGAGGCTTAGCAAGCACCTGTTAGAAATGCTTTGATTTGGATCCCTGCATGGAACAGAGGACAGCTGTCTGTCTCCAGTGTTTTCAGCAATTTCAGTGAAATCGGTGGAAAAAGTTTGCTTCGCCTTGCTTTCTCCTCTGGAAGATTTAGTGTGAATGCATCTTTCATTCATCTCATGCAAAATAATAGGTGTCATCTGTAGTCATCGTTGCTTAATGCCCCCAAGCTAGGGATATTCATGAATGTTTTGGTTTGTTCTTTTGTATTCAGTTCATTTTGAATTGAAGGCAAGAAAATTTGTGTTCATTTGAATAGATCCCCTCCAAATGTAGTGGGATTTGGATTCAATACAAACCTGAATCCCCTCCAAACGCGTCCAGATCCCATACGAAGCTTCATACGAGTGTGTCGAAACATTTTATTTGAATTTGAATGCCCATCTTCAAATGTGCCAACGTTCACTTTAAATATGAATCTCCGAATTTGACCAAATTTGTGTGAAGTTTGAATGTTATGAACTTTTGTGCGCCTCCCTACCCCAAACATGTTCAAAATGAATTTCTTACATCACTGCTTGCCAAACTTTCCTCCTATATTACAAGAAAGGGTTAGAACACAGAAAATTTGTTTTTTAAAAGTATTCTGATTCATTCATTATTGATTCATCCCTGAATGGTGTTAAGGGGTGATGCTTGTAAATCCAATAAATTAATGGAGGTAGGGGGAGACTATTATAAACCAAAGACCTTTGAAAGAAATAAAACTGTATACATGACCACATAGGAATATTCCCTCCTGATTCCAGTAGGACCTCCTCTTATTAGCACACCTACCTACTTAACAGGTAAAAATGGCAACCCTGCACCAACATCCAGGTGAGAAATATGCAAGCTTAAGCTCCATAGACAGCAATCAGATTTAACAACTTGAAGTTACATGCCTCATTTTTGCTAGAGCAGACAAAAATGCAAGATGGGGCCTCATACGTATTGAAGCCTCCTGGGTTCTCTTATGTAGCAGACAATGCAGAAACAGCATGGCTTCATGCACAACGACCAGCAGGTTGTGCAGCTGGCAAGAAAATATTCAAGCCTCCTCCAGACACAATCACTGCAATGAATGAGCATGACCACTGCAGTCCAGTTACTGCCCCATCAATACAGGCATGCAAGCATCCTGAGTAGAGATGTGCACAGATGTTTTTCAACGTTCTATTCAAATCGAATCAATACCCGAAAATCTGATTCGATTTGAAACTTTAAAATTTGAATTTAACAAGATTTGATCCGTATTTTCTGAATTCGAATCTATTCACTTGAATTTTTGATTCAAATCTGCACATGCAAATGTTGACAACATCCGTATGCATGCGTACACATTTCCCCCACATCTGTACACATCTGTATGCATCCCATAGTTATCCTGTGTGCAACCCGTTTTCATCCCGTACGGACCTGTACGAATGTGTTCCGATGCGGGAAAGCTGCACATCTCCAAGTTTGCATTGTATATGAAACTGTACACATACAAATGTCCGGATAATTCAAACAAATAGATCGGAAGTTTGAAATTCAATCTGAATGTTTACATTCAAGTGTTCTATTCTATATCTCACATGCCACGTGCATCCATTCACATCCGTACGGGATGAAAACAGGATGCGTACAGGATGTATATGGAATGCATACAGGCATGTATGAGATGCATATGTACCCGTACAGATACAAACTTCCAAATTATTCGTATGAATACATACAACTGTATTTGTATCGAATCGAATGTCCAGACCTTCATTTTTTTTCGTTATTTGGATACATTTGGATTCTTGAATATTCAGTTCATTACTAATCAAATTCAACAATTACATTCATGCACACCAGAAGATCTGGGCCTCGGGGCGGGGAAGAGGACCTATAGTCTCTTTGCCAATGCCCAGCATCGTGACTGACACAAACTGAAAAAGCTTCGCTGGCCCCACACTTGGGGATGGGAGAATATGTGTGTGTGTGTGTGTGTGTGTGTGTGTGTGTACTTTGCTCATGAAGATGCAGCCCCGGAGATGCATGAGGTACATCTGCAGAGAAATACCTAGGCTAGATAAACCCATTGCCAATTCCATTCATGAATTGCTTATAAGAATCCCTGAGCCTTTGTTTGAGGCACGTATCAGCTCTGGTTTCCATATTCTTCCTCCTCTTGGACATATGGTGATGAAGTCTTCCAGCAGCTGCCTAAAAGACAGACCACTTCTTCCTGACATGGGGGCTAATAGCCATCAATAGTCTTGATGCCCATGAATATAAGAACATTGGAATGGTCAGTCCAGAATTATGCCCTCACATTGGCCAAAGAGCTGCATGGAGAAGCCCCCTAGCAGGACTTGAGAACCCAACCTCCTCCATTCCTAGTCTCTCAGGAGCTGACCTTCAGAGACAGACCACTTCTTCCTGACATAAGGGCTAACAGTCATTGAGACCTTGCTCAGCCATCATAATTCAATTCATTTATTCATAATATCCGTTGATGTCCATTGAATCCATTAAAATTGGTTGCTTTGTTCCACAGCTCTCTTCATTACAAATCTGCCCGGGAGAAATATCTGAGGGCTTCAGGGAGTGATCGGCATTTTGCATCAAAAGGACAACTCTCTGTCTGGCCACGTTCCACTTATTCAACAATTTCAAGAGCATGGAGGAGTAGAATAAATGTGGATAGAGAGAGTCTCGAAGATCCACCTCTTGTTTGAAGTAGACTTCACAGCTGTACAACTTACTTACCTGCAATGAAAGACATGGTTCTTAGCTTCTGAGAACCAAGCCTGCAAGCAAAGTGTGTGTGTTTGTGTGTGTTTGTGTGTGTATGTGTACATATTGGGGACTGAAAAGACATCAGAACTGGCACAGTAGCTCCCAGCTTGCAGAGCAGTTAGCAACCTCCTGTCCCACTTTGATAACCAAAAGTGCAGACAAAAATAACCAGCTTTCTCCCTCTAATGACCCATTTCCAATTTATTCTTTGGCATCAAATCATATAAAAGAAGAAGAAGGGAGAGAAAGGCCTGGCCAATCAATATAACGCTGAAAGCTCAGGTTTATTGATCCGCTCTCTGGATTTTTCCTAGAATCAAAAGAAACACAAGTCAGGACAAAAATAAAATAAATAAAATGAAGGAAATCAGGGGACTTGTCTAACTAAGCTATTCCAGTCTCTGAAAATCTACTCTGTCATCTCATTTGTTCATGGAAGTTTCATTGGAGAGTGGCTCCTTTTGCCTTTTTGTAGCCAAGGGGAAGGGAACGCTGCACACATAATAAAAATCCAATCTATGGAACTCATTCATGGGATGGAAAGGAAGCTGACAAGATGAATAATAGGACTGTGTTGGGATGGAAAAACTCCTGCTGAAAAGTAAGGAAAGGATAAATCTTTTTACTCAATCATCTTTCTAATACCCCCTGTTGCACTTCAGAGGTGGACCACTTTATTATTATTACTATTTTCATTACTATTATTACTATTATTAAATAGTAGTAGTAGTTAGGGATCCACATGAATATTTTCAACATTCAAAATTCGTATGAATTTGGCCAAATTCAGCCAAATTTGGACATTGAATGTTGGGACATTCAAAGACTGACATGGGGCTGCCCTTGAAGACAGTTTGGAAGCTGCAGCTAGCACAGAATGCAGCTGCTAGGGTGCTGGCCAGGACCCATGGGTGGGTGGGTGGGTGGGTGGATGGATGGATGGATGGATGGATGGATGGATGGATGGATGGATGGATGGGTGGATGGGTGGATGGATGGGTGGGTCGGTGGGTGGGTGGGTGGATAGATTTGAATAAAATATTTTGATACATTTGTATCAAGCTTCATTATGGAATTCAATATGGGATTTGTATCTAACATTTGTAACAAATTCGAATCCATCCACATTTAGAAAGGTTTATTCAAATGAATATGAAGTTTCTAGCATTCAATTTGACACAAGCCAAATACAAAAAAGAAAAAAATATATTGTGCACATCCCTCATAGCAGTGGTACCTAAATTTATCTGGATCCATTTGTCTGTCCACTACCTTGCAAATACGGAACCCATTGCAGGATTGCTTCCATGCTTGTTCTACAAATGCGTACAATTCTTAGACTTACTGACCAGCCACCCAAGTTGTAGCTGCAAGACTGCTCATCAGATAGAGGATTTGTATTGACAAAAGTCATCCTTAGAAAAAAGCGATGCAGCGGGGTGGGGGGGAAGGAAGATAGAGAGCCCTGAGCTGTTTGTCTGATGCTGGCGATAAACAGCCCATTGAAGCTGAGTTTAATTAAAAATTATTGTTACAGTCACATGTAAGGAGCCCGCCCTTCATCAGGGAGAATTGATTTCCAATAGATCCCCAGGAATAAGTCCATTGGTGTGTGTATTATTTGAAGCCATAATGAATAGATGTCAAAAGAAGGGAATTAACTGGGTGAAGGGAGCAAATGAAAAAGTTGAGGGGCAGGATAGGACTTGCAGATTGAATGCAAAAAGAGACAGGCTGGAATTGTCTGCCGCTCAAAAACTTTCAAGACGGCATTTTTGCAGAGGACGTCACGGGAGGAAAAGGCGCCTGCTTTTCAAGACTTCCTTTTCCTAAGCTTCGGGGCCAAGCGTCAAAGCCAGCATGTTCCATCAGCACGCTCGTTGCAGAGAAAGGTGGTATGTTGATTACTGGCCGGACTGGCTTTTACACAGCCACGCACCCAGGGAAGTGGACTCAAGCGGCGGGAAGCCGCTCCACAATCAAGGGGCATCCTAAGAGAACGGGCTGTTGCCAAATTAGTGTCAGCAAGGGCCATTAAAAATAGAACAAAGCCACAGCGGAGAGAGTGTCCCTCTAGTAAGCCCGACCTTTACATGTGAAGTAATCGATTTGGAGGCGTACTGTCAGAGGGGTTCTGAGCAGAAATATTTCAGGCCAGAGGCTCCCCGCTCCTTCACCTGAGGGGAGGGGAAAGATGATTAAAAACATAGCCGCTTGTTTCAGGGTTAGTGTATGGAATATCCGAGCATAGTTAGCACTATTTTGGGGATGCGGCTGAATCTTGCACTGGGGAAGAGAATTGGAGACAGCATGTTTTGGAAGTAAGCCAGTTTGGTCTAGTGGTTAGGGACATGGACTCTTATCTGGGAACACAGAGTTTGATTTCACTGTCTTCCATGAAACCATCTGGGCGCCCTTGGGTTAGTCACAGCTCTCTTCTGAGTTCTCACAGCCCCACCTGTAGTGGGGAGAAGAATAGAGCCACTCTGAGTCCCCTTAAATGGGTGAGAAAAGTGCAGTAGAAAAGCCAACTCTTTTTCTTCTTCCTCCACGAAGCCAGTTGGGTGACCTTGGGTGAATCACAGCTCTCTTCTGAGCTCTCACAGTCCCAGGGTGTCTGTTGTGGGGAGAAGAATGGAAGTTTTGTCAGCTGCTTTGAATCCCCTTAAATGGGTGAGAAAAGCAGATAAAAAGCTAACTCTTCTTCTTCTTCTTCTTCTTCTTGCTATTGCATCTATGTCCTGAGTCTAGGGTTCCCAGAAGCCCTCTGGCAGTGTAGCATTGTGGCTAGAGGAGTAAACTGGAACCTGAGCAAGTAAGCAAATAATAACATCTCCCAGGTAGGGGGGACAGGCAGGATGCCTCTAAGACAGTGGTTCTCAACCTTCCTAATGCCGCGACCCCTTAATGCAGTTCCTCATGTTGTGGAGACCCCCAACTGTGGGGGTGGAGCAGCTGGGAGGTGGGAAGGAAGGGCGGCAGGAGACTCGTCGCGACCCCTCTGAAAGGGTAGTTCGACCCCCAAAGGGGTCCCGACCCCCAGGTTGAGAACCACTGCTCTAAGACCATTTGCTGGGATTCAAGAGCAGGTGGAGGTTTTGCTTCTGTTTTCTACTTGAGATGCCCATGGGCAATTGATGGGCCACTGTGTGAGACAGGATGCTGGACTGGAGGAGCTTTGGCCCAATCCAGTAGGGAGTCTCTTAATTCATGGAGGAAAGGTATATCACTGCCTACCAAAACTGCTGGATAATTACTGCCTCCAAGTAGGGGAAACAGGCAGGATGCCTCTAAAGGCCACTTGCAGGGAGTCAAAGGGCACTTGGAGGTTTTGCCCATGAGCAGTTGGTGGGGCACCTTGTGGGACAGGATGCTGGACTAGACAGGCCGCCGCCTGATCAAACAGGGTTCCTCTTATGTCCTTATGTCCTAAATTGTTGTTACTGTAATCACCATAAGCGTGGGTATTCCAGCCAAGTGAAAGTGTAGAACTATTTTGGTTTATAATTCAAAGCCATGACTATGCACTCCAATTTTAGAAGCTTAGGACCCTTGTATGTCTCACACTGTGTGGCATAATTTGTAGATGAGTCTATTTAAAGGAAGCCTTTCAAAAGCTGCTGTCCCTCACTGAAGAAGCCCCACCCAGGGCCAGCTGTAGTGGGCACTAGTGCGAGAAAGGCAGCTCCCTATTCTGGGATACGATTGAGAATAATGTCCAGTGCAGAAAGAGCCTGAGAGAGAGGAGATGTTCACTTTTCTCCTTCTCAGCCTTGCCCTACAGCATCTATTTACATTTCAGAATGAGTGCTGATTGCACACATAAATACATGTTAATTGGATTCTTGCTGATGACACCACAGCTAGTTTGGTCCCGGTGATGTGAAGATTGGCTGAATGAAAATGAGGACATGGGTGAACTTGAGACGGAGTGCTGAAAATGCACCGATCCAGCAATTTGTATAGTTAAAGGGATTTATCTGCAATATATTATTCAGCCACTAAAGGTCACTCTGAGACATGCAGACATCAAGACAAGGTTCCACTGGATAAACAGCACTGGGTGGGAAGCTATGGTTAGTCCTGTTGAGTACGTACCTGGCTGTACCTTTAAAAGTGTCTCCACATATTGAAATGGTCTCTGATCAGGCATGGGCATGAATGGTTTTGTTTTTGTTTTTGTTTTGCATTTGATTTGTATCAAATTGAATGGAAGAAAAATCATATTTGTTTGAATAGATCCCCTTTGAATGTATTTATATGAGTTTGTATAAATATCTGATACAAATGCTTACGCATCCGACACGTATACCGTAAGATCCACTCTGAAAGTGACTCATCCATCCTGAATCCATTTTGAATCCACTTTCAATCCATGTCAAATTCACTCTGGATCCATTGCAGATGTGACTGGAGCAGCCACTTTCCCACCACCGTGGTTCATGAATGTTCCGAAGCATTTGTACAAATACAAACGTAAATGTGTGAATGTTGTAACAATTAATTAGTATAGAAATGTCCAAATTCATGCAAATAAATACAAATATCACATTTTACAAATATTCATTCAGATCCACCACCATCCCCTCTCTGTAATTTCATTTTATTTCATTCTCTCCTAGGCAGAATTTTGTCAGAAAGTTCTTCAGATGGTCAACATTTCTATTTCCTAATGCCACCAAATAATGCTTTGGAAAGAAAGAAAGAAAGAAAGAAAGAAAGAAAGGGGGAGGGAGGGAGGGAGGGAGGGAGGGAGGAAGGAAGGAAGGAAGGAAGGAAGGAAGGAAGGAAGGAAGGAAGGAAGCTTTCAGTGGAAGAAATAATGGTGTCACACTATTTATGGAGTCCTTCAGCCTAAATATGAACCATTGCAAAAGCAGAGCACGACCCATGTACATACACCCAAGACCTAAATCTGCAGGACATTGAAAGAGTGCAGGGTACACAGAGAAAGACTAGAGGGGGGCACACATGGCAAAACACTGTTTTGGGAAATACACAAAATGCCCAACATCCATGGCCACTTCCTGTACATCCCCAAATAGTCCAGAGTGGAAATACCATAGCCGGGAAAGAAATGTTCCCTGCCTTTGAGATTTTTACTATCTAGGGCAGAGTAAGTGCATGAGCTGCATGCTTCCCACACGATGAGATGAAATGTTTGCTCCCAATATGTAACTTGTGTCTAGGTACCCTTCCGACAATCACTGTCTCTTAGTCTTCCCTGCTTCATGGGTTATTGTAGGATTCAAATGGGGAGAAGAGACACGTCATAAGAACACAAGATTCATAAGAAGAGCCCAGCTGGATCAGGTTCATCGAGTCCAGCTTCCCATCTCATTCAGTGGCCCACCAATTGTTCCTGGGCATATCAAGCAGAAGATGAAGGCAAAACCTTCATTCCTTGTAGGAAAAGCAGAGGAGAAATATGAAATAAATGCAAATACAAAATAAAGACAGTTGAAGCAAATGTAATAAACTATGCAGGAATTAGATATCACACCACCGATCCTAAGGACCATGTGTATGACGTCTGAAAGTCCCATGGAATAAGTATAGGGGATAAATTTGTTGGAGATTTAGCTCTTTGGTTCTTTATTTGGAGTTAAGCCTGGGCTGGCATAAACCCACCTTGCAGGCTGAAACAATCTGGACGACTGTTGCACATATGGTATGTGTCGATCCAGCATCCAACCGCTAATCACTGGCAAGACGAGAGCTTTCTCATCCTCCAGCTGTGAGCATCTTGCCTACTAAATCTGAGAAACCACCAGGGCAGCTGGCGTGGAAGAGCTACTGAAGGCATTGTGCTGGCCCAAAAATCTGATTACAGATGAGAATGAACAAGGAAACGGGGAGAGAAAAGTAATTGCTAAAAATGAAAAAACCCTAAAATGAAACAACAAAAGCCCAAGATGATGTAATTTTGAAGAACTCTGGCCATTCATAGGATCCTTTCAGTGTTAGCTGCTCTCTCCTGTTGGTGCTTGACTCCATGCGAAAGGTATTCTGATGCTGAACCACAGGGATGCGCATGGATGTTCATAACATTTGAAATTCGTATGAATTCAGCTGAATTTGGACACTTGAATTTGAATTGAATGTTGGCACATTCAAAGATTGCCATTCGAATTCGAATAGAATGTTAGGCTACATTCACATGAAGCTTTGAATGAAACAATGCATTTGCATGGGATTCATATGGGACTGAACATCTGTATCGAATACGAATCCTACCACACTCAAAAGGGATCTATTCAAACGAATATGAATTTCCTTGCATTAGATCTGACACAAATCAAATACAAAAAAAAAATGTGCACAAATATTCATTAGGTTCATAGTATGTACAGATTCAAACATCTGCATTCAAATAGAATATTGGCTACTTCTGAAGGCTGACATTCGAATGCAAGGCGAATGGTTTGGTGTGTTCATTTGAAGCTCTGTTACCTTCTCAAAGTGGGGAGGAAACAAAGTGGCTACCCAGTCACATCAGGAGCAGATTAAGAGTGGGTATAAAGTGAATTCAGAACAGATTCATAGGGGTGACTGGCGACAGGGGTTTGATGCTGATTTGAAGACCATTCACAGCAGATTCTAATCCTGCCATATTTGGAATTTCCTTCATATTTGATCTGCATGAAAAAAAATGTGAACATCCCTAGTTTTTGTTTTTGTTTTTAAACTCAATCCTGACCCAATGTTTTCCTAACACAGCATACAAAATGGGATTGTTCTGGCTAGGCCATCTGCTCTGCTCTGCTCTCCTCCAACAATTGTTATTGTGATGGAATTAAGGATGTGCAAAAAATCTTTTGTATCTGATTTGTATCAAATCAAATGCAAGAAAATTCATATTCTTTCGAATAGATCCCCTTCAGTCCCATACGAATCCCATACGAAGCTTCATGCTAATGTATTAAAACATTCAGTTCAAATTCAAATGTCCAAATTTGCACAAATTCATTCGAATTTTGAAGGTTACAAATATTCATGCATATCCCTAGATGGAATTCGCAAGAACTGACTTTGTCCTATAATGACCACTTGAGGACGAGCTTTTAGCATGAATGTAACAACAACAACAACAAATAAATAAATAAATAAATAAATAAATAAATAAATAAATAAATAAATAAATAAATAAAAGTAAACAACTTTCTATTGTATTGAACTCCCAAAATAATATTTGCTGTAGTCCAACTTTTAGCGCTGGTAACAACAACAAGGCTTGCATTGATTACCTGCAATGTGATGGGAATTCCCCCCACCCTTAATGCTAATTTGGTAACATTTAAATTATTATCCACACATTAACCACCCCCACAACACCACCATAAGCCCCAAAAGTCAGACATAACTTTCTGCTGTGAAATTAAAATAAGCTTAGCTCAGTTCTCAGTGGTGAATATGCGCAGACAAATCAGACAAGCATAAAGAAGGATTTTCTTACCAGGAGCAGATCCCTCATTTGTATTAAATTTGTCTTTAAATGACTTCTGGGGTGGTAAGAAAGAATGTGACAATGTTTACAAGTCCTCTCCATCTGACATTTCACTTAAAGCATGTGATGTGAAACACAGGTCATGGTTTATCAAAGTGCGCATGCACAGGCATACTAGAAGTGGCACTTTAAAAGCTATATATTTTGAAAGGTTTTAACTTTGTTCAAAGAGCAGTTGTCTTGGGAAAAGGACAAGGCACAAATTAAAGGGGCAAAGGAATGATGAAAATTGTCTCGTGAAATATAGATCCCTTGTCTCTCATTATTAATAATTCGCTGGATTAATATTTTAAGCAGATGTATTTCTTTCCTCTTTTTTTTCTTTTTAAAATTCTAATTTATAGCTTGGGGAAAATGAGCCTCTGGTCTTGTGACTGGGAAGGCTGGGTGGAATAGGGCAGATCTTCTTTCAGTGGTTCCAACAGCCCGGCTATTAAATGGTTGTTAATAGCTGTGATAAAGAATTAGGCAAAGTGTGGTAACAAATATAAAAACTTGGCAAGATGCCCCAATGAACCAGACCAAACCCAATGTGATCAAGCATTTCTTCGTCATTTTGTAAGAATGAATTGACAACCATGACGTCTCTCAAGGTCATTTGCCGGGAGCTGAGAGCAGGTGAAAGTTTTGCCCTTGTCTTCTGCTTGAGATGCACAGAAGCAATTGGGAGCCCACTGGGTGAGATGGGATGCTGGATTATATGGGCTGTGACCTGATCCAGCAGGAACTCCTCTTAATTCAATGAGGACAGGTGTATCCATGGCTACTAGAATTGATGCGCAGTTACTGCCTCCTTGTTGGAGAGACAAGCAGTTTGATATGGGCAGTTTTTGAACACAGATCAAGCTTCACACATCTCTACTCCCCAGATGCCTTCAAAAGGTGAATGGAGTCACAGCCATATTCTTAAAAAGGGATGCCAGCCACTTATCAACCATTGGAGATTTAAAAATCAGATATGGGTTCCTGGTGGATACTGAACTTATTTCACTGAAGCACACAGCCTAAATTAAAACTAGCTAAATTGTCACCCTCCAACTGCTGCAGAAGTACAAATCTCATGATCTTCCCCTGCACCACCACTGCCTTTCTGGACAGTTCCACGTAGAAATTTGAGAATGAACGTCTTGTCAGCCCTAACCTAAATAGAAGGAGGAGGAGGTGGTGGTGAAGTTGGCTTTTCTCCCTCTTTTCTCCCCCATTTAAGGGGACTCAAAACAGCTGTCAAACCTTCTGTTCTCCCCATAATAAAACACCCAATGAGGTAGGTGGGGCTGTGATTGCTCAGAAGAGAGCTGTGACCAGCCCAAGGTCACCTAGCTTGCTTTGTGTAGGAGGGCAGAATTGAAGCTGGTATTCCCAGATAAGAGTCCGTCTCTTTAACCACCAGACCAAACTGGAGCAAGAACAATGGAATAGATGTCATTTAGGGTATTACAAATGTTGGCAGACATATGAAAGACAACACTTTCTGCCCTTGCTGGTATTCTGTTCCTAACAGTTATGCTTGGCCAGGTACTTGTTTATGGTTTTCCTTTGAACTGTGAACCATATTCTTCAGAATTTAGCAAGGTGGCAAACAAATATCAGGTATCTCATGGAGTTCATGAACATGGCCCATTCATTCTCCCATTAGTTTCATGCCTGCTGTGAAACCTGCAATGCTTAGTATACAAGGGTGCTATTCTTCTTTTATCAAATGGGAAAACTGACTTTCCTAACCCATAGCAGCCTTCTTTTAACACTTCCTGGTGCTTTGTACAGAACAGCTGCAGAAAAGCCCCATAACTCACAAAATGAGGTATAGCGGAGCAAAAGATGCATAATTTATACATTCAATTCTACTTCAATTGGTTATTAAAAGTGCTCTCATCCTAATGTACTGTGCTAAGAATTCATGAGCAAAGTGATATACCTAGTTCCCAAGGTAACTAACACCAGAACGCCCATCTGGAAGGCATATGCTTGAGGCATGCGTTAGCTTTGGCAGGTGAGGCTGAACATTTTTGGGACCAGCAGGGACCATCCTGCCATGACTGTTTGTTGCGAGAAGGTTCTTCACTTTCCTCTGTCTTTGCAACAACTTGGGATGCCACTTGTCATTTTTCACTGAAGCATTCAGCCTAGATGGCTTTAAGGGAGGGTTAGACAAATTTATGGATGGCAGATCTATCAATGGCTACTAGAATGGATGCCTAAGTACATCTTTCAGGCTGGGGGGGAGGACAAGCAGTTAAGACTCTAAGGCCATTCAAGAGCAGGGGAAGGTTTGCCCTTGTCTCTGCTTGAGATGCTTGAGATGCCCATGGGCAATTGGTGGGCCACTGTGTGAAACAGGATGCTGGACTAGAAGGGCTGTGGCCTCATCCAGCAGGGCTCCTCTGATGTTCTTGTGTTCTTTTCAGTATACCCGCTCACAAACGGTGGACAGAGAGACTGAGAGTCACACAGAACGTCCACCACCATCCTGAACTCTGACACTCTTCCCCAATGCTAATCAGCAATTTTCAGCTCGCCGCAAAATGCTCAAATATAGGAAGCTGTCCGAGGCGCTCTTAGCATTCACCGTTTCCCTGTTAATGGAGTGCTTTTCTCCCTTTGTTTGCAATTTCCCTAGAGAGAGGCAAGCTAATTTCCAGAATTTACTATCAGCTGCAGACATAACGCTTGAGATTTTGTGTATCTGCTTTGAATGCCTTCCTTTGATAGAATAGTCAGGGGATGCACGAAGGTTATGACAAATCCGAGGGTCACCAAAGGGGAAGGATGAAGGACACCCTACAGCTGAGGAGATAGAAAGAGTAGGAAGACTCTGACGGTCCTTGGCTGGGCAGATACTGCCAGAGCAACGTGAGCGTTGAAATCAACACCATGTGATTGCAAGAATGAGTTTATTTGGGGTGCTGTGAACCCGCTAACTCAACCATTGTGCATCCGCTTGCTGTGCTTGATTATTATTATGAATTTCAGAGCCTACATGCTTCTCTCTGTTGCTATGGGCTGAAGCAGCCTGTCCTTTCTAGAAGGATGGAGTCAGTGTTTGCCTTTCCCTCGCACGGTGCCAGCTCATGCAGCAGAACTTTACATACTGATCAATTTATAGCATCTATTTCCGGCCCCGCACCAGATCGGTCTCAGGGCTGGATCTCTGGATATGGTTTGAAAATAACAAAAAATGCAGTTAAGATCAGGAAACTGTTAAAATGTTACACTGTTGTTTGTAATAAACTAGCAAGAGAGGCAGGGAAGACAACCTCCCTCTTTAACAAAATTGTTGGGGGGGGGGGGAATGAATTCAGATTCATTGCCTAGGCATGAACAAATATCTTCTGGATTCATTGGCTCCAGAAGTGACCAGTAGTCAGAAACTTCAGAAACCTGGAGTTTCTGAGCTTAAAAATACAAGGAATGTCCTACTGTTTTGAGTCCATGACTTACCTGATCTAGGAGCCTGGGTACATGGTGGTCAACCAATAGCACAAGGAAACTCTCTAGCAGGACATGAGCGTGCAGCTTGCCTCCAGAGGCAGACTGTCATCTAGTGGTCTAGTGGTTAGGGAGCCGGAATTTTATCTGGGAATACCGGGTTTGGTTCTGCACTCCTCCATGGACTGAATCAAATGCAAGAAAATTCATATTCATTTGAATAGATCCAGGTTCTAGTTTGGGATTTTAAAGTAATAACTGTTTTCTTTATTGTAACCACAGCTAATAGAAAGAAAGAAAGAAAGAAAGAAAGAAAGAAAGAAAGAAAGAAAGAAAGAAAGAAAGAAAGAAAGAAAGAAAGAAAGAAAGAAAGAAAGAGAACCTGTTAAACCCTAATCAGATTTAACAGCGTAATAAAGTGTTGAAAATTGCATGGTTTCAAGGTAACATCTAATTAACAAAATGTTTCATTCTTTATTTTTAACACACTTTTTGTTCTGAGAGAAGCAACAGCCAATAGGGTATTAAAGTCAGTCCATATTTAAATCTGCAGAGTCTCCCCAACAAGAAGAGGGGAGAGGTAGGAAGTAATGGTGCTCGTTAGCCTTGTTAGTTTTAGGTATTTTAAAAGTTATTAGCTTGTAATATATTGTTACCTTACATATAATGATATTTATAGCATTTATATACAGTATCCCAGATTTGCTTTAGGAATTGAGACATAAGAAGAGCCCTGCTGGATGAGGTCACAGCCCATCTAGTCCAGCATCCTGTCTTGCACAGTGGCCCAACAATTGCTTTTGGGCATCCCAAGCAGGAGACAAAGACAAAACCTTCATCCACTTTTGATTCCCTGGAAATGGCCTTTGGAGGCACCTTTCCTGCATCTCCAAGCCAGAGGTTGTACCTGGGCATCCATTCTAGTAGCCATCAATACAATTGTACACAATGCACTGCTATTGTGTACGCTCTGGACTTCATCCGAAATGAAACACCAGCAAAGCACAATCTCTTGGCTGCTAATAGATCTTTGGAGGAAAGAATGATTGCTGCAGTAAATAATATTTTGCTCAAATAAAACACAACTTATGCAATAAATGGATGCAATAAATAGTACAGTACCAAAATAATTGGGGTAATAAATTGATATTTGTACAGTAGAAGTGTGATGCCAACATAATATATATTTTCTGCATAAAAATTGTTATAGAAGGCTAAGTGGAGAATTGACTTTTGGGGTTATAGTTAGTGAGGCACATTTCAGAAAGCACCCACATTTTCTTGCTTTTGAAAGCTATTTCTCTTTCTCCCTTCCCTGGTGGTCCCATAACTCCAGATAACCAGACTCTTTCACCTCTATAAACATGTACAACAGTGTCCTTTCAAAACAGAGAGATGGAAAAGTATCATGCTTAGGGATATTCATGAATATTTGTAATATTAGATATTCATACGATCGAATGTTACGACATTCATACATTGACATTCGTATTCAATGTAAACATTTGTGAACCTGGGAGGTGGGAAAGCAGTTGTGCAAGTCACATCTGCAATGGATCCAGAGCGAATTCGACATGGATTGAGAGCAGATCCAGGGTGGATTTGATGCTTTCAGAATGGATATGTTAGGGGATACTTATGGATACATATGGAATACGTATGGGATATGTATGTGTTTGTATCAGATATACATACGAATTGGTACGAATACATCCATATCAAATAGAATCCTACCATGTTCGAACAAATACAAATAGGCTTAAATTTTGTACTTAATGGATTTTCTAAAAAGGTCCGTTTTTCAGCGATCCGTCCTCCCCCTGATCCATCACAAATAGTGACAGATCCGAAGGGCCCTGGTGCGTCCGCACATGTGCGGGGAGGCTGGATTCCGGAGAACGGATGGAGTGGGTACTGTGCAGATGCATCAGCACCCATTCCAAAAGTCCTTCCGTTTGTTTACTGGTGATGCCGCCTCTGGAGCCGCGGGACTGGAGCATGCAGCTGCCAGTCACCGTGTGTTTCCGGCGGTGCCCGGCACAGGGGAAGGGCTTCAGAAGCAGGCAATCCTGCTTCCACCCTTCCCAACATGGCAGGTGGAGGGAATCTCTCCCTTAGCCTGGCCATTTGCAGAAGCATCCTGCTTCTGCACACATCCAGGCAAGGAGACAGATGTAAGACCTGATTTTTCAGGTCTTGCATTTAATCCGGATTTCGGCAGCAAAACCGGTTTCAAAAACCGATCTTGCACACCGAAATGCAGAAGCAGCCTCCTCAAAGGGTCACAGCAGAACATGTCTGAGGAAGTTCATGATCAGTAGATACACGCCACTGTGATGGGGAGTCCAAAATTAGATCAAAGATTTGAGCCTATTCAGCCTCAGTGGATAACCTTGACCAGTCCGGCAAAAGCAGATTCAGATATATTGCCCTCTCTGTCCTGGTTAGCCTGGGAAGCAAAGGAGCCCTCCTGCCGATGAGCAAAATCAAGACATCATCACTAAGTGAGAGGAGATGGAAGTCATTGATACAAATGACACTGGGAAAAGGGGATGGAGTGAAAAGTCGAAGGTGAGGAGAAAAGTGGAAGCAGGCGCCATCCTCTGTTCTTAAACACTGTCGGATTGTGAAGAATAGAGCTGCTCCTCATGACAGCCCCTCGAAAGCACAGCTTCTCCAAGGCAGTCACCCTCCAGCAAACCCAAGATGGGGTCGGAAAGCCTGGAACATGGTTTCTGAATTGAAGCAGTGGACTGTGAAATAGGAATTACAGGCAGCTGTTAAGTATATCAAGAGAACAGTCATATCCCTTAATACAGAGCCTCTAATAGACACCCAGAAACCTATAAAACAGACAATTCCTCTATATCATCCTCGTTAAATCAATGTTCTTATATTACCCTCATCATTTTCCCTTTAATGTTTATTACATTTTGCCACTGAATTTTTTTTTCCCATATCCATCAGCCGATTAAAGGCTTTATTCTCAATGCACACCTAGACAGGTGACCTAGGCAAAACTGACCTCAGGTGCTAAGAAAAAGGAGAAGAAAATGAGGATTTTTAGGATTTTTTTTTTTGGGGGGGGTCTGGTTTATGACACTCCAATCTTTTTCAAATGACCTTCCTCCCTCCCTCAACTCTCCATATGCCCTTCTAACTCTTGATCTCTCTGGAAGTTTAGGGGGGGGGGAAAGAATTCATTTCCTAAGGTAGAATTTTAGACTCATTGCTATGTCAGCAAACCAAATTATTGCAATGTGTGTTTTTTTAAGGTGAAGCCCAGTTGTGTTAAAAATACACAAAGTAATAATCTGTTAGATGTTAGGAGGAGGAGGAGGAGAAGGAGAAGGGGAGAAAGGGAGAAGGGGAGAAGAATAGAAAAGCTTTGTTAGCTGCTTTGAGTCCCCTTAAATGGGTGAGAAAAGTGGGGTGGAAAAGTCCACTCTTCTTCTTCTTCTTCTTCTTGAGTTGGGTCTAAGTTACAGAGCCTCCCTCATGTGAAACATGTGGAGGGGAGTTTTCTAGTACACCAGCTGGTCAAGTATATAGACCAACACAGAAGTACCCACAATAGCCACCATTTTCTCCTCCTCCTCCTCCTCCTTCTATTTTCTCCTTCTACTATTTCTCCACGACACCCGCAAAGTAGACAACAAGCCAACCTTCAGGGGAAAATCACTTAACTGCAGCCCACTCTGCCCTCATTATGTCCAGCAATCAAAAGGCAGCCTCAGTGTTCTTTCTCTCACTATCCCCAAATAATGCTTTTGCACATCTCCAGAAAAGGTCGAGGCCCTGATACGTGTGACTGCATATATTGGAAATGCCCTCTGGTCACCCCATGGCCACCACTCCAGTTCCTACATGTGGATGTGCTTATGGAAATCCATCCAATGCAGAAACCTAAAATATTGCTGGGAATTAGGCACAGACTGAATTTGCATCCCATCCCAAGAGGAATCCAGTCATTGTAAACTTCAGCACAAAAGTAACTTGAATCTCACAGGTATTCAGGAGGACTGAAGGATTTGTTTATATGTGCGGGTGTATTCCCTAACGTCGGCACCAATCTCTTCACTGGAGAAAATATCTCTGCATGTATTTTGAAGGAGTACATTGGGAAAATCTTGTGCAGAAATGTGTCCTTTGGGAAAGAGTGAATAAATACATATTTAAATGTGAAATCCTGGGCACGTTCGTAAAAACAAATAAATTTCCATTTTAAGCGACCTGGAGTAATTTAATTAATTTTGATTTGGTTTGCGTGCATCCTATGCTTATTTATATGGGAAAAATAATAAAGGGGAAGGGGAAGACATACAAAGGAGGAAATCTGGCCACATAATCATAGAGACTAGCAATACATTGTTGTAAGGATTTGCAAGAATATTTGAAATATTCATTATTTGATTGAATTCGGCCGAATTCAGACATTCAAATTTAAATCGAATGTCCAGACATTAGCTTTTTAACGTTTCAAGGGATACAGTAGTTTCTTCTCACCTCATCTTAGGATGCATTCAGACATAGTAAAATGGGTGCCTTAGAGGGAAAGTGGCCTTCATGCTCCCAAGTATCCTCTAATTCACCTTTTTTAGTCTCGAATGTTCAGGAGTGAGTGAGAGGCAGCCTGGTGTGTGAACAATCCCACCTTGAACCTCTGAAACCTTTAGAACCTGAGAAAACCAGGTAAACTATCATGGCCTTGTATCAAGTGAAGATTTCTTCTCTATGTGATGTGTTTTTTTGAGTCTACCAGGGCTTGCCCCGGCTTGCTTTGGAAGCAGAAAACTGGGGAATGTTTCCTACAGTGCTCCGTGTCTCCATGGGGAATGCCACAAGCTCAGTGGAGTCCTCCCAAAGTTTTTGCTTGAGGCTCTTAAATCTCTAATATCAGAAACCAAAGTGAGTCTTAGAAATTTATTTCAGTGCCCGGTGGAAACGCTTTCTGGTACATCCTAGCATCTTTGGAAACCTATTCACCTTTCCAAATTAAGCTTATTTTCAATGCTGCTAAGATGACACACATTTTAAACTGTGCAGATATAGCACAGTGTTCAATGATGTAGCAAGAGCAGGGTTTGGAAAGAAGCTGTTTTACAGCCACGTCTGCCATGATCCTGAGAGAAATAATGGGTGACGTAGTCCACAAACAGGACATTTTCCAAACTATAAATTGTAGGCATTATAGCACAAAACTGTACCCTCTGGGAGTTCTCTGGCAAACATTGTGCCCACCTGAGATCTGGTTCGGTTGCCTGCAGTTTATTACTTGTTCAGATAACTATACAAGGAATATATATCTCCCTGGAAGGATCCAGTGTGTGCTGAGATAACAAATCATGGCAAATATATCCATTTTCCTGCAGAAAGGAATTCATGCAGAAGGACCTCCCCTTCTGCATCTTGAGTAAGTGAACCATCAAGCCCTGCAAAGGTCAACTCAGTTAACTTGTTCAAGAAAAGGAAATTTAGCATAGGCTAAGGAAAGACCTGGTACCACATTGCATCCTAATTAAGTGAATTAGATGTGGTGTTGTATGCCAGCTCTCCTCCCTACTGAAAGTAAAGAATTTATGGCAATGAGTTGACATTGGAATGTTTTGTTTGGAGGGAAAAGTCCTGGCAATGAGGAATTTGCAGGAATATTCATAGTGTTCAATATTCGTATATGAATAGAAAGTTACAACATTCGTACACTGACACTTGTATTGGTATGAATGTTTTGGAACAGTTGTATTAATATTTTGAAATATTCGTGAAACAGGCAGGTGGGAAAGTGCCTGTGCAAATCACATCTGCAACAGATCCAAGGTAGGGATGTGCATGAATATTTGTAACATCCATTATTTGTACAAATTCGTACAAATTTGGACATTCATACACAAATATTCATATACTAACATTCATACGAATATGAATGTTTCCGGATATTCATATGAATAGTTTGGACATTTGTTAGAATGCAGGGAATGGGAGGGACTCAATAGTAGTTTGGCATTGGCTCTTGATCTCTATAAGCTTTGACAAACTGGCCTTTGATGCAATGGATAACTGAGGCCAGTAGGGATGGGTATGAAGGGGGTATTTTTCCTGCCCATGTCTTAAGATCTTCAGGAGAGGCCCTCCTGGTTATCCCACCACCTTCAGCGGCTAGGCGGGTGGGCGCCCGGGAGAGGGTCTTCTCTGTAGTGGCCCCCAGGCTGTGGAATGGTCTCCTCTTGGAGGTGCGTCAAGCCCCTTCTCTGTTTATGTTCAGGAAGGCGTTGAAGACACACCTCTTCTCTGAGGCCTTTGGCTAAATGCTCTCTACGCTTCCCCCCCCTTGCAAACACCACTGTTTTTTTAAACTGTGTTTGTATCTTTATTCTTATTATTATTACGCTGGATTTTAAACCTTGCACTGGTTTTAGTATAGTGTGATACAGTTTTAAAACTGTTCGTTTTTAAATGTTGTGAGCCGCCCAGAGACCCTCAGGTATGGGGCGGGATATAAATGTAAATATAAATAAATAAATAAATAAATAAATAAATAAATAAATAAATAAATAAATAAATAAATAAATTTGATTCTTATCAAATCAAATGTGAGAAAATTTGTGTTCATTAGAATAGATCCCATCTGAATGTGGTAGGATTCTAATCGATATGAATATATTCATACGAATTTGTACAAATATCCAATATGAACACATACGCATCCCATATGTATCTGATACATACCCGATAAGTATCCCGTAACATATCTGCTCTGAAAGCATCAACTCTGCCCTGAATCCACTTTGAAACCACTCTCAATCTATGTCAAATGTACTCTGGATCTGTTGCAGATGTGGCTGGCGTAGCTGCTTTCCCACCTCCATGGTTCACAAACGTTGCGAACATTTGCGCGAATACAAGTGTCAGTGTATGAATGTCATAACATTCAATTCATATATGAATGTTCAAATTCACCCAAATTTGTACGAATATCGGTCTGTCCACTGACTGCTGCTGGATCTATCAGAGAAGTTCAATCCTTGCTCAAAAATAGGTCTCAGTAAAACAAATGGAACATATTGTTAAATAACATACATGTGTGGAATAGCAGCCTCCACTATTTTTATAAGGCTGAACAGGAGAATGTGGGGAGCAGCTCTGCCTGAGCTACAGACCTGTTCTGGGATCCAGCCAGAAACATTCTCACCTTCTGCTAGCTGTTCACACAACTGCATACAAACAGGAAGCTGTAGAAGTGAACAATAAATGAGAACCAATACAGCATGACCTTTGCAAATATTGCAGGCTGACTGTACAGCTTTAGTCATGAAAGGAAGAAATAAGTAATTTTGTGTAGAAATGGTTTTCCTTGGATACTCAAAATCCTCAGCATTCCAAGTATATTTTATGCAGCAAGGAAATCATCCAGGTCGTTCATTAGAGAGGTAACAAACAAGTTCAATTGCTTGTGTTTGTGTGGTTGGAAAAATGGTTCTAATCAAACCCACAGCAGGCCAAGGGTGGTTCACTATACTTTGCAAACTGAACCACTTTGGGGTTGGAAAAAAAGTGGCTTGAAACAAACCTGAAGCAAGGGTTTTGGGTACCAAGCCACTGGTTTCTCAGCCCACCTTCTCTCAAAACTAGTAAGATTAAAAAAAATGGTTGATGGAGGATAATAAACCAATTAATTGATTCATTTAATGTGTCAGAATAGAAAAAGTAATCACTTTAAGCCATTCCTTTCTGATAATGGAAAGCTAGCAGTGTTGGTTTCTGGCAACAAAATCACTGTGTTATGTGAAGGAAACAGTATCACTGCCATGGCTTGAAATTGGTTGTGTTGGTTTAAGCTATGGTGATTTGCTAGCCAAATTATCTGCAGCCTGAAATACCTGGAAAGCTGATAAAGAGATTTAAAAGCCCACACTCCCCTCCCAAAGATAAAGAGTAATGCCAACCTTTGTCAGGAAGTCAGTGTTTTAGGGATGGACACAGATGAGTTTGTTTTGCATTCAATTTATATTCATATTTGTTCAAATAGATTCCCTTTGAATGTGATTCCATCAGATATGAATGCATTCGTACAAATTCATACAAATATCCAATATGAACGCATATGTATCCATATGTATCCATAACATATCTACTCTAAAAGCATCAAATTCACCCCTGAATCCACTCTGAATCCACTCTCAAACCATGTCAAATGCACTCTGGATCCATTGTGTCCTGGACCCCCTTGTGGCATTTTGCACTAGTTTATGCTGCCCGCTACCCTTTAGTATCAAGCAAATAACTTCTAGGGTGTTTTTCCACTGTCATTAGAAGTACCCATTAAGTACCCATTAATGGGTACATAATGGCATTTTTGTACCCATTAATGAGTACTTAATGGGTACGTCTAGTGACAGTGGAACACCCCTAGAGTCGGCTTTTCCTTCCAAGCGCAAGATGCACCTGAGATGTCTGCGGTGTCCACACACACATCAAGCTTGGGACGAGACAGCCTCTGATGTATTTCTCCACCCAACCTGTTAAAAGCCGTCTGAATGTGATCATTTTCTCTTATCATAATCTTCTGTTTCAGCTAGTCATTTCAGCAGTTTCATGACTCAGAAAGAGTACTTGAACTCCCCCCCCCCCAAGACTCCTTTTCTTACCCAGTCCCTGTTCTTTATATGTGGTATCATTTTGGGTTTAGATTGCAAAACTGATGCCTGGGTGAGTCTAAATGTGCCTAGGCTTGCTCTTGTGCAGTGGACCATTGGCAGCAAATTGCAATGCCTTAGCAGCAATTTAAGGAAAGATGCTTAAGTATTTCGCTTCCTTCCCTTTGACAGAAGTGTAGTCAGAGACCTACTCTGAATCATGAAAATATTGTAATAGAAATAACAGCAGTAAAGCTTTACTTTTCCAGTAAATGCCTCTTGAATGGGCCATCTGATGCATAAAACAGAAGAGTGGTTCAAGGCAGGTTTCTAACAGAATGTAGACCATATATGTATGTCCTACAGGTACACACTAGGAATGTGTACATTCAAAATTTGTAACATTCAAAATTTGGCCAAATTTGGCCAAATTCAGACATTCAAACTCAGATCGAATGTTACAATATTTGTTAACATTCAAATGAATACAAATGTTTATGGACATTTGTGGAAATAGTTCGGACATTTGTTAAGCTGGGAAAACGTATCAGATACGTATCTATTCACATCAGATATGTACCGAATGTTCGTAAAAAATACTTATGAATAGATTTGTATCGAATAGAATTTTACCACATTCGAAAGTGATCTGTTCATATGAATGCAGATTTTCAAACATTCATTTCGAATCGAATGTCCCCCAAAATTGAGCAACCTCTAGTACACACATGCATAGAAGCAATATATTGTACACGGATATTCAAAAGTCAGCCGAATTCAGACATTTGAATTCAAATTGAATGTTGGAACATTCAAAGACTAACATTCAAATTTGAATCAAATGTTCTGATACATTCGTATGAAGCTTTGTCTGGGATTCATACATGGGAAAGACCAAACCAGGGTACTATATCAAAAATATAATAATTACCAAAAGGGTAAGGTAACCCCACTAATAGAAAATGGTAAAATACAACAGCACTCAAAGGAAATAAGCTGCAAAAACAGCAGCAAAGATAATAAATTATAAATGCACCAGGTTAAAAACACACACCAAAGTAAAAATCAAACTTTAAATATAAAACAGCTGATAAAAACAAAGAGTAGAGGGCCATACACGTTTCGACTGTGAAGTCTTCCTCAGTGGCATTTTATATTTTATCTACAGGCCACTGAGGAAGACTTTACATCTGTGTACAATATATTTTTGATATATTACCCTTGTTTGGTCTTTCGCTTTTGGCATTTTTGGGTTCTATTAGGGATTTTCGGTTGCTTCATTCATATATGGGATTCATGTGCTATTTGTATGGATTTGTATGGGATCAGTATGCTATTCATATGCATTCACATATAGGATCCTTATGCTATATGTATGCATTTGGATAGGATTCATATGGGACTGAACATTCGTATCGATTACAATTCCTACCAGATTCATAGGGGATCTATTTAAATGAATAGAAATATTCTTGCATTCAATTCTATACGAAACAAATACAAACAAACAAACAAACTTGTGCACATTAATATATTGGAAACTCACCCAGTCTTCTTTCAACTGAAGCACAACACTCACCCTTGAAAGCCCCTCTGATAGCCACGGTATTCTGGGTAAAACCCATGCTGTTAATTAGTTCTGCACTCTGACTGATCCTTGCTTTAAATTGCCTCAAAACTCTAAGAACATATTAACCTGCGGCTTGCACTTTTGGTATAATCTCTAGCCCTGACATTTATGTCCCCACATCTCTGCCTTCCACAAAATGGTTGGAACTTCGCATGTACATATTTTGTTAATTATAAGATTCTCTAGGGAGATCAAATCACTTTGGGGAGGGGGGAATGGTTCAGAAAGTATATTACACTTTCATTTTAATAAACGTGAGGAAAGCATCGCTTGCCATGATAGTTCATGATAGTTCATGTTTTCAAAGATTTCCCCAATATTTATTTATTTATTTATCTGTTTGGTGCAGCAACTTGTCTGCTCCCTGTTTCTAAGTTCAAATAACCCCCAATTTCCATTGGGCTTCCTTGACAGCATTATCTAAACATTTCTTTCCCCTGCTATAAGCCTCACAAATCCCAGTGCAATTGATTTCGGCGTCTTCTTTTCACCTCAGCCCTCATTGAGAATTAGTCTCATTATATTTCTTGTAGTTAACTCTGCCTCTCTCTATCTGCGTTCCATTTCTTCTGAGACCAAATCACTTGAAATGCACCCTTGATCAACTAACATCCATTTACAAGAGGACAATGGAGTCTGAGTATTTTTCCAGCCATCCAACATATGAGCAACATCCATACCAGAGTGGATTCTACTTTTCTCACAGCAATAAATATTGCATCACATGCAATAAATAATTTTGTGGGCCCAGATCTGGAGGGGAGGCCCTCTTGGTTGTCCCACCACCATCAGCGGCAAAAAGTGTGGGCACCTGGGAGAGGGCCTTCCCAGTGATGGTTCTAGGTTACCCCTTGAGAAGCATTTATCATCTTCATTGTACACATTAAGGAAGGCTATGAAGACACACCTCTTTGCCCTAGCCTTTATTTAAAAGGGGGTACATTTTTCAATTCCCACTTGCGGATGCTACTGTTTTAATAAATACTGTTTTTGTTTTACTCTTGTTTGATTTTAGATGTAATGCAATAAATCTCATTCGAACTGAATACATTTTAATCTATTTGTTCGAATGTTAGATTCGAATCTGAAGTTACGAATGTCGACAACATTTGTACTTGAAGATATGAATGTGGACAACATTCGTATGTGTGTTATACGTATCCATATGCATTTCGTACCCATCCCGTTTCATCCCATATGCATCCTGTTTTCATCCCATACTATCAGCGCAAATTCGTACAGATAGATTTGTTCAGATACATACGAAATACATTGAATATTTCGAATCATTCAGATGAATGTTTTGGAACATTCAAAATTCGTTCAAATGTTTAAATTCGAGTGTGTAGACATTCTATTTGAATTCAAATGTCCACATTCAATAGAATTTAATTGAATTTTGAATGTTTAGAACATTCGTGCAAATCCTGGGTTGTTAGCCACCTGGAGACCTTCGGGTATAGGGTGGGATAAAAATGTAAATGCCTACCTACCTACCTACCTACCTACCTATATACACACATGCATACATGCATTTGCTATAGGACAGTGAAGGGGGAAGAACCTCAGCATCCTTGTTTTTCATGGGTGTGAAATGACAAAGCGTGTTGGCCATCGATAACTGAGACTGGAGCTTGACCGGCTCTTAGGTGAAAGCTACAAAGCCATCTGACTCTGCGTTTTACCTCCCGGTGTGAAAGTCAATGATTCTACACCATCCTTCACTGTGGTTTTTGCTCTGACTTCTTCCGTTCTGCTCCATGCGCTGTGCAGAAGAATGCATTTCATTTTTTAAAGTTGCATTTAATGATTTCCCAAGTTGCATCCACTGCTTAAGTGATGACCACCCAAACTGAACAAAACACACAATCAGCTGCACTGGTTCTGATTGTGGTCCAGCATCTGTTTTCCGGATCTGTCCCCTCGAGTTGGCTCAAAGCTCTGTTGGACCACTGTTTAATTCCTCTGAGAAGAATAACTTCTTCAAAACTGGTATTTCCTCCTTTTAAAGACAGAGCAAACAAATGTCATTCTTGCCTCAGTCCATTCCTCACCTGTCCTATTCCACATGGTCAGTGGTCAAAAACAGTGGAAACTGAAGTTCAGAAATATCTAGATTATCATTTGCTTGACCCCATTCTAAAAAGCCTCTAGCTGTTTTTAATTCATTCCAGAATTGATTGCTGGACAGTTGAAGTATAGAATTCAGAGCTTTCTCTGACTATACTAATGACTACAAAGAGCATTGAACAAATACTTCATGGTACACCCTTCTTCAAATCTCAGCAGGAGATTAAGCTAATGTTATGAAGGTGTAAAACTGTGAGCATGGCCCAGCTTCTTACTGATAATTCTTCTAAGCCTCAGAACAATAAAAGGGACACCCACCCCATTTCTTTCCTGTACTTTTTAATCTATATTATTGATTAGGAAGCAGAAAAATTTCATTTTTTAAAACACTACTACTAATAAAACCATTGAAAATTACAGACACGGCTCTAAATCTTCCTTGAATTGGAAACATGTTGCTATATTTCACTTGGGGGAGAGTTATGTTTTTAATGTCTTACTAACCAAACACATTTGCAAACTTTGGACAATTGCAGTACTGCTTCTCCACTTGAAAAAGGAGGCAACAGTGTCCCGGACATATACGAGGTCTGCCGTTACAGCCACTGAGCAGAATGCTTCCTTGTCACCATTTTAGAATGAAGACACCTCAGTGATGTGGCCCCTACACTGAGGTGGGTGTCCTTTCTATTGTTGTTTATTGCAACCTCACAACCTCACAAAATGGTTTCTCAGACAGTGGCCAGGCCTGCTAACGGTATGGTGTGTTTGCCATGGGTCATTTTCTGCCACAGCAGGTGGAAACATGGTGGTAGGAGACTCTTTACTCAGCACCCCACTCAGCAAGTGAAGATGTGGCCTTAGTTATGCTGCCAGGTATGTTTTTCAATTCGAAATGGGCAGGAGAGAATCTTGAGGTGCATGTGGAATTTGGGTGGGTATATTCCACATGAGTAGGGAGCCTCTAAGACCATCTGCTGGGATTCAAGAGCAGGTGAAGATTTGCCCTTGTCTTTGGCTTGAGATGCCCATGAGCAATTGGTGGGCCGCTGTGTGCGACAGGATGCTGGACTAGATGGGCTGTGGCCTGATCTGGCAGGGCTTCTCCTAGGTTCTTAGGTTCTTATTAGTTGTGGCAATCCATTGGATGCATAGCTTGTATTGTCACTGATCTATCTATAGAAGGATTCCATGTGACTCCAACAAAGAAGCAAAAAGGAAAAAAAATTTGCCAATTACATGCATGCTCTAGACATCAGTCATGGCAGAAAATATATTTTCACAACGCACGGCAAGACACTTTGGAGATCAAGGGAGACATATTTTTGTTTCGTGCGTGTTCTTCCAAATTTTCCCAACCATCCAAGGCTGTAGACTGACAACTGCCCTGGATTCCAAATGTTTAGGCAGTGTGATTGGGTAATCTGGTTGACTGGAAGGAATTTGGTCACAGATGGTCAGGACATGGTACTCCAAACATTGAATGATCTTTAACTTCCACACCATGCTGGCCCTTAATATTATCATCATGCATTCCCTCTATTCAGGTTCTCTACTGCATAGATACTCATTGTCAGTGGCCCCTTAACTCCCAGCATTCTATGCCATTCCACTGGAGAGCTTCTGTTGGGACCCATGGACACCAAGGGAATAGTCCCAGGGGAACAGGAAGAAGGGGCGGATCTGTCTCCAAGTGGAGGCTTTCATTTGACCTGCCGTGGATCAAAACAAATTTTGGGGTGCTCAAAGGGAAGTTTCCAACCAAAATTTGCTGGTTAACTTCCACCTTCACAGAAGAGCGATTTACTACTGATGGTCTGCAGAAACAAAAAAGGTCTCCATTATTCTTATCTTAGGCAATGCTTTCAATCAGGGAAAGCAACAGTTTCCACAGAATGAAGAGAAATTATGCTGTTGCCTGTGGTTTGAACCCTTATTCCCATATAAGATACCTGAGAGACTTTGCTTTGATACCTGACCTTCTTGTGACTTAGAGGAAATTGCCAAGTGTCGCTCATGGCAATTGGGGGTATTTCAAATATTCAACAGTATGTGCAAAACCATGACAAGCCCTGAGAAGTGTGTGGGAGACAGCACATGACGGCATCACATATGCAGCCTACTGTTTCTTTGACAGGTGAGAAACTGATCCAGAAGCCACTGTGGGGATTGTTTCTTCATAAAAAGAGCATTTGGAGCTTATACTGGCATTTTTACTTCATCTATTTTTAACAATTATGCATATTTTAAATAAGGGAATGGTAGCATGTGTGTAAGTTTCATCCACTTCTCCCAGGTTTGTTCACTCATTATTGTTTTTCAAGTTTGGACCAATAGCATCTAGGGACATGCACGGATATTCGTAATGGTCAAAATTGGTACAAATTTGGCCAAGTTTGTACGTTTGTATTCAAACCAAATGTTGGCACATTTGAAGATTGACATTCGAATTTGAACTGAATGTTTTGATACATTCATATGAACCTTCATATAGGATTGAATACGATCTATTCAAACAAATACAAATTTTCTTACATCCAATTCGATTGTTACAAATCAAATAAAAAAATCTGTGCACATTCCTAATGGTGTCCGATATAAAATGTGGAAGCTTTACTCCATGTCCGTATGATGAAGAACATGATGCAGCATGATTTGTGCACATCTTAGACGAATCATGGAAGTGCCATTGGTATTCTTGC
Organism: Aspidoscelis tigris stejnegeri; assembly: GCA_023333525.1. Taxonomy (NCBI): domain Eukaryota; kingdom Metazoa; phylum Chordata; class Lepidosauria; order Squamata; family Teiidae; genus Aspidoscelis; species Aspidoscelis tigris. The sequence continues at coordinate 24,175,455 of JALMGA010000011.1, forward strand.
AGAATGGTCCAAGTTACAAACTTTGCACATCGAGGCTACAACACTGCAAATGCTGTGTGGTATGAACAGAGCTACAGATATTCTCTGTTTCAGATATCTGCATATCTGAAAATCAAAGCTATATGAGCCAATGGACAGCCTGTCTCTGATTATCCCAGGTGTGATACGCCTTATCCCCATTCGCACACACTCATGTGTTCCTCTGGTGCATAGCTTCTGTCCAAAAAGTCAATTGACTGTCTTGGTCCCAAATCAAGCTAGTATGTCTCGATGTAAAATAAAGAAAACTCCAATTGATAGAAACCAAAGATCCAAATGGATTGAAATCCTGCTTTACAAACAGACCAGTCAAATGTGCTTAGGAAGGTAAGACTGAAGACCATAAGCACTCCATCTGATGCTCTCTAACACCTTCTATGCCCACATGCATGTGTGAGCATACATACATGCACATCTTATTTGCATTTATGATCTGTCTTCCAACCTCTAAGGTAGGCAACAAGCAAAATAAAAACCAAGATAAAAAAGACAATTAGAATTGCTTGAAGGAGCAAATGTCAAAGATTAAATTTGCTGCAAATCTATGACTAATAGGCAAACCCAACCTGGGTGGGGGTCTCTTTTTGTGCACTGAAATCTTCACAGGACAGCTTAATCATGTTCTCAGGCAAATGACATTTGAATATGCTTCGGTATTAATCAGCTGTGATCTGCTACTTGCGTGGACGTCTATTGGCCCTCAAGTGACCCAGCCTTTATCTCCCATCTCACGTCTCCTTCCAGCCAAGCAGCAGACAAAAGCTTCTTGCCCAAACAAAGCTTCAGTCGGTTTATCCACAGCCTCAATTATCTGGGATCCCGAGGATTAGACAACCAGCTAAGAGAAATTAATCACAACCCTAACAACCTGTTTCTGCTGCAATAATGTAACACAGTCACATGCAGACAGTAGAATAATCCAGTCTTAATCTCCCTTATTGCTTCTCACTCTTCCCAAATGCCCTTTAATGAAGGTTACTAAACACCCTGGCTGCCCAGAGGTGCCTGAAGCACATTTCCTGACTAGTCATTGCAGCCCAAATTATCTTGGAATGGGCCAGGTGCACTGTGCGATGGTAATCTGTGTTCCATTCTGACACGGGACGCGGCTCTATTATTTCCATCTCCCCAATTGCTGTGGACTTAAGGCAGCTTTCCTTGGGCTGAGGCCCTCCAGATGTTGTTGAATAATAACTCCTACCTCACTTGACCATTAATTATGCTGCCTGGGGCAAATGGAGTCCAGTGGCGTCTGAAAGGATGAATTTGGAGGGGTCTGGTTCACAGATGCCAGGCATGGAGCGTTGCCTTTAGCATGCCATGCACTGACGCTTGTGGGAACGAATAAAGCACGATGACATTTCAGTGTGCGCGCATCTATCACCAGGAGAAAACAGGAAAAGCTATTAACACTTACAATTAGGACTTCAGCAAATACAAATATTTCCACAGGCTGCTTGAATATATGAGCCTATAGAAGCTTACAAAGTCAGAGGCAGTTTGCACAGTGTGGAGGGAACAGTGTGGGACTTACACTTTGTGAATGTGCCACATAGTGTATCTACTGTTACCTTCAGATCAAGGTTCTCGGAGTAATCTGGGGATGCAGAGGGAGGTCAGAAGCAAACAACAGATGAAGAATTGGAAGTAGTCAGTGATTTTAATCCCTTACACCTTGACAAGATAAATATAAGTTCCAAAAGGTCTCAAATGCACCAAGTGACTGTGCCCTAGAACAGTTGGTTGCTGAAATAATGGGCAGATGATCCTAGACTTAAGTACCAAAGTGAAAGATGGAAACAATGAAACCACTTGGAGCAGTGACCACTGGGCTATGACATGCAATGTTTTAAAAGGGAGACAGAAGCAAAGAAAAGTCCAACTCAGTTGGACTTTAAAAGAAAGAACTTCCTTTTTAAAGGAGTGAACTGATAAATGGGAAAGTGAAAAGAAAGAAAACTTCAAGTATGTCAAATGTCTCCAAAAATCCTTGGTTGTCATTCGGAGTCATATTAATAGAAAATAGGAGAGGAGTGGCTGGGGAAGGTACAAGTAACATTTGGGTGGGTATCATCGCTCCATTCAAATAAGTGATTTTGAATGATTGGATACAGCAAGCCAATGGATACATCTTGGATAGGGATGTAATTTTCGTCATCTGATTCATAACGAATCGAATATTCAAAAATCTAAATTCGTACAAATAAAGAAAAATGAATGTTTGGACATTTGAACCAATATGAATACATTTGTATCTATTTGTATGGATATTCAATGCATATCCAATGATACGCATCCATACACATCCTGTTTCATCCAGTAGGCATCCCATTTTATCCCATACGTATCCATACAAATGCATACAGATATGCACAAGATGTGTACGGATACGTATATAATGTGTACATATCCATACACGTATGAATGTTTGAAATATTCATATTCATACAGATACTAAAGTACAAATGTCTGGGCATTCAATTTGTCTGAATAACGAATATTTTGAATATTTGTGCACATCCCTAATTGGAAAGTGGTCCAGTTGATGTCCCTTTTCGCATGTCACTGGAAAGGGGGACAGAGGATAAATGGTGTAAAACATCCTTGTATTTTTAATAGAAATGCTGTCTCTAGAAAGAACTCTGATATGTACATTCTAGCAAAGGGAGTCAGGAGAAGGAACCATATAGAAAGCCACAGGGCATCAAAGAACCTCTGGCCATGATCACACCTCCACTTTAAGCCTTCTTCAGGCCATCTTCAGGCCTGACTGCTCACATCTTTCCATTTCTATCTATTTTATGTGTGGACTTCCCATTGAGGAAAGTCCAAATGGCGGGCAGGAAGTTCACACATAAAACAGATAAAAATGAAAAAGTGTGAGTAGTCATGCCTGAAGATGGACCAAAGAAGGTTCAAAGTGAAGGTGCCACCATGGTCCTTGACCAAGCTATGGTGCCTCTTCTAATTGCTCCTTCGTCCATCCACCTCCTTCCACCACCCAATGACCTGTAGTATTTACCTACTCAGAAAGAAGGCTCCTTAGAAAAGGGTTGGATATGAGAAGATACAAGACAGATGAATTAAGATATTACAGCATGTGAAACAAAGAAGATTTTCACCTTTATGGCTGTGAAAGCTGGGAAAGTGAAAAATAGTGTGCTTATATTATTGATCCAGGGATCCTTGCTAATGCTATGGTCAGGCTATGGATTTTGTTCCATTGAATATTCACTGATAGCCCAACAATGGGTGTTTTTCCATTGTCACTAGAAATACCCATTAAGTACCCATTAATGGGTACTAAATGGCATTTTTGTACTCATTAATGGGTACTTAATGGGTACTTCTAGTGACAGTGGAAAAACACCCAATCAGTTCATCAATGAGTTGGCATGTCTCCAAAGGCTGTTCAAAGGATTCCTGCCCTTGGCATCATCCATCTATTGTAGGGTTAAGCAGCTTTCAGGGTTCATGTGCTCAGGTCAGTATGTGTGCCATGTGACCAGCCAGCATTCAAGCTTGACCTCTCCTGAGTTCCATCTACCAGGCAGATGAGGTCAGTGGAGCATTGAAACATACGAAGTGGGGATCCAAGTAAAAAAAATATCATGTCCAAGAAAACAAGTAGAGGAAAGTTTAAAAACTGAGATTTGAGGACAGTCCAGAGGAAGGCATGGAAGAAAAAGAGTCTTTTTTCCCCCTAAAGAGAGAAAGAAAAACTGAAGGAAACACACACACACAAATGGGCAGAGAACAGGTCTGCAGAAATGATGAAGGCTGTGAAATTCACACATTGATTTGAAAAGCCAGCCAAATCTCTGGCTTCACTGCACACTTCTAATTTTAACGTGTTGCTTCTTCCAGAACTTCACAGCTGCAACAAACAACCAAAATCAAAAGCCTTTCGATGTCTATTCAGAACCGAATGGATTATTGACTGACTTGCACTTGCTTTGTACTTGAAGGAGAACCGCACTGCGTTTGGTCTTCACCAAAGGGCCAACAGGTTGGAATATTCTCTGTATATTCTGTGAATGTCCTTTTGTTTGGATAATTTTATAATTGTGACGGTTCCTTTAGTTTTCTCCCTGGTATTATGCCCTTGGCTTCAACAATAAAGGCACAGAACTGAGTGGCATCGTGAGCTAAGGGTCTCTCTGTTGAGGAGCTATGTAACAGCAGGGCTATGAGTGAGCAAGGCTTCCACTACGAAAAATCCCTGGTTTCAGATTGCACAGAGAACCAGAACAAACTAGGGATCTGCACAAATGGGGTTTTTGGCAGCTGATTTGTAATGAATCGAATGCTAGAAAATTTGTATTTGTTCCAATAGATCCCCTTCAAATGTGGCAGGATTCTATTCAATATGAATGTGTTTTGTATGAATTCACATGAATATCCCATACAAATGCGTGTGTATCTGATACATATCCTGTAACATATCTGCTCTGAAAGCTTCAAATCTGCTCTGAATCTACTTTTAATCTGCTTTTCATCCACTTCTAATGCACTTTGGATCTGTTGCAGATGTGACTGGTGCAGCGGCTTTCCCATCTCCCTGGCTCCACGAATTTCTGAACTATTTGTATGAATGTCTGGAAACATTCATATTGGTACAAATGTTAATGTACAAATGTCACAACTTTTGATTCATATATGAATGTCCAAATTTAGCTGAATTTGTACGAATAATAAATATTATGAAGATTTGTGCACATCCCTAGATCAGATGGAATAACTGAGTTTATTAAAATAAAAAGACAAAATTTGAGCAAGTACATAAAAAGAGGAAAAAAGAAATAGAATCAAAATAGTCCAGGGGGGGGGAAGATTTCACCACGCAGAACATGGGGTTCAACTTCAAAGTTTCATGGAAGTTCAAAAATATATAAAGTTACTCCATTGCATAAGCAAAGCAAGAGAGGTGAGCATTAGGACCAGAATAGAATGAATAGAATAGGATCGAATAAGATAACTCAGGCTAGTGCAGGCATATGTTCTAAATTATAACTGCATCAGATGATACATATTAGCCAATAGAATGCCCACAAACTTAGAATTTTCTGGAAAATGAGTGAATAACCTCCTCCCCTCAGTTAGTGGGTGTTTTCCCACTGTCACTAGAAGTACCCATTAAGTATCCATTAATAGGTACATAATGACATTTTTGTACCCATTAATGGGTACTTAAAGGAGCCAGTTCCCAGCTGTAACTGGTTGTGGAATGTACAACCTCAAAGCTAAGCACTCCCTGCTTCTTGAGAAGTTTGCAGGGACACCTGTTTTCTCATGGGAAGATTTTTATACTCTACAGATGTCAACCTTTACCCACAAATATGGAGTCTGTCAGGTCTCTTCTGTTACAAGCTGATAATGACCTTAAATAGCGCCCACTATCCCTAAGACTCATGTGGGCAGTTGATTGAGATACTTTCTAAGCAAGGGACATTTCTCACAGCCTTCTCAAGTCAGAGAAGCAGCATTTGTCAAGGGATTAATTTATCTCAAGAAGATCTTATCCTCCAAGATTCCCCATGAACTGTAACACAGGTAATGACTAGCGAAGCTCTCAGCTGCCTGCTGTATGGCCACAGCTAAACATTCAACCAGCCATTCAAAACTAAGTGTCATGCCCTGGAGGAATTTCTGTGATGGCCTGTCCTTTGATAAATAAAATATCACCCAGGGAACCAGCAGCATGCAGCATGAGTCTGTATGAAATGAAAGCAACCGGCCCACACTGGAGGTTGAAAAAGCCTCTTTCTTTTTCCTATAAGCATTTGGCATGGGCTGAGCTGAGCGCCGTCAAGCTGCTGACAGACCTCTTTGGCTGAGCCTCATTTTCAGCAAGCACCTTGGCAAAAAAAAAAAAAAAAGCCCATTCTTCACTCCAAAATGGGGTGAATGAGGGGTTTTCAATTAGGGAAGCAGATTGCACTTTAACTCTAGAAGGCACCTACCACAGCAGTCCTGCCATTCTTGGTGGGAGAGGTTCTCCATGGCTACCTTTAAGGGATGCACCTGAATGTTCATAACAGTCAACATTTGTACAAATTTGGCAAAATTCAGGCATTCGTACTCGTATTGAATGTTGGCCCAGTTGTTGGAATTCAAATTTGAATCAAATGTTTCGATACATTTGTACGAAGCTTCGTGTGGGATTCGTATGTATTCATATGCATTTGTATGAGATTAGTATGGGATTGAAAATTCGCATCAAATTTGAATCCAGCTATATTTGAAGGGGATCTGTTTGAACAAATATGAATTTCCTTGCATTCGATTCAATACGAATCAATTACAAACATAAACAAACATTTGTGGACCTCCCTAGTTCCTTTTCAAGCAGCAGCAGATGGATTTGAGGCAGGGAAAGATGAGCTGTTGGTTGCCTTCCTAAGTAAGTTTTTTTTAGTTAAAAAAAATCCCTAAGGGTGTGATCACAAAAGACTTTTTTGGGGCAACCATTTTCAAAGGATCACCCCATCTTTGGATGCAGGGAGGAAAACATGCTATACAATGTGCAAATGGCAGGCCCTTGTTCTGGGATTTATCCTGGAACAATGTGGAAAGCATCACTCTGCCAGGAAAGAATGGTCAGCCCTGTATGTTTTTTTCCCACCATTCTGAAACACAAAGATCCCTCTTGTGGAGTCCACAGAGATGTCTATTCCACAATCAAAAGTAAGAGGAAGGTGGTACAGTAAGTGAATCGTGCCATATCATTATTCCTTTTGCTTTCCTATTGTTCCTCTGTAAAGACACAGCATTCAGTGTCATCTTTGCCCCAGTATTAGGAAACATCCCTGCAGTGACTAAAATAATCATCTTGCAAATAACCTCAAATGAGCCGTAATTGGCTGCTTTGCACCTTTACAGCTGGGAAACAGGAAAAAACAGCAAGAGACGTGATGGCCACAGTTGTTCGGTGATTATAAGGTACCTTTGAGATATCTTTAAAAAAGAAAAGGCAGAGGGAAAAAGTGGCGAGGAAAAGATCTTTGCAGAAGAAGAAAGTTTGTCGTGGGGGAGAGGAATCTTTGGTGTGAGATCTATTTTTTGATATGTTTTGTAGCAGGGTAGGGAAAGCTCTCTAGTTGCATGGTAGGAAAAAGACACAGGCCCATAGAGAACATTTTGCATGTAAGTGTGGCATGGGGGGGGGGAATTGTATAACAGGCATCAGGATCTGTTTTCATCCTTGTCTACGTGAGGTGGCAACAGCAAAGAGATGCATTCTGTTGATGCAGAGCTTTAGGACATGTGGCCACCATTCCCTGGAGCTGCTGTTCCTTCCAGCATAGCCTCAGCTGCAAGTATAAGCCCCACATAGATGGGGCCTTAATCCCTAGCACCCTGAGAAGGACACTCAGCTCATTCATTTTGCCCCATTTCCAAAGACACAGAAAATGATCACATTCTGGAACTGCTGTTTCCTGCCTCTGAAAACAGCCCCACAAGTAAGGGTCTGCACGAACGGAATTTCCAAAATTTGATCTGTAACTAATTGAATATTCAAAGATCCAAATTCGTATGAATAAATAAAAATGAATGCCTGGACATTTGAAGCGATATGAATACATTTGTATCTATTTGTATGAATATTCAATATGTATCCAATGATATGGATCTTGTACACATCTATATGCATCCGTACACATCCTGTTTTCATCCCGTACACATCCCGTTTTTATCCCATACGTATCCGCACAGATTAGTACAGATACGTGCAAGGTGCATACAGATTGATACAGGATACATACGTTTCCGTACATATACAAATGTCTGAATTATTTATACAAACAACTCAAAATATTCATCATCGTAGGAATACGATGTCTGGACATTTGATTTATATTCAAATGTCCAAAATCATTCAAATTCATGTGGATAACAAATAATATGAATCTTCGTGCACACCCCTACCATGAGGAAACATCTTTGGTGTAGAACTTTCACATTGGGTGTTTTTCCACTGTCACTAAAAGTAGCCATTAAGTACCCATTAATGGGTACGTAATGGCATTTTTGTACCCATTACTTAATGGGTACCTCTAGTGACAGTGGGAAAACACCCACTCATACTTCTGTGGGTAGCGGTGAATAGTCCATTTCCTGCTCTAAGGGCCAGAGCAAGCCCTGGTGTAGATCTTGCTTATACTGAGCTGTGGGAGGTCCAGTTGGAAAGGCTAACAGAAAAGAGAATATTGTGCTAACAATCCTGCTTACCGATGTAACACCCTTGCAAACACATCAGAGGAGAGAAAAATAATAGAATCAGCGGTTCCCAGAATGCCCCGCGGAATCAATTTGTGCTGAGACGGACATTGCAACCAAACGTGGTTTTCTTTTCCCTTTTCCATTGACGAATATGCCACCCTTTGCCTTTCAGTAGAGTAATTAAAGCAGCATGTCAGAATAATTACTTCTTGCAGCTAAAGCCTAGGCTTCCCCCTCTCCCTCCAATATTGTTTCCTGGTAAGAAAACCCCTGAAAATATTCTTTGTGTGATGTGTGACTTTTTTCCATTAAGACTTTGGTTTGTCCAATCAGCCTCACCTAGCAAGCTCAGGAGAGGCTGGAGCAAAGCTGCGTTTCTATCTAGCTCGCAGCCATGATAAAAGGTGAGGGTGACTGTCAGGCATTTTGATGACTGCCGGATATGTGTGAATGACATGATAACAGTTTTGTGAACAATCTGAGCCAGCATATGGAACAATCTGTTAACAAATGAGAACAGCTGTCAGTGGGTGACATCAAGAGCTCCTGATAAGGAAGGCAGAAGAAGGATGGAGCTTGACTGATTGGGACAATTCATATCTGGCTTTGACAACTTATACATCATGAAGCCAAGATATTTTGGGTGGGTGGAAATCATACAAGGAGACTTACAACTTTGCCAGAAGTTCACTTCAGGCGGCGTTCACACAAAGAAAAGGGGGAAAAATAGTTTATTAGATGGTAGCGTGTAGCCCTCATGTTCTCATCTCATCTCTAACATACATTTTTAGCCCAGAATTAGGGATTTGCATGAATATTCGTCACATTTGAAATTTGGTCATTTTCAGACATTCAAATTTGAATCAAAAGTTGGCACATGCAAAAACTGACATTTGAATTTGAATCAAAATTTCTGATGCATTTGTACCAAGGTTCATTACAGATTCATATGGGATTTGAATGGAATTCGTAGTGGGATTCAAACTGAATTTGTATTGAACATCTGTATTGAATTTGAATCCTACCACATTCAAAAGATATCTATCGGAACGAATACACATTTTCTGCATTCGATTTAATGCAAATCGAATGCAAACAAACCACAAGCAAATATTTGTGGACATCCCTACCTAGACTGTCCATGGAAGGGGCAACCTGGCATGCGAAACAACCTGCAAGCCATCTCTAAGCCATCTATGAGCTGCTTTGGAGGGTTATTGATTTAATTATAGCTGCACATCAGAGGAGAGAAAAATAATAGAATCAGCAGTTCCCAGAATGCCCCGCAGAGTCAATCTGTGCTGAGATGGACATTATGACCAAATGTGGTTTTCTTTTCCCTTTTCCGTTGACGAATATGCCACCCTGCCTGCACAGATGGCTGGTTGAGGCCAGGCGGGTGCCCAGCCCAGCCAATGAGGGGCCACCTCGAGAGCTTGCACAGAATGTCACTGGCCTATTCCAGCCAGAATCAAGCTGGCAGCAGCAGGTAAGCACCGTTCACGCACGTGCATGACACTGGGGTGGCGTGGGGGGTGTTAGGTGTGGGTCTCCCTGGCTCTAGGATCCACGATATTAGCTCATAGAGACAGTGGGAGCCAAGGGACAGGGGCCCCTGGGCTGCCCACCACTGGCTCCATAGGAGCCGATGGGAGCAGCCCGGGGGAGGGGCCCAGCTGTCACAGAGGGACACTGCTTTCAGAGCAGTTTTTCTGCTCTGAAAACGGAATGCGTTGGGATGCTTGGGGCGGTCCGGGATTTATCCGTCCACCCCTGATGTGCGAATGCAGCGTCCCCATGTGTTCTCCACGCGTTCAAACCCCCCTCGTGCGAAAAGGCCCCAAGTGCCAAAAATTGCATGCGTGCACACCCCAATTTTATTCTCATCCCAAATGCTACTTCCTCAAAGCAGCACCAGTTGCCCTGTGCAGTGGTGTTAGTTCAGATTATAAATTCAGGAGATCAGAAGTTATGCTGCCAGGAGATGTGGATTATTAGTTAAACTCTTAGTGCTACTTTGCATTAAGGAACATTGAAATCAGGTACAATTAGTTCTCAAAGAGCCTTAGTTCTTGGCTATGTTTCTCCTCCACCCTTCTTCTTTTTCAGTATGTGCATTATTGCCTACCGTGCTAGATCAGCAAAGAATTGACTAATTTCGTTTTGCATTTAAATAGGATCATTGCATTATTATGTCTTAAACTGCTTTTATTGTATTTGGCTTTTATAGTCAACCATCATACTAACTGAGTAATAGTACTTATTAAATAGCACTTATTAAAAAGTACTTCTGCTTTAACTCTTTGGAAGCTTTGTTCCAGCTAATCCCTACAGGAGCTTCAATAGCATAGGATACATCTGCTTTCACATTTGATAGGCATCATGGAGAGATCCTTCAATCACCCTTATTTTTTCTATTCTCCTCTTACTGAGCAGGGACAATAGACTAGATCAGGGTTTCCCAAACTGTGGGTCGGGACCCACCTTTCGGAAATTTAACCGTATTTGAAATAACTTTTTTGATGTAATTATTTAATTAAGTAATAAAAAATTATATTAAAACTTTGTTTGTTATTTGAAAAGTCCTTTATTCATATTGGTAACGGTTAAATTTCCTAGAGGTGGGTCCCGAGTTGGTAAACTTATATTAGATGGGTCGTAGCCCAGACAACTTTGGGAACCACTGGACTAGATATTTCCAAGGTCAGTCATGCATTCTGTGATAGAGATGTGCATGAATATTCATAACTAAGGAATATTCGGCCAAATTCAGACATTTGAACATGAATCGAATGTTACTATATTTGTATGCTAACATTCAAACAAATATGAATGTTTCCAAACATTTTTACGAATAATTTGAACATTCGTTAAGCTGGGGAAACATACCAGATACATGTCTGTTCATAACAGCTATGTATCTATTTGTATCAGATATGTATCTGTTCATAGCAGATATGTATCGAATGTTCGTATGGATCCATACAAATAGATTAGTAACAAATAGAACTTTAAAAACATTTGAATGCATTCTATTTGTACGAATACAGATTTTTGAACATTCATTTCATTTCTAATCAAATGCCAAAAAAATATTTGTTCACACCCCTATTTGTAGCATTCAATATTTGCACAAATTCGGATGAATTCGGATATTCATATACAGAGCAAATGTTATTACATTCATACATTGACATTCATATTCGTACAACATTCGTGAACCAAGGAGGCGGGAAAGTGGCTATGCCAGTTACATCTGCAATGGATCCAGAGTGCATTTGTCGTGCATTGAGGGTGGATTCAAAGTGGATTCGGGGGGATTTGATGTTTATAGGATACAAATGGGAAACATATACGATATGTATGGATATGTATTAGATATGTATCGGATATGTATGCACTCATATTGGATATTTGTATGAATTCACATGGATACATTTGTTTTGAGTAGAATCCTACCACAATTTAAGGGGATCTATTCGAACGAATACAAATTTTCTTACATTTGATTTGAAATTAATCAAATGCAAAACAACAACAACCACCCAATTGTGCACATCCCTATTCCGTGACTCTCAGTAGAACCTGGGTTGGACACCTTGACAAACAGAGAGCTCCCCCTAAGAAGATTTTTCTCCAATTGAATAGTCACCCGTTTCTCTCACCTGTGATTTGGAAATTCCTTGATCTGTCTGGGTTGGGTTGACACTAACATCAGTATTGACACTAACCTTATCATTTTCAGCAGCATGCACTGATTCATCCTCCTGACATCCAGGATGGTCCACATCAATGCTGTCAATTTTGGAGGGGGGGAAAAAAAATAGGATGGCTTTAAATTTCTGAATTTGGGGCTTGCCTCTATGGAAAGGCCACCTTTAGCAAATTCTCAGTTACTCAACACACACATTTTATGAAAGTCAACCAATTCACCTGAACTTGGGTCTTCTAGCTAGCATGAGAATTTATAATAGATCCCAAATCCTATAATCCACTGCCCAACCATGGAGGGATTTAACTTTCCTTCTGTTTCACAGCAGCCTACCTTCGATACTAGAATGAATCCTTACTGAGTATTAAGACATGAAAAGGATTGACAAAATGGATGATCCTATCACAGCAGAGACGAGAAAGAGTGAATTTCAGGTTGCTTAAAAACCTACGGTCCTACATTTCTCTGACAAATCCATCCAGAACAATGATCAGAACTCTCTCTGCTGAAGGTGAGCAGATTTTGCTGTGGATGTGGACAAATATTCACATGTGTTTTTTGTCTGAATTCAGACATCCGTACCCAAAGCGAAGGTTACAACATTTGTACATAAACATTCGTACAAAATAGTTTGGACACTCGATAAACTGGAGAGGTGGGGCAATGGCTGCATTAGTCACATCTATGACAGATCCGGATTGTATCCGACATGGATTGGGAGTGGATTAAAAGTGGATTCAGGACAGATTTGATGCTTCCAGAACAGCGATATATTATGGGATACGTATTGGATACATATGCATTTGTATTGGATATTCTTATGAATTTTTACTACATTCAAAAAGGATCAATTTGGACAAATATTAATTTCCTAACATTCAATTCATTATTAATTGAATGTCAAAAAAACCATTGGTGCAAATCCCTAGATTTTACCCCAATCCAGAGGGTCCAAGTCTGCGGCATTCTTCCCCTGCCCATCTCCTTGTAAGCTATCATTTTTAAGCATGCTTTACGGTGCCTTTTATTGTATTTTCTTTTTCCTTTTTCATCATGGTCCCTCTCTGTTGCCCTCCTTAATCATACAAGTAGCAGCCATAATCAATGGCTTTAAACACAGGTGGAACAATTAGACAGAAACAACAATTGTATCTGCCGGGTACAATGGTCTATTTAAGCATCTTTTGTTAACATAATGATCACTATTCAGTTTAGGACAAAAGACAGCAAGCTCCTGATTCCCCTCCCCACAAGTACCTCTCACACGTTCCCTTTTATACCACCAGCTTGAATAGAAAATTAACCGCACCAAGTGGCTGAGGACAGACAAACGAGGAAGGACCAAAGTTGTTCTATGGGAATAGTTAGCACCGCAGGAGAGAATAAAGACCAATTATAAATGAGAAAGCACTCCTGTTGTTTCAAAGTGCACCTTTTCTGTCGCATGCAGGTGTACTTGCATTTAGGTGCACAAACAAACTTACTTTAAAAACGAATGTGGGAAATGTTGTAGATGAATCAGAGGCCCAGTCCAGAAAGGGCCCAAGATAGAACTCTGTGGCTGTGGTCACCCTTGAGGTTTAATCCAGCTTCAGTCCACTTTCAGTGTGAGAGGCAATTTTTGCACATGCAATGAAGACCCCAATAGGAACCCAGTGGGTGCGCAAATGGTACAGATCAGTTATGGACCTTCCACCCACATGACCCCTTGAGAAACCCATTAGGACCCCATTCTGAACCTGTTTTCCGCACAAGTGTCATTGAAATCCAGATTTAATGGGGTCTTCAGGCCCTTAAATCCAGATTAATTCAGGACCCTTTTAATGGTGTATTTAATCCACTCTTCCAATGTGAGGACCGGATCAGAGGCTTCACCTCTGAATGTATACTGGGGCAATGGGGTCCAGGGGCGGGCTTAGAGACCACCATGTGCAATGGGGCAGCTCTGGCTCCACCTCTCAACATACATACCTGTCCTTCAGTGTGGTCGATGAAGCTGAGCACACACTTCATAGTGGCTAGGTAGGCAGCTAAAAAGTCATGTCTCTCCACCATGCCAACTGCAACAGGAAGCGACCCCTCATTGATGGCTAAGCGGGTCAATCATGCTGTGTCACCAGCGAACCTTCCTGTCTGGGCTTAATCAGGTCTAATCAGAGCCTCAGGATGAGTGCTACAGTGGCCACATGGTGGCCCTGTTTTTCAACCATTGCCATCAGGTGCTAAACGGCCCTTGCAGACACATGGGACCCTCACCATGATGCAGAACTTGAATAACCGGATTCCATGCAGACCCGATACGAAAGATCTGGATGTTCTTAATCCGGATTAAGAGAGGTACATAAAAAAGGCCCAAAGAAAGGTTTGTCAGACACTTTGAGTTCCCTTAAATGGGTGAGAAAAGTGGGGTAGAAAAGCCAACTCTTCTTCTTCTTCTTCTTCTTCTTCTTCTTCTTCTTCTTCTTCTTCTTCTTCTTCTTCTTCTTCTTCCTCTTCTTCTACATAGTTGTGCACATCTCTGCTTTTCATCTTTCACATACTGTTCAACTCAGGGTAGGCAAAGGTGTGTGTGATGCACTTTCATAAGTTGTTTCCTCTGCCTATTTTGAGCATCACTTTAAGAGGAGTTTCACAGAACCTCAAGATTTACCAATCTGAGACAATTGCAAAAGTGATAACTGTAGAATTCTCTGGGCACGTTTTGAGGCAAGGAATTTACCTTCAGCACAGGAAGACAGAATTCACATTCATTTCATAGTCATAGTCATTTGCTTTGTCTATTGCTAAAATCCTGATCATCAAGATCTGTGGATCTACTGAAAATCGTCCAGAGTCCTTCCAGCAGATTTCCATCTACATTTTACTCACCCCTGGCTTATACAATTCTCTTAACCTTTCCCACTTGCAAAGGATAATTTCATTAAAGAAAATGGTGGACAGGTATCCATCGGTTTTGGATACTGTTTTTGCAGAGCCAAAACAATCCTTGGAGTTCTCTGATAGTTATTTTTCTTTCCATTGCTTTTTTTAGAAAAGTCTTTCCTCCACACACACACACACACGAGATCAGCTTGTCAGATGCAGTGCTGCCATTTTCTAATTTAAGAAGTGTCATTTTGACATGATCTTGATGTCACGTTTCCTGAAATGAGCAAAGTAGGAATTAATGTGCCTCCTCTCCCAGACACCACAATAGCCATTCAGTGTAAAAGTTAAATAAATAAATAAATAAATGCAGGTTCTGAAAGTAGTTGCTTCCCACCTGACGATGTGAATGTGGAGCAGACTAATATCAGCTGAGATACTGAATGTTAAAGAAGCAAGCAAGATGTGTTCACAACTGAATAGTGAAATGCAGGATAACAAGACAACAATCGGGATATAGACCCTTTCTGCACGGGAACTTATTCTGGATTATATACCACCATAGGGGCCTGCTGTCCACATGCTAGTGCAGACTACAGCAGCCTGTTGTAGTCTATACTAGAATAAAATTGTATTTGATCAGCAATATAGACATTTCAACAAACAATACAATTAAAAACAGAAAGTACAGGAACAGAGGGCAAAGGTAAGTGACCGACTTCCTATTTCTCCTTTTCTTTCAGAAAATATGCTCTTTTGTTAATAGCTTTTAAGATAAAAAGACTGACTCTGATTATGGAAGCTCTTTCTTCACTTTGTAAGAGTAGAGACTTAAGATCACTTCTATTGGAGGACTGTATCCTAGACAATATTGGATGTAAGAATCTACATCGAAGTTCATCATATGCTGAACATTCCATAAGAAAATGTTCAACATTCTCAACAGATTTGTCACCCATAGTCTGTACTAGCATATGAATGGCACTCTCCTATTCTGGAATATAATTTGGCGCAAATCTGGGAAAGAAAGGACCCCTTCGATGGAGGTCTTCAAGCAGAGACTGGACAGCCATCTGTCTGAGATGGTTTAGGAGATCCTGCCTTGAGCAGGGGGTTGGACTCGATGACCCAGGAGGTCCCCTCCAACTCTACCATTCTATGATTCTATGATTCTATGATTCATAATCAAGTCTACCTTGAGTCAGACTTTAGCATAAGAAATGACAATGACAGTTCTGAGTAGGGATGTTCAATTTTTCTCTATTTATAAAGAATTGAATATTTGAAAATCCGAATTTGTATGAATAAAGAAAAAATGAATGTCTGGACATTCAAACTGATACAAATACATTCACATCTATTTGTTTGAATATTAGATATGTAGCCAATGATACGAATCTCGTACCCATCTATACACGTCCGTATGCGTCCTGTATGCATCTCGTTTGCATCTCGAATGTATCCATAAAGATGCTTATGGCTATGCACAAGACCCATACCCATCTCCGGTCACATATGGATGTCCAAATTATTTGTATACAAATATCCAACTGCATATGAATAATGAACATTTTGAATATTCATGCAAATCCCTAGTTCTGAGTGACTTTGGACGAATCTTTGTGGTTTGAATGCCAGACTCATATCTCATAGCCACAGGGTTTGATTTCACAATCCTCTACAAAGCCAGCACCTTGGGCTAGTCACAGCTCTTTTCTGAGCTCTCAGAGCCCCACCAACCTCACAGTGTGTCTCTTGTGGGGAGAAGAACGGAAGGTTTATCAGCCACTTTGAGGCCCCTTAAGGATGAGAAAAATAAAACCCAACTCTCCTCCTCCTCCTCCTCCTTCTTCTTCAGCCTAGCACATTTTAAAGTGCTATTTATATGTTTACTACCCTTAAGACCCTTAATGGAGCAGCAAATACAGTGTTGATAATGGGAAGGCGGACAGTGCCCTTAGGTTTAAAGTCTAGTAGAAGTAACAAGGAAAAGGGAGTCAGGAGGGAAGAGGAAAGTTGAAGTGAGGTGAGGTGGAAAGAGAAGTACATTTGTCACATCAGGTCAGATTAAAGAGAGATGTACTGCTCTCAGTGGACTTTGAAAAAAACCCGTAAAAGTTCCTGCACTAAGTGGCCCATTTAGTCCAGCATTCTGATCTCAGAATGGCCAATTCATTGTGGAAGGAAACTCACCAGCATGAATGAGCATACAGCTTACCCTGTCACAGTATCCCAGCAGTTGGACTTTGGAGGTGGACCATCTCCGAGTACCAGAGACTATCACATCGCCATCAGCCATCATGTTGCTAATCACCATTGACAGACCTAACTTGCATAGATATATGAACTTAGGAAATGTCCTGCTTTGACTGATCTCTGGCTCATCTAGTCCAGCAACCTGCATTTGCAGTGACCAATCAGCTGTGTAAGAAAGGAATCCCACCAGCAAATCTATTTACATAGATATGTTTTTCTATATATTAAAAGCTGGACCTTTTAGATCAGCAGATGCTACATTTAGCTGGGGAGCCCTGCAGCAGATGCTAGGCTAATGGCGAATAGAGGTGTGCAATAATGCAATTTTTGACATCCAATTTATAACGAATCGAATATTCAAAGATCCGAATTCGTATAAACAAGGAAAAATGAATGGACATTTGAATCAATATGAATATATTTGCATGTATTTGTACAAATAATTCAGATGCGTATGAACCCATATGCATCCTGTACACACCCTGTTTTCATCCTGTACAGTTGTATACGAGATGCATATGGGTAAATACCCATAAAGATAGGAATGTCTAAATTATTTGTAAGAATAACTTGCAATATTCATATTTGTTCAGATTCTGAAATCCGGAATGATTCATATATGAATGTCCAAATTCATATGAATTTGTACGAATAACAACTATTTTGAATATTTGTGCACATTCCCAATGCTGAGCCCTCCTGCAATTAGTAGATTGCTCTGACGTATCCCAAAAGTTAAAGCCCTGCTGGGAATAAGCCCGGAATCTAAAAAGTGACACAAAGGCAACAGAAAATGAACGAATGGAAATGGAGGCTAAGATAACCCGGCAGAGTTATAGTTATGCATGCTTATGACAATTTGCAGTAGGGCATGGCTGCTAATCTCATTCATTATTCTAATAAATTCAATTTGCGATATGAAAGTGAATTTGGCAACTTACAGAAATAGCAATCATGATATTAATATTAAATCTAGAGAAGTGGATTCACTCATAAACAAGCATAAATTTGGGCTGATGAATAGACCTGCAAAGAGAACTCTGCTCCCTCTTTTTTAAAAAATGCTTCTTCCAAATATTTGAATCCTTCCCCTCTCACTTTTGGTGTGATCGTTCTGTAACTCGTGGCTGGCTGCCTCAGAGGGGTAGATGGGAAAACTGATGAAGACCTTTACTATTGGCCTCCAACAGGTCATGGTGGGCCAACAGTGCATCACGGATGGTGCAAGGTGCCACCTTTCAGACTTGGGAGTGGGGCCTCTACACATCTGGACATCTCTGGGGTGATGAAGTTACAAACACACAACCCAAACTAACAAACTGGACCACTCCATGTGACTCATGACCCCTTCAGAATGAAGTGCTCAATTCTCCGGGTAAACGGATGTCTCATATGTGCTCCATCTTACGTTACATAGAGGGACAGAAGGGGAAGTTTTCCATTGGGTCCTTCATGTCATACCTAGGGATGTGCATGAATGTTTTTTTTTATTTTGCATTCAGTACATATTTAATCAAATGTAAGAAAATTTGTATTTGTTCAAATAGATCCTCTTCGAATGTGGTAGGATTCTATTCAATATGGATGTATTTTTAAGAATTTGTACGAATATCCAATACAAACACATATGTATCTGATATGTATCCAGAGGTATGCCATAACATATCCTCTCTGAAAGCATCAAATCCACCCTGAATCCACTTTTAATCTATTCTCAATCCATGTCAAATGCACTCTGGATCCATTGCAGATGTGACTGGTGGTTCATGGGTGTTTTTCCACTGTCAGAAAGTACCCATTTTGGCACCCTTTAAGGACCCATTTGGGTGTGAGCCAGATGATCCCATTTCCATCATGGCACCATTTGGGACCCAATTGTTTCAACTGCCGCTGGGGAAATCCGGATCAAATGGGTACTTTCTGGCCTTTAATCTGGATTTTCTGTAGACCCCATTCCTTAGATCCGGATCTTCTTAGACCGGATTAAAGGAGCGCAGTGGAAAAACACCCCATGAATGTTCCAAAACAGTTGTACAAATGTTGTAACATTTGATTGGTAAACAAATGTCCAAGTTTGTCCGAATTCATATGAATATCGATTGTTATGAATATTTATGCACACCCCTAGTCATACCCCTTTGAACCCCAGATTGAACAGGATGAACTCACTAGGTTTGTCTGCAAACCCCTTGGTCCAATTCAAATGGCATGGATCCCCCTGTCTTCCTGTGATCCTGAGCCTCTCTGGGCCCTATTGATTTCAATATTCCAGTGCCTATATATGTTCTGTGCATTGCAAACATCCTCATAAATGCACGTCTCCATGTAGCAGCAATGTACGTAGTGGAGTACTTCAGTATTTATTATTCTATCACTCTTACCCAAAAACATACACACACAAGCTTAATAATAGCCCTAAGATGCTGCCGGCAATTTATCTCTGTGGATTTCCCTTTCCCACTCAGAGAGTAGAAGTCACTCAGCTGTCAGAATGATTCACTTAATATTGTCAGATATGTGTTTAAGAAATCCTCCTGGTGAGTTTTAGAGCCGGAATGTGGAAAGCAAATAACACAAATCATATGCAGCAGAACCAACGTTTCTGGGCAGGAATCTCGGTGCTGTGTGGAGCATCCCTGAGGGGTCATTAGACAAGTGAAATGGCTGATTTTTTGTTTGTTTGCTTGCTTGCTTAACTAATTGGGAAAAGGTTGCATTGCCATAGAGCACAAGGAACCAGAAGGTCTGTTTCATTTGAATAGTATCAGCTACGGAACCTGCATCCATTGTGATGCTGGTTGTGGTACAACCTCAAGAGATTGGTCCAGTTTGCTACTTCTCATGCTCAGACGGTCTCCCGACTAGCAATAATTGCAGTGACTTCTGCCCCTATTTTGTTTTGCAAATTATTGATACTTCTAGTGATGCTCCTTTACACCTTAGCTAACTTGTTTGCATGATTAGCAGTTTCTTGGGTGACTCAGGGGGGAAAAAATGCATCTGGACCATAATGTGATGAGATTATTGGGCATATGCCTCCCATTAATGCATTTTCACACTCATTTTCACATGCTGGGATGTTTGCTTGACTTGAGTTCATTTAGCAAGGGCATGACTGATCTATAGCCAAATATATGTATATATCAGCTACTAATAGCCAATCTTTGGAAGCTACCCTGCAAATGGAATAATATATAGGCAAATAACAAATTTGATATGAATACACTTTAAATATTGGGGTCAGTCAGGCCTATTCAGAACATCACAGCAGTTGTGTGTTAGTTTGGTCTAATGGTTAAGGAGCCGGATTCTTACCTGGCAACACCGGGTTTGATTCCACACTCCTCCATGAAGCCAGCTGGGTGACCTTCGGCTACTCACAGCTCCTGTCTCTGAGCTCTCACAGTCCCACCTGCCTCACAGGGTGTTTGTTGTGGGGAGAAGAAGGTTCATCAGCCACTTTGAGTCACCTTAAATTTCTCAGGATATTTGCCTTTCTGTCACATATCAATACAGGGACTTTGTACATTTCCCATTATAAGTGAACAAAGGTTGCATCTCCATATTGCAGTAGAAACACCTGGGGCAGCTGGTCTCCATTGGGAGCTATGGAAACTGGACTCACTTACGTGGCCTGTTATGCACAATGGAGACATAGCCTGAATTAATGTCTCCACGAGTCCTTGACAGGGCTTTAATGAATTGACACTTCTCCTTCACTGTTTCATCTGAGAGCCAAGTGTCCAGATTTCCTCCCAATCAGTCAGTATGTCTGTTTGAGAGCTTAGGAAATCCAAATTGCTTTTCCCAAAATATTCCATCAGGACATCATCTCCTTCTTCTCTTCTTGCGATCATTTCTCTTGTCATTCTGGGATGACAAAGAGAAAAAACGAGACACATTTGTTCATTCATTTTCTTTCTTGCTGCAAGAAGAAATTCTCATAGGCAATCCTCTTTATATTAAGAAGCCCTCAGGTGGGACTGGGGAAAAAAAGAACTCCCTAAGGGGGATGCTTGCAAGAGGCTTAAGTGCTGAACAGGTGGATAGCAGAATTGATTGAGTGATTCCTCTAGTACTCGCGTTTCAACTGTTCAGATTCACCATTGCCTTTTCCTGTTTTTACTCAACTTACATGTCATCAGCAAAGCCAGAAAATAAAAACAACAGCATAGTGATTGCAAGAATAAGAGTGTCATAAGAACACAAGAACATAAGAGGACCTCTGCTGGATCAGGCCACAGCCCATCTAGTCCAGCATCCTGTCTCACACTACGGCCAACCAGTTGCTTCTGGGCATCTCAAGCAGAAGGTGAAGGCAAAACCTTCACCTGCTCTCAGATGGCCTTTAGGGGTCTCCTGCCTGTCTCTCTAAACTGGAGGATATGTCTAGGCATCCATTCTAGTAGCCATTGATACACCTGCCATCAATAAATTTGTCCAACCCTTCCTTAAAGCCATCTAGGCTGGTTGCTGTTACCATCTTTTCTGGCAGCAAATTCAATAGACTGTGTAGTTCCTAAATCCTCTCTTTAATTGTACTCTGATTAATACTAAAGTTTTCAGGCACAAGACTCTTTTAGAAGTTTGGCTTGAGCCAATCAAAAATGAAACAGGCTGCACCTACATGCAACAGCAAAGGCTTCTTAGCCAGATCATCTGGGTACCCTATTTCCATTCCAGTCTGGCCATCCTGAAGTCCTAGTTAAGGCGTCTTTGCTGCCTGATGGAGACACAACTGTTGCTGGGCCATTCCCCTTCTCCTTTTTGGAATCAATATTAGGGGAAAAGCAACCTCCAGTTTGGCCAACAGGTTGAGCTAAGCTAAGTTAGGTGTTTGCTGGATCACAGTTAAGTTGAGCCCAGGGATGAGCATGTTTTATTTGTCTTTGATTTGTATTGAATCAAATGCAAGAAATTTTGTAATCATTTGAACAGATCTCCTTCTAACGTGGTAGGATTTGTATTTGATACGAATGCTCAGTCCCATATGAGTGCATACAAATAGCATACATATCCCATAGGAATCCCATACGAAGCTTCATACAAATGTACTGAATCATTCAATTTGAATTTGAATTTTAATGTCTGAATTTGGCACAATCTGCACAAATTTCTCACGTTATGAATATTCGTCCACATCCCTAGCTGAGCCAGGTGTTTTAGCCTATGGCCCTCTAACATCGGGGCCAAAAAACTTTCATTCCCCAGCTGTGATGACACCAGCATGGCCTCTTCTAATCCTAACCATCTCTCTAATTTTTACTCCTTCTTGCTGTTTGGTGCATTCATAAGGGGGGGGGGGATTGGCAGCTATCTGTATGTGTATTAGAGCAGTCCCACATTCCTACAGCACACCAACCATGCCTCGAGGCAGAGCAGACCCAGTGCCCTTGCAGTTGAATTACAACATTGTAAGGTCACGGTGAAGATCCTGCCTTAGATTCAACCTACCTCCGCCACACACACCTAATGTATCTAATCTGGGAAAGCAGAGGACAAAAAGAACAACACAAGCTTTTCAATCACGACAGAGAAAAAAGGGGAGGTCTGACAATGGTGACAAAGAGAGATCAAATAGCCAGTAGCTTTCCTTTTACACCAACACTTGCTTTTATCTTGGCTGAGGATTGGAGATCTCTATCTTCAGGGTCCAACTTAAAGGCTTTCTTTCTACAGTCCCCCCCTTCCCCTCTTTTTCTTTTTCTCTCCAAGTTCAAGTCCTTCCTGAAGGATTGGGTTTCAAAGATGAGTTTTTATAGGCAATGAGATACTTGAACTTTCTCCATTCCCAGCACTGATCTGAAATTTGTTCTTTTGTTCCCTGTTTGTTGATCTCTTTCCTCCCATTCTTTCTTTAAACACTCTGCTGCTTCTTTCAATAACGCGCAAATCAAAAGCAAACACAACAGCTTAGGACTGTCATTTAGTGTTCATACAGATGTGCATGGTTAGAGGCCAGAGATATGCACACTTTTCTCTTTGTATTTTATTTGTATTGAATGAAATGCAAGAAAATTCATATTCGTTCTAATAGATCCCCTCCAAATGTTCAGTCCCATACAAATCCCATATGAATCCCATGTGAAGCGTCATATGAACGTATTGAAACATTCAGTTCGAATTCAAATGTCAGTCTTCGAATGTGCTGACATTTGGTTCCAAATATGGATGTCTGAATTTGGCCAAATTTGTATGAATTTCTAATCTTATGAATATTCATGCACATCCCTATTAGAGGCAGTTGGAGAGAGCATGGATTGCATGCTACTGTTTCCAGCCTGCCTCTAAGGCACATTCTAGGCCAGAAAAAGCACTTCCAAAGCATATTTGAAGTGGATTTCCGGTGGGTTGAGAACCCTAGTGCCAAATGCCAAAAGATAAACACTGCAGAATGTAAGGAGTCACACAGGGGCTAGAAGAGGACTAACAGTGTAGCCTTCCTCTTCTCCTACATTATGATGAGCATAATATTCATTGCACTTTTCTTGCAACAGTGGCAAACTGATTACATGGCCACCACCTGCTCCAGACATCCAAATATTCCAGCAAGGAAGCAAGAAAATTCCTGTATCTGGAGAAACAGGACATCAATGCTGCATGGTGAGCAGTGGTGGTGCACTGGGGGATCCAATTATCTATGTAGCTCTTCACCCCACCTCCCACAGAAAAAGTAATATTAGTAACTAGGTAAGCACATTGCAATCGTACAGCTATGAATAAAGGTTTGGTTGTGTAAGTATTAACCACTGAATGTAACACAGGTCTAAACAAAGTATGAGAAGGAGAAGGAGGAGCTCAGAAAGAAAGCTGGGACTAGCCCAAGGTCACCCTGCTGGCTTCATGTAGAAAGAAGAGTTGGTTTTTATACCCACTGTTTCTCACCCTTAAGGGACTCGAAGTGGATAACAAGCCTTCTGTTCTTCTCTCCACCACAGATACCCTGTGAGGTCGGTGGGGCTGAGAGAGCACAGAAAGAGAACTGTGACTAGCCCAAGGTTTCATGGAGGAGTCATTTTGTCCTGCTTCCCTCCCTCCCGCTTTTGCAAAGGACCATCTTGTTCTCGTCCTTCCAGACTTATTTGCAGATCAAAACGGAGCGGGGAGAAACTACATATTTCATGCAAAATTGATATGTTGCACATTAAATAGAAGCATTTCACAGACCTGTCAGCCTGTGTTTGTGCAGCCCGCCCTGCTAGCCATAAAGCAGCCAGAAGAGGTAACCACCATCCCTTGTTGGTGGCTGTAGATAGAAACAAGATTGAGCTTGGAGAGGGGAAAGGAGGAGGAACCCGTAATCTTGCCTCTCTTTCCCCTCCTCCAATGCTTTATATAATTCTCATAATATATTATTCCATATACATTATACATTATTTAATGTATTAGTGTATTTATTTAATGTATGATGTATTACATAATATCTCGGATGACCGATATTGATTCACATCTGACCAGCACTGGTACAATATCAATTCACACTCATGAATAATAGGCTGACCTGTTTCGGATTCATCTGACCTGGGGCCAAGCTAACCAGCAACAAGAGGAAGCATGGAGCCTGTGAGAATGACAGGTGAACATGGACATGACTGGGAAACAAACAAAGATGGCAGCCCAGTGGACACAGTGTTGTTAAGTCTTGGGCTGGTTTCTCTATGCGAGGGGCCCCCTCTTGCCCTTGCCAGTTTATTGCTTCCTCCAAATCCCTTTCAATCCACATCTTCTCTCCCTCACAAAAGCAATGCATTTACTTGGGCCTGGCTCCAGAGAGAGCATGTCTCCCAAGCTAATGAACTTTTTGAGTAACCTGTCAGTCAGTCCCTTCAAATGAAGAGGGATTGACGTTGAGCAAGTGCAAGACCTGGAGGGAAAGAGAATTGCCTGCCTTGGCATCTGATTACATTAAGGAGTCTTGAAGAGTGACAGGATCCATTTCTCTGAGAAAGGAAAAGAAAGGGGTTACACCAAACTAACCCTCACATTCGCAAACACTTTTTCTTCCCTGTGTGGGTGGAGGAGATATTTTAGGCCGGAGGCAAATCGATCCAAACTATGCCTACCTCACAGTTCCTCTGTATCAAGAAAATATATATATATATAAATGCCAATTATTTACAACCCACTTTTCAGGACACGAGATCCTTTTGATGCAGCTTTCAGGAAATATTTTGCTGAATGTTGAAAAGCAAAAGACATGGAATTAGCATACTTAATGAACAAAAAAATGTCACACAGCAGGTGTCAAAGGAAGGCCTTTTGAAAGGGAGGTGAGCACCAAGCCAAATAAAAGTTGGGAGTTGCCTCTGCCTGCTTCCCTCAGTATCTTTGAATCTTCCCTGCTTACTATAATGAACACAACGTAATTGACAATTTGATGCCCTTTCCCTGCACCTCAAAAATCTATCTCCCTGAGGCAGGCTTCAACTTTCACTCAGCCTTCTGTAGAATTGCCAGCTTGCCAGGAAATGTAGAGATGGGGGAAGTGAGTAGAAATGGGAAAGGGGGATCATTTTGTCCTCCTCCCTCCCTCTTTTGCAAAGGACCATCTTGTTCTAGTGCTTCCAGACTTATTTGCAGATCAAAACGGAGCAGGCAGAAACTACATATTGCATGCAAAATTGACATATTGCACATTAAATAGGAGCATTTCACAAATTAACATTCATAAATGCTGGATGTGACAAGGAGACATCCTTTGTTGTGGAACTGGCATTGTTCGGGTTTGATTCAAATTGTGTTTTGTTGTTGTTGTTTTGGAATGAAGAAGAAGAGGAGGAGGAGGAGGAGCTGGCTTTTCTGCCTCACTTTTCTCATCCATTGAAGGGGCCTCAAAGCAGCTGGAGAACCTTCCGTTCTTCTACCCACAACAAACACCCTGTGAGGTAGGTGGGGCTGTGAGAGCTCAGAAAGAGAGCCGTGACTCGCCCAAGGTCACCAGATGAGTGTGGAATCAAACCTGATGATTCCCACGTAAGAGTCAGGTACCATAGACACAAGACCAAACTGACAGGATGGTTTGGCTCACAAGCAAACCATGCAGTCACCCCAGTTCACTGCGAACTGCAACCTGCTGGGCAGATCTCTGTTTCCTGATGCCACTGGACAAAATAACTGGCATCATCCTCAGGCATTGCCCTACCTAGCTGGAAAGTGATGGAGATTCTGTGGAAAAGACAGCCATTTCCTTCACCAAAGAGATGATGCATTGATGCTTTCTATACACACGAACTGACCATATATAGTTCCTTGCAAAGCTATGTGGAATAGTCACTCTATTGAGGGTTGTGCACAAATACTTGTAACATTCAAAATTCGGCTGAATTCGGAAAAATTTGGACATTTGAAGACTGATACATTCGTATGAAGCTTCATATGGGATTTGTATGTATTCAAAACCTATGACATTTGAAGCAGATCTATTCAAATGAATATGAATTTTCTTGCATTTGATTCAATAAGAATCAAAGACAAAAAAAAATTGCACATCCCTAACTCTTTTTATTTAATTATTCTTATTTACAACCGTTTAGGGGTTTGTACAAATGCAATTTTTGACTTTCTATTCAAACTAAATATTTGAATGTCCGAATTCATCCAAATAGAGAAAAAAACAAATGTATTAAAATTCAAACCGATTCAAATGCATTCATATCTATTTGTATGAATATTCAATTTGCATTTGTGTCTATTGTATCTATTTGTATGAATATTCGATTTGCATTTGATGATATGAATGTTGACAACATTCATGTGTATCCATATGCATCTGTTTGCATACCATTTTTATCCCGTATGCATCCTGTTTTTATTCCGTACGTATCCATACAGATGTGTACGGATACGTATAAGATGCGTATGGGTACATATGTAATATGTACATATCCATACACATATGAATGTCCAAATTATTTGTACAAATGGTTCAAAATATTCGTATTCAAATATTAAAAAAAATGAATTTCTGGACATTCAGTTTGAATTTGAATGTCTGAATTTGTCCAATTTGAGCGAATAACGAATATTTCAAATATCCCTGTACACCAATATGCTGTTTTATTCTGTTTCTGGTAAAGCAAAGCTCAGGCCAGCCCTAGATTGCTGATCTCCCCTTTCCTTCCTAGGCCTCTCTTGTCCGACTGATGAATAGGGTTGTATGGACCCTTCACTTATAGCCAGTAGCACAATTATATTGCACAACCCAGACTTAAGAGACAAAGATGATCTTTGCTGCACTAAGTTAAAAGAAGTGTTAGCTTAAGGAAAGAAGACATTCTGAAAGCATATGATCAGGCACCATAAAAGAAAAAAACTCATCAGAGTTTGTCTCGTGGTGACATTTATTTCTCATTAAATAGGAGATTATTTTCAAACAGTATGATAAAACCCATAAAAGTAAATGCTCCCCATTGCCTCATGCTGCAGATTCCTCATCTGTTGAAGGTGTTACTGTCCAAGTAGGCATAAATGGAAATCACTGGGGAGGACAGACAAAAGACCAGCAGCAAAGGAAAGAAATTAAGCTGCAATCTTGGAGGATAAGGTCATAGTTTTTACAGGAAAAGAGAGATTCAATTGACTATAACTATGCTAACTGAACCAATCTCTCCACTCCTTTGATGAGTAGGAATGGGTTTTGTGGAGGAAAAGACTGAAAGCAACGAGGTAACATGTGACAATTTGGATATCGCTCAACAGCTCCTGTGATCCTTAGCTGCAAAGCACGCCAGCAGAGGCTGGAGTGCAATTTATAAGAACATAAGAGGAGCCCTGCTGGATCAGACCACAGCCCATCTAGTCCACCATCCTGTCTAACACAGCGGCCCACCAATTGGCCATGGGCATTTCAAACAGAGACAAGGGGGAACCATCTCCTGCTCTTGAATCCCAGCAAATGGCCCTAGAGGCATCCTGCCTGTCCCCCCCCCCAACCTGAAAGATATACTTAGGCATCAATTCTAGTAGCCAGTGATACATCTGTCATTCATGAATTAAGAGGAGCCCTGCTGGATCGGGCCACAGCCCATCTAGTCCCGCATCCTGCCCTATTCAGTGGCCCAACAATTGCTTATGGACATATCAAGTAGCAGACAAGGCAGTGTGTCCACTCACTGCTGGACACATTCAGCCCCATTGGGAACTTCCTATGGATGGTGACCATGATTATAGCCTGTCCTGTCCTGTCCCGGTATATTCAGTGGAAATAGCTATAACAGGCAAATGGAGTTTTATAAGGGACACAGCTGAGACCCATCTATACCTAAGATTTAACCCAGCTTCAGTCCACTTTCAGAGTGAGAAAACCCATTTGCAAGGTGCCAAGCTTGTTTTTGTTTTGCATTATCTGATCCAGAAAGTCTGCCTTTCGATTAGATAATGTGGAAAGAAGACTAGTCTCTTTGCTGATCTGTTTTTACACTCTTGAAGGTGGATGAAAACTTAGGTGTAGATGGCCTTGTGGAGAGGAGATGAATATAGGATTCTCAATAGCTAAATGAAAAGTACTTTTTTTAGCAGAAATCCACAGACATCATCTCTCTTTCAGCCTCCATCCTTTCCCCAGAATGTAATTTGTTAATCTCCATAAATGCACAGGTCTGTCCCTTTGTCTTTATGATTTCTTAGTTCTTAAAGCTGCCAAATGTGCTTACCCTACATTTATCAAATTTCTAGTACTCTAGAGCCTTGCTTGCAATCTCTGTTTGCTAGCAGCCCTGCAACATCCATAACACAACATAAAGGTTGCCTTAAAGAAGAGAAAAAGTGAGGCACAAGCCAGGGGAGATTCACTTGTGCGGCTCAAAACTCTGTCCACAGCATCCTTCAGAGACAAAGGCATTTGTTACACCCTTCGGTGCCAGAGATAGCACCAAACAAATGAAAGTTATTAAAGCAAAGGGAGATGGATGAAGCCCCAGACGTCCCTTTGTTTTGCCAGCACCAAATATGTTTCCAGAAAAAGCCCTTATCAATTTCCAGAGAATGGTTCGCCCTGTCATTGCAGCCTGGGTGTTAATGTTCTTTACGGCTCTGTTAAAGCTTGCGCAGTGACACCAATCTAAATAAGGCAGAAAGCAAGCCTTAATCAGCCTGTCACTGACCAGTTATTAACATTTTCGAACAAGGGCATTAAAGGAGAAAATTCTGAGAGACCTATTTGTACTTTGGAGAGGAGCTAAAAAAAAAAAAAAAAAAATTCACAGAGGCAAAACAAGCCGAAAGGGTGCTGAAGAGACTTCGTTCATTCCATAGCCTCTCTCCTGCACTCAAAGACTACATTGCAGAGGTTTCTGGAAACGGTAATATTCACTGTTCTCTTCACTTAATTGTCTGTCTGGCCAGAGAACAAGCACTACACCTCCGAGTTATGACTTTATTCATGAAATAATGTTTGTGGAAATGAATTTGCCAGATACTTTGGGCTTCAACTCCTCCATCCTCAGCCGGCCTAGTTGGACAACTGAGAAGAGCTGGACGTTCAAGGCATGAGGAAGGAAACAAGTTTGTGAAAGGTTTATGGGTGTATCAATAGAATGGATGCTCAGGTACGACCTCCATTTTGCAGAGACAGGCAGGATGACCCTCAAAGCCAAAAAAACCTTGAACTTCACCCTTGTCTTCTGCTTGAGAACACCAGAAGCAACTAGTGGGCCTCTGTGTGAGACAGGATGATGCAATAGGTGGGTTGTGGCCTGATCCAGCAAGGCTCCTCTTATAGTCTTAAGTCTTCACTTTAATAGGAAGCATCCCCCCCCCCCATTCACTGGATCTCTGTTCTGTTTTAGAGTTGCAAAACTAACCAACATATGAAATTCTCTTATTTATTTTAACTGAAGCTGGTACCTACAACCAGAAGTCTAAGAAAACCAATGGAGGAAACAGTAAAATGGGCGCTGCCCTGGCCAGTCAGGAGGCACACAGGATGCAGGCGCGGAGGCTACTGGAACCTCATGGCCAGAATCGGGGTAGCTGCGTGCAGGTAAGGAGGGGTTTTCGTTTGGTCGCCCCAGGGTGGGTTAGGAGGGAGTTAGGTGAAGCCCCTGCCCCATCTCCAAAAGTGGCAATTCACCACTTCTGGGGCAAGGGGGAGCCATGAAATTGGAGTTCCCCGTCTTGCCACGGACCCTTTTCACTGTGTGGATGCATCCTAAATGGATGTGTCCTAACAGTGAAAACACCCATTAAGACCTACTTTTATGTGGTCTTCCAGAAAGCCAGTTTAAGCACCCATTAGAGACAGATAAATGCGGAAGTGGCTTTCCCGATCTGTCTCTAATGGGTGCTGCTGTGCAGACGCGGTTTTCCCATTCTGTTCTTAATGGGTGTTAAAGGGTCAGTGCGGAAGCACCCCCTAGTTCAAATAGGTCCAAATATTTTGAAGATTTTTTTTATAAAAAAAATGCATAGATTTAAAAGGTAAATCTCTAAAAGGTCTTCAGCTCCCATGTTTTTGAGTTTTCCCACCTCTGTTTTTGCAAAGGGCTCCTTTTTGCCATTTACCAGCAGATCTTTCATTTATGTGAAAGAAAGGAGGAAGCCTTTGCATTGAGTTGCTTAATGAATCTATTATTCATTATGATAGGAACTGAGGAGATGTCCTTTTGCACTAATGTGTGGATAGGGACATGGTGCTCACCTGCCTTTCATACTGTAATGTTCTGAAAAAAATCTTAGTACGTGGCTCCAAATGGAAGAGGAAAAAAAACCATCTTACGGGAGAGAGAAGAATTATAGCACAATACTGATCTATGTTAGGGATGTTCATGAATATTCATAACATCCATTATTCGTACGAATACATTTGAACACAAATTTTTAAAATGTATTAATAGTTCGTACATTCATTAAACCGGGGATACGTATTGAATATGCATCGATATGGGGTGTTTTTCCACCGCGCTCCTTTAATCCGGATCTAAGAAGATCCGGATCTAAAGAATGGGTACATTCCTTAATCCAGATCTTGTAGATCTGGACTAAGGGAAGTACCCAATGTGTTTCCATGGGTGGTCTAGCACGCGATAGCAATGGGTGCTAGCCTCCCTGCCGTGGAAACACCAGAGCACCCATTTGGAAATCCGGATCTACCCATGAGGGGTCTGCCTGTCCCCCCAGGTGTTCGGGGAGACAGGGGGTACAATCTCCGAAGCAGCTTCAAAATCATTTCGAAGTCATTTCGAAGTCACTTCAAAGTCTGTGCAAAACAGCTCCATTGAAGTCTGTGCTGATCTTTGGAGTGAACTTCGATTTTGGAGTCACTTCGAAGTTCACTCTGAAGATCAGCACAGACTTCAAAGATGCTCCGGAGCTATTTTGCACAGACTTCAAAGTGACTTTGAAATGACTTTGAAGCTTAGGTTTTGGGGCTCCCCCCCCCATGGCTTCCCCCTCCCCCTAGCTTCCTCTAGACCCCATTGCCACACAAGCATGGAAACAGGCTCTCTTTAATCCAGTTTTTCTGGCTGAAGACCCCATTGTAGACCCCATTAAAGGCCAAAAAGTACCCATATGATCCGGATTTCCTGAGGCGCGGTGGAAACAAATGTGTCTCTAATGGGTGCCGTGGTGGAAATGAGGTCATCCAGCTCTCACCCAAATGGGTCCTTAATGGGTGCTAAAATGGGTATTAAGTGACCTTGAAAAAACACCCATGTATGCATTTGGATAGGATACGGGTCTGATATGTATGCATTGGTATAGAATACATGTCTGACATGTATGCTTTGGTATATGATCTGTATCCAAGATCTGAATGCATTCATATTGGATATTTGTACAAATTAGTAGGAATACATATGGATCGAATAGAATCCTACTGCATTCAAAGTGGATCTATTTGAACAAATATGGGTTTTCTAACATTTGACTTGTTATGATTTGAATGCCAAAAACCATTTCTGCACATCCCTAATCTATGTAGATCCAAATTCTAAATCAGGCTTATTCAAAGAAATATATGTAGAGATGTAAGACTTTGACATGGGCATTTTAAGGGGAGGGGGAATGTGTAGCACATGGATCCCTCCCCCTTAAGTGCAGATTGTTGTGGAAACGTGGTAAAATATTAAGGAACTATGCAATATGAACAGGTGGGTTCCATTGTTCTAGGTCAGGATGGAACTCTTGGTTTAATAGTTCCATCTCTGATCTCCACTGGCTTTCTCTAAGCTGTTTCATGGGCTGGCACATTTTCAGGCTGTTATTGGCAGGATCTGCACAATGCATTTATGGCACTGTGAAAGTGCCCTAAGAGGCCAAGTGCACATGACCTAGGCTCCCTCCTGGTGAATTCAGTACCATGGGAGAGGGGAGCATCTTTGTGAGTCCACATGCATCCTGTTTCTCTGTGTACATAAGTGCCCCTTAACTCTCTCGAATGCAGAACTGAAAATAGAAAAGATTCAATACCTCTTTCTCCTGCTGGTCAGAGGTCCTGACACCCAGTGTTCCATTATTACTGAAGCTTCACACGAGTGTATAGAAACATTCAATTCAAATACAAATATCCGAATTCAGCCAAACTCATACCAATTTTGGATGTTGCAAATATTCATGCATATCCCTATTTAAGAGTGTTCTTCTTAATTCACAGGGCCAAGAGCTCTGTCTTTGTCTCTCAGACCTTTCCAGCTTGAATTTTCAAGGCCTGATTGTGTACTAGACAACTTCTCTCTTTCCTTCCTTTTTCCCTCTCCCCCCCCCAATATAAGAAAATAAGCTAAGAGTTGAGAAACCAAGTGCTGTTAGAGCTGCCGAGTCCCCAGCTGATTGTGAAGCTCAATAGACCATGCTACTTAAATAGCTGATAACTGCAAGGACAAGTATCTCTTCTACTTTGTATTAAATGTAAGCCTTAAACAATCAATGTTCTCATGCGGCAGACAACATGATAAATTACATATCTCGATCAATATCCTTTAGTGGATATTGGTTTAAAAAGGTTTATAGGCAAACAAACTCCAACCATTTTCAATATTGCCCCTTTTTCCCTCCCAAATCAATGGTTACTGTAATTGCAAGGGGGAGGCAGTGTAAGTAGAGAGAAAAGAACAAATATATTCTAAAGGGATAAAGTGAGCCGGTTGCTGGAGCGAATTGCCTTTGAGATAACATGAAGAGCAAAAGCTGCTCTGCGCTGAGTCAAATCATTGCTCTGGTTAGCCTAATACAATCTAATGTGGCTGAGATGACACAGAGTTCATCTGATTCTTCTTAACAGAATATGACAAGGAGTGAGCTGCAGTCCTTTTACCTGTGCAAGGTATTTCTTTATGTAGCTCAGAAATTCCCTCGTCACAGAGTAAAGAAATGGGATGTTTTAAGAAATGAACAGAAAAGGTTCAGAGATGAGAGGGGGGGAGGGTGATCTATGATCTCCTCAAAAAAGGAGAAAGAAATATTGGGGGGTCGAAAGGTCATGAGGCCTGAGTAGTCCTATGAACACTGGGCCACCATTACACCATCATGGGGGGACAGTGCTGTTGGAAGCACTTGTGAGCCAGTTTGGTCTAGTGATTAGGGAGCTGGACTCATATCTGGGAATACCAGCTTTGATTCTGCACTCCTCCATGAAGCTAGCTAGGAGGCCTTGGGCTAGTCACAGCTCTCTTTTGAGCCCTCACAGCTCCACCTGCCTCACAGGGTGTCTGTTTTGGGGAGAATAGAAAGCATTGTCAGCTGCTTTGAGTTCCCTTAAATGGGTGAGAAAAGTGGGGTAGGAAACCCAACCCTTCTTCCTCCATCTGTATGCATTTGTACAGATCTGTACAGGACGAAAATGGGCTGCATATGGGATAACTACAGGATCCATACAGACGTACGGATGCAGGGAAGATGTGTATGTGACCAAACTGGATCACAAAGGTAGATGCCCAAAGTATATCATGTATGAATGCATATATATATATATGCATATATATATATATATATATGCATATATATATTTGTATCTCTCTCACCAGCTGAATCATTTCAAATCATGAAACATATCCATTCTTCGTTGAAAGCATCTCCCCCCTGTTTTTATCTCAACAACAAATTGCAAAACTCACTTCAAGACTGACGTCAACTAACAGAAATTTAACAATATTGCTTTTGGCTCTTCTTGGTAAACAGCTTCTTTGATCTATCTCTGCCTACTGCTTCGGTAATGCATTGCTTGAACAGAGCTTTGATGTGGCTATTGAAACTGAGAGCAGGGATCTAAAACACAGCCATCCAAACCAATGGTGCTTAAGAGCAATAAAAGCCCAAATTGGGGTTCAAGAGGAGAACCGGTAGTGGGTGGAGAACACGGGAGCTCCCTGACGTCCGATGGTTGGAAAGCAGAGTGAGTGAAGGAGACTCAGCCCAGCAGCGGTCAAGCGTGTTTGTCTGCTGGATCCCACAGAGATTCAAGGAGAGCGATTTATGCCTTGCGGAGGTCCTGCCTCACAAAACTGGTCAAAACTGATGTGTGAACAAGACCCTTTTTGCTTCTTCTCTCCTCTAATAGTCCTAGACAAGGCAGTGTGATTGGAATTGATTTTTTCATTTCATTTCAATTTACATTTATAGCCCACCCTTCCTTGATGTTTCAGGATAAAGCAACAAGGAATAAACACATAGATCAATAGAATATATTTTGAAAGGAAAAAAAAAACAGAACAACTTAAATATGCATGCAAGGCCGTGCACACACACACACACACATATGTGCATGTGCACATGTGCAGTCATTGGAGACACGCACAAACACAACACATTCAGCCAAAGGAACAAGTTAGCCTGGGAAGCTACAAATCCGATCACATGGAGTGTCAATAGGGTGGGTTGCCCCATCTCCTTACATACACTGAATTTCCAACATGGCTTTTCAGTGTTCCCCCCAGTCTAATTTCATTTTGGTAAGAAAGTATCTCTTCAATGTTCTTCCCTGGCCATTCTCAGTCTCCATGTGAGCCAGTGCGGTCTTGTGGTTAGAATGCCTCACATCTTGCAGTCGTCAGGTTTGGTTCTGCACTCCTACAGGAAGCCATCTGGGTGACCTTGGGCTAGTCACGACTCTCCTTCTGAGCTCTCACAGCCCCACCTACCTCACAGGCTGTCTGCTGTGGGGAGAAGAACAGATAATTTGTCAGTTGCTTTGAATCCCCTTAAATGGGTGAGAAAAGTGGGGTCTAAAGCCAACTCCTCCTCCTCCTCCTCTTCTTCATTGACTGGACCAAAATGCCCTTGAAAGTTAATGGGCAATTCCTTGTTATTTTGCACACGCTTTGGATTAAAGCAAAATGCCTGCATCACTCTGAGACAAACTGCAATCCAGGGGGCGGGGGGGGGGAGGCACTTGCAGGCTGCATATAAGTGTTTGTATATTTCCCTGCCTCCCCAGCTGGCATCTATTACTCTGAAGAGACAGGGTAATTATTATGTGAGCAAAAATAACTGACTCAGCATGGATGGCAAATGAACGACCCTCATCTTTGCTGTAGTGTTTAAAGGACTTGCAATAATTATGACGGATATCTTGTGTGGTTTGCTTAGTTGTAAATATGGA
This sequence comes from Aspidoscelis tigris stejnegeri, assembly GCA_023333525.1. Classification (NCBI taxonomy): domain Eukaryota; kingdom Metazoa; phylum Chordata; class Lepidosauria; order Squamata; family Teiidae; genus Aspidoscelis; species Aspidoscelis tigris. The sequence goes on from JALMGA010000011.1 coordinate 24,211,085, forward strand.
GTTTTCTCAGAGTTGCCCCTCTGCTCACCCCTCATCTTTCATGAATTGTATTCATCATGGTCAGACGTGGCAGGTTCTAGAGTGAGTTCACAGGCAAAAGTGAAGACTGTGCATTAGAGATTTGCACAAATGGTTTCTTTAAAAAAAAATTGGTTCATATGGAATCTAATGCAAGAAAATTTGTATTCATTTGAATGGATCCCATTCAAATGTTGTAGGATTCATACTCAATATGAATGTTCTCTCCCATAGGAATCCCATACGAGTCCCATATGCATGCATCATCCTCATATTACATCATATAGCTCACTCCTGTTCATTTTTATTATTTTTTAGAACAATTGCATCCTTTATTCTACTTACTTCATGAAAAACTTAGGGCATCTTTTCAGTGGTGGGATCTAGTCACCTTAGCTCTGCAATAGTCCTCAAAGGTCTACTCAAATACTCTCACAAAAGGGTGACTCAGTGAATGGCTGCTAGTCAGAGATTGGAAATTAAGGACCATGAGAAAGTTTCATGGCCAGAAGAACATGTGAGAAACACACATCTTGGCCGTCTCTGCAAGCCAAGTGCTAGCATTGATATTTTATGTACCGGTGGCTCGACCTCATGGATTCTGGTGTCCCACTTCTGAATCCTAACATATTGAGATGTGCTTTTAGAAAAAGGATAGGAGGAGGAGGAGGAGAGAAGGAGGAAGAAGAGGAAGAAGAAAAGGAGGAAGAGGAGGAGGAAGAAAAGAAAAAGAAGAAGAGAGGATTTCCAGCCCCAAGGCAACTACAACACGGAGGGTTCCACTTGGAAGATTTTAATCCAAGAAAAATGTTTTTAATACTGACTGTGCTCCAGGGATATTTGTTTTACAACAGCTTGAGCTTAAATCAAACATTTCACATTCCCCACATCCCAATGATTAATAAGCAGGGAGAGAAAATTCAGAAAAGCATTTTGGAGAAGGGAGGGAGAAAGGGAGATTATTATTATCATCACCATTATGGCAATTATTTTTATTATTATTTATCAGCCCAGAAGAAGGAAAGGCAATTTCCCTCCATCTGGACCTTACAATGCCAGGGTTGCAATCTAATGACAGAGAACAAGAGTGAAATGTAATGGGAAGAATTATAAATCAAGGCCTTTTGTTGCTTTCAAAATCTATTGGCCACAATAAGCAATTTGTCATCATTCCCCATTGTGTTATCACTCTCTCCATCCTGTTCTCTGTAGAACTGAATTGCTCAAACTGCATTCTTCTAGATGTTCGTGAACTACAGCTCCCAGCTGTCCACTCCAAGGTATGCTGGGAATTGTAGTTGGGAATATCTTAAGGGGTGCAACTTGGACAGCCCTGCTGTAGAAACACAGGAGGCACAGCAGCTTTTGTGTACTTCCTTGGAGACACTGAGGATGCCTCTTGGCCATGGCCAGTGGCATGCATAGCTGCCATATTGCTTGATAGTTGTGGATTGCAAGCATCATCCAAATGGATGTGTGACCAGTTCATTTCATGAGCTTTCAGAGGAGCAAAACCCATTCGCGCAACATTTGATCAGCTGCTATGTGTGCTTGAAAGAGGCCAGTTGTTTAGACAGAACATTCATGCTCAAATTCTTTTCCACCTGGGGCTTCTTTGCTTGTCGCTACGCTGGAACCACTGGGAAATAATTCAGCCGAACATGTTCGTTTTTGCTTCTTGGCAGAAAAGACCCCAAAAGCACAAAATCCAAACAAGAATACTCTATCTCCAAGTCATCTTCTATTTCCTCATTAAAGCTGATTGCATTAATTGACACTTGCATTTTTGACTCTGCTTTTTTAACAAAATCAGCATTCATTATTCCCCCCTCCCATCTTTTTTAAGCACTCGTAGGAAGAAAGCAACCACATTAATGAATCCAGTGTTTTTAATTAGCAACAGAATAAAGTGGGATGTAGGATGCATTTGCTTTCCATTTGCTACACAGAGCTTATGGGCTGACCCATTTTCAGTCCCTAGGAAGTTGCCTCTAAGGATATCAATGGGCTATTAGAATTAAATTGCCTATAGAATGAAGATGAGGTGTGTTAGGCAATTTGCAGGATGGCAGACAGGAAGGAAGGAACCACAGTGATCAGCTAAAAGACCAGGATATTCACCAACCTTTATGGATTTTTTTCAGCTGTGATGGCTATCATTAGTTTATGCCATATCAGGACCACCAAGATGTTTGAGGTTCTTCTATCTATACCACTCTACACTGTAGTCATAAGGTGGTTTAACAGGGCACATAAAAGAAAATGACACCAATAAAGCCAACCGTCAAGTGAAGTCCAATGAAATGATTTCCAAACCTACAGCATTCTAAAAACCCAAGACTCAACATGCAGGTCTCTGTGGTCTTGTGAGGTATGGTCCAGTAGCTTACAGGGGTGGTGGTCCTTGAAATGTAAAAGAAAAGAAGATCTGAAATGCAGGTAGGAGTGGCAAGAAAGCCCAATGACCAAATGGTGTTAAGGCCCCATCAACATGAGACAGAACATCCAAGTATAGCAGAATTTGGTAAGGCCGTGGTCACACCTTCACTTTGAGCCTTCCTCAGTCCATCTTCAGGTCTGGCTGCTCACACCCTTTCATTTCTGTCCATTTTAAAAGTGGATTTTCCATTCAGAAAAGTCCACAAATAAAACAGATAAAATGCAAAGGTGTGAGGAGCAGCAGCCAGACCTGAAGATGGACCGAGGAAGGCTCAAAGTGAAGGTGTGACCACAACCTATGTGGTGTCTGAGTTCAGTCCTCATGAGATATCTTCATCGGCTCTTGATTCCAAACAAATGTGCTAGGGAGCCAATGGCCATTTGAGCCAGTTTGTTCTAGTGGCTAGGGAGCCAGACTCTTACCTAGGAACACCAGGTTTGATTCCGCACTCCTTCACAAAGCTAGCTGGGTGACCTTGGGTGAGAAAAGCAATGTTGAAAAGCCAGCTCTCCTCCTCCTCCTCCTCCTCCTTTCCCCACTGAATTAAGGCTGCCTGAATGTAACAGCTGGAGGGGGAATGGTAACCAAGAGGACACGTTCACTGCTATCCAAGCATTCAGCTGCCATCCTGTCACCATGTTTCCTTGCGCCCCTATTAATATTAAACATGTGCACACGTCCTGGAATTCATCTGGGCATTACTGCCTCAGACAAGCAAACATGTGATACCGTGCTTGCCCCATCAATACTGCAGCTGCATAGGAGATTAGCTGTGTGAATCCCAAGGATTTCATCAGCCAGGCATTTATGGAATTAGAGACTAGTTTTCTAATCACTCGGCGGAGATGTCTGTGCATTAAATTACTAGGTGTTCAACAGCACCCAGGCGGTGCTGCTCCCCTACAGGATCTTTGGAAAGAAGGAGCTGAATCGGGGCCAGACTTCACCATACACACCCTTTTGTCATCCCAAAGTGTTCGCTGTTCTTCCTTCTGACCTTTCTAAAATTGGTTCGTGTGCTCCTGCAGTATTCGGAGCTGACATTTCTATCCCACTATATCTAGCTGTCATTTCGTATTGCCACATGTTCTTCATTATGTGTTCTTTCCTCCACCCCCATAAGTCAGCTATTCTGGATTTCAATAAGACTCGTGTCCAAGTTCATATTGTAAGGGCTGAATCCTTAGTTAAACTTCTAATTGCAAGGGCATGTTTATTCTTGGAGGTAATTATGAGCTCCGCTGGCTTCTAAGTGCCGAAATCTCTCCCAACTTGACCACAGTAGTAGAAGGAGCAGCTTCCTACAGAACCTCGTAGGTTTGGAAATTCAAACTAATACAAGTACATTCGCATCTATTGGTTCAAATATTTGATAAGTATCCAATAATACGAAGCTCATACAGATCTATGTGCACCTGTAGGCATTTGTACGCATCCCGTTTTCATCCTATACATATCTGTACGCATACGAATGTCTGAATTATCTTTATGAGTAACTCAAAATATTTGTATTCGTACGAATACTAAAGTACAGATGTCTGGACATTCAATTCATCTGAATAACAAATATTTTGAATATTCGTGCAGATCCCTACTTTGGACCCTTCCTGGCTGGAGCCAAATCAGCTGTTTTTCATCACTACTCACACCAAGGAAAAATAAGCCTCCCCTCCAACACCCCTGCGAGTAACCAGAAGTGGACTTTGAGGCAATGGCTTAGAGAAGCATTTGCTTTCATCACAGAGTACAACTCAGAGCCATAACCTAGGCAGAAGAGGGGAATAAAGATGTCAGTGGGAAATAAAATGATATTCTGTGAATTTCAGGATTCCAGAGAGGGAAAGAAGTGGCAAAGGAGAACATGAGTAACACCAGTACATAAAATGTTATTTTTAATCCCTCTTCTCTTCCTTTCCTTTACTTCTTCTTCTTCTTCAAAAGTGCAAAAGCTTTCCTAGGTAGCTTTAAATCTCAGAGACTCCAGAAGAAAGTGCTATTGCCTGGAATGCATCTCTGTGATGATTTGGTTTATAAAATCCAATGTCCTGTTGGGAATGCAGTCATGAGAATAATTCATTTACAGGAAGGTGGAAGATGAGAAACCCAATGTGCTTTTTTTATGTTTTTCAAATTAACGTGGAGATAGAGTGCGGCTTTCCAAATGCAATCATTTTTACATTGCTTTTCTTAGGTGGCAAACAACATGCATCAGAAAACATACCTTGTCCATTTGTCTAGTAGTTAGGGAGCTGGGCCCTTATCTGGGAATACTGGGTTTGATTCCACACTCCTCCATGATGCCAGCTGGGTGGCCTCGGGCTAGTCACAGCTCCCTTCTGAGCTCTCACAGCCCCACCTACCTCACAGGGTGTCTGTTGTGGGGAGAGGAACAGAAGGCTTGTCAGCAACTTTGAATCTCTTTAAATTGGTGAGAAAAATGGGTTTAAAAAGCTAACTCTTCTTCTTCTTCTTCTTCTTCCAGTTTATGATCCTAACACAGGTCACAAAAATATAAAATTACCTAAAACAATAAAATCACAATCCAGTTTGGAAATATTTAGAAAGAGTGCAATTGCTGGGTTTCAGATTGCTTGTTCTCCAACCTGTAAAGAAAGAAAGTCCTATGTTCTCTCATGTTCCTGGGGAAAGGGAGCATTGCATGGCTAGAAAGGGATAAAAGAGGATCATTCCACACACACTGAAGTGGCAAATGAGCCCAAATTGACTAAATTCTTCTCCTGACCTGTAGCCTGAATATTGGAGTGGTTACTTTAATGTGCTGAATGAGAGAACGAGAGAAAGGAATAAAAATTCCTTGATCCTGCATAATGATTCTAGGCCATAGCTGTGAGGAATGTTGGGGGGAAAGTAGGAGCCTTTTTTAACCCCCTAATTATCCATTAAATCTATAAAATACAGAAGCAAATGGCAAAAGTCATCAGTGGTGGTACTGTGATTCATAAAGCCAATGAATTATATGGCTTGCTTCAAAGTCCTGATATGTTTTAGGAAGGACTTTTACACATTTCCCCTTATAGCAGTACATTAAGAACTATTCTACCATTGCAGGGCTATTCCTAAGGCAATGGCTTGCTGACTCCAGGCTGCCCTCTGCCCTGAGGTGTGGTGACATCAGAGCCGAGGAACCTTTCTTCCATGGATGTGATGCTGACATATCACATGGATCTTTGAGCACCCAGCTCCGAACAGGAGCATTTCTGGCTGACACGTTGCTTCCTCCAGGAGAGAGATGAGAAAAGGTGACTCACGTTGCAGGGAAGTGCCCAAATATTTGTAACATTCAAGCTTTGTATGAATTCATCCAAATTTGGACATTTGAATTTGAATTGAATGTTGGCACATTCAGAGATTGACATTTGAATTCAAATCAAATGCTTTAGAACATTTGTACGAAGCTTTGTTACATTCATGAACCTGGGGAGGTAAGAAAGCAGCTGCGCCAGTCATCTGCAATGGTTCCATAGTGGATTCAAAGTGGAATCAGGGTGGATTTGATGTGTTCAGAGGAGATACCTAGAGGATACATGGAGGATTCTTATGCAATTCATAGCAGGGATTCAAATTGAATTTGCACCAAACATTTGAATCAAATTTGATACCTACGACATTCAAAGGGGATCTATTTGAATGAATACGAATTTTCTTACATTCAATTTGACACAAATCAAACACACACAAAAATTGTGTACATCCCTACAAATTATTATTATTTTTCCTCATTGCTATATCTGGTTGCCTTCTGGAGGCAGCCCATATTGCAAGTGGGGGAGAAAGCAACAGGGAATGTTTCTTTTAAAGGAAAGCACAAAAAGAGAACCGAAAATGAATCATTCTATAGCCTTGGTGGGTTTTTGTTGTGGTTGTTCTATTTTCTTTTTAACAGAAACTTTAATATGTTTGAAACCTGGCCTACGTCTGAGTGGGGAACCAACAATCATTGTGAAATAATTCACTGAATTTCCCTGGAGGTGGAATCGGCTTCGCTATTTTTCTTCTCAATGTGAAGAATTGCACCATGCCAAAAGTTTATTATTTTTGTTTGGTATTTGATAGGTGGGTGGGTGGGTAAGTGAGTGTGAGAAGAATGTTGTTATTTAATAAGTATCAGAAGTTCTCAGAGAGGCATTATCAATTTCATACCTTACCACCCTTGGTCTTTATACAAAATTATATGTGTTTTTCTAGCTGGAAGATAGATTGAAGAACTGACTTATTCTTTAATCCTAATGGTAATATATGATCCTAAAATCTTGCTGACAATAAAAGCATCCAGGTATGAAGGTATGAGATCTGTTCATAGCACCGAGAAGCCGGATGGTGGTAAGAGAAACATGAAGGAAAAGCCAATATGCCCTTGTGCTCATCTTGTCTCCTGATGACCACATGGATTTAAAAAGGACATTGACAAACTAGAGCAAGTCCAAAGGAGGGCTACCAAAATCGTGAGTGGTCTGGAAAGCATGTCCTATGAGGAAAGGTTCAAGGAATGTTTAGTGTGCAGAAGAGAAGACTGAGAGGAGAGATGAGCACAGTCTTCAAGTCTTCAAGTGAGCCAGTTCAGTCTAGTGGTTAGGGAGCCAGACTCTTATCTGGGAATACCAGGTTCGATTCCACCCTCCCCCTGAAGCCAGCTGGGTGACCTTGGACTAGCCACAGCTCTCTTCTGAGCTCTCACAGCCCCACCTACTTCACAGGGTGTCTGTTGGGAGGAGAAGAATAGAAAAGCTTTGTCAGCTGCTTTGAGTCCCCTTAAATGGGTGAGAAAAGTGGGGGAGAAAAGTCAACTCTTCTTCTTCCTCTTCCTCTTCTTCTTCTTCAACCTGAGGTTGTCCTAAACTACTTGTGTGACCAGAGCCATAGTCAGGCTTGGGGTTGAAGTCTTGAAGGAATTTCCTTCCTTTCCCCCTCCCTCCCCCACCTCTACATTGTCTGATAGAATACTGCTACATAGATGCAGGTCAGAGTACTAAAATACCAGCTGATCAGTAGCTAGCACTCAGAGTTCAGAGTTCACTTTTAAGAATCTCTGTCCTCAGCCATTACGTGATCCAAAATAAAGGCTGTGCTTTATGTATCATTGCAACCAGGATTTATTTATTTATTTAAAGCAGTTCTAGTTATAAGACCAGAAGTCACTTGCAAAAAAAAAAAAAAAAAGGAAAGGAAAGGAAAAAGGAAGGAAGGAAGGAAGCTCAGGCTTTTCCTATCTTCAGCAGGGAATTCATGAGAGCGACACTGGAGATTCTCCTCTTCCTAGGGTACTTTCTGGCTCCTGAACTTGGCATACATTTTGTCTTCTTCGATTAGCTTTTGGTGTCCCTGATTGCAAGGGCTTTAAAGAGCTGCAGCCAGAAAGGAGCGGGGGGGGGGGGGGGGCTTGACAGGAAAAAAATAACACTTCTTTCTGAGAGCTAGGCTAATGAATTGTGTGATGCAATGAAAATTAATTTAAGGAAACCTGCTTCGATTCAAAGCGAGATCCAAAACCTGCTAGCAGCCTGTCAAAACAGGACTGGAGAAGGTCACTGTGCAAGCTGCAAAGCATTTTTTGATGGTGGTGGGGAGGCTGCACGTGAAAAGAGACATCTTGCCTTCTCTGCCCAGGCGTTCAGCCAGCACCCCCTCCCCAATCTGGCTGGTGTGAAACTAAAACCTCCAGAGGGGTTCCCCATCATGGCTGTCACCAAATAGAGATGTTTGGAACCAAGAAGTAGCCAGGTTTTAAAAGCTGAAGGACCTCGTCATGGAATCGGGTACTGGGTGCCAGCTGGAACCATCGGGGTGAACCAAGAGGAAAGAAAGTAAAAGAAACTCATTTTAAAAATAAGGGAAGGAAGGAGGAAGAAGAAGAGGAGGAGGGAGGGAGGGAGGGGAAGAGGAGGAGGGAGGAAGCAGGAGGAGAAAGAGAAGAAGGACAAAATGAGTGATTTAGGTTGCATTCCCAGCTACTGTGAACTCCGATTACTCTGGTCTGGCTCCTTAATAATATTAGCTAAGAGATTTTTTTAAAAAAAAAACCCTTGGGCCAGCTGTGACTGTTGGAATGGATGCCTGTAAATCAATTTGTCTAAAAGCAGGTTACTTCAGGTGATTGGCAAAAGAGAATGGAACAGAAGAAGAAGAAGAAAAATAGAGAGCTGTGACTAGCCTAAGGTCATCCAGATGGCTTCATGAAGGAGTGTGGAATCAAATATGGGATTCCCAGATAAGAGTCCCCCTCCCTGACCACTAGACCAAACTGGTGTTGAAAACTCCAGCCAGCCAAGTGAAGGACCCTGTTGAATTAAAATGTAGCCACTCCGGCCCAGAATCATCTGTCTGCTTCCTTGTCGATAAAGCTGTGAATTGCCTAGAACAGGAATGTCGCCCTGCTTTTGAAATATGCATTTCCACCATTGAGCAACATCCTTCCTGCAGCTTCCCTTATTTTCCTGGGAATGCCTATGCTTACTTGAAGAGTTTTTGCTCTGACGCAGACCCTCAGTTTCATCTCAGACTGCAATAAGGAACTAGCTCAGTGCACCCTCGCGTTCCTGCATCCGGGCCTGAGAAAGGGCCGGTTCTTGCTTTTGATCCTGACATCCTTTCCTTCCTTTCTCTGACAGCAAGGAGCGTTTGGACGTGGGCGGGTGTCAGGCCTCAGTCTCTTCAGCTCAGCGGGGTTTTACCTGCTCATTACTCAGTAGGGAACGCACAGTGTCGAGAGCTCAGGCAGAGGCAACTTTCATCTAAACGCATGGAAGTTCTAGGAAAGATGGAGGAATAGGTGCAGAGGCAGGGAAGGGAGGTGAGATGAAAGAAAGCCAAGCCAAGTAGAGAAAGACTGTAAACAGGAATGCAGGTGAATGCAATAGATCCTGGTTTTGCAATGTAGCCACATAATTGTGCTGAGAATGTAAAAGAAGGAGGGAAGTGTACAAGTGGATTTTTGTATTTACGTATTCATTCGAATAGATCCCCTTCAAATGTAGTAGGATTTGAATCCAAATTAAGTGTCCAATCCCATATGAATCCCATACGAATGCATACAAATAAGGGATGCACACAGATGCATTTTTGACATTTGATTCATAACAAATCAAATGTTTGGAAATCCGTATTTGTATGAATAGATCACATTTGAATGTGGTAAAATTATATTCAATATAGACCTATTCGTGCAAATTTGTATGAATTTTCAATACATATTTGTAACAAATCCACACTCTGAAAATTACAAATCTGACCTGATTCCACTTTTAATCCACTGTCGATCCATGTTGAATGCAATCTTGATCCATTGCAGATGTCACTGGCGCTCCGTTTTTTCGCACACCCCAATCTAACAAATTGTCATGGTCAGCCAGGAGGAGGATGAGCAGGATGAGGAGGACTCACTTCCTCAGGTGCAGGAGGAACCTGAGGTGGTGCCAGGACCCAATTCTGACCTCCCAGCCCCAGTGGATTCTGGGGTTCAGCAGCCTAGCCTTGCCACAGCAGGACAGCAAGACATGGGAGACATGGAACAGAGATCCTTAGCTTTAAGCAGAGGAGAGCAGAGAAGGGTTAAGATGATCGAAGAGACTTACACAGAAATACGCTGATAATCTACAGCTGTGACTGTAGATAAAACAGTGGGCAGACACCCAGGCCTCTTGTCAGAAACTATTGGTTTTCCTTTAGAGAAAGCTGCTGTATCTGACCCCCAGACCTTGAATACTTGGCTACCTTGACCTCGGACAGGACTGTTGTGTTGCTCTCGTAAACCCTGGACTTTGGACTGTTTCTTGACTTCTTCTCTGTGGACTTCATTTGGCTGTGCTGCTGGAGGAGCTGCTTTGGCAAGTGAGCTGTCTCTTATCAGCTTTGTGTTTGTGTGTGTGCTGGTAGCTTTCCTGGACACGAATGTCCGAACTATTCATATGAATGTCCAGAAACATTTGTATTCATACGAATATTTAGCGTGCAGAAGAGAAGACTGTTACGAATGTTAGCATACAAATATTGTAACGTTCAATTCTTGTAGGAATGTCCAAATTTGTCCAAATACGTACAAATAATGATTGTTATGAATATTTGTGCACGTTCCTAATGTGAATCCCATACGAACCCCATACAAACCTCAATATGAATGTATTGAAACATTCAATTCAAATTTGAACATCAGTCTTCGAATATGCCAGCACTCAATTTGAATATGAATGTCCTGAATTCAGCCAAATTTGCCTGAATTTCAAAAGTTATGAATATTCATGTACATCCCTAAAAAGAGATGGTTGGGAAATTGAAGGTGGCCAAGCAATACCAATTTCCTTGGCACCTTTGATTCACAGATGATTAAGGACAGATCCAAGGCAAGGGAAGCCTCAAACCTCTATTAACTCATGCTGCTGCACCATTTACCATAGATTCCACCCCTGAAACCTCAGATCCCATACAGGAGATGCCATAGTGGCAATCACCACATCGTCCTATCATTCATTTCCTTTCAGTGCCAATTAACAGGAAAGGAAGGTGTTTTGAGGAGGTAACGGGCTGGATGGGGGGGCAATAAATTGAAGCTGAATCCAGACAAGACGCAGGGGCTGCATGTCACGGGGTCTCAAGTCCATGCAGTTGGGAGACACTCTATCCTGAATGGGGCTGTAATGCCCTGGAAAGGACAGGTGTGAAATTTGGGTGTGCTCTTGAACTCTGCACTGACGCTTGAAGTTCAGGTGGACATGGTGGCCAAAAGTCCCTATTTCCAAATATGGCTGATGCATCAGCTGAAGCTTTTTTTTGGACAGAGATGGCTTGGTCATGGTTATTCATGCTCTGGTAACTTCCAGATTGGACTATTGTAATGCGCTCTACATGGGGTTGCCCTTAAAGATGGTCTGGAAGCTGCAGCTGGTGCAGAATACAGCTGCTAGACTCCTGACTGGCACAGCTGGCTAAGTGCACATCACGCCAGTCTTAAAAGAGTTGCATTAGCTGCTGATTCACTACCAAGCCCAATTCAAAGTGTTAACTTTGACCTAGTAGGCCCTAAATGACTTGGGACCCAAATATCTAAAGGAATGCCTTCTTCCATATTGACCTGCCCATCCCTTAAGATCTGAAGAAGAGGTCCTTCTGGTTGTCCCGCCACTCTCAGTAGTAAAAGGGGTGGGCACCCGGGAGAGGGCCTTCCCAGTGATGGCCCCTAAGCTATGGAGAAGTCTTCCCCTTGATGTGTGTCAGGCTCCTTCACTGTATATGTTTAGAAAGGCAGTGAAGATGCTCCTCTTTGCCCTTGTCTTTGCTTAAATGGGAATATACTGTCTCTTCCCACTTCACAGACACTGAAACTGTTTTAATATCTATTGTTGTTTTAATATATGTCTGATTTTAAATGTCGTTACCCACTCTAAGACCTTCGGGTATAGGGCGAGATAGAAATACAAATAATAAAGGAAGGAAGGAAGGAAGGAAGAAAAAGAAAGAAAGAAAGAAACTTGCTCCCAAGCCAACAAAAGAACACAATGTTTGCATTTACTGGAAATTTTCCTGAAAGTACGTGTGAATGGTTGCACACAAAGCTCATGCTAAATACAACTTATGAATTCTATGCATTTTGCTTTTCTTTTCCCGGCAGAATGATTTTTGTTATTATTATTTTAGTTATATAGTGCAAAGGAGATTTCTGAGAAGGTACTTGCATTTAGGTTGTCGGAACCATGGGTGGCTTTGAAGTGACCCAGAGGGAAGGGCTAACCAAGTTTGCCCTGTAATTGTGTGACGTTAGAAGATGTTATTCAGCCTAGACAACTGCAAGGGAATGCACACTGGGAGGAACAATTAAACTATTCACACACCCTGATGACTTCTGAATTAATTGTAGCCTCTCAGGAAAATAATCCTGACTTCACTGTGGACAACTTGATGAAGTTGTCAGCAGCAATTAAGAAAAGGAGCAGCACACACAGAGAAGGTGCATTAATAGTTATATGGCAGACTTTATAGGACGGAAGGGAAAAACATCACCGGGGTGAAGCTTAAACATTTTTTTCTCGATCTTTCTATTATTATTGAGATTATCACTGCTGTATCCCAAGAAGCTTCCTCTTGTCAGCACGGAAGAGCCTCGTAATTGATGGGGTGGCAGTGGGAACAGGCAATCACAGCTCATTAAGCAGGCAATTAGTGGTGAATGGGAAGCTTTTCAATCCATTTTTTTCCATTTGCCAGGAATACTTATTCTGGCTAGCGGGCCAGGCCACAAACTTTGTGTTCTTTGGGTTTAGGTGGGTCAATGGCTACTAGAATGGCCTAGGCACTTCCTCCAGGTTGGAGAGACAGGCAGGAGGCCTCTCAAGGCCATTGGCAGGGAGTGGAGAGCAGGTGAAGGTTCTGCCATTGTCTTCTTCTTGAGATGTCCAAAAGCAACTGTTGGACCCCTTTGTGGAACAAGATGCTGGACTTGGATTGGCTGTGGCCTGATCCAGCAGGGCTTCTCTTATGTTTTTATGACAGAGGCGTAGAGCGGCCAGTTGGAAAGCCAAGCCAAGTTTCCTTTACTTTTAACAGCTGTGAGAGGATGCACTTTTGGTAAGCATGCGGACAGTAACCACTGAAGGGCCAGGACCTCTCTTCCTCTTTTCATCTGGCCACCCAGCAAGAGCAGAATCAGCATGGGGCTTTGATGGAGAACTTCTCTTTGATCTTATCCATCCCCTTATCCGCCATTTTAACCAACTGAGACACAAAAGAGAAGAAATTAAGATCTTTGCCTACGCAGCTCTGATTAACTTCACCGATTTCAAATTTTTTCCTTTCCCTTTACTGGAATTCATCCTTGTCTTCCTGCCCCCAGGAAGCCAACTGTTATCTGGGCATTCCTCCAGTTCTACCTCGGCCTCCAGTGAATTCCTTTAAAAGATTTTAGACATATTTAAATTATTATTAACTAAAATCAGTATATTTGGATATGCCTTCCTCTTAGAAACATTTGGCTAATGGGGGGGAGGGTCTATAACTATGAAACTTCCACTTCGTAGGTTTAGAAGGTATGGATTCTCTTAAAATACAATAATTATGACTGAGAATGGAGTGAGCTTTAAATAATAGACTGGTGGAATTTAAATGGACCATTGGAGGATAGCAAAAAGTTTAAATTGTAGATAAATGCAGCCTTTCATTAAGGATGTGCACTAGGGATGTGTATGAATGCAATTTTTGGATTCAATTCCATTCAAAGTGAATATTCAAATTTGGATGAATAGAGAAAAAAAATGTATTCAAATTCGAATCTGATTTGAATACATTCTTATCTAATCATACAAATATTTGATTTGTATTTTAGGTTATGAATGTTGACAACATTCGTATGTATCCATACACATCTGTACGCATTTGTATGCACCTGTAGGCATCCCATTTTTATCCTGTATACATCCCATTTCCATCTCGTACATATCCATACAAATGTGTATGGATACCAACAAGATGTGTACGGGCACGTATGTAATGAATACGTATCAGTACACATATGTATGTCCAAATAATTCATATGAACAATTTGAAAGATTCAAAACTTGTTTGAATGTTAAAAAATGAATGTATAGGCATTTATTCAAATTTGAATGTCCGAATTTGAATGAATTCAATTGAATTTTGAATGTTTCAAATATTTCTGCTCTTCCTAATGTGCACAGTTTTTCCTATATTCAGCTTGTATCAAACTGAATGCAAGAAAATTTGCATTTGTTTGATTAGATCCCTTTTGAATGTGGTAGGATTCGTATTGAATAGGAATTTTCAATCCTATATGAATCCCATAAGAACCCCATATGAATAGCATACAAATCCCATAATAATTCCATATGAAACTTCATACGAATGTACCAAAACATTTGATTCATATTTGAACGTCTGAAAGTGCCAACATTCAATTCAAATTCAAAAGTCCAAATTTGGCCAAATTCAAACAAATTTTGAAGAAGAAGAGTTGATTTTTCTACCCTGCTTTTCTCACCCATTTAAGGGAGCTCAAAGCGGCTGACAACAAAGCTTTCTATTCTTAGCTGCACAACAGACAACCTGTGAGGTGGGTGGGGTTGTGAGAGCTCAAATGGGAGCTGTGACTAGCCGAAGGTCACCCATCTCGTTTCATGGGGGAGGGCGGAATTGAACCCGGTATTCCCAGATAAGTATTGTTTGATACAGTTTTAATATGTTTGTTTTTAAATGTTGTGAGCCGCCCAGAGCCCCTTGGGTATGGGGCGGGATATATATATAAATATAAATAAATATAAATAAATAAGAGTCTGGTTTGCTAACCAGTAAACCAAACTGGCTCATATGTTACAAATATTTGTGCACACCTCTACTTTGCAATGTTATTTAAAATAAACTTCTTTTCTGCTACTCTATTGCTTCTATGTATTTTTAAAAAATCCTATGTTGTATACACACACACACACACACCCCTTTAAATTATACCTTCTTTGTGAATATGACTTTCATCTTTTATGAGCTGAACTGTTTTTACCAGTCTTTTGCTGATATCCTTGGATAAATGTTTAAAAGCGATTCCTTCCTCTGTTCCTGCCTGGTTACAAATCTCCTTCGACCACAAAAGCAAATTGGGAACCTTGAGTTTCAATAAATGAGCCGGCGTCTCTTCCTCCCTCTTCCTCCCTCTGTGTGTGTCTTTAGTTTAAGTCTAATAACAGCTAACATTTCCAAAGGAAGTCAAACCTTTAAAAGGTATTTTGAACCTGCCACCGCTTCAGGGGAAAGGACAGCAATTACTGTCAGGGTTGACAATCTTCCTGTCGGGTCTTCACATCAGCCTCAGCTTTACGTCTGAGAAGTGGGACAGTGGCCTCATTATCGCTACACTTTTTCCCCTGGATCCCTGAAAAGGGTCAGCGTTGTGTCTACAAAGAGAAACCGTAATTCCATGAACCAGATTCAGTCTGGAAGCACTTCATGCCTGTGCTCCAAGAAGCTGTGCTGCTGACCAGGAGACATCAACAGGAAGATCAAGGATTGATTGCCCTAGCCTTGTAAATCCAGTATTTACGGGGAACATATAGAAACTGTCTTCTGTTTCTGAGATACTTTCAAGTCACTCAGGCTAAAACCATCCTGATGAAGAAGGGAACTATCAAAAATGTTTGCTGTTCTCACCATGGTCTTTTGTAGATCCACCATCTATGGGATTGAATATTTGTATTGAATTTGAATCCCACTGTATTCGAAGAGGATCTAGTCAAACGAATACAATTTTTCTTGCATTTGATTCAAATACAAAGAAAGAAAGAAAGAAAGAAAGAAAGAAAGAAAGAAAGAAAGAAAGAAAGAAAGAAAGAAAGAAAGAAAGAAAGAAAGAAAACATGCATGAACATCTCTAGTTGCATATGGTCTTCTGTCCCAACAAGAAAGAAGCCAAACATGATTTGGACCTACATTGTAAGGAAAAAGGAGGCTGTGATTAGACTGGGGATTGGGGGGCAGGTCCAAGGAAAGGATCCTTCACACAGGGCCTCATTGATGAATCTCAAGAAGAACACTTTGAGGCGATTCCTTTGCTATCGCCAAGAGCAAAAGCAGCACTAACCTTTTAGTGAGAGCTTTAAATGACTCAGCCTCCCTCTCCTTTCTTGGATTCCTTTCAACTCTAAACTGGACTTCAGCCTCCTCAAATAGAAAATACTGCTACCAAAAGTACCTTCCTTAGTAAAATAGGATGCCTGATCCTCCCAATCTTACTCCACCTTCCCCTTCCCATGCCATCCCCCCTATGTTTGCACAAGGTTGTATCCTCAGGTGCCAAAATGAACATTGTGTACTGTATGGTTTGGTGAGAAACTGTTTAAGCAGACAAATTGATGTTTGTGTTAGATTCCAAAGTTGCTTGAAAAAGTAAAAAAATAAATATTTTTTTTCTATTTTAAAAAGTCCTTCTTCCAAAAGGAAAAACACAGTGAATATGAACTCCTCAATCTGTTCATGTTCACAAGCAGGGAACTGCTGCAGTTCAATCAGATTTCTGGCTATGTGAACTACCGCATGTTCGGCTTGATGCAAACATTCATGGACATGAACTGCTAAATCAAATTTTCAACCAGGAGCCAAACTTTGCACACCTCCACCTTCTTTCTTTCTTTTTCTTTCTTTCTATCTACTTCTCAGCCCACTTACTTTCATCTCTTTTCACGTAAGTAGATCTGGGAAAGCGGCTCAGACATTCTGAACACATGCAAGGCAAACTCCAGAGGGAATTCCAGCGTTATGGTATCACTCAGAGTCATCCAGCAGAGAGAGAAGAGCTATTTCCTCCCACAGAGGTTTATTTCATTACTGCCTGAGCTCAGCTGCCATCTACTTTGCATCCTCATTTGGTTCCACCTCTTCCTTCCTCCGTTCTGTTCACATCTGTGCTTCTGCGTAATCCTCAATCTGCCACCTTTACCCATAATGCTTTTCTCCCTGCATCCCCAGGGGGATGCTTGGTATTTATTTCTCCTATGTTCAAGGGAAAGGACCCCTCTGACACTTTGCTTGGCTCTTGCCTCCAAATGAGATTCTTTGTCTCTCACAGGAAAACCACCCAGCACAGGGGAATATGTCTATATTTTGCACAAAGTGTGATTTTAGCAGCCCTGAAACTGCCTGGCACATTTTGACGCAGGCTTGATGGGGGCAAAGGGAAAAGAAAATTCAGAAAAAGCAAGAAAGAAAGAAAGAAAGAAAGAAAGAAAGAAAGAAAGAAAGAAAGAAAGAAAGAAAGAAAGAAAGAAAGAAAAAGAAAGAAAATAGCCACAGGTTTTGCACAATTCTTCCCTAGAAGTTTTGTTTCTGGGGGGATTTTTAAAGTAATATATAGCTGATACAGGAAGATTTTTTTTTTTTTGAGCCAGCTTAGATAGGTCTCTTCTATGTATGAATAAACAGAATATTGTAGTAACTAAATCCTTAAAATGGAGATTTCAGAGATAGCCTTAAGGCACAGTTGAGCCTGGCTTTATTTCCTGAGGAATAGCCACATATATTTGTGCAGAGGTGGTCTGCAGATTGAAACTGGAGGGACAGTATGGCATTTTGGGACATTACTCTTTTAGGCATGCGGACAAATGGGCCTTTTTGCATTCAGTTCTTATCATATCGAATGTAAGAAAATTCATATTCATTTGAATGGATCCCCTTTGAACGTGGAAGGATTCTATTCGATGCAAATGCATTCATATGAATCTGTGCAAATATCCGATATGGGTGCATAAGCGTCCCATATAAACCTGATACATATCCTGCAACATATCCACTCTGAAAACATCAAAACCTTAAGTGTGAACACAGCCCAAAGTTCCAAAAGGGGGCAGACCCACTGAACTCCCTGAAGTAGGGATGTGCACGAATATTCGTACCATTTGTATGGATTCATCCGAACTTGGGCCTCCATAGATGAACTGGATGTTACGGCATTCATGTATGGACATTCGTACGGACACGGACATTTCTGGACATTTGTACAAGTAGCTTGGACATTTGTTAAACTGGGGAGGTAGGAATGCGGCTGCGCCAGTCACATCTGCCACAGATCCAGATTTTATTTATTTATTTATTTGCATTTATATCCCACCCTATACCCTGGGGTACCCCCCCAACATTGGCTTCGAATTCAATTCGAATTCAATTCGAAGTCACTTCAAAGTGATTTTGAAGTTAACTTCAAAGTGACTTCTAAGTAACTTTGAAGTTGACTTCGAACTGACTTCGAAATGACTTCAAAGTGACTTCAAAATGACTTCGAAATGACTTCAAAGACTGCACTCCCCCTGCACCCCAAAACACCTGGGGTAACAGACGGACCCCTTAGGGGTAGATCCAGATTCCCCAGATGGGTGCAAAGGTGTTTCCACAGCAAGGGTGTTAGCACCCATTGCTAATGGGTGCTACACCTCCCGTGGAAACACATAGGGTGCTTCCCTTAATCCGGATCTACTAGATCTGGATTAAGGAATGTACCCATTCCTTAGATCTGGATCTTCTTAGATCCGGATCTAAGGGCTGCAGTGGAACAACACCCTATATGTCCCCGGAAAGACCTTCCATGCCAGGGAAGTAAAAGTTGTGCAGCATCTCCCAACCTATAGTTATTTTGTATTAAGAATCTGACACAGGGATAAGCACAATATGTATCTGATATGTATCTAATATGTATGTGTTCATATAACATATATATCCAGGATATGTATCCGGTACGTATGCATTTGTATCAGTTATTCATACAATTTATATGAATATTTTTGGATTGAATAGATTCCTACCACATTTGAAGGGGATCTGTTCAAACAAATACAAATTTTGTAACATTCAATGCCCAAAAATCCATCTGTGCACATTCCTAATCTGATAGATTCCCCAAACCCTGATAGAGCATCAGAGTCTTGCTGTGATAGTGTCAACCTGTTAGAACGTTTCCTGTCCAACAGCAGCCTGGGTTCCACTTCAAAGTATTGGTCCACACCTAACAAATCCTCTTTTTCTGGTTCTCATCCATCTAAAGTCATGCCTGAAGGAGCCTCTACCCTGGATGTCTTTGGAGATTGCAAAGAAAGTGAAACAAATTGTTTAGTTTGGCTCATACCACGTTTCTCTCTCGCCTTCAGTTTTAGCTCATTTATTAAATCTCACCAGCACTGAAGCAGCCAGTGAGCAGAGAACTTCTCTTTTGAGGAGCAAAGCAACACTGCCATAAATTCTACTTGCATCCAACAAAACCCAGACATCCAATTAAAACCATAATCCTATAAACCTGTCAGCAATCTAACAGTCATCCTAGAATCAGGAAAGACAGGTTGCCTTAAATCAATATGTCTTGGTAACAACTCGCAGTTTGTAGAGATTCTGACTTCTTCTGTTGACTGCATCACGCTTGAAATGGAAATTGCAAACATTTCTATTGCTCTATAGTTGGAACCTCTTTTTGGTTGGATGTTTTTCTTTTTTTGCCTCGTCTTCCTACCTGAGCAAAGGTAATATCACTCAAAAGGGGAATAATAAGCAAAGGTGGTGAAGTGAGCACCACTGGACAAAATAATTCTCTTAGGACTAGAGGAAGGACTTGCTCTGCCTTCTCGCACCAGCCTGACCCTCTCCAACATTACTGAACTTGTTCACAAATGAATGCAGCCCACACTCACATTATCCAGCATCAGGTTGCTTCAGGTTGTCTAGATGGTCCGCAACCCGTTTTCATCCCATACAGATCTGTACAAATGCATACGGATGTGGGAACGATGTGGATCTACAAGTACGCATCGTGTATGAACCCGTACACTCGAATGAATAGATCCAAAATTTGAAATTCTATTTGAATGTTTACATTCAAATTTCGGGACATTGGATTTGAATTTGAATGTTGAAATTTGATTGGATTCCGAATGCCTACGAATATTTGTTCACATCCCTACAGCAAATTGGAATTCTTGGATACAACGGCAGAAAAACAGTGATGAAATAGAACGTTGATGATTTGCACAACTTTGAATGTAACCTGTTGCTGCCTCCCCCAGGAGCACTTTGGGAGACCAGATGGAAAGGATAACAGAGCGACCGAACTTTTAACAGCTTCACAGGGGAGGGAACTTACATCAGATGTCACCTCCGTGAGAAGCGGCATTCAATTAAACTCTTCCTTGCGTGCAAATTTAAGCCTCCTTTAATTCCTGCCCTTTAATTCTTATTATAGAGCATTTTAACCAGTTTTAAATTCTTGCAAGCTGCCCTGAGCACCATGAACTGGCAGGGTGAGCACAGAAATAGATGAAGCAATGAAAAGGAAACTCAGAGGTCCAGAAGCCCTGTCCTCCTTTTTGATTTGGCCAACCCATCACTAATAATAGACAAGGAGAACATTAGCGTTTGTTAATGGGTCTAATTGCTATTTTTAGTCCACTTTGTAATTAATGTTCCAGGTCTCACTCTGCTGCCAAACTGCTTCTCTGCTCCAACCTGTGGCTGGGAAGCATCGTCCAATCTTCTCTTTCAGGCAATAATTTCTTCCGAAGTATCATCTATAGAAATGTAAGAAGCTGTTTCCTTCACCTCTGTATTGTCAATGGAGCATTCTCGTCTTCATTTAGATGTACATCAAATAAGCAGTTTTCTAACCCCAAATTTTAAAACCACTCCTCTAGTGACCTAGGCTGATCTTGTGGTGACAGTATTGGACTCTAATTTGGTAGTCTCCTGGTTTGATTCTGCACACTTCCATGAAGCCAGCTGGGTGACCTTGGGCTAGTCGCAGCTCTCTTCTGAGCTCTCACAGCTCCACGTGCTTCACAGGCAGTCTGTTGTAGGGGAGAAGAACAGAAGGTTTGTCAGCTGCTTTGAGGCCCCTTAAGGATGAGAAAAGCAGAGTATAAAAGGTAACTCGCCTTCTCCTTCTCTTTCTCATTAAGTTGTGTCTCCATTAAGCAGCAAATTGGTGCAAAGGGTCAGAATAAATACTCGGTTTTCGATGAGAAACTAAAAGGAGGAAGAGGAGGGGGAGAGTTGGCTTTCTACCCCACTTTTCTCATTCATTTATGGGGACTCAAAGCAGCTGACAAAGCTTGTTATTCTTCTCCCCACAACAGTCACCCAGCTGGCTTCATGGAGGTGGGCAGAATCAAACCTGGTATTCCCAGATAAGAGACTCTTAACCATTAGACCAAACTGGGTCACTTGGATATGAGAATCCACAGGTCTGCAGATCTGTGCAATCCAAATGCTAATTGACTTCACTGGAACACAGAAGATGACATGTATGTTGGCCAATGCTCTATTGTAAGAAAGAGGGAAAGTAAACATTCATATTCATATTCATTGAATTATACAGATACAGTTTGTGTGCCTCTGTGCTTATGACACAAATGACAAGAAATGCAGACAAAGATCAGGTGTGGCTCATCCTTTGAGACAGTAAACTGTTTTACGCGCATCAGCAGACCTGGCGTGTGATTGTGTTCGGCCCCTAACAAGACACGATCGTGGAGAATGTGTAAAGTTGATTATGGGTCAAGCACAAGTTCTGCTAGCCAGGGATTCCACCCTACATTCAGAGACTATTCCGCGGGGCATTGTTACCCTTGTATCAGTACAGTGTCCTACATTCTCTACTGCCTTTTAAAGGCTTTGCGCAGGAGGTGGCAAACTTTAGGGGAATAAACATATATATTGTTCAGGAATGTTTAGGGAAGCTTTAAAGCCTTTTTATTAGGACCATTTTTCACAGCCTTCCATGTGTAAAGCCAGCTTCTAGACATCCAACAATAGTCCAAGGGAGATATAAAGCACTAAAATACCCTACAGCTCCCCCACCCCACCCCCGGTACATAAAAAAAATAAAAAAATCTTCAGTTTTACCTTGGTACATTCAAAGCTGCAAGTGATTGGTGTCTGCCCTATGGTACTTCCATTTCACAGGCTTGTATAGAAAATGTGCACTCAAGGTGGGGGGGATATCCAATTGTTGTGACATAAATAAGCAGAACCCCCAGTCTGTGTTCTGGGGACACATTGCAAGTGATCGGAGAACATGAAGCAACCTTTATGCAACACAAGGGGGCATTTTTCAAATAATGCAACTCAATTGCTTTTTCAGGAGCAGGGAGGCAAACTAGATGTCACGAGAGATGGACTCATAGCCTCAGGTACGCCACATTCTACTTTCTCTTTCTGTCTCTCTCTCTTGAAACCATTAAGGCACTGGTCACGCTAGCAGTTTAGGACGACCTCAGGTCATCTTCAGGTCACGTTACTCACATTATTTTTATTCAATTCATTTTCCACACCAGTTTATCCCCACGAGATCATTTTAGCTGGAGGCCCCTTTTACAGAGGACTCAGCCCATCCTGGCACCCCGGGGTGTCTTCTCTTCACCAGTGTGAGGGGGGGGGGAATTGGCTAAAGGAGGCTGGACCATGCTGTGGTGGGCGGGTCCAGTCTTTCCTTTCAGCCAATATGTACACATAGAGTTTGTGAGGCACCTCTCCTTTTCTCCTCAGTTTATGTGTATAATTCCTCCATCTAGTGTTTTCCCTCAAATTTATTATTTTTAAAAATTAATTGCCTGGAGAAGAAAAGCACATAAAAAAGGAAGGGGGTATGGAGGTGGGGGCTTTAAAAAGAACCACAAACACACACCCTCGCTCCCCTTGAGTGACACAACGGCATCCAATAAGAAAGGAGGTAGATTTGACAAAGCAAACGGGATGGAGAGCCAAGAGTTCTGTGGAGGAAGCTCAGGCCAATCATGGAGAAAGGTGTGAGTGATGCGGCCCAAAGCAAGGAGGGCCTGAGGACAACCTATAACGATCCAGGTGTGAACAGGACTGGCATGACCTCAGTTCAAATTAATGAATAAGATGTCCTGCCTTACACTGGTGCGACCAGGACCGAAACAGAGTCTATAGATGCACCCATATGTCAGTCACTGATTTTAGGGACGTTCATTAATATTCATAATACTTGTTATTCCTACAAATTTGCATGGGATGCGTATGAGATGTGTATGGCATTCATATGCTATTTGTATGCATTCATATGGGACTCATATAGGATTCATATGGGATTCGTATGGGATTGAATGTTTGTATTGAATACAAATCCCACCACATTCAAAGGGGATCTTTTTGAATGAATGCAAATTTTCTTGCATTCAATTTGCTCTGAATCAAATACAAACAACAACAACACACATTTCTGTACGTCTCTTGAACAAGCTGCCACACACCTGAACTTCCCAGATCTTGAGGCAATGTCTTTTTCTGGCCCTGAGACGGCAGACATTGTACCTGAGCACCCCTACACCTGAGAGTTGGAGGGCTGGCAGTGGGATCTACCAGTGCTCAATTTCAATATGTTAAACCCATTTAATTCTATGCATACACAAGTAACACTTGGACTCTCTGTCTCCCTGGAGACCTGTAGGGAAGCAGACCCACTTATTTCCAAACCCAGGGATGGATCTAAAGGAAAGTACTGCCCAATATGACCCTCATACCACTCAGCAAGCAGAGGTGAAAAATGCCATAAACAGCAATGTATCGTGAATAATAGAAAATGCAGAAGATAAGTAATTGTCAAGATGAGAACAAAAATTCATGACTCCAGAGCTTTGCTTAATTGAAGGTCAAGTTACTAGCTGTCCTGGAAGCAATTCCAAGATGATTTTACAGATATGCACATAATTAATTTATGAAAAGGAAAGATAGCATTTTAACCATTTTTTAAAGAATGCTTTATGGATTTTATTGATGTTTTATGCTCTCATGAACATCGTGATCCTACTGAAACTGTATGGTGAAGGACAGCACATAAATACATAGAAATTAATGAATGGAGGAAGGAACTAACGAACGAAGAAACTAACAAACTCATGAACTAACAAACTAACTACAATCTTCTTCCAAACCATGATAGGGAAATGACTACCCCCTACTGAAAATCAAGGGATGGAGAAGGAATGGGTCCTTTCTCCCCCAGATGGGACAACCAGGAGAAAAGGTGGAAGATGAGTAAGAGGCCTCCACAAGTGGGATCCAGGCAAACAGCGGTCAAAAGCAAGGGAAACAAATTCATTTTTGCTCCCTTCGCCCAAACAGCTATTCTACTCTTTGTACAATAATTTCTTTCCTTGCCTCCTTGCCTTCTCCCTGCTTTTTCTATGCATTCATCCAGATAGTTCTCTTTTGTGGAAGAGCCAAAAAAAAAAAAAGAGGAGGAGGCATTGAAAGTGTAGAAGATGTAAGATGATGATTCATTTTTTTTGGAACAGAGGCAGAGCAGAGGCAAGATCAGAAGTAAAGTCTTGGAGCAGATAAGTGGGAAAGGCAGGAACTGCATTCTGTATAGTTACCCTCTTCAGTTTATCCAATCTAGGATGTTCCTTTTTCCTTTTTCTCTGTTTCCTAGAAAAAAACTAAAAAAACAAACAAAAACCTTCAGTTTTCCACCCTTCACTGAAAAAATAAGTATGTCTAGTGGGGATGTACATGAATGGGGTTTTTGGCATTTAATTTGTAATGAATAAAATGTTAGAAAATTTGTATTCATTCAAATAGATCCGTTTCAAGTGTGGTGGGATTCTATTCAGTACAAATGTATTTATTTGTACTGAATGCATGTTGTTATTCATAGAAATTCATATGAATATCCGATACGAATGCATACATAGTCTGTGTACGGATCCTGTACATGGATCCTGCATATAGATCCTATACAAATGCATATGTAATCGATATGAATCCCCAGTTTAAGTAATTATGAATTATTCATACGAATGTTCTGAAACATTGGTATTCATATGAATGTTAATGTACAGATGTACATGTGATTCATGTCCGAATGTCCGAATTAGTCTGAATTCATCTGAATAATGAATATTACAAATACACATGCACCTCCCTAATGTCTAGAGGTACTACTAGGTCTCTGTATGGGCTTTAATCTTCCTTCCTTCCTCCCTCCCTCCCTTCCTTCCTTCCTTGCAAAAAGAACTTGAGCTCATTTCAATCTGCAGCCATAATGGTTTGTCAGCAGTGAATGAGTTCTGGCAGCTGTTGGATTCAGAATCTGCCTGCTAAATAAGACAAGTAATGGCCAGTTTCCTCTTCCATGACACAGGATTTTATTAAATAGCGAGTTGACATTTACTAAAAAGTTGAAGCATAATTTTGATTATACACCCAGTACATTCCTAAGCAGCTTAATTTTGTTCTGCTTTTGCTGGGAACTATGTAAATTCCTTGCAATTCATATTAAAATTAAACTTGATGGGCAGCTCAGTCCTTGGTCTGGAATCTAACTTTCTCCTGCTTTCCCTGGCTACTTTTTACTTATTTAAATGGAGACACTAGTAGGGAATACTTGGACAGGCCCTTAGTGGAGATCTTGGGTGTTTTTCCAATGTCAGTAGAAGTACCCATTAATGGGTACAAAAATGCCATTACGTATCCATTAATGGGTACTTAATGGGTACTTTTAGTGACAGTGGAAAAACACCCCTAAGGTGTTTTTCCACTGTCAGAAAGTACCCATTTTTGCACCCATTAAGGACCCATTTGGGTGTGAGCCGGATGATCCCATTTCCACCACAGCACCCATTTGGGACCCGATTGTTTCCACTGCTGCTGGGGAAATCTGGATCAAATGGGTACTTTCTGGCCTTTAATCTGGATTTTCTGTAGACCCCATTAATGGGGTCTACAATGGGGTCTTCAGCCAGAAAATCTGGATTAAAGGGAGCCTGTTTCCACGCTTGTGTGGCTTGTAGGGGGAGGGGGCACCCGGGGGGGGAGCCCCAAAACCTAAGCTTCAAAGTCATTTCAAAGTCATTTCAAAGTCACTTCAAAGTCTTTGCAAAATAGCTCTGGAGTGTCTTTGAAGTCTGTGCTGATCTTCAGAGTGAACTTCAAAGTGACTCCGAAGTGACTTCGAAGTTCACTCTGAAGATCAGCACAGACTTCAATGGAGCTGTTTTGCACACACTTTGAAGCGACTTCGAAGTGACTTCGAAGCCACTTTCGAGACTGTCCCCCCTGTCTCCCCAAACATCTGGGGTGACAAGCAGACCCCTCATAGGTAGATCCGGATTTCCAAATGGGTGCTCCTGTGTTTCCATGGCAGGGAGGCTAGCACCCATTGCTTTTGGGTGCTAGACCACCCATGGAAACACATTGGGTACTTCCCTTAATCTGGATCTACTAGATCCGGATTAAGGAATGTACCCGTTCCTTAGATCCGGATCTTTAGATCCAGATTAAAGGAGCATGGTGGAAAAACACCCCTAGTCTTTGTCTTTGAGTTGTTGTTGTTGTTGTTGTTACTGTTATCTAGTGAGAGGGGGGAAATGCACTCATACACACTTTTTCTCCATCTAAATGCATCCTGAGGCAGATGAGATTCATCTGCTGGAGCATATCCTCTTTGTGAAGAATTTATAATGCACGTTGTTGTGTCAGGGAGGAGAACAAGGTGCTTATTATCAGATTATCCCCATTAATGAGGCTGACCTCATATCATAAGCCATTGCTAGTGGCAGGTGAGAGTTGCTGAGAGCTCAGAGGTTAATTCTGAGAGATGGTTTGCTTTGTTGTCTATTTCGGAGGCACTAATGGTTATGTTTGCAGAATAGTCTGTGAGCCAGAGGTATTTGTGTGTGGGAAAGAAATCAAAGGTATTATTCCTCAACCAACTTAATGTTGCACAAGAAGGCACCAATAGTGGGATCTGAAACATGAAATGCGTGAAAGTGTCAGTAGGTAATGTGGAAGATCGATGGGAAAGTACATTTAGATGTCTGAGAGTTAAGCACACACCAGGGGTGTTTTTCCACTGTCACTAGAAGTACCCATTAAATTCCCATTAATGGGTACGTAACGGCATTTTTGTACCCATTAATGGGTACTTAATGGGTACTTCTAGTAACAGTGGAAAAACACCCTAGGAATAAGGCAGGAGATACAACCTCGGGGTGGAATTGCCCGCCATTGAAATGCATTGTGGCTGAGAGTCATGAATGTAGCATTTAGTCCTTTATAGGGATGTGTACAAATATTCCTAACATCTGTTATTTGTATGTATTTGTATGAATTTGGAGATTCCATATAAATTGAAAGTTACAACATTCGTACATTGGCATTCGTATTTGTACAAATGTTTTGGAACATTTGTGAAATGGGGAGGTGGAAAAATGCCTGTACCACTCACATCTGCAATGGATCCAGAGTGCATTCAACATAGTTTGAGAGCAGATTCAAAGTGGATTCAGAATGCATTCAGAGCAGATATGTTATGGGGTATATATCAGATATGTATCGGATCATGCAAATACATTCAAATCAAATAGAATCCTACCACATTGAAAGGAGATCTATTCAAACAAATATAAATTTTCTAACATTCGATGCGCTACAAATTGAGTTCCAAAAAAATCCATTTGGGCACATCCCTAGACATTTGTGCATTACATTGTGTGCCTGCCAAGTGGGACATTTGATGTCTAAAGAGGTTGTCACCCGGCCATACCAGGCATGATGACTAGGCACTGTCCATTTACCCAGGATTCATCCAGACATCTGCTAAAGAAAAAGAAGGCTATCTCAGTGATAAGAGCTTCTGTCCCACCAGCAGGTCCTCTAGAAGGTCCCTCTACTTGCACCATAGAGAGACAGCAGGGGTGGCTGATGGTGTAATCTACCCTCAGAGCATTTTCTATTCTTTGCCTGCAGGGTAGAAACTTCGGAGGTTGAGAGGCACTGGGCACATAAACTGTAGCTGCAGCTAGACACTGCTTACTTATTCTGCTATATTTGGATGTTCTGGAATAAAGTCTAGATATCATCTAATATGCAGTGTATTTTAAAAAGCAGGACTGTGATCAGACATAGCAAAAGAAAAAAGGGGAAAAAAGCATCTCAGAGGCATTGTAGGGAAGTGTGATTTTTCAGACACCAGTCTAACATTCTACCAACTCCTGAATATTCTGTGCTAGAAAAGATGGATTAGAGAAGCACTGGGGATGTGAAGAAGAAAGAGAAGAAGGAGAAGAGTTGGCTTTTCTACCCCACTTTTCTCACCCATTTAAGGGGACACAAAACACTGACAAAGCTTATGTTCTTCTCCTCACAGCAGAATACCCTGTGAGTCAGGTGGGGCTGTGAGAGCTCAGAAGAGAGCTGTGACTAGCCCAAGGTCACCCAGCTAGCTTCAGGGAGGAGTTTGGAATCAAACCTGGTATTCCCAGATAAGTGTCCAGCTCCCTTACCACAAGACCAAACTGGCTCCTACCTGGACACAACCTGCCTAGGCTCAAGTCCACGTTTGCTGCTGGTGGTAACTCAGCCAACAGCAGTTAACCTGAGAAGACTTATGGGTCCCCTGACATCAATGATCTGTGGAATCTTAACTCCATCCAAGGTGAGGGAAAATGTTGTGACTGCGCAGTAGCAGACACAAGTGATCTCCCCCTCTTTCTTTTCCAAGCTCCTAAGGCACCAATGGAAATGGTCCAAATGGGCTTTAGATGCAGCAGCGCTTACCCATGGCCAAAGCACCCTTGCCAAGTAATTTGGGATTGTGCTACAAATTTTATTTAATTCAATAGTAGTTATTCAGAAGAAAACAGCTGTGGCTTTAGGCCACAATGTTTTTAGATGAACAGCTAAAATATAAAGCCCAATTCTAGATGAATTTAATCCAAGTAAAGTTTGACCAGTTTCCAAACTGAGGAGACATTTGGCATACAGAGCAGCCTCATCTCTGTGCATTCACCTTCACTTCAGTTTTACCCAGACTTACTTAATGAATTAGTTGCATTTAGAGAACCGGGAAGATTCTATTTATTATTCAAATTGTTTTTTGTTTTTTTTTAGGATTGAAAAAATAATAATAATTAGGATAATTTAGGTTACTGGAAGCGTAAGAGTTTCTACTGCCAAATTGAAACTACTCTGAAATGAAATAAAATGGACTGAGGCCAGAAACTGCAATTCTCTCCATATCTGTGTGGAGTTAAATCCCACTGAATCAATTAAAATAATTTCCCCTTCATTTTATCCCACCTTTCTTCAAAAGAACAACAACAAACAGAACAACTAAAATAAATTTGGTTGTATGAAAGGCAATAATCAAATTTAGCCAAGTGAAATCAATTCCTGTCAAAACTAAGTAGAAAAAGTGAGTCTCTCTAGTACTAGCAAGTTATCTTCTTTAGGGGCCTGCAGAGTTCAGTTCAAGATTGAAAATTCCATCAAACTGTTTGTGTCACGAATTGAACCAGACATGGGGTTGTTGCTTATATTCAGAAATATACACAAATATAGTTCATCTTCATTCACGGTGGGTTTTTTTCACTGAAAAGGGAATTTTTTAATGAAAAAAGTACTTACTGTCTTCAAACAAGTTCAGAAATGAACATGGAAAAACATTTATTTCATTAACCAGGTCACCATCACATCAAGCATACCAGTGGTTGGTTTGACAGTGAAGGAAACATGCAATTTTCATTTGCACACATTTCTGGTCTTCTTTTTCAGGATATGTTGAAGGTAAGTGCATCATTGCCAGATGCACTTCAGCCAGGAGGTTACACTCCATCCATCCATAGTGCATCTACTTTAGAAGGTTATATCCCTTGTCCCAGCCTTGAGATGTATGTCAGCAAAGCAGCAATGCAGAAAATAACCCTCATGGTGACTTTGATGACCTGCGTGAATTGCTTTGTGAGACGTAAAATTTACCTCCAAACTTTGAGTTTGCCTTCCAACTCAGCTTTCTAGAATTTCAACTGTACTAGCAGCTTCAACTTATTTTCAGCAGGAGACTCTAGATTGAAAACTAAAGTATGGAAATAGTATAAGCAAGAATTTTTTCTGCTAGTACAAAACCGTGTTTGGGAGGTCACTGCTTTATAATCAAGACATTTTTTATTTCCAACTCTGCATTCCTGTGCTTCGCTCACAATCCCACTGCTAAGTGAATGAGTTTATCATTTTCAACATTATCCCACTTTCTTTCATTGCTGCCTGCAGACGAATCTGATCTTTACAGAGGATAATGACAGAAAATTGCAGTGTAATACTGTAATGGGATTTATTTATAGAATTTATGTTCTATTCACGCCCACTGGTTGGTTGTATAAAAACATACACACACAAACACATACATGCACATTCAGTGGTAGTATGCCTTTTTCCTAAAATTAAAAATAAATAAAGTAAAATCCATTAACACATTATCATAAGTGCCTGAGCTGATGGAAGAGAAAAGCAATTTCAGAAACCTGGGAACACTCCTGAAACCAGAACATCACTGTATCTTATTACAGGTAATGACACTCATCTATGGAGTGACAGCATTTGTACGCCCTATTTTATTATTATTTTTGTTTTTTAAAAAAACTGTAGTGGATTTTAGTGCATTTTTGAAATTTTAACTGATATACTTAACTACTTTTAGTGTGGTTGGTTTAGTTAAAGGTGAAATTAAGGAGCAATTTGCCACGTAGCGCTATAGTGTAGAAAACAGATCCAAACTTAAACTTACCCAGCAACATTACTAAGCATAATTTGCTCTCAGAAGTGGTCTGATTCTGAACCCATTAAAAACTGGTTTATTGACCAGTTGCTCCATCTAGTCCCTTTGAAAGGAACAGCAGCTAATTAGAACTCCAGGTGCCTGGATCTCCACGTAAGTATCACAGTGGCAGCTAGTTGCTGTATCTCCAGGAAATAGAAAGCCTTTGGATTTTACCCAAATTACTTCAGTATTACTTATTGGTCCTGTTATTGGCCCTCTCTAACTTCTCCTTTCATTTATAGTTTGGTTCCAGTTTCTTAGTCTATTGACTTTCAGAGTTACTTGAACCTTTCTTTTAGTTTGTGGACTCTGTTTTATCTGTTCTGCATGAATTCTGTCTTGCTTTGCTATTTGATCTTCCATGTTTCCAGGATAAAAAGCGTCCCTCTGGATCAGATCCATAGCCAACCTAACATAAGAACCTAAGCAGAGTTCTGCTGGATCAGGTCATAGCCCATCTAGTCCAGTATCCTGTCTCAGACAGTGGCCCACCAACGGCTTGTAAAATTTTTAGGCAAAAGGCAAAGGCGACACCATCTGTACTCGAGTCCCTGCAAATGGCCTTTAGAGGCATTCTGTCTGCCTCTCTAACCTAGTGGAACCTAACCAAGGAAGCTTAGGAGCAGGATGTATACCAGCAGCTGACCTTCAGAGGTGGGCTATCTCTTTCTACCATTAAGGTTAGTAGCCATTGATAGCCCAATTCCTTCAAACGTTCTTTGAAACCATCCAAATTACTAGCCAACACCACATCTCACAATAGAAAATGGCAAGGAGAAGAAGAAGAGGAAGAAAAAGAAGAGGAGGAGGAGGAGGAAAAGGAAGAAGAAGAGTTGGCTTTTCTACCTGGCTTTTCTCATCCGTTTAAGGGGACTCAAGCGGCCAACAAAGCTTTCTGTTCTTCTCTCCAAACAGACACCCTGTGAGGTAGGTGAGACTGTGAGAGCTTAAAAGAGAGCTGTGACTAGCCCAAGGTCATCCAACTGGCTTCATGGAGGAGGGCAGAATCAAACCCGGCATTCCTAGATAATTGTTCCTTACCCTCTAGGCCAAAGGTGTAACTATTTGTTGTGTAAAAAAAAAAGTCCTTTTGTATGTCCAGGATCCAGCTAATGATAACAACAAAACAATACCAGATTATATTTTCATTACCACAGTTTATTTATAATGCCAACACGAGAAATTGGAAAATGAAATAAATGGCTCATATTTCAGCCTTCTAGTACTGTAATTTGTTTTGCAAATTAAGGGTAAATATTTATTTCTCACGAAATTGTTACTCATGTAATTAATGCAGGACAAACGTTATGTTTAGAAGCAATAACATTCATTCCGATTACATTTATTGTTTTTTTTTTTTAGAAAAAGAATGACCTCAGTTTTTCATTGCACCATACTTGGCATATTTTTAGCAAAAGAAGTCTTCAATACTAACCACAGAGTTCCACCAGGGGGCAAGATATACTGATGTAAAATGAAGCCGTATTGAATCTCCATTCGGAAGAGAGTGGACAGGGTAGAGAAGTATGGAGTAGAAAAACAATTGTCTGTCTGTCTGTCCTTTCATTAATCCAAGCACCCCAAAGGTTGGGGATCATAATCATTACCTACAGGGATTTCTGATAAACCCAATGGTAACTAACCAGTATGCGCAGTGAGTTGAAACGACAGAGTTAAAGGAAGTGACAGATAAAGTCAAAATAAGATACTTGGTATGTCTACCGCTGGGATTCAACAACTGGAGGGTTTTTTTGCTCTTTTTAAAAGATGTTTAGCAAAGATTCAATAAGGAAAATATTGAGAAAGTATTTTTATAAAGGCTTTTTGTTCTATATACTTCTGAGATTTTACCACATCTGCCAACAAATTCTGCTTCTTTTAGTTAGGGTCATTTGGTAATCATTCTTGTATAACAACTTGTTTTTGGACTTGACTTTGGTGATTATATCTTGATGTTTGTCTGAAGACATTATTTTTATCTTTCTTCTTTCTTATAACTTGACATTTGTATGCTTGTTTGTTAAACTGATTTTTATAATTTTATTTTAAAGAATAAGTCAAGCTAATGGTAGACGAGGCACTGTGAAGACTACAGCTCTGAAAACCCACACGAAATTGGCTTCAATGAATGTGGTGGGTTGTATAAACATTAACTAACTCTGTACTGAGGCATGTGCAGATGAGAATGGAACAGAGGGCTCAAAGTCAGGGTGGCTTGGTGAAATGCTAACCATGCTGTCCCTATGTGCCAACCTTTTCTGATAGGACATAAATTGGTATTGCCATCCGTCCATCCGTCCATCCGTCCATCGGTCCATCCATCCATCCGTCCATCTATCCATCTATCTATCTATCTATCCATCTATCCATCTATCCATCTATCTATCCATCTATCCATCTATCCATCTATCTATCTATCTATCTATCTATCTATCTATCCTCATTTACTTAACTTGGGGTGTTTTCCACTGTCACTAAAAGTACCCATTAATGGGTACTTAATGGGTACTTCTAGTGACAGTGGAAAAACACCCTTGGATCTTGAGGTCTGTATTGTTCTGTATTTTCACAAAATTCACAATTTTCTAAAGGAGAGGGAAAGACAACACACTTGTCAAGCATGTAAATTATCCATGAATAAAATGTGTAATCTGTATGATCTAGTGTTAAAACTGACACCAATTCCTCCAGCTGTACTGACAGCCCCTTGGGATATCTATTGCTGATAGACTCTTCAGTGGCATTAGATTAGTTCATAAGAGGGTGTAAAAGCTATAAATTACTTTTATCAAACAAAGGTCTCCATTATTCTCACTTTTTCCTCTCTGCAGTATGGAAATGAAAAGGTTCTATTTGCTCATACAGCTATAATTGTGGAGCAAATCTAACTGGCCAAAAAGTGTTATATTGCTATTCCATTTGGTTTATGAACTTTCATGGGGGTAAGATAGCCAAGGACATTCTAGAAGACCTAGAAGTCAGGGGAAAATAGGACCAAAATACCAGCTCAGTGCTCATTCTGTCTGGTTTTTGCATATACATGAAAGTAGGTTCCACACAGAACCTTTGTACCTGTTCATATAATCATACAAATTACGTGCTATATCTCTTAAAGGTAGTGTATCAAAACTTTCAGTTCGAATATGAATGTCTGAATTCAGCCAGATTCATATAAATTTCATGCACATTCTTACCCTCTACACATAAATACATAGTTTACATAGAGCTATACTTAGATATCTAGAAATGTATTCAAAGTCAGTTGCATGCAACCATGTATGAGCACCACCATGTGCTTATCTTTTGCCATGCTTCCATCTGACTGACCTTCATCCAAGCAGTATATAAAGTTCAACATAAAATGGTCCAACTAGTGGAGATAATTTATCATGGTGTCAGATTTTCCAAAGTACTCGCTAGCTTTAGGAATTAAAGATGTGGCAGTGGTTATTTCAGTGATAAAGTTCAAGTCTGATTATTGTAACAAAACGGGACAAACCTCAGGGAGTAGAGGAGGGAAGCCAGAAAATGTTTTATTTATTTGCAGAATTTCAACCTGGCATAGTTTAGCACAAGATTGAGAAAGGCTGGCTTCTGGGGCCATTTCCTATCTGGTACTAGACAAAAATGTTGAAGCTGTGGGACCAAAATTAATGTTTCATTTAAATGGTGTAACTTTCATCTCTGGAGCAGAATCCTGCCATCCCACCACTTCACAGACAAGGAGAGACCATTAAGTTCAACCTTATAAATCTGATTCATGTACTAGGTTGTTTTACAAGTCTAATATTTCTATATCTGTACTCTTCCTTGTTTTACTCCATTGTAGGGATGTGTACGAATGGAGTTTTTGGCATTCGATCCATAACCAAGCAAATGTTAGAAAACTCATATTCATTCAAATAGATCCCCTTTGAATGTGGTAGGATTCTATTCGATACAAATTATTTTTATGAATTTGTACAAATATCCAATATGAATGCATACGGATCCTGGATACAGATCCTAGATAAGGATCCTATATGAACGCATACCAATCGGATACATATCCTATACCAATGCATACTTATAGGATACACATTGGATATGTATCCTATATGTATCACATATGTATCGATACGTATCTGATATATATCCCCAGTTTAACGGATGCACAAACTATTCGTATGAATGTTCTGAAACATTTGTATTTGTACAAATGTTAATGTACGAATGTTGTAACATTCTATTTGTGTACGAATATCCAAATTTGTACAAATTTGTATGAATAATGAATGTTACATATTCCCACACATCCCTACGCCATTGTGCTCACACCACAAGCATCTAATACTGGTTCTCTTAGCATCGTGTTTAGTGTTTAGTTTTTGTCCATTATACATTGAAAACCACTTAGACAAGTTCAACACTTCACCCCCAGGGCTGGGCTGGGGAGATCCATCTTGGCACCATCAACATCAACATCCAGTTCACGACTGAGCCAAATGCTTCCAAGGTGGAACTAACTAGATAACATTGGAAGCATCACTTTGTCTAATCTTTCTTGCAAGCGTTAGATGCCATGATTTCTTGTCTCCACAAATGAACTAGTGAATGTTAGCTCAGCAGACTCCAAAATAGACAACCCAGAAATAGCAACACCAAGCGAAGGCAACAAATTCTTACCAATCTGAAATTTCAGGCTTCATCAAGTCAGTTCCACTTTGGCAGGATTTGGCTCTGTGCTAGAACTTGCTTAACAAGCTCGCCTCAGCTACATATGCCTACTAAAGATTTTCTCATTAATTTGGATCCATCAATCTGGGCAGGAGGTCATTTCTGCTGATACATACATTATTCTAATAGGTTATCAATTGTGCGACATGCATAATACAGGAAAATATTTAAACATTTTGTTAAAAATGTCTCTGCAGTAAGATGTGGAGAGGAATTTGGAATTTAGTAAAATATGGATGTTTAAAATAATGACATACTGTTTTACACAGAAATAGTGTGTTAGCAGGGATCTACATGAACTGAAAGTTAGTGGTTTTGTTTGAATTTAATCCAACTACCCTTCGTAAGCGTTAGCTTCAAATCAGGTTTCTCAGACAACAGGATTTAACCCTAACCCCAGCTTGCTATGAACTGCATAACTGACCAAACCAGTTTAGCACACATCCAGTTGTTAAAGTTCAGAAAGAAGAAGAAGAAGAAGAAGAGTTGGCTTTTCTACCCGCTTTTCTCACCCACTTAAGGGAACTCAAAGCGGCTGACAAAGCTTTTCTATTCTTCTCCCCACAACAGAACACCCTGTGAGGTAGATGGGGCTCTGAGAGCTCAGAAGAGAGCTGTGACTAGCCCAAGGTCACCCAGCTGGCTTCGTGGGGGAGGTTGGAATTGAACCCGGTATTCCCAGATAAGAATCCAGCTCCTTAACCACTAGACCAAAGTGGCTCATCAGGAGGGATCGCCAGATCCCAAAATAAAAGTACCAGAGACGTGCATGATTTTTATTTTTATTTTGCATTCAATTCACGTCAAATTGAATGTAAGAAAATTCATATTTGTTTGAATAGATTCCCTTTGATTGTGGTAGGATTCTATTCAAAATGAAAGTATTTGTACAAATTCATACGAATATCTGATATGAACACATACATATCGCATGCATATCTGATACCTATCCGATATGTATCTGGTAACATATCTGCTCTGAAAGCGTCAAGTCAGCCCTGAATCCACTCTGAATCCACTTTGAATCTGGATCCATTGCAGATGTGACTGGCCCATCCACTTTCACACCTCCCCAGGGTCATGAATCTTCCGAAGCTTCATACAAATGTTGCAAAACATTCATGTGAATATCAATATGCAAATGTCGTAACATTCTATTTATATTTGAATGTATGAACTCATATGAATTCATATTAATTCGTACAAATATTGAATGTTAGGAGTATTTGTGCACGTCTCTAAAAAGTACTTAAACATTGTTATAAACATGACAGTAGTAACAGTAGCAGTAACAAACCATAATAAATTTGCACTTTGCAGTTGAGAATGGAGCTTTGCACAGGTGAGAAGTTCAGCATGCACAGGGAAATCTATAGTGAGGGACTTAAGTGCCAGCATGGCAAGTCTGCGAGTTGAGATTTTTCTTTTTCTTTCTTTCTTTATAAAGTAAGCATTTGAGAGAACCATACATTATACAGAGCATCTTACATTGTTACAGTTTATCAGAAGCATTGTGATTTAGTGCAAGTGTTGATTTGCCACTGAATACAATATAGACACTGCTTAGTATTCAGTAAAGTAAAACTGAAAATGTTGTTTTCATTTTCCTGGAAGCATTGGCTCTAGTGACGTTAAAAAAAAGTGAAAACGCAATAGGGCGGGTTATTTGATTTTTCTGCTCTGTGGCATCATGGTATGTTCAACACAGACAGTCAGCCAATAAGCATGTTTGCATTGAAATCAATGTGGATGCCTTTAAAAGGGAACTTGGAGGGCTATCAGTCAATGGTGTCTTGGGGCTATCTGAATGGTTCATGGTTGGAAAGCTCTTGAACACCACCTGCAGGGAACCTTTTAATGTTTATGGCTTTACCTTACAGCCAAGCACAAGTAGACCCCCCCCCCCCCCAATTTGCATTTTGGTAGGTAACAGTGAAGTCTTACTCAAGAAAAGCTGGACTCCTGGTGACTACATTCAGTTTTCTTGCCAAAGACGGGAATGTATGTTGTTGTCTTGCTATCTATTGATAAGGTGCAGTCACATTTGACCCCATCCACTTTGCAGGTCCATTTGGATCTCCAGCACTCAAGCACATTACCTATAGGCAATGTATTAGAAAAAAGAGGAGGGACATTATAAGATCAGCAGTAGCAATAACAATAATAAAGTAGAAAGGAGCTCTGGACGTTTGCTTATGCAATTGCGCATATACAGCTCCAATGTTAAAGGTGACGATAAGGATTTACCCAGGCACAGAAACGTAATAGGAACTAGGAATGTGCACGAATATTCATAACATTCTAAACTCAGATGAAGTTGGCCAAATTTGGGCATTCATATTCGTACTGAATGTTGGCACCTTTGAAGACTGACATTTGAATTAAAATCAAATGTTTCAATACATTCGTATGAACCTTTCCATGGGATTCGTATGGAATTTGTATACATTCATATGCATTCATATGGGATTTGTATGGGATTGAACATTTCTATCCAATTCGAATCCCACTACATTTCAAGGGGATCTATTTGAATAAATATACATTTGATTCAATACGAATTGAATTAAAAAAAATCATGCACATGCCTAGTAGTGAGCAGTGACTCAGGATCCTTTATAAGAAGAAAGGTGGTTGAGCAAGAAGGATTTGATCAGAAGCTTCCCATTGTGCATTTCAGAACACCAAACATTTGAGGGAGATCAAAAGGAGTTTTTCAACCAGAGCATCACTCATCTTCTCTCACTCCTCTGATGTCCTCTCCGGAAAGGGCTGAGGGATTAGGAATGCGCACAAATATTGGTCATATTCAAAATCTGTAGGAATTCATCCGAATTTGGACAATCGATTTCAAACTGAATACTGCATGCTTCGGAACATTCACAGGAGGCTTCATCACATTTGTGAACACGGGGAGGTGGGAAAGTGGCCGCGACAATCACATCTGCAACAGATCCAGAGTTGATTCAAAGTGGATTGAGAGCATATTCGAAGTGGATTCAGGGAAGATTTGACACATTCAGAGCAGATACGTAGGGGGTTTGTAGGGGATATGTAGGGGATTCATATGCAATTTGTACTGAACATTTGTATCAAATTTGAATAAATCCCCATTCAAAGGGGATCTATTCAAATGAATATGAATTTGCATTCAATTCAATATGAATCGACCCCCCCCTAAAAAAAATGTGTGTGCATTCCTATGAGGGGTTTCTCTCTTTTCTCTCTCTGGTATATGCAAGGAGGGAAGAAGGGGGGAAGCCTGCAAACCCTGCAGAAGCAGACTATGTGCAGATGACCATGTGTTCATCTTTTCTGTTTGATCTGCTCTGCCTTTATTAGCTGGAAGGCAGCATGAATGGTGTAAAGCACTCCAAAAATGATATATCTCTGAGATCAACAGCATAGCAATTCTATTTTATTTTCCACTCTTTTTTTCCCCAATAAGCCCTGATGCCACGTTTAGCCTTGTTAACTACAGAAACACAAGTGACTTGGCCTTTTACCAACCCATCTCACACTGTGCCCCCAGATCAGCCACAGAGGTTGTATACTCAGAGTTACTTTCTTTTACTGGCAGCAATACATTGTTTTCCTAAAGCCTACCGGAGCCTACCTGATACTAATCTGCATTAACAGTTGTCAGCTACATTGATTTTCAACCTTATTAATTAAACAGGCTCACAGGAGTTTTAATTATCAAGCCAACTTCTTTTGCATGACAGATAAACTGTCCCTGGGAGGCTGGTAGGGACAATTCTCTCCCAGTTATACCCACTTGGTTTTCCTGCTCAGCAGAGAGTAAGGACTGGGGGCTATGGGAGAGGCCTCATTCCTGCAAAATACACGCTACCTCCAAAAGGACTAGGCTGCCACCACTGGACCACCCCCAGGAGGGGTGGCATGAGCAGCTGTCCTTTATGGTCTCCAATGTAGCTTAGAAGGTGGGGTCCAAAGCAGCTGACAAGAAGAACCCAGTCCTGCAAGGAAGAAGCTCCAGGCTGGAGAACCACCCAGAGGGCAGAGTGGTCTAGGCTGCCACCACTAGACCACCACCCCTGGAGGGATGGCAAGGTTCTCTTCCTCTTTGGGCATGGCTTCCAGCCCTGGAATTTGTTCATTTGGAATGACCCTCTTGCTAAGGCTTATGGGAAATAGACAACATTTATATCTGTACGTTCATATGTATTTGGCAGATTTCTGCTGATTTGCCTTTTGGCATTTCCCTTCTTTCTTTCTTTCTCAGTTCCTTAGCATCTCTTCCACTAATTAATTGAAGAATCAATAGTGTATAAGTCCTAATCTCTCCGCTCTTTCCCGGGGAAATGCCCACATGGCATGTATGCAAAGCAGGCCTCTTGGAAGGAGAGGGCATGCTTGGCTGGAAAGCTCCATCTCTTCCTCAAAATTTAGTTGTGATCTATATTCAAATGACAGTTTAATGAGCCTTTTTTCCTATTTCCAGAAACCTTATCACATCATTAAAGCGTAGAAATGAATAATACATCTAGCAGTTGGATTAAGCTGAACTCCAGACCTGACGCATCTTCAAAAGGCTCGGAGAGGAAGGAAAAGTGGAAGGAGGAACAGAAAGGATGTGGGGAGGGTTGGGGGCATAATAGAAAGGTGATGATATCTGTTCTATAAAATCACATAAATGCCTACAAAGGTTTCTAATATACATGTACTTTCCCCCTCTATTGTTGGCATTAGGAGGATGGGAAAAGGCTCTGAACTTACCTCTCCTCTGGGAGTACCAATGAGCCAACACACACATTTTACTAGCCCCACAAGAAGGCCTAAGCGGACCCCTTATCAATTCTCTGGCCAAAAGGGGAATCCAGTCTTTTGTAACCCCCTTCTCTGCATTTTACATAGCTTCCACTTCATCTTCCACTTCCCACCTGCAGGAAACAACCACACTACATTTTTCAATGTTTCAGAGATCTCATAGTTGTACATTACAGTAAGGATGCACACAAATGGGTTTTTGGGTATTCAATTCACAATGAATCAAATGTTAGAAAATCCATATTAGTTGGAATAGATCCCCTTTGAATGTGGTCAATATGAATGTATTCGTATGAATTTATACAAATATCTGAGACGAAGGCATATGTATCCCATACTGCATCTGATACATATCCTGTAACATAAAGTGTGAAAACTGACCTGAATCCACTTTGAATCTACTCTCAGTCCATGTCTAATGCAATCTGGATCGATTGTGGATGTGGCTGGTGCAGTCACTTTCCCACCTCACCATGCTAAATACATGTTAGATATATTATTCATTTCTATGCTTTAGTGATGTCCGAACTATTTGTACAAATGGCTGAAACATTCATATTCATACAAATCTTAATGTACAAATGCCTTAACATTTATTTGTGTACGAACGTCTGAATTCTGACAAATCTGTATGAATAAGGAATATTACAAATATTTGTTCACATTCCTCCATTACAACCATAAGCAAGGAAGCCAGTGGCCATGACAGTGTGCCAGAGGTGAATCTTCCTGCATCATTGATAAGATAGTGGGCAGCAAAACAGTGAATTAATGGGTAGCTGCCTTCATGCCATCCTCTCTCTAGTCTCTTCAGCTTGGCATCTTCCCTCCCTTGAAAGTTCAAATACTGAAGAAGAAGGAGGAGGAGGAGGAGGAGGAGGAGTTGGCTTTTCTGCCCCACTTTTCTCAATGATTTAAGGGGCCTCAATGCAGCTGACAAAGCTTTCTATTCTTCTCCCCACAACAGGCACCCTGTGAGGCATCCTCAGGCTGTGAGACCTCAGAAGAGAGCTGTGACTAGCCCAAGGTCACCTATCTGGCCTTGTGGAGGAGTGTGGAATTGAACCCGGTATTTCCAGATAAGTGTCTGGTTCCCTAACCACTAGGTGAAACTGCCTCACAAGAGATAGGAAGTGGCTGGACTTGCTTTCTTTTGTGTTTTATGGAAACTGAGGTCAGGCTAATTCTGATAGATCCATCACCATGACATCGTGACGCGTAGCAATGAACCAATCAAATCTCTCCCACCATGGGCTCTGGGTCAAAACTGCAGGAGGTATGTTATGTGAATGCAGGTAAGTGCTCCAGCAAAGGTGTGTGGCTGATCCCAAACCCTGGACTCCCTACTGGCACTGGAGGATTATTTTGAAAGTTTCAGAATGGCATTTTCAAGCTCCTAAAGTAATACCTAAACAGCAGAGAGCATTTGCTTTAAATTTAATCCATGTTCTCTGATTATTTAATTTTATTAGCCATCCACATAACTCATTTTTGTATAATAAGAACCTCTCGCCTTCTTTGTCACCTGGGTTCTCCCTGGATCAGGTGTGTCAGAGGCCTTAGTGTTTCAAATAATGAGTTCTTTTGAAATTCAAAATGTACTTTCCCTTTCATTTCTCTTTGAAACAGGGTTCATAATTCTAGTGTTCAGTTTCCTCAGGGTGAGAGAGGCTGATCTCCAGGCATCTTTTTTAATTAGTGGGAATGCAATGTATTTGTGCTTCCCTCGTCCCTGTTTGCACCACAAAAATTGGAAAACAAACCTCATTTTAAAAAGAATGACTGATCTCTAGGCCACAGCTGGTTATGGGAAAGAAAGAGACAGGAGATATGTGTGATGCTCATGAAGCTAGGTCAGAGAACTCTAATCCCCCCTCCCATCCAGGGGCTGTGCCCCCACTAGAGATGTGGCAAACCAGTTCATTTTCAAACTGGCTCAAATCAAACCAGGTAGTTCAACTGGGTTCCAGTTCGAATCTATTATCCCTTAAAATGAGCTTTAAAATGCCATTTTCAATCTTTTATTTCTATTTTTTTTTTAAAAAAAAGGTTCAAATCTGTTGAAGATTTGAAACGAACACCGTTCAACATGCTTTGATTCTGAACTGAACACCACACAGTTCGGTTTGATTTGAACCAAACCATTGCATCCCCATACCTTCATGGTCCAATATACCATTCCTGATCCAATTGCAGCCCTTAACATCAAGGTCTACAGCTATACTGGGCTAGAGCCCAATTTTCACTATCTTAATCTGACCCACACTTCATCCAATGCAGACAAGGCATGACATGGAGGTCATGCCTCTGCTGTCTCACCCATGGAGGCTGTGCCTTTGCTATCTCGCAGTATTATAGATGGCATGGGTCTAGGCTGGACCATGACCCAGTCAGTCTATTGCCCAATGCAAAACATCCCATGGTAGTTCAACTTTCAGAGATCAGATTAAATGCAAAAACTCATATTCACCAGCGATACACAATTTTTATTCAAATTCATATTTGTTCAAATAGACCCAGTTTGGTCCAGTGGTTAAGAAGCCAGACTCTTATCTGGGAATACTGGGTTTGATTCTGCCCTCCTTCATGAAGCCGGCTGGGTGACCTTGGGCTAGTCACAGCTCTCTTAATACTCACAGCCTCACCTACTTCACAGAGTGTTCTGTTTTGGGGAGAATAATAGGAAGCTTTATCAGCCACTTTGAGTCACCTTAAATGGGTGAGAAAAGCAGGGTAGAAAAGCCAACTCTTCGTCTTCTCTAAATATGGTAGGATTTATATTCAATATGAATGTTCAGTCCCATACGAATCCCATATGAATGCATACAAATCCCACACAAAACCCATATGAAGCTTCAAACAAAGCCTCCTACGAATGCATCAATACATTTGATTCAAATTTGAATGTCAATCTTTGACTGTCAATTTTAGTTCGAATGAACACATTCATACAAATTTCAAATGTGATGAATATCCATGCACATACCTAAAGCAAAACCATGCTTTAAAAAACTCTGTTATAATGGGGACAGTTGGGATTTAACCCCCAATCAGCGCAAGAAAATAATTCTGCATTTGGTGGGTAATGGGCGGAGGTGGTAGAAGTTCTAGAATAAGTGGAACTTTAAGATTTTTCACAGAACTCAACTATAGAACTCTTTTTAAAAGTTTTTCAACGTTAGTCTGTTAACGAATTCAAGATGTTAGAAGCAATAAAGATCTGCTTAAAAGTAGAGACTACTGTTTATACCCAATAAATTAATATTTCAGATCTTGAGGGCTAGATTTTTGTTGAACCAAAGATAGATTCCCAACCCAAAATTGACCTGAATTTGAACATTCTCTGGTTTCCAAGTCATCATGCATATTTAAATTTAAATTCAGACCCATTGGAGACTGTCAGTGAACTCTGACCAATGCAAATAATTCACTTAATTTTTCATTCCTAAATTGTTACATCATAGTGTCACAATCTGCAATCCATAA
The DNA here is from genome assembly GCA_023333525.1 of Aspidoscelis tigris stejnegeri. NCBI lineage: Eukaryota > Metazoa > Chordata > Lepidosauria > Squamata > Teiidae > Aspidoscelis > Aspidoscelis tigris. The sequence goes on from JALMGA010000011.1 coordinate 24,254,632, forward strand.
TTCATGAATTCATTAACTGAAATTATGTCTGCAATGCATTAGCTTTGTATTTGAACAACTAGGGAAAAACTGCATACAAAGTAGGCCTGAAAATCTGAACAACTGTGGCTGTAGTTTCTACTGCTTGAGACGCCCAGAAGACATTGGTGGACCACTGTATGAGAAAGGATGCTGAACTAGATAGGTTGTAGCCTGATCCAGCAGGGCTGCTCTTAGGTTCTTAACCAAGATGACCTCCCTACCACATCTTATGACAAGAGCACGTCTGTATAGCAGGAGGTGTTAGAATCATAGAATTATAGAAAAATATAGTGGGAAGGGACCTCTAGGGTCAACCCTGCTCAATGCAGGATTTCATGCAGACAGGAATACAGATGTAGGTCCAGCCTCTGTTTGCAAACCTCCAGAAGCAGAAGTCACTGCCTAATGTTGCAACCTATTCCACTAACTGATCACCTTCATTGTCAGGAAGTTTTCCCCCATAGCTCATCTGGAACTTTCATACCATTGTTTCTAGTCGTCCTCTCCTTCTCCTCCCTGGTGTTAGCAAACCCTCCTAGCTTTGTGTCGTGTGCAAATTTGATCAGCATCCCTTCAACTCCTTCATCCAGATCATTTATAAAAATGTTGAATAGCACTGGACCCTGGACAGACCCCTGTGGCACTCCACTTGAAACATTCCTCCAATTGGATGTGAAGCCATTTATTGCCACCATTTGACTGCAGTCACTAAGCCAGTTACAAATCCACCTAACAGCTGTCCTGTCGATCCCATATTTGATCAATTTATCAATAAGTATGGTATGAGACACTTTGTCAAATGCTTTGCTGAAATCAAGATACAGCGTGTCTACGGCATTTCCCTGAAAGGTGTTTTTTTCAGATACTGACAATACAAAAACATGGATTGGGATCCCATTACCTCCCATGTCTGAATTTTGTGATACTGTTCTACTCTAACAAAACAAAACACACACACACACGCACACACACACACACATAGAGTCTCAGGCTAAATTGTTTTGGTTCAGCCAGGTACAGAAATGCAGGCAAACTGCTTATGAAAATAACTCAATGGTAGACATAAAAATCAAAACAAATCAAGCTAGATCTGGTGGATGTCTGAGTGAACATAAGCAACTCCATCTATAACATCTGTTCACTCACAGAGCACATAGTCACTGAAGTAAGGCAACTTTAATCAGGAGTACAACTCTGAGTTCTGTGCTCCAGGTTCTGTTTCCTCCTCCTCTCATCTACATTAAATACATAAACATATATACATTTAATTACAGCCACAAATGAATCATTCCATTCATCCTCAAGGAACTGGGTAAGAGGCACAGAGATTTCCCAGAAGTCTCTCAATGAGGTTATGTTAGCATTTGCTGTGTGCTAAATATTTCTAGTTTCTGCTTTCCAGGCTAAAAGCAACAGCTGGGGTGTCAGGGAGGAATATTTCAGGGAGAGGGAGTGGGAATAGTTGGGCAGATATTCAACTGCCAAATCGTGCCTCAATTTCCCCCAACTAATTCATATCCCCCTCCCCGCCTTGGTGGGTCAACTCAGCTTATCAGACACCACAACATCAGCTGAATGGAGTTACAATGTGGAAGAGCCAGCTGGGTGCACAGTCTGACTTTTTTATCCCCCCCCTCTATCAGAAGGTCACAGTAATAAAAAAGCAAGGTATAAAATGAACAAATTAAAACAATAAGATACTAAAAAGCCACTGAATATGGGGAATGGGAAGATGTTCCTTATTTCAATCAAAGGCCTGGGAGCGTAAGTGTGTTTTTGCTTGCCTTAACTGCAAGTAGCTGGTGCATCTTGGGGAGGAGACCATTCCACAGTCTGGGGGTCACCACCAAGATGGTCCTGCCCACTGCCCCAACTACAGAAAGAGATGATACAACTTCCACTTCCTCCCCAATCCCAACCTGCCTAGCCAGAAAATCCATCATTATGAGCAGACAATATGGAAGCTGTAGACCACCAAATATTAGCCTTCTCATCATGAGGGAAATCTTCTCCACCCAGGCCAATTTGAGCAGTTCCTTAATGTACAAATCACATGGATATCTTTGCATTAAATTGAGAGCCGGTTGCTGGATTAGGCACATAGGGAATCCTAGACAATCAGGGATCAAGCCATGGATAGAACATCATTAAGCTGCTTATGCTATCAGGTTTAGCCAAGCTTGAGAAGGACAAGTATTTTTAATTTAATTACACGGAAGAAAGTGCTAGGAAGCTCAATGCAATGTCAGGCTGTATCTCCATGATACAGCAAAGGCCTGGGGCCAAGTCGAACTACAGCCTGTAGTGCATGATTAGGGAACTTCTGGGCATGAACATCTGCAAATGGAAGAGGCTGCTACAGCCTCCAAGCGCCCCCCCCCACCTGCTCAGAAGTTCCCTAATCATGCACTACCTGTGGAGCACAAAATTGTGTTCTACATCCTCCCCAACCTTCCCCAATCACTTACCTGTTGCATCTAGCTGGGGACCATTCACACCTCTGCTGGATGAGGAGGTCGACAGGGCTGCCGGGCAAGTGGACTGGCAGTCCTGCTGCCCTCCTGATGCAACTGCCACTGCGCAGAGCGTCAGTGCCATCATGGTGACCGCACTGATGCACGCACAGTCAGAGAGGGCGCTTCAACCAAAATGGTGGCGCCCTGAAGAGGACCAGCAATAGTATTCAATCATGGGGTGGGGGTGGGGGGATGGCTCATGTTGACCAGCATTCCAAGTGCAAGTTGAAATCAATGTTGGTTCATCACACTCCTTTTCTGTCCAGTGGATGGGAAGGAAAGTGCAAAATCGCCACTGATTATGGTACCTTTGGGGTGTGGTGGAGACACAGCCTCAGCCTAGATTACAAAGAAGTTTGGCAGCCATGCCAGAAAGCTGTAATTTCTTCCATGATGCCTGATAATTCATTGAATACAAACCCTTGTTTCTGTCAGTCAAGGTACCAATGTCTGGCCAAGGTGTATTTTTGGAGGAGAAATTACAATAATATTCTAAAGAAGGCTAGTACATTTAGAAAATAGATTTGTTCTCTCAGTTCAGCTTTCAGTAATCCAAAAAAACTGAGGAGCGCACTTATGTGGCTGCTGATAAGCTCATTTAATGTGATGGAATTACCTTCACAGAAACTAATATTTGCTTCTTTGTCTTCTACCCTGGTATTTTGGCTGTTTAGCATGACTTTATGCGCTGGACTTAGACTCGGAGTTTGCAAGATCCCTTTTCAGATGTAGCCTTTTCTTATCCAGAGGTTAAGGTTATAAAATGTCTAGGCAAGCTTCTTTCCAAAGCTATTTGAAAGAATGGGGATGGGTGGGAGGTGAGGTGAGGTGGGGGGAGAGGAAAGAGAACCATTTTAGTTAAAATATATGAAGAGATGAGCAACAAGCAAGCAAAAACTCATTGTCATACAAAGCCTTTTGTCATCCAAAGCACGTGAACAAACACACACACAGAGACATATATAAAACATTTGGTTGTGTCAAAATCCATACACTTTCCCATGAAAAGCCTCTTTATATGGAACACAATAAAATCCGTCAAGCAAATATGCTGTGAAGTTGGTGGATTTTATTTTATTTTTTAAAGAAAAAGGCATTTTAAAAAAAGAACGTTGCCATTTCAATAGATGCTAATCACCATGCCCCACAAAGTTTTTGTTTTAAAGCATTTTACGTAGTGTTGTCTCTTAATGCTTTCTATAATCATCATAAATTTGACAATTCAACTTGGTGGCAAAATTACAAATTGTTCCAAGTAAACAACATGTAACTGAAGTTACTAAAGGTGGGCATTCAGTAGAATTGGGCAAGAACACTTCCTTCCTGATGATCCAGTTTGATCTAGTGGTTAGGGAGATGGACTCTTATCTGGGAATACAGGATTTGATTCTTCTCTCCTCCATGAAGCCAGCTGGGTGACCTTGGGCTAGTCACAGCTCTCATTGGAGCTCTCACAGCCCCATCCACCTCACAGGGTGTCTGTTGTGGGATGAATTCTTCCTTCCTTCCTTCAACATCTTTTAAAATTAAGCTGAGACACAGACATGTGCCTCTTCTACTTGTTACCCGATTATCTCAAAATAGCTCCCAAAAGGCAGGGGTCATAGATGATTCCTAAGAATAGCTGCCTAGAAAGGACAGAGTCATACTTACAATTTGTGGCATCTCCCTAGGTGAAGGCAATTTTCACAGAATAAGGCAATGGATAAGGAAGCTACATAGATGTCTTCATATAGTAGGTAGGAGTTATCCTTATGGAAATGGACAGCAAAAAGAATCTCCCAACTGGGGTATGCTGTTTAGGAGTATAAGCTACTTTCTCCTTTCCATCACACACCTTTACCATATTTTTAACTGTTTAGTTTTGTTCCTTCTCTCTTTCTCTCTTTATCCACCTGCCCTCCCTCCCTCCCTCCCTCCCTTCAATCAATCAATCAATCAATCAATCAATCAATCAATCAATCAATCAATCAATCAATCACCTGCCTACCTACCTATCTATCTATCTATCTAATCTGTGTGTGAGAGTGTGTGTGTGTGTGTGTGTACACATAAAATTTAACCTTGCTTTCTTCCCCTCTCTGGAAAGAATGCAGGAAAGATGTAAAAAGTATGTTGGCATGAGAGAGTGAGAGCGAAGGAGGGAGGGAAATAAGTAAGTTTGCTTTAAATCTCTAGATAAATGTAAGTTCACTTTCAGATTACAAATAAGCCAACTTTCAACACCGCAGGATGAATTCACTTGGAATATTCATCTTATATCAACAGCAAATGTGTGGAGCCTAACCCCTTCACAAATTCCTACAGGTGTTTTGCCCAAGGACAACTCACTTCAGAAATTCACTTTAGGTCATATTTTGCAGCATTGTAGTCATGTGGGACTCACCTCTGAGGATTTTTGCACATTTTCATCTCCATTTTCATGTAATACTCATCCAAATGAGCCTTTTAAAGCCTGACGATAGAAGGAGACAAATTTGGCTTATTGAAGAAGATTATAGGAATTGCCTATCATACTGGTAAGTGGAGTGTCTCACAGATATCGGCAAGAAAGAAAGGAAGGAAGGTGGGCAAACAAATTCGGAACGTTATTCCAAATAGCCGTTTATGAGTCTTGACATTCTGTGAAATCAAGGTTTTTACCTTTTCCCCTTTTGCTACCTCCTTCTTTGCTCTTCTGTGTCTGCTCTGAAATGCTCTCATTCTGTGCTGTTTTCCCAGGGCACTTGGTGACCCAGAAGTAGGCGGCACAGGAGAGGAACATAGCAGAGATGTGCATGAATTGAAATGTAGTGGTTCGGTTTGAATCAAACCGACTCACCCTGTTTCAGATTTGCTTTGAACTAGGGATGCGCATAAATTTTTGCCACATTCAATATTCATATGAATTCATACAAATTCAGGCATTTGAATTCAGATTGAATGCTGGTAAATTCAGAGACTGACATCTGTATAGAATTAGAATCTTACCACATTTGAAGGGATCTAGTCGAATATAATTTTTTTTTGCATTCAATTCAATATGAATCAAACACACACACACACACAAATCATGCACATACCTACTTTGAACCTTTTTTTATTATTATTACAAGCTAGTTCAGTACACAAGCAAACCATGTGAATCACCAAGTTTGATGCAGACCATGAACCAAGCAACCAGTTTGGCACATCTCTGAAGACTGATAACTGGTGCCCATCTTAGGCTGTATCCAGACTTGGGAATACTGCACATTCTGATGTGCAGTTAGGGCAGGGTCATCACACCTGATGCCTGATACTTTGTAGCGGTGGCATATTATGCCGCTGCTCCTGTGAATTTACCTACTGTGGAGTGAGGAGCACTCGCTCTGCAGTATAAGATAAATTTGAAGTTTCCTGCTGTCCTAACAGGATGGCGAGAAAAAGCCAAAGATAGCTGAGCCTGCCACATACCACACGATGCATGCCTCACCGTGCATGCCACGGAAGTATTGCAGCTTTCTGCGGGGGGGGGGGGTCTGCTGGAGGCTGGACGGCCCATCATGGTTTCTCACCCAGGTAAACTGTGTACTTTGTTATAACTGCAGATTTAATCCACTAATCTGGACCCAGCCTTAGATGAATTTATTAGTTTCTCAATATCCACTCTGCTTCTTCCCCATGACAGCACCATCTTCCAGACCCCCAAATAAGCATTGAAGAAAAGCACTTTGAGAAGGCACAGAGGAGAAAGGAGAACATAGCACAGCCTTGACTTTCACAAAAAAGCAAGGGTCTTACTATTCAGAACCATTTCCCAAACTGGTTTCAGCATCATCAAAACATGGAAGACTAGAAAGTTCTTGAACGGAAAGAGTTAGTAATTGGTGTGTAATCAGAAGTGGTACCATTCAGTGGAGATCTCTGTCACAGAGATGTTGGGATTTCCAGAAAGTTCCAAGTGGAAATTTTCCAAAATGCTTTGGTTGGTTCACCATTCACAGCACACTGGATAGTTTGCATTTGAACCAAACTGCTTTGTAGCTTAGACAAAACAGGTTTTAAGCAAACATAAACCAAGGAGTGTTCTAATATCCAAGCGAACCATAGTGAACCAAGGCTGATTCACTACGGTTCACATGTGAAACTAACCAAACAGCTAAATTTTAGTTCTCTAGTTTCAAGTGGCCATTCTGAGTTTTTCCCCTTATTTCCCCCCTGTTTTTGCTACATTTCTCCCACAATCGCCACGAAAAAAGGCTGCAACTCTTGACATTCAGTAAGTAGCTTGGAGACAAGAATGGGGCTGCTGCCAGGCTAATCCAGGACGGAGCTCTGGCAGAGCCTTCAGGCCTAGTTAATCTCTCCATCTGCCTTGCCAGAGGTGGAAAGGCATGGACAGAGCTACCAGGGCAATGATGGAATGAAAAGAAAGAGCGGAGATAAGCAGCAAGAAAGGCAGAAATTTGACTGAAAGACAGGAGTATGTACAGGGAAGAGGAGAAAATTGAGAGAGGAAGTAAGTAAGTAAGTAAGTTATCCTTTGGGGCATAACCATACCATATGAAAGTATGTCCCCTTAGTCCCACACAAATGCCAACACCTGGAAGAAGTGGTCCTTATCCTTTTAAACAGTTGCACCGGGGTTTTATACCATGTAAAATCTTCATGCTTAAGATTTAATCCAGCTTCAGTCCAATTTCAGAGTGAGAGAATACCTCAGCAAAGTGGCAAGCTGTTTTCTTTCAGTGATAAATAGCTCAGAAAATTCACCTTTGGGATAGATAATGTGGAAAGAAAATTACTAGTTACTTTGCTGGTGCATTCTTTCACTCTGGAAGTGGACTGAAGCTGGGTTAAATAGGTGTGTGTGTGTGTGTGTGTGTGTGTGTGTGTGTGTGTGTGTGTGTGTGTGTGTGCAAGTAATAAGCATCAAATCCTCAGAAGAATTGTAAGGAAACCAGGGAACCCGCATGGTGATCCTTCTTCACTGTCACTTTGTCGAAAAATTGAATCCAGTCCATCTAGCTGCTCTTACTGCCTGGATTCTAACCACTTATTGGCCTGTCTTCCAAGCCTATACATTCAAGTATTATTCTGTACTTTCATCCTTTGCAAGAGCATCATATTCCCTCTTTTGAAAAACGCTATGGGAATTTTCAGCCAGATAAGCTTGGCTCAGTTTGTATCTACTGAAATTACATTTCTTTAAGTTTGGTCACGGCTGCTTGACAGGTTGCTTCATACCAGCACCATTCTTGTGCTCCTTGATAGTAATGGCATTTTTAGAGCATTTTGAGCTCTCTGTTATCTTAGAGTGGAGACTGGACAAGAGACGTCAACAGATGCATTCATCACCTCAATAGAAGTGTCCTGCTGCAAGCTTGCCTATATCTACTTATCTGCTCCAAATCTAAAAAAATCCTGCTAAATTTGTCCATGCCCCACATTAAGATGGAGAGATACTGTCTGCCCATCAGCAGGTCTATTGGTCCATTTGGATCTATTAGCAAGTATTTTCTTCTCTGGAAGCCAGAAGAGTTCTCCTCACGCTGTGGATTGCACAATCCAGCCTTCTCCTGAATTTCTATCCTCATTTGCACCTGGCTGGAGGAAAGACACCTCAATATCTTGGTACAGTTGACACCTCTCTGGCAGGTGAGGGAGGAGAACTGAAGAAAGCATCTTGCTGACAACGGAAACTCATTTGCTGCATTGAAAAGAAACCCATGCAAGCTCTCACTCATATCCAAGATAGGAGATGCAATCTCCCTGAGGCAAGAAGGAGCAATTAATATGAGAAAGATTGCGGAGTTATGTTGTCACCCAAGTTCGCTCTCTAAACGCTGCCTCCGCAAAGAGTAGGGCGCAAAGACTCCCATTATTTCCACCCTGAATGCTTCTAGCAAGCTCTGTTTTTTCCCACTATCTGAAAGTAATTAGGATAGTGATCGACTGGAATCCATTAAGGAACTTTTAAAACAAAAACAAACAAAATGAAGTGGAATAGCTCAAAGTGAAAGAATGCAAACCTTCAGGTGCAGAACCCTCTAGGGATGTGCATGAATATTTGTGATATTAAAAATTTGACGGAATTCATCCAAATTCGGACATTCGAACTTGAATCAAATGTTACAATATTTGTAGGCTAACATTTGAATGAATATGAATGTTTCTGGATGTTCGTTAAGCTGGGGAAATGTATCAGATATGTATCTATTCGTATCAAATACATATCAAATGTTTGAATAAATACATACAAATAAATTCGTATTGAATAGAAGTTTACCACATTCGAATGTGATCTATTCATTTTGCATCAAATGCCACAAAAAGAAAACATTTGGGCACATTCCTAGAACCCCCTTCTATAGATCTGCCAAGCATGCAGAGAGAGAGAGAGAGAGAGAGAGATGAAATGGATATAAGGCCCCTATTTCACCCTATAACATTTTTATGAATAAATTGGACTCCAAGAAATTGCCCATTTTGTTTGTGGACATTGATGTATTTTTTTCCTCAGATCCTCTTTGATTGTTATGTAGTTGTAGGTCTGGAGTTTAAAAAGGGGAGAGGAAAGATGGTGTCTACTGATGTGAAGAAAGTCATCTAGTTTTGCTGATAAATCAGGAGATAACCGCATAGGTCAGAGAACATGTAGCAAAAAGGAAGAGAGAGAAAGAAGGAAGGTGTTGCAACTTGCCACTCCAATTTTCATCTTCCTCATCTTCTTCTTCTGACATATAGCCTTAAAAGAAAATATTAGCACTGCTGAATGTGTAATAAGATGCTTTTCCCCTGAGGGTGAGAGGGAGGACTTGACTCCATCTTCTTGTTATCTGATCAGAGGGATTGTAATTTGTGTTCCCTTTGAGTCTCTCCCTCTCCCTCTTCCCTCCTTTTCCTCTTTTAATTCCTGTAGTACTTTCAGATGGCATGTCCGCTCAGCTGAGTAATGGATGACACTGCAGGAAAATAAGGACATTTTTCTTGTCTTGCACTCTAAACATCTCCAAGGTCAAGCAGAAACAGGAGGGGCGGATGAGAGGAGAAGATCAGCAATGCAAGACACCTTCCCCCTCCCTCCAAGGTTGCATGGGACACCTGTGCACATACACTTAACATCAGTGAGATGCTTTTGTTTTAACTGGCCACTGTATTCGAAGGAAGGAAGGAAGGAAGGAAGGAAGGAAGGAAGGAAGGAAGGAAGGAAGGAAGGAAGGAAGGAAACTTGAGAGTTTGCTTAAAGTTCCATATCTGAGTCGGTCCTAACAACGAAATTACATGATGAGCAGGATTTTAACTATGGGGTTTTTTCCCCCCACTTACCTCCCTTAATCCAGATCTAGGAAGATCTGGATCTAAGAAATGGGGTCTTCAGTGAATCAGGTCCTAGAAGATCCTGATCCTGGCAAGGACATGATGCTTCTCCATGGGCAGTGTAGCACTCAGTAGCAATGGGATGATACACATGTCAGTCACGCATCATTTCCGGGTGGGCAATTTGGCGGGGCAAATCTCAAAAGCCGTTACGGATCATCTTCAGAGCCTGGCTCAGGCTCCACAGCACATTTTTATAGCCTAGTTGCGGAGTGGTTACGGAGTGGCTACGAACTGCTATTCTTTCCCTGTCTTCCCCCTTCCCCTCCTTGTAGATGGCAAGGACATGGGGTGCCCAACACTCTCCGAAGCATTGCCTGTGTGGCGGTCACATTGTAAGAGGGTACCTGATTGACGGACAATGGCTATATGGTCTGTGCTCATCTATGAAGCTGTCTTCGGAGAATGGTCACCTGCTTTGGAGATTTGTGTTTCAGGACGCCCGCATCTCATCAAGGGTGCCACCCCAGGAACCCTCCCCAGGACCCCATTAACCCGATCATGGTGTGAACACATGCCTTCTAATCTGGTCTTCATGGCTGAAGACCAGATTGAAGTCCCCTTTAAAGGGACGCACAGGAAGACTGGATTTCAGGGCTGGAAGACCCCATTCGATCCTTACTTCCTTTGAACTGGAGTGATTCCATGCCTCCCTTTGATTTCAGGATCTCACATGCATTGGGCCACCATCCAGCTTTGGAAGGGTGCAAAGTACTGCCTGATGTTGTGTGTGTGTGTGTGTGTGTGTGTGTAGAGTGGGGGAGGGAAAGTACTCTGGTGCTGGTTTTCCACCAACCCAGTGCCCCCCAGTGTACCACAAATTCATGCCTTCCACTTTCGTTCAGGCTATTTGCCAGTTCTATTTTCGACTATGCAGAAAATGACCAACTTTGGAGGCACTTCCCACAGCTTTTCCAAACAGGACCAGGGAAGTTTTTGTAGAAGAGAGGGTGAAGAAGAGAGTGGAGTTTGATAGCTCTACCATACCTTTGTCGATCGAAACAACTTCCAGTGGGAGGAAATGAAAACTGCTTTACGGAAATCATAATCTAACAGAAGCCTACCGAGGTCACTTAAAACAACATATGGTTCCCATATGGGTGTGAGAGCGAACTTCATCAACTAATTAAAAGGGTCGCTGTGGTTAATGGCTTGCATGCTGCAAATTAACTTTTTAAACTTAGCTCATCAAAATGTGTTCCATCCTGATCACTTCCCCCTGCCACTGTCATTAGTTGGCTATAGTTTATATTTTTACTTGGTTTAATTAGAACAGTTTTGCTACATTAGAAGATGCATCCGGAATAACTTTGCTTAGACTTCTGCCCCACTGATTTAAGTTATAAAAACAACCGCCCCAAAACGAGAGATCGCGGAGGAGAAGCTGAACAGCGGAATTCATCGCCTCTATTCCATGCCGATTCACCGTTCCCAAAGAAGCCTGTATTGGTTAATTCTTCAGTCATTAATTTTCAGTGTTCAAGAAAGAATTCCATTCATTGGTTATATGTGAATAAATGCGACTGAAATCATCAGGGTTTAACGGTTTATAAATAGTATGGGAATGAACTGCAAGGGATGTTTGCTTGGGTTGCAATTGCTCTATGTGGCTCATCTGGAACTTAAACATGAGATATTTATTCATTTAAAACATTCTAAGGCCACTTGCTGGGATTCGAGAGCAGGCAAAGGTTTGTCTTTGTCTCTGCTTGAGATGCCCATGAGCATTAGGTGGGCCACCGTATGCGACAAGATGCTAGACTAGATGGGCAGTGGCCTGATCCAGCAGGGCTTCTCTTATGTTCTTATGTTCCCATTTGTGAGCATGAACAATTCAACTGATGTGGTTTTGCCCATGGAAAGAGTTACTTGGTGAGTCAGTCTGGTCTTGTGATCAGAGTGCTGGATTCTTATCCAGAGGTCCCCCAGTTTGAGTCCACACTCATCCATGAAGCAGCTGGGTGGCCTTGGGCTAGTCACAGCTCTCTTTCTGAGCTCTCCTACCTCACAGGGGTGTCCATTGTCAGGAGAAGAAGAGAAGGTTTTTCTGCTGCTTTGAGTCCCCTTAAGGATGAGGAAAGTAGGGTATAAAAGCCAACTCTTCTTTTTAAACTAAAATAGGACCCGTGTGGATTTGAATGCAAACAACCATTTTTTGATTAAACAGTTTGATGGGAAAATGAACAAACAGATGTTTGCTTTGACGGTAAAACGAATACATGAATTTCATTCATGAACACTGCTAAGCAGAAAACACTCATTGAGTCTTGAAGAAATCCCTTGTGGTCTCATATCCCTGTAGCTTTGGGGGGGGGGGAGAGAGAAGAGATAAATGGATTCAAAGTGGATTCAGGGCAGATTTGATGCTTTTGGAACGGATACGTTATGGGATACGTATCAAATAGAATCCTACCATATTTGAAGGGGATCTATTCAAACAAATATGCATTTTCTTACATTCAGTTTGATACTAATTGAATGCACCCAATCTTGCACACCCTAGCTGCCTGTGATCTTCCTGACACAGGTCAATGGGCAGTTTGGAGAAATGAAAGCAAAGCTTTCCGCTGGAATGAGAATCATTAAATCTGAAATTTTGATCACACACTAACAGTCCTTACAACTTAAAATTCTTTGCAAACCTCTTACCTTGACTTGCTTCAAACCCAGAAATCAAATTATAATGTGCAGAACTATTAGTACATTTTTCTTACTGTGAGTTCACAAGGATTTGCCATCTATTCTTTACTGCTTACACCTGGGTTGATTTCTCCGGGTTTGTTCACCAACTCTACTCCCTAAATTCCTTGAAGTCAGAAACTCTAAATGGAAGTGTCTCCCTTTGCCATATTTATAGCAGAAAACTACTACAGCGTTATTGCAAAAGGTCAAGCAGTACAAGTGAAATCCACTTAAAAAGGGACAGCCAGGAGAGCAAGATGGAGTGCTAGGAAGAACCTGAAGTGGCTTGACTGTAAACTATCAGTAGATACAATTAGCCCACATTTTTCATAATCAAAATCTACCTACCGGAGCTGGTTCTCAGCCTTTTCCCCTTTCAAAATAATTCAAAAGACTTAGTAAAATTCCATCTCGGTGGAGTACCAGCCCAATTAGAATTGCATACTGCTATACATTTGTTTCTTCTCAATCGGCTCTATCCAAATGGACAACACATAGAAGTGACGGGTGTTTATTTGTTGTTTTGTTTGTTTAGACACCTAGAATGACATCTAAGTCATAGGGGTATAACTATTGATATATACACACACATATATGTAATGTCTTCTCATCACTGTTAAAGGTTGTGCTAATATGTAGATTTTTTTAAAAAAAAACACCTAGATAACATTTTCCTCCAAAGCCCCATGAGACATGGACAGCTGTGGTCACACTGCTTCAGCTTCAGAGCGAGAGAACAACATCAGCAAAGTGACCGGTCATTTTTTTTCCACATTATCTACCCCTAAGGTGATTTTTCTGAGTTGTTTAACACTGAAAGAAAACAGGTTGTCACTTTGCTAATGTACTCTCTCACTCTGAAAGTGGATTGAAGCTGGATTAAACCTTAAGGGTGACCACAATCATTGTGTGCCTTATCTTCTCTCTCCTTCTGTCATAATGGTAAATCAAGTATAGGCCACTCATAGTAAAAAACTACAGAAGTAGATTTGGGTGGTTCTTAGCCTACTGAAACACGCACACATTTCTGTCCATTGTAGATCTCTCCATTGTCTCCTGATTCAAGCTAGAGCCCAATATAAAATTTTAGTAGTGGCCTTCAAGACCCTCATACTAAACATCCCAAATTATTTGGTATCCAGGCTAGTTTGGTATATGCCAACCAGGAATTTGAGGTCAGTAGATAAAGCCTTGTTGGTTGTCCCGGTGACACAAACTGCTTCCTCTAGACATTTGTGAATAAATAAGATGGATTTGATGAGCCTTGTCCATCCTCCTTAATTGCGTCTTTCTAAGTGTTAGGGTACAATTCTGTTTCTGTTCTCTTCTGGCCTTTACACTTATTTAGAATCAGGGAACTTTGATGTGATGCTACTATGCGCCATCAATGACAAAGATAAGTCATTTTGACCTTGTGGCCAGCTTAGCCGTCGAGATACCAGCTTGCTTGTCTTTGGCACTTGGACTTTGCTACAATGATCATTAGTCAAGGCTGATGTTCAGCGGCAATCTAAGACAGATGGAGCTTTAGATTTAATCCAGGATGTAGATGCAAACAAGTGTGTGATATGACTTGCGTATTCAAAGTGATCATTGACAATGGGTAGTAACACACTGTCCTGACCCAAAACAATAATTTGTCCATAACAACAAACGTGGGGAAATGTTCCATTTTGCTACCTATCCCTCTGACATTCCCAGAGGAACAAGAGTCTGGGCATCAAAGGTTTCCAGACTGAGACTGTGTATTTCATCCTAGCAAATTCCCTTTTGTAGGGATGTGCCAAACTGGTTCAGGTTTGAAGCTATTCAGATCAGACAGGGGATGTGTGAAAGGTCTCAGGTCAAAGTGAACACCCTGTCAATTTGAACACAGAGTTTGAATATGAGCTGTACAAAATGGTCGCTTAAACTTCAACCTGATTCTGTGTGAACTCAAAATGGTTCAAAGGTCTTTGAAAGGTTTGTATGTAAACTGAGCACCTGCCCATTCAAAGGAAAAGTTCAAATTCGATCCAAACAAAGGGGTATTTAGTTCAGTTTGAACCAAACAGTAAATTTAATATTTTTTAGCATCTCTAACCTTTAGACCTGGTGAGGAGCAAAATACTGTATGGTAAATTTTAGAAGGATCCTTCCAAAGTTCCTCATTTCCACTGCCTTTGCAAAAGCACTGGACAAGCCACCGTCAAAAGTGTTGCTGAAATGTGGTTTGACTTTTGAAATGTTAAAATGGAGATGAGGGATAAGGTGAAGCTGCTGGCTTTTACTGAAACCACAAAACAGCCATTTTGTCCAATAATCATCTGGATAAATTGATTTTTCCTGGTCTGCCCTACAAGCAGCTGCCACAGACTATGAAGCTGCAAGCAAACCAGACAGAACATTTACCCAATTAATGTATTTACTCTATTAATTTACTCTTAATTCCAACCATCAGTATAATTATTAATGTATTGCTGTTGTACTTTCCAGCATTTGAAATTAAAAAATCAACAGACATATAATAGATAGATAGATAGATAGATAGATAGATAGATAGATAGATAGATAGATAGATAGATAGATAGATAGATAGATAGATAGATAGATAGATAGATAGATAGATAGATAGATAGATAGGTGGGACTGTGACAGTTCCAAAAGAGACCTGTGACTAGCCCAAGGCCACCAAGCTGGCTTCATGGAGGAGTGTGGAATCAAACCCAGTGACTTCAAGATATAAGTCTGACACTCTGACCACAAGACCAAACTGGCTCACCGGAATGCAACCAGGCACAGAGTAGGGTCAAAAACAAAGCTCCTGGAGTGCCCCTTTCAGAAGCTCATGGCTGGTGAGGAACTGCCTGGCAATTCCAAAATAGCTCCTTCGCCAAGGATCTGAGAACAATGGCAGAACCTCTACTTTCAGGTTGCTAGAAAAGAGGAGAGGTTACATATGGCCCTGGGGGACCAAATAATCTTATGCCGTCTGTGCTGTTGAATACCTTTGTTCCTTTTAAGCAATCCCCAAATATGGTCTCAGTGGAAACAACTTCCTTTGGAGGCAGCAAGACCTTAGACAAATGTCGAAGGTCACTCTCCACTTCCCCATCGCGATTTCTGGATCATCTATGTGAAGCTATGTGAGGGGACTAGAGCTGACATGACAGTCAGGCTGGGTGCCCAGCGTGACCTAATATTCCAGCCAAACGTTTGGCAGGCAAATGCCCTTCACAACAAGAAGATTCCTCTAAACTACTCCTCTGGGCTGTCACATCTGGAACTGGGAAGTCAGCCCACCTTGTACTTGGTCATTTGTCTGCCCTGCCTCCTTGTCAACCAGCGGATGAGCTTTTGTGCACATCTGGAAGGTGCCTCCTTGTGGGAAGCCATTTTGTTCTCCCTCAGTAAGCAAAAAGTCTTAGGGAAGCATTTTCTCCTTCTGTCATGCAGGAAAAGGCTGAAACAGATGGCAAGAGTGGCGTCTTTCTAATTCTTGGATTCTACAATATAACTGTATTCCCTGCCATGAATATTCTTCTCTTCATATATCCCAGTTCCTTTCCAATATATTCTAGCTGTGTTCTGTCAAGGTATTGCTGCCAGTGTTGTCATTTTAAGCTTTTGCCATCTGTTTCAGCCCCCAATTACAGATTCATGGTGAACATATGACAGCTGAGATTACTGAAAAGTAAAAAATGTGCAGCCAAGAGCCAAATAGGCAGCTTAAAGGGCAAACATTCCTCCCTGCCCTTGTTTTAGCTCATAATCGTAGGCCCAAGTGGAATTTTCTCACTGCACCGAGCAGTAGAGGACATTCAAGAAGAATATTCTCTCTGTCCTTCCTTCCTTCTCTCACTCACTCGCTCTCTCACCCTCCTGCAGACATTTTCCATGGTGAAGACCTGAAGGAGACTTAGAAATGCGGCAGCATTTTAATGAAGGATTAGCAGAACTTGTTGAATGTAGCTATGCAGCAACAAGATTTGGAGTGCTTTCATATATTCCTCAAGCAGCCGGCATGAAAGCAATATGCTCTTCCTCTTGAAATGTGTCTCAAGGACTCTTACGGACTCTGCCCCGGTTCCTCCACACAAGTTAATCACCTCCTGCAAGATGGCCACATTTTGCCACTGGTGTTATTTTGTTTAATTAGGCTTGGTATGTGTGTGTGCATTTATGTGGGGGTGTTGTGGGGGTGCTTAGCAAGGATACATATTTTGAAAGCTGCTGCCCACCAGGCAGAAAACCGCAACCTATGCCTAAGCATGCCTGACAAAATCCGTCCCACCCGTGGTTGCCCACCTGTTGCAACTGGAATGGATACCTAGGAGGGAGGTGCACAAATGCTGTGGGTTGTTTTTTTGTTTGTTTGTTTGTTTGCATTCATTTCATATCCAATTGAATGCAAGAAAACGTATATTTGTTCAAATAGATCCCCTCCGAATGTGGTAGGACTCAATTCAATACAAACTTTCCAAACAAATTTGATATGAATGTTAGATACGAGTCCCGTATGAATCCCATACATATTCCATATGTATCTGCTCAGAGTGTTTGAAATCCACCCTGACTCTGTTTTGAATCTGCTCTCAATCTGCTCCTGGATCTGTTGCAGATGTGACTGGGGCAGATGCTTTCCCACCCCCCAGGTTCATGGATGTAACAAAGCTTTGTATGAATGTTCCAAAGCGCTCAATTCGAATTTGAATGTCAGCCTTAGGACATGCCAACAAATGTCTGAATTTGGCCAAATTCATACAAATAACAAATAATGCGAATATTAGTACCTAAATACATCCTCCAAGCTGGGTGGGGAGACAGGCAGGTACCTCTAAAGGCCATTTGCTGGGATTTGAGAGCAGGTGGAGGTTTTGCCCTTGTCTTCTGCTTGAGATGCCCATGGGCAAGTGGTGGGCCACTGTATGAGACAGGGTGCTAGACTAGACGGGCTGTGGCCTGCTTCAGAACGGGTCCACTTAGGTTCTTATGGACTATGGGCTGTGGCCCAATCCAGCACGGCTCCTCTTAGGTTCTTATGATTTAAGTGTACTTAACTTCAGCAATCTTTGGCAGCATCCACATGTCCAAAGGAGGCCATGTAGAAGGGGCTCTAAGGATGTGGTGACTATAATTTACTGCAAAAAAAAAGGAAGAAAGGGAGAGAGAGAGAGAACAGAACTTTGAGAGGGAATGAAGACCAGGAGCACAATTCCAGTAGCAATCTATATGTGTGCTCTCTCCCCTGGGGCATAACATCTCAAGCCAAAGAGAGCTGACTTCTAGGCTGATTCCCACCATGCTTACCTGTGTTCTCTGTGCCAGGCCTGCTTTTGCTGCCACCTGCATGGACAATGAATTGAGATGGTGAAACTATGATGAGATCCAGACCAAGGAGTTGATGGCACAGATCTTGAAAGGAAAAGGGTAAGATTTTAGAGTACTTTGGGAAAGATGAACCTTCAGATTCTGAACTCTGTCAGTATGCATTTTCTTAGGATGCTGGGTCCGGGAACCTTCACTAATAGACCAACCTACTCCAGAGGAGTCTATGGGTGAGTTCCCACACAGGATATAATCTGACTTGATGTTGGCTAAAGTTCTCCCCGTTCTGACAGTTTGCAAGGAATCCCCCATTTCTGTGGATTAAAGGTTCCAAAATGTGGAGAGTCCCTATTCAGATTAAAAGGTTTCTCACATCTGGATTTAGAAATACTTCACACTATTTAGCAAATGGGAATGCAAGCAGTTTTTTGGGGGGGAGGAAGGAAAGCATGCTTTAAGGGCATTCTCCTCAGTTTCCCCTGATCCAATGACAAGGTGTGATTGCCCTCATCCCCTCTTCCATGGGCTCTGTGGCACTACCTGCTATAGAGATTGGGCTGACAGAAAGGGGGAGGGGGGAGGAGGTGAAGAATGTAGGGCCTGCAGTAACTAAGAAGAGATACATGTATTGGAGAGTGAGATGTAACAAGAGATCAGATGTAGGGAAGTGAGTCAAAGTGTCTGATTTTACAAAGAGCAATCGTGAAAGACTTTCAGCTTCCATCCTGGGATTGCAAAGTGTTAGCTTTTACATAAAAGCCTGCCTGCTCCCATCTTCCTTCCTTCCTTCCTTCCCAATTGTCTCATCCACGCCTTTTTGCCTTAATCCACATAGTGGATACAAGATGGGAGGGGAGAAGCGGTGAACAAAAACTGCAGCCAATAGACTCCATGATCCCATGCTGGGGAAAGTTTATATAGAGGATGGGGTTTGAATTGCCCACCCCAATGAAGTCAGGGTATGATGGCGTCCTAATTGCTGACTGCATGGGGAGGGAGTTTTGCTGAGGTGAGGGGGTTGTTCCTCTGCAGTCAGTTTAGTATCACAATGAAGAAGAAAAAGAAGAAGAGTTGGCTTTTCTACCCCACCTTTCTCAACCATTTAAGGGGACTCAAATGAAGAGTGAGTCTGCATTAGTGAGAATCCAAAAAACCACACCTCGCTGCTGCTTTTAAAAAAACTGGTTTACAACCAGATTAAATTGCCAAGTGGGAACCTGACCTATGTGAACTGGTGACATTTTTCCTGGGCTAATTGGTAGTTGTCCATCTAATTTACAGGGGATTATGCAGTTGATCAGTGTCTTAATCTTTAACAGCACTTTATAATTGTGCATCTGCCTATGGAGCAAGGAAGCGAGTAAAGGGATTCCCAACCACGCCTCACCAGGAAATTTTTGGAGTCTCCAACCCAAAGCAAAGCACCAGATAGAGACTTGTAATCATATAGACAAGTCATTACAGTATCCAACACAGAGGCTATGGTAGGTAATGATGCCTGCCTCCTGAATACTGTTCAGCACCTGTTTAGTGCATTTTGAAGTTTATGTGAAAATAACGTATAAAAAAAACCAGAAAAGCAGTAGGAAACTTATTCAAACCCATGCTTTTTTTTCTGTGCTGGAAATATTTGATTAAGATTTTTAGCTCTCCAGGTGCAATGGAGCACAAGGCAGGCAGGGCTCCATTTGCCTGTTCTATTCATGTTTCTGTCACATTTTATTTATTCATGTCTTTTATATCCTGCCCTGGCTTCAAAAGAAACTCAGTCAAAATAAAGCACACATTAAAATATAGGTTTTGAAGCACAGCATGAAGACAACAGGCAATAGACAGTAAGAGGCTGACTGGAGGTTCCCTCTTCAAATTATTTGGGTACATTCACACACTTTTTTTAAAAAAAAAAGGAGCCCAAAAGTGTTTAAACGTGGGTGCCGGCTGGCACCTGTGCCCTGCGACAATAGAGAAGAAGGAAAGAAATCACAAATTGTTCAGGAAATCACCAGTAATGACCTGTACAGTAAAGGTGTGCACAAATGTCAAAACATTCCATTCAATTTGAATGTTTAAAATCCGAATGCCAAAAAATCCAATTTGAATCTGTAACATTAGAATCTATTCGTTTGAATGTTAGATTCATATTTAACATTCGTATAATATTTATACAGATATGTATATAATACATACGTATCTGTACATTCGAATCATTTGAAAGAATGTTTTGGGACATCCGAAATCCATTTGTATGTCTAAATTTGAATGTTATTAAATGTGATTCAAATTCGAATGTCAACATTCATCGGATTTGAATCGGATTTTCAAATTTTTGAATATTCATGCACATCTCTACTGCACAGTAACAGTGCAACAATTCTTGCAGTTAATTTAGTATCTAAAGGGCTTTAAGAAAATATCAATCCATCTATCCATCCCTCCGTCCCTCCTTCCATCCATTGTCTTCGTCATCGTCATCATCATCATCACCACCACCATCATCATCTCTCTATCCATCTATCCATCTATCCATCTATCCATCCATCCGTCTATCCGTCCATCTGTCCATCTGTCCGTCTGTCCGTCTGTCTGTCCGTCTGTCTGTCCATCTATCTATCTATCTATCTATCTATCTATCTATCTATCTATCTATCTATCTATCTATCTATCTATCTATCTATCTATCTATCTATCTATCTATCTATCTATCTATCTATCATCTTCCTATCCTCTCTTCACATTTGTTTATGCTCTTCCTCTTTATTTTGAGAATAATAGTTCTCTTTTTCTGAAGTCTTTGGCCATATGACCTGTGGAACAACACACTTAAGGCCTTGTGTTGTTCAGCGCTCAGACTAGACATGTTAAGAAATGGCTGCGGATAGTTTAGAAAACATGGAAACTAAATGCATCCATAGCACTTACTTTCACAGTGGGAATTCCAAATAAGTGCTTGTATTTCAGCTCTCATATTGGCTCAAGAAGGGAGCATTTTGTAAATTTTTTGTTCTCCATGGGAAGTCAACAGCTTTCTCCCCATTCCTAGGTGTTCTGTCAGGGTTATTGTTCTGTAAATCTTTTTTCTCCTCCTGGCTATACTTAGCCAGACGTTTCACCTATTTTTCAAAAAGCTTAATTTCCAGACGTGACATCATCTGAGAATACTACAGAGGTTGTTGTATTTGCTGATAATTATTATGAAGTTTGGGCTGACTTCTGGGTATCAAAATATATCCAGATGTAAAAATACCTTCCGGTTGCATTCTTCTGCAGACTGAACCTACAGTCCTATACCTGCGGTATGTAGCCTTTCTTGATCTGTCTCCTTCAGAGACTTAACACAGCAATCCAGATTTAATGCAGACTGATGGACATGCCCCAGAACTGAATTTGCTATCACAGAGTTATGACTGCTGTCCCAGAAGAGGTTCTGTAGTTGTCAGGGGCTGCTGATTGGAAGCTATTTTGTAGTGTCTACAGGAGAACATGCACAGAATTTCTTGGAAGATACAGAAGTAGTTTCCCATAACATTTCTTCTCAGGCAGATTCTGGAGATGGAACCAACTACCCTCAGTTTTCCAGATGGCTGATTTGTCCCTGGTTATGGCACACTTCTTGAAATGTATCATCCAGAGCAGGGCTCCCCAACCACGGGTCCACAGACCGGCACCAGGCCATAGGGGTCTTTTTGCTGGTCTGCACCACTGCCTCAACAAGCTGCCCTGCCCCGTCACGCCCCTGCTCCTTCCTGACAGTGAGGGTGATCAGTCAGTGGAATAGGTTGCCACAGGAGGTAGTGGGTTCTCCTTCACTGGAGGCTTCAAGCAGAGGCTGGATCTACATCTGTCTGGGATGGCTTAGGAGACACTGCACTGAGCAGGGGGTTGGACTTGATGACCCTAGAGGTCCCTTCAGCTCTAGGATTCTATGATTTTATGATTCTCTGGACCTGCTGCTGCCTACCCTGGCCCTCTGTGCATGGCTTTCCTGTGGAATCTACATGCGGCTGGACTCATTCTGGCTGCTAGTTGGGTAGCTGGAAAAGACACTAATTATGTATTTTTTGTTTAATCCATTGTTTGCCCAAAGCTCTTTCTCTCTATTCACACACCATGCCTCTATTGTGGGTCCCATCCATGCTCTTCTTTACATGTCTGTCTTCATCACTCAGACACTGTAATTCTTTTTGGCTGCACAAATAGAGGGACACCAGAGCCATCCATCAAGCAGATGTGTGCAGCATAGGGAGCAGCCTTCCTCACTGGAGGAATCGTGCTGAGTTTCTCTAATGCAACCCACCTGGATGCAGGTATTGCTGTGAAGCAAAATATATAAGTATATAGATATATAGATAGTGCCCGGTCAAAGAGGGCTGATGAAGTTAGAAAATATTTAGAGAGCATGAAGGTAGGCTGGAAGCCTTAGGCATATCCTCGAGTCTTTTTCTTTCTCCTGCATAATACACATCTTGAATTTTAAAAAGAATGGTCCAGGTTTGACCTTGTGTTGAAGTATGACAAATAATGGCCGGTCAAAGCTTGGCAAATATGCCAGGTTATATTGTAAATGTTCGTTTTTACCTCCAGAAAGGTTAACATTCCAATCCAATGCTATACATTAGTAGGTAAAGTTAACCAAAGGTTTATTGATGTTTTTTCTTAATATACAATTCAGATTAAAACATGATCCGCAATCCTTTCCAGAGACCATCATTTCATAAAAGCATACTGAAGGGTCTCTTGGTCAGAACAAAGGCTAATTTTATCCACCTTATTGTAACAGAGG
Organism: Aspidoscelis tigris stejnegeri; assembly: GCA_023333525.1. Classification (NCBI taxonomy): domain Eukaryota; kingdom Metazoa; phylum Chordata; class Lepidosauria; order Squamata; family Teiidae; genus Aspidoscelis; species Aspidoscelis tigris. The sequence goes on from JALMGA010000011.1 coordinate 24,277,279, forward strand.
CCAACAGGGCTGAATCAGCTCCCAAAGGTTTTACACAAGCCTGATTCTTGAGTATCTAGCTATAGTTTTCCTAAATGGGACATGGACTTTGCACTCATCTGAAACTGTGTACAAGGACAATTCATTCCAGCTAACTTTGCTCCAATAGCTGGACAGAGATGATTAGGGGAAAAAACTTCCTGACAGTGAGGGCAATCAGTCAATGGAATAGGGTGCCATGGGAGGTAGTGGGTTCTCCTTCGCTGGAGGTCTTCAAGCAGAGCCTGGACCGACATCTGTCTGGGATGGTTTAGGAAATCCTGCATTTAGCAGGGGGTTGGACTCAATGACCATAAGGTCCATTCCAACTCTATGGTTCTATGATGCATTCCTATTGTTATGTATGGATCTAAAGAACAACAGCAGTATTAATATTCCATTTGTCTGTGGCAGCTGCCACCTGACTGTGAAAAACAATGAATAAAGACCCCAAGGCAGTGAAGAAGGGACAAGACTTCTCATTAGAAGCTTTGACCAAAAACGAGCAACAGCAGCTGCATTATCTATAGTATTGAGCAGTTCCTCCATCATACATGAGACATTTGGACAAGAGTACAGATGTTGGGTTGCTTGTTCAGTACGGCATTCACATGAAATGGAAGAGTCTTCTAAATAATTCCATTTAGGAAGATTATCTTTTGTTCTACCAGCGCCACTTCTAAGCTTATTTAGGGATTTCCATATTACCCATTCTTGGTTTGCACCAGAGGGAAGAAGCTCACGGGGAGTGATCCAGTTTGAGCTGTTGGATTTTGCTTCCCACAGAGAAGCTCTGGCTATTGCTGGTTGTGAATTAAGGGTGTGGCCGTTCTCATAAAACTCTTCCTTGAGTTGAATCTCCTTAGATGAGGCTGATAACCATATAGTAGACAGATTTTCTGGTGTTCTAAATACAGCCAGGGCAACCGGACATCTAAACAGAAGCTGAGTACCTTCTTGTGATGTTCACTCTAGTCTTTATCCTTTGATTGCAGTTTACAGTGTCGTGAAAATCACTGGCTATATCCACTCCATGAGCCGCTTCAGCAAAGGGCTTGACATACAGGACAATCTTCGTGCTCTTGCAACTTAAGTACCCACTCGCATGGCCAGTTGCATGTATGAATCCGATCTTTGAGTGGTCCTCTTGATGATTGCTCCCACTCCACAAAACACTGTAACTTCCTTTGCAGTGTCATGTGAAACCTGTGGGAATCAGTTCACAATGCTGACTCAAAGAGCCTTTCTGTAGACAATTCTACATGCTTGGACCTCTTTTCCAAGTGCTTAAGATGCTGGGACACATTTAGAGGGTCACAACCTAGGGTTTTTTTTCCCACCAGATGTAGAACTGAAGTGTTCTCAAGTCATGTCTTAGGCCCCTGAACCTCTCTAAAGTTGAAAGCAAAAAGCCAAACAAGTGTGCTATATCCAAAATGTAAAATAAAACAATTACTAAAAGGGTTGAGATAACCCGACTGGTAGAAAAATATATATGAATGGTTAAAATCCACAGCACCCAAAAGAAAATGAAGAAAATCCAGCTGCAAACAAGGCAGCATAAAAAACACACAACACAGGAAAAATCTAACTGTAAATATAATATAAACCAGCAGATACAAATGTAAAAACATGGGCCATACGCGTTTCGACTATGGAGTCTTCCTCAGTGACCTATAAATAAAATATAACTGAAAATGCTGTGTGTAAACCTTCTCTTGCAAAGACAATTCCATACATCCAGAGAAAGTCCATCTTACATTTTTTAAAAAAATATTTTTCAATCACTCTATTGAAAAGCATGAAGGTCAACTATGCCCAAGGATTCCCCATTCTTCCACGTGGTCCTTCCTGCTCCAAATGTCTCTTTGAAACCTTCCACCCATTTTGCTGTCCTCATCATATCTAACAATTAAGTAGGAACAATAGCAGGATTAGGGACGCAGTGGTCTTTCCAATTTATTTCAGTGCCTATTGTACTGCCCACAGCCTGGGAGAGCAGTGGCCCTTCCAGAAATAACTCTCTCTGTGTTTGATCAGATTGCTAGGTCATTAGAATCTCCAGCCTTCTGTTAGTCTAATAGGTTATAAAGGCAGCATCCTCCTTATGTCAGATTCTTTCCAATGTCTTGATTAAGGAAATATCTAATATCATTTCTTCCTCTTTCTGATTAATTTCCCTTTTAGCCTCTCCTCCAAGGACAGAATGCCAATATCCTTTGACAATTTCCCCTAGGTAGAAAATACTGAAGCAGGGAATATCCTCTTTGAGCACACATGTGTGTGGTCCTGGCTTTTACACACACACACACACACACATGCAAGCAAGAAAGCACGCGTTCATGTACACACACACAGAAATACACTTCCTCCAATATCGTCATAATTACAAAGTTTGAATTATTTCTTGTGAAATGAATTTTGGTCTTTGGGCTTCGAGGAAATAACCCCCTGCTGTACCTTCTCAACTTTGCAAGGCACATCAAAGGAATTAGAGAAGAAATCCGTCTTCGTTATAACACAGAAGCAAAAGGCCCTTCAAATTTGTCAGGCAGGCAGGGGAGAGATGAAAATCCAATGGCCTGGTGGATCAAGCGGCCCCCGACGTCTCCATGACATCAGCCATTAAGAATTTAACTTCTTCCTTCATAATCCAGGTCTGTGTTTCTTGTCTTGGACCTGCCAAAGCGCAAATGAATCCTGAAAGCTAGCGTTGTTTTCTGTGTTTTGTTTTGTTTTAAATCAGCGCTGGATCTTTTGGGGCGTGTGTGTGGGAGACAAACCAGAGAACTTGCCTTGGGCAGCAACTTCATTGTGGCAGCAAATATGAAACCAAAAGATAAAGATAAAGATAAAATATTATTTTCAAAGCTTTATGTTGAGGGAATCAAGTGAGGAACATCAGCTTTCTATCCCCCTCAGACTTTTTTTCTGAATGCTTTGCTGGATTCTAGAAGGCATTCTGATACTGATCACAGAAATAGGAAGTGTATGTGTGTTTCCAATCAATTTTGACATCCTAAGAAAGCTTCTCACAAACCCTGAACCACCCCCTTTATGCTAAGTAGCACTGACAGCTTCATGCATCACCAATACTTGGGGAAAGGCCATTTCATGAGTTTAGATGCTGCATTGATGGGGGAGGGGGGAGAGAGGACAGTTTCCAAATACTGGACTTCTCCAAAGATCCTTTGAAACCAGATCATGCCAAGGAACTGGACAGAGAGCTTAGAGATGCTAGTGTTTAGCTGCTAAGCTGAAGATCTTCAGAACCAGATTGAAATGTTTTGCATGCCAAAGGACCCCTGATTCAGTCCCCAGCAGTAACAGACAATGTCAAACTACTTCTGTATCTTTGCCAACAAAACGGACATAAGATCAGCCTGACCTCTGGATGAATCCATATCTACACAGTAAAGCATGCAAGGAAGCCTCAAATAACCATCAAAATTAGGGATGTGCACAAATGTTTTGTTTTTTTTTTGCATTCAATTTGTATTGAATTGAATGTTAAAAGATCATATTCGTTCAAATAGATCCCATTCAAATGTGGTAGGATTCTATTCTATATTAATGTATTTATATGAATTCATAAGAATATCCAATATGAATGCATATGCATCCCATACGTATCTGATATGTATCCATATGTATCCAATACTTATCCAATACATAGCCTGTAACATATCCACTCTGAAAACATCAAATCCGTCCTAAATCCACTTTGAACCTGCTCTCAATCCATGTTGAGTACACTCTGGATCCATTGCAGATGTGAGGGGCTCACCTGCTTTCCCACCTCCCCGGGTTCATGGACGTTCTGAAACGTTCGTACGAATATGAAGGTCAATGTACAAACGTCATGACATTCAATTAATATACGAATGTCTGAATTTGTCCAAATTCATATGAATATCATTTAACACATCTTTGGGATAGATTTCTTCCCCAGAGATTTGATATTTGCAGGACATTATGCTAAACAAAAAGCCTTCTGGATGGCTTGGGCTAGGAATCACAAAAATGTGAACGCAGGTAAAAACAAAGAAAACAAAACCCCAGACATCCTGCAATCACTTTTATGACATTGATTTCCTCCTATTTTATCCTACGCTACTTGTGATGGGTTAAGCATGTAAAAAATTAAGTCCACATCCCATTTTTCTTACTTGTTTCTCAGCCATCTATGAAACCCTGCTGTTAGGGGGAGGTTGAGAAGGTCTGAAAATGCAGAAGTGTATTTGCACTACAAATAAGGAAGTAATGATTCCTTTCTCAAGATTTCACGCCTAGAGAAAAAGAGGAATAGCATTACTGTCAGCTCTACAACTGCACACCAACAGCATTTGCAAATTATCCATGTAATTCATTGACAGAGAACTTAGTGGTATGATATCACTTAATTTCTCCAGGTAGAGGAGAATTCTTCTTCTAAAATTTCATGGCTGTAAGTCTTACCAGTAGTGATAACAGATGCTTAATTGCTCTTTCATCCTCATCTTCCTCTTCTTTTTCCACTTTGGATTTTCTTAATTTGCTCACTTTTTGTTGGCAACACCAGCCGCAAGCAAGTTTGCATTTCAGAGTCCACAGATATATCCTTCTTCCAATTGTCTGCCACATAATGGCGGGCACTTCTAAAAGTACGTTGGGAAGCCCTTCTATTGCTACTTGAATTGCAGGTGGGCCAGATACAACTGTTCCCCCCTGCTCAAATATAGATGCTGCCCTTGACTAAAATATCTTCCAATCAATCCACATTGTTATTATTAGCAGAAACATACAATATGACACAACCCCAAACATGTTGGCTTTGATCTTTCATAACACATTGGGATCATCCCAGGATCCTAAGATGGCATTATGTTCTGGTGGATAATGCGTGCACAGCCCAGCAGGGTGACCTTTTGCAACTGACAGATGGTAACCTTGTCAATGTTGAGCTGTTTTAAGTGCCTTCCAAGGTCTTTTGGAATTGCACCCAGTGTGCCAATCACCACTGGAACCACCACTGTGGGCTTGTGCCAGAGTCTTTGAACTTCGGCCTTTAAGTTCTTTATTTTTTAGGGGTTTTTTTCTGTTTAACATCGATCCTACTATCTCTTCAGTGAGCCACATCTTCTTTTTTCTATAATGATGATATCAGGGGGTGTGATGTTCCAAAACTTTGTCAGTTTGTATTTTGAAGTCCCATAATATTTCCACCTGTTCATTTTCAACCACTTTTTCAGTCCTATGGTCCCACCAGCTGCTGAAAGATGGTAATTGTGGTATAGATTCCAACGGATCATTTTGGCAACGGTGTTTTGTTTCTGTTTGCAATCCATCTGCACAATATTTTTGCAGCAGCTAAGTACGTGGTTGTTTCTTCAGCTTCTGTCAGATTATTATTACTTATTCATTATTAATATTATTATTAATATTATGTATTAATATTATTGTTATCATTATAATTAACATTATCATTATTATTTTCCCCTCTCTGTCCAGCAAAGGTAGAAAAGAAAACCTTCAACTTTGTCATACAGGGAAATTATTCTCCCTCTCTCTTTTTTTCCCCTGGTGAGGTTCCCACTTTCTTCCTCCAAATGGTAGTAAACTGCCACCAGTGACTGCAGAAGTTTGAATTGTACTTTGTACACATAGTAGTAACTATTTTCCAGGTCCAGACAGCAGAAAATACAAAGAAACCTCTAATAAAGGGGAACTATATGAAATAAACACCTCAAAGCTTTGCTGCATATTTGTTTGTTTGTTTGTTTGTTTACACTAGTCTCCCAGTTTCAGGAATAGACAGCTAGGAATATGGGGGAATATGCCATTACTTGGGATTTCTATGTCTTTCACGGAAGATTATTTAATGCTTATCAGAACTATATGGGTGATAGAAGCAGAATCCAGACAAGACAGAGGTGCTATGTCTTACAGGTTCTCGGGTCCATGTAGTTGGGAGGCACCCTGTCCTTGATGGGGTTGTAATGTTCTGGAAGGGACAGGTGCAAAATTTGGGGATGCTCTTGGACTCTGCACTGACGCTTGAGGCTCAGGTGGAGGCCGTGGCCAAGAGTGCCTATTCCCAACAACAGTTGGTGTACCAGTTGAAGCCTTTTCTGGACAGAGATGACTTGGCCACAGTTATCCATACTCTGGTAGCCTCCAGACTAGACTATTGTGATGCACTCTACATGGGGCTGCCCTTGAAGATGGTTCAGAAGCTGCAGCTGCTAGATTGCTGAATGGAACAGCTGGCTGGATGAACATCACACCAGTCTTAAAAGAGTTGCACTGGCTGCCGATTTGCTACCGAACCAAATTCAAGGTGTTAACTTGAACTTATAAGGCCCTAAATGACTCGGTCCCCAAATATCTGAAGGAACACCTACTCCCACTTCTTAGTTATTAAGTCAAATAGTTTCTATTTTTTAAACTACAACAAACGCAGACAACATCTACTAACCCTTTGTTCACCCATTACATAGTGATGGGAGTTTAATAAAATGATAGTGCACCAAAGCTCACAAAATTCTTCTTCCAAGATTTATCCTGTGTGTTAAAATATTACGCTTGATATAAGGCCCGCTCAAAACTGATGAGGGTTAAGGCTGCGTAATTAATAGAAAAAAGAGACCTAAACTTCAACTAGAGATGGTTTTCAGATGATGAGAGTGAAAAAGCTGTTTAACATATCAGAGAGATTTACTGCTTTTTATATATAATCTTTGAAAAGAAAATGCATTTATTAATAGGGAGTTCTGAAAGATCCAGCCATCAAAAACCAGGGGATGGTTTTATTTTGTGAAAGTAGAAATCACAAACCATCTTTTTTTGGGGGGAGGAGGGTGAGAAAAAAGGAAAGGAAAGGAAAAACCTTCAGAAGCTGAAGAGATGGAGGAAGAACCAATCTAATGAGGGTGAAAAGTTTATGAAAATAAGTAGGGAGGGGGCTGAAGTGCATGAGCAAGATAGACAAACACTTTGGTAAATGAGTATGAATCCATACCTAATCCGTGGGAAACATATTTTGAGATACTGGTTACTAAAATAGACGCCTTATTAGGATCTGTTAATCTCCCTAAGGGATTCTTAATTACACAGAGCAGTTCAAAGCTGGGTGCATATCTACAAAGACAAACTGAATGAAAAAGAAAACAGCAAATATAAAAGATAATTTGTCTTGCCTTTGGAGTTTCTTGGCATCCCAAGAGGAAACATACAGGATTCATTTTCACCCATCAAGTTGTGAGTCACTCCTTCATTTATCCATAATTAATTCCAATGCCATCTATAGCAGGGCTGGATGAATCATTAACCATATGAGGCTGAAGTCTAGGGATAAACTCTGGACAATATCAAACTAGAATTTTAAGAAAACCAATTGCATTTTATCAGAGCGGAAAGCCAAGCATTCTAGATAAGGATGTGCACAAATGCAATTTTCAGCATTTGGTTCTTAATGGATTGAATGACCCAACATTTGTACTCATATGAATGTGCAATTTCAAACGTCTGGACATTCAACTCGATACGAAAGTATTCATACATATTTGTTTGAATGCTCAGTGTGTACAGATATGTATTTGATGATATGCATCCTGTACGTATCTCATATTCATCCCGTATTCGTCCCGTACGTGTCCGTATTGATATGTACAGGATACGTATGGATACACAAGGGATGTATATATGTGTATATATACATCCATACTGTTAAACGAATGTCCAGACTATGGGCGTTTTTCCACTGTCACTAGAAGTAACCATTAAGTACCCATTAAGTACCCATTAATGGGTACTTAATGGGTACTTCTAGTGACAGTGGAAAAACACCCTATATGTTCAAATGTCCAAAACATTTGTATTCATGCAAATGTTAATGTATGAATGTCTGAACTTTCAATTCGTTTACACTTTAGTTGAACAGTTCATGTTTTCTGTGATTTTGCCCTTGAAAAGGTTTCTCCCCGTCCCCTCCCAGTGGGACAATTGGTAATATTTGTTTGTGAACAAGTTGGAAATCAAATGTGAACAACAACTTGTTTGATGAAATGGTCCACCACTGTGCCAAACGAGCATACAATTTTTGTTCATGAACATCTCTAATATGGAGTTTTCACTGAATGGTTCATTTAATAACTTATTTTTCTACTTTTGCAGAACTGCATTATTACTTGCACAGATAATATTATTTGTGACATTATTTATGCAAGCTTCATAAAGATGTTTGAATAATTATTTTAAGTTATAATCTTACCACTGATAGAATAGTCTGCTACACTGCTTCAATAATTTAGTCTTCAGAACCTGACCTGAGACTGAAGTTTTATGAATACGGATTTGAAAAACAAACGTGTGGGGATTCAGTGTGGGATATGCTACTTTATATAGTACCTTTGAGTGTTCCAAGTCCAGTTCCAGTTTGAAGCAGACTGGGCTGAGGAAAAGGGAATGTGGTCAAGCGTGACAAATCTGTCAATAAGATGTCGTCTACATGTGTGTTCCTTAACATTGTATGTGTGCATGAATGTGCATGAGCCATCCTGTGGTATGTAGGTAGGTAGGTAGGTAGGTAGGTAGGTAGGTATGCATGCATGCATGTATGCATGTATTTACATTTTTATCCCACCCTATACCCAAGAGTTATAACATATAAAATTCACATTAAAACCATAACACATTAAGATATTGAAACCATGCCAGTGCCTGAATGGGGGAGGAAAAGGCTGTTCCTTTACATAGCCAAAGGCCAGGGAGAAGAGATGCGTCTTCACAGCACATGTAAACACACACAGAGAAGGTCCCTGATGCACCTCAGGAGGGAGACTATTCCACAGTCTGGGAGCCATCACTGAAAAGGCCCGGTCCTGGGTGCCCACCCCTTTTACTGCTGAAAATGAAAGAAAACAATGGCAGTTTTCACCTTAAACTTTTGTCTGCTCCAAACACCGAGAATTTTATGTTGCCGCAAACTCCATTTTCTGCCTTCTTCACAGTTCTGCAGGTCGTTTCCAGTAATATTTCTAACAGACTCTCTCTTTGAGGTGAGATTTCTGCTTGAATGCAACTGCCCTGCCGCTCTGAACGGAGCAGCAAGAGAAGAAGGAGATTGAAGTGACGCCTAGGCTAAATCTGGTGTGGTTCTGGCTGTGGAGAACCCTGATGACTTCACAGGATTTTGCTGATCGTGTGGGAATGGAGGAAATCATGTTTTAGCTTTCTGAGCTTTAGACAAGTTATAACGATAAATATCCACACGAGCACTGGCCTAGTACTTGTTGTGTGATTGCACCTGTTGTTGCCTGTATAGCTCTGGAATCAGGATTATGGCACATAAACCTGGTTGTTTCTCCACTCATCACATCAGGGACCTTCTAGACTTTCAGAAATAGAAGGCCAAATGTGGAAGCAGGAAAGTTACAATGGAGAACTAACGTTAGTAAGACTATGGTGGGTTTTTTTTTTAATGTCTCATTATTGTTCTATACCCAGCTTTGTGTAGCAATGGCTGTAACTGGTGCAACAGGGATACAAGTGGAGGGCATGGCATCACACTAGGGATGAGCACAAATAGGTTTCTTTGGATTCAATTTGAATCAAGTCAAATGTAAGAAAATCCATATTCATTCAAACAGTTCCCCTTTGAACGCGGTAGAATTCTTATCGAAGTGTGTACAAATTTGTATGAATATCCGATACAAACACAAACGTATCTGATGCATATCCTGTAACATATCCGCCCTGAAAGCATCAAATCTGCCCTGGATCCACTTTGAATCCACTCTCGATCCATGTCGAATGCACTCTGGATCTGTTGCAGATGTGCCTGGTGCAGCCACTTTCCCACCTCCCCAGTTCACAAATGTTCTGAAGCATTCATACAAATACGAATGTCTTAACATTGGGTTCATATACGAATGTTTCAATTTGTACGAATACTGAACGTTGCAAATATTCATGCACATCCCTATATCACACTCTTCAGAAAAAGTACCTTCATGCACCAACAAGAGATGTGGAAGTGCCTACTGATGCAGGGAAAGAGGTGACCCCTGCCATTAAACAGGGTGATTTTCGTGGCCCATGAGCCTTGAACTGAATGGCTTGAAGCCTGCTGGGTCTACCCTAACATACATCTTTTATCCTGGTTACCTAAAGGCTAGCGAAGGTTACTGCTTGCAGCAGGGCCTCCTTATTGGTGGCATCACTAATTCAGTAACCCAGCAGTAGCCAACTGGCTTGCATGGGTGCTTTAGAGGTGGAAGCACAACTAACTTGTGCCCGTTATCCCTCCAAACCAGGCTTTGCTCCACTGCAGATCAACATCTAGTTTGGCTGGAGGAAAACACAACTTGGCAATTGGTTTCTTTTCTCTCCCACTCTGCCACTTCTTGCTCACCTACCAGAGCTAGTAGAAAAACGTGTGTATTCAGCCCTCAAAGAATTAGCAGTCCTGCATAGTTACCTAAATGCTGTGATCTCTGAAGCAAAGCCTCTTCAAATCCAGTGCCATCCTATATATTATTTAACAATATAAAGCTATACAACTGAGGAATGACAGAAGTTCTGAGGTGTATTGCAAGAACAGTGAGGATAAATCTTTAGAATAAAAGCTGCACTGGGAGAAGATAGCAAATAGTAAAATAAATAGATATATAAAAGAGAGATGAATCTAGGGGATAGGGACAGAGAAGGAGAGGAGAGCAGTTAAAAAATAATGTCCTCTTGAAGAAAAAGGGAAAATTGGGGAAAATAAGATAAATATCAAGTGAGAAATAAATCAAAGGAATTGTGCATTTTTAGCGGGGAAAGGAAGATCAGGCAAGAAAACTTTTGAGATATGAGAAAATGGGGAAAGCCACCAAAGATGAATGCAATTAGCAACCACTGTGCGGAAATTCTAGCAAGGCAGAGCAGGTGGCTCAGCTGGAACCATTTCCTCATCCCACACCTCCAAATTTCACGGATAGCTGGAATTATGCTCCCTTTCCTTGGCATGGGATAGTTGTTGGTTACTGTGCAACTGAGGGCGTGAGTAACTTTTGAAGAAATAAAAATAGATTCGGGAAAATCAGCGTGGCATGGGTCTCCATCAGCATTATCATCCCATTCTTTATCTAGTGGATTTGTGTGGTGTGCTTCTCTTTGAGCCCTAAGGTAATCCTGTGAATGATTAAGGTAAGTGCATGTGTGCCTCAAAAGAGCTACTGTCAATCATCACTGGAATGTGGTTTTTTGTTAGCATTGCCTAGGGGAAAATCCACTGGCAATATGATGAGAAGCCATCATCTCAGAAGAGAGAAGCTTCATTATTTCCTTTCTGGAAAAGCTTTCTCTTTTTTATGGTGCCACACTTGATGGTCCAACCTCTTTTACTGGCTCTACAAGGTGTCTAATTGATAGATATTTCCCCAAACGTCGGCTCCACGGATCACAATAAAATAATTTCTGTTTCCCCGACTGCATGACTGGCTATCAACTATGTTGAAAAATTGCCATGGGTTAGGTGCTATAAATGCATTTGTTTATGACTATGGAAAAGGCCATAAGAATGCATATTAGCTTTCAGGCCCAACAAACTATGGGGTTAGTGTTAGGCTTTGGACTGCTTTAGACTGAAATGGTGGAAGAGTTTTCTTGGAACATCATCAGTTCAGAAAGCAATATTTATGCCATTAGGAGTGGTCTAGAACTGACTTGGGGATGGGAACTAAAGATCATAGTAACATCTGTAGTAAAGGTGTAGTAAAGCTGTCCACGAATCCAGTTTTCAGCATTCAGTTCATAATGAATGGAGTATTCAACAAGCTGAATTCATACAAATAAAAGAAAAACTAATGTCTGGACATTCAAACCGATATGAATATATTTGTATCTATTCATACAAATATTTGATATGTATCCAATGATATAACTCTCAAACACATCCGCACACATCCTGTATACATCTTGAACAGCGTGTTAGTTGAGGAGGGTCCCCAAAGTCTCATTCATTCTATTTGGATTAATGTCTATGTAAACGAAGGAGTATTGAGACTAGAGAACTGTACATACCACAGCAGGGAACACAAGTTAGAAACATCTTAAAATTAGTATACCATTAAAACTATGGGGAAGATGTAAAAGTATCATATAATACCACATGCCCTCCAATGAGCAGACCCCATATTCATATTTCCAATGCAGAATTCTGCCCTAGCCTTGTGACCATGTTAGCAATCCTTCTTTGGGCTTTATTCCTCCCATCATATTTATTTAAGACTGTGTAAGTGACCCTCATTGCTTGCTAAACAAGACTTGGGTGAATTTTGTTTTTTGTTTTTGAATCTCAATAGCTATTTGACCTTGTGGTAGTAACGTGAAAACATCATGAAAATCATTTAAAGTCTAGGAGGATAAATCATTGGTATTTATAAGGTAGCCTGCCTCCTGTTGTGTTGAAACTCCAGCCTACAGTATATTCGGCCCAGTATGTAGGGTCTTGCAATATATGATGAGGCCAACTCTTCTGACAATACAGATGGTGAGGAGCCCAGCTTCCTTCGGGAACAAAGGTGGCCAAGCTGCCAACATCATTCACTCAACAGACAGGGAATGAGTGAGTGATGACTCGCTTCTCACCCTTATTGACAGAAGATAAATCCCATTGCCTCCAGGTTTTTATGGCACATGTGATTTATGCAGCCCGACTCTTTTCTTTCGTAAGGCATGCACTGCCAGCTTTTCCTTTTCCCCTTTCAACAGTTGTTCTCCTATTAGGCTTGTTCTCCATCCTTGTTACCCTTGTAAATAAGAAATTAAAAATAGAGGAGGCCAGGTCAACTTGAGATGATCGCTCCTTCACTTTTTTCCTTGTGCCCCAAGTACTGGTTGGTTCAGCTGATGCAATTAAGGAAAGGGACACCATAGCAGATAGCAATAGAACATGGTGTCATTTCTTTGGTTTATCCTAATGTATTCTACTTTCTTCCACCATGCTTGTGGTCCCCAGAAAACCTTTGGATTTCTTTGGGCTAGGTGAAATGTGCAAACCTGGATTGTGTTAGGGATAGACTTCCCTCAGCTAAGCACACTAAGTATGAGAGCAGCACACTCCTTTTATTTGGGATAAGAGTCCATGAAAAGACATACAGAGACAAAAACAAAAAAAACTGGGAGCAAATAATGGAGAGGAAAAAGGCATTCTGACTCTCCCCATGCGAAGGCTGTAGCATATCTCCTATGAGGATATCTCAGGAAAAGCATGATTCTTTGGCTTCATCCAGACATATTTGGAAATTCTGGAACAAAGCATGGATATCCCAGAACATCCCTACTTTATTCCAGACTGTCAAAATATAAATAACCAGTGTCTGGACGCCGCCTTTGTCTCATAAAACTTCAACAGAACTCCCAGTGGATATACCCATGGGTAGCCCTAAAAGCCTCATTGGATTCACTGAGGCATTGATTATCCATGGCTGATGGCATAAGACGCTCAATGGAAAGCACATCACCTGGAGGAAAGGGTGCAAAATTGCACTTGGAGGGTGTTTCATCTGTGGTATCTTGATGTCCAGGCAAGCCAGACATGCATATTGGGAAGGGTCTGATTATGCACCCACCCCAAGTCATATTGGGCATGCCACATCAAACATACCAAAGATTCTTGGTGGCATGAGTCCATCCTTTAGAACAAAAAGTTGAAGCCTTTCTGTGTCCTGTGTTCAGATTTCCCAAAGGGCCATACTCGTGTGAAGTTGTGAAGACTACAGTAACATTTCCTCCCTCCCTCCCTTCTCTCTCTCCATGTTTATTAAGAAACTAACTGTCCTCTTTCTTGTCTAACAGTCTCACTCCATTCTTTTATCGATTATTGTGTGTACTTTTACTGCTTCATTTGTATATTGCCTGCCAGTTTCACTGCCTGAAATTTCCATTGTTCGTGGCCTTGCATTTTTTTTAACTGCATATATTCCTGGATATTAATATTGGACATTTCTTGACACTTTCATTGTTGGACACATTTCTTTCTGCTCAAGTTACTTTTATGGCATACTATCTTATGCACCCCTGATAAAAAAATTCTTTTTTATTATTATTATCTCATTTTCACATGAAAGGTGTGCCTAGGATTCTCTTTGGGTTAGCTTCACCCTTTAAAAATACTCCTTGCTTTTGGATTGTTGCAAAACAAGCCTGCAGAGTAGTGCAGTTGTTGTAAGAGTGACTTTTGTTCCACATGGAATGAAATCAGCTAAACACATATTTCAGTCTTCCAGGGCCATAGATGACAGGTGTATCAATGGCTACCAGAAAAGATGCCTAGGTACATCCTCCAGGCTGGGGAGACAGGCAGGATGTGTCTAAGGGCCATTTGCTGGGATTTGAGAGCAGGTGAAGGTTTTGCCTTTGTCTTCTGTTTGAGATGCCCAGAAGCAATTGGTGGGCCACTGTGGGAGACAAGATGCTGGACTAACGGGCTGTGGCTGGATCCAGCAGGGCTCCTCTGATGTTCTTCAGTCCTAAGATTCCCCTGCTAAAAGATTGCAAGTATGAGTTAAAGCATGCACATACTGTCTGCAATCAAACTGTTCCCCCTCAAAATGTCACATAAATGTGGAGGCTGGAAAATAGCATCCTTTTTGAAATCAGTAATGCCAGCTCTCTGTATTACTTACTGGTAAAGCCAATCTTGACAATTTCAGAGATGGAAGTGAAATGTTTTAGATGAACTATGGCAGCAATGTTTTAAAGCTGATTCCTAATTTACTTGTTATTATTGCATTTATAGATCCTATCATTTTATGCAGGGTTGTGCACAAAATAATTTTTTTAAAATAAAATAAAAAATATCTGCATACGAGTCTTACACCTAGAAAAAATAGAATATGTATGAATCAACTCAGATGTGGACAATCCCACACTAATGCTATTTTTATCGTATATATTCTGTCTCTCTCACACACACACATGCATGTATCAGGCCTACGAAGGCAATGAGAAGAAATGCCAATTATTTCATGCCAATACATGTGGAATATGGTACAAAATGATGTCAAATTTGCAGGTCTATTTTTTTAAAAAAAAAATAATTCAAAGGATAGTTCCAAACTATAGATTTGGAGAATGCACAGTAGGAGAATTAGAGCAGGAAATGGAATATTTAGAGGAGTGAGGAGAGTAAAGAAAGGTACCTCATTTGGCTAAAAATGGAAATATGACTTTGTTCTCCAGCCCACCTCTCCATGAGCTCTTGACCTATATACAATGAAGAGAGAAGCCATAGATAATAACGAACAACCAAATGTGTAGGTTTCCTTCCAGGAAATCTTGTAACATGTCATGCCATAAATGTGTTCCTTAAATAACAGTCTGAAAGGTTCCCCCCCCCCCCCGTAAATCTGAAAAATGTCATTTTCATAATAAGAAAAAGGGTTTTGTCATGTCTGAAAAATACTTTGGTGGTGATAGGAGATAACTCAGGCTGTGATTAGATGCAGCAACAAAATATATAATTAAAAATAATCTCTGAGGTGCCTCTGAGACAGCTTAGACATAGTTCTGAGGTGGGATGGCCCGCATGCTAGCCTGCCTCTCCTTTCTCTCTTGAACATTCTGGCTGCTTCCGCACTTACCTATATAAATCCTGCACAGAGAGCCTCCTGATGGCCAGCATTGCCAGAAGCAGCCCTGACCGGTCAGGAGGCATGCAGCACGCAGGCACACAGCCTCCTGGGATTCCCCGGCCAGAATCGGGGTGACGGTGAAGAGTTAAGGAGGGGATCGCTCGGGCTTTCCCCTGGGGGGGATAGGGAGGGGTTTGGAGAAGCTCCCCCTGGCTCCAGAAGCAGCAATCTGCTACTTCTGGGGTGAGAGTGAGCCCCGACAGCAGAGTCCCCCAGCTGGCCATGCTTGGGTCCGGTGGAGCCAAGCATGGCGGGCCGGGGGAGGGCCCCGTGTAGGCACAGTTTCAAGGTAACTGTTGCGAGGAAAACCCGCGACTTCCAGAAACTCTTCTTTAAAGGGCACGTATTTTGTTGCGGGTTTTCCTGCTTTTGTAGTGCTGGAAGCTCATTAAAAACCCTGGCATGGGGGCGCTCAGAGGCAAAAGAAGATTTTTAGCAGACTTTAAATTGCTTGGGGACAGGCCCTCTGTGTGTTTTTTTAATCTAAAATTATTTGGATAAAATAAGCAATTTTGTTGTAAAAACGCATTGCCTGCTGTGAAATACCATCACAAAATCTGGCAAGGTTACTTGACGGGGAACTACATCAGGATTCACAAGCCCCATAGGAAAGCAGCCTGATGTCTGTACCTTGAAAATATTTCTGCAGAACGGACTCAATGGATTATGGCTGCAAATCAACATTGGAGCTGCTTGCTTAGAATTGGTGTGGGTGTTTACTTCACGTGTTCTACCTAATAGCTTCCTTTAGCTAACCCCATCCAGCAATTGCTGCTGTACCAACGATTCCTTTAAATCTACTTTCTGATTTATGAATTTGTTAGCCCTGTTTGGGAGCTGATATTATGACACATCCAGGCTTCAAAATAAACCTCTCTCTTGATACCGGGTTATTTTATTGGGTGCATCAAGCTTGAAAGAACGGCATCCATCTTAAGAAATGTATTTTCCCATTTGCAGTATAAATACATATATGTTCCCTTGCACGGCACCATTCAGTCTGCCAGACAAATGAACAGGGACAGGGACGCAGCGGTGTTGCTTCTGTTTCCGTAATAAAATCAAACACTGGGGAGCTGTGTGATAGGAACGGTTTGGCTTTATATTGGATTCTTTGGAAACAGGCCAGCAGACCGCCCTGTTTCGCACTATAGGGGACGGAATCGGCCCCATGAATAAAGAGAGGGAGAAAAGGTAGCCTCACGATGCTGTCACGGCTAGGGGAGTGCACAAATATCTACAACATTCGTTATTCATATGAATTTGGCTGAATTTTGGCATTCGTACACGAATCAAATTTTACAACATTTGTACATTAACATTCGTACGAAAACAAATATTTTGGAACGTTAATACGGACAGTTTGGAAATTCGTGAAACTGAGGAGGTGGGAAAGGAGCTGCACCAGTCACATCTCAATGGATTCAGAGTGCATTCAACACAGATCCAGAGCAGATTAAAGGTGGATTTCTGTTAGATTTGATGCTTTCAGAGTGGATTTGTTACAGGATACACATCAGATACGTATTGGATACATATGCGTTCATGGCAGATACGTATCGGGATACATATTCATTTGTATCGGATATTCATACAAATCTGCAAGGATACATTTGTATTGAAGAGAATTCTACCACATTCAAAGGGGATTTATTCGAATGAATAAGATTTTTCTAACTTTCTATTCATTATGAATCAAATGCCAAAAAACCATTTGTGCACATACCTAGTCATAGCTGAGATGACTTAACTTTGGCCACTTAAATCTGTGTCAGGAAGGCAGCCATATCCAAGCTGGTTTTGGCCTGGAAAGGCTTGGAGGAAGACCTTCTTGCTGCTGTCGCTGGTAATCCTTGGCTTGTGAGTGGGTGGGTAAATGTTGTGCTTCATTGGGAGGAGTTCTGGGAGGGTAAAACGGGGTGAGGTGACAGATGGGGCCAGAGGATGGAGATTGGAGCTGGGACAGCAGTGACGGGGTGGGGAGAGAAAGTCAGGGCAAGAGGGAGGAGGAGGAGGAGGAAGAGAGAAACTGGGGCAGGTGGAGGGAGATCATTGTGATGGCAGTGGCGACAGGGGAAAAAAATCAAGGCAAGAGGGGTGGAGGGAGGGAAGTTGTGACAACAAGGCAGAGGAAGTACTGTCACCACAAGGGAGAGGGGGAAGGAAAAGACTCAGAGCAGAAGCTTGCATAGGTATCATTTTCTGGGTAGTCAGGGAGCCAGAAGAGTGACCTCCTGGAAGGGGATTAAAATGTTAATGTTGTGTTGGCCCAAATGAAGAAAAATCCAAATAGAGGGAGAAAAAAAAAAAACAGCTTAGAATTTAAATATGTAACCAAATGGGCTGGAATTCATGCTGAAGAAGGTTTAAGTAAAAGCGTAACCTTGGCCTGAATGTTAGCCTGGAGTCCCATGATTAAGGCAGAGGTACTAGATGCCTCACTCTGATAGCATCCTCGGGCCCTTTCCTGAAATAAGGACCTGCTATCTGCCGGCAAGTGTAGTCAACACCAGCATATGGACAGCAGGTCCCTATTATGGGATACAATCCAGAATAAAGTCCAGAATGTATCATCAACATCATCATCGTTGTTGTTGTTATTAATGACCATTCAGGTGTCTTTCTTCTTGTCAGTTGGACTAGGTGTAACCCCAGTTGCTAGACATGACCAATTGCATAGTTAGCTGTATTTTGCAATTTTTTTTTTTAAAAAGGAAATTATTAAAGATTTCATGAAAAGTAAAAAAGAAGAAGAGTGAAATGTGAAATGTGTGTACTTTGTGCTTATGTATATAAGGCCTGATACTGTAGATGGACCAAGAATAACAACACTCTGAGAAATTGAAATGACAGGCAAGAACAGACACACGGAAGGCTTCCTTGGCTTGTTGGAAGCAAGGAGAATTTCTCTTTGCCCCTCAAGAGAGATTAAGCAAATGCTCTTGAAAGATAATTTTGAATTTCCTTTGTAATATGTTATGGCTCTTCACACCCCATGGGCCTTGCGGCCTATGAGACAATCAAAGTGAAATGAACATCACTGCTCCTCTCTTCTTGTGATGAAGAGCAAAACAGGCAGATTAGGCTGAGGAAGGCCAACTCTGCCCCCCCCCCAAAGAAAATTCCATCACAATGTCTCAAAAAGGTTATCTTGAGCAAATTCAGGTAACGTGCAGGTAATGTTTACACGTCACGTTTAGGGGGCTGTGCCAATTCCTGACATCGCCCTAGAAGAAAGTCATGACAAACCACTTCTGACATCTGCTAGCAAAACTGCTCAGGTGTTCCAAAGTTGACCACCAGTTCAACAGCACAAAACAGCATGCGTTTTAAGAACTTGGTACAGGACTCAAAGGGGATCTCATACAATGTCAGGTTGAGTGAAACTATCTTATATTTTGAACATAATGGCTGCGGCCACACCTAAGGTTTAATCCAGCTTCGGTCCACTTACAGAGCTGGAGAACACATCAGCAAAGTGACCAGCAATTTTCCTTCCATATTATCTATCCCAAAGGTAAATATTCTTAGTTATTGACACTGAAAGAAATCAGTTTGTCACTTTGTTGATGTTTTCTCTCACTCTGAAAGTGGACTGAAGCTGCATTAAACCTTAGGCATGACCACAGCCAGTGCCTCTGTTGCTAACAGGCCAAAATGATATTTGCAGTTATTTTATTTTATTTTATTTGCTGCAATTTCATAATGTTGGCAGTGTTGGTGAACAGCAGCTTTGCTTTCCTGTGTTTGTAGAAAAGATGAACTGCACATAATCTGTGTTTTCTGGAAAAGTCATCCAAACCGGGGGGTGGGGGGTGGGGAGATTGGGGGGTATCATCTCCAGGAGAAATAGCTTATAGAACAAAATAATTAGCACTCAGAAGCAACATCTTGAAAATAAAGTTAATGTGAAAACATCCCTATGAGAGGCTTTCTTCCCCTAAAACATTTTCTCTATTTTTGAATGCAATTTCTTTTTATCTTCACGGGCTAAGAATGGAAAGTGGAATAAATTCTTTGGGTAGCTTGAAGTTGGGCACGCACACACATTTTTTATTTTCACCATTTTCCCTAAACCATGCTGAAGTATGAGTCATCAAATCTCTGGAAAGATCTGACCAAAGCAGAGCACTGCTGACATTCACCCATACAGAAATCCCCCCTTTGTTCTCTTTCCCAGAGCATCAGAGCCCACCAGCCTCAAAGATCTAAAGAATCAAACAATTCTGAATTTTGCATAGACTTCATCTGCCTCACAAAGGCTGAGTTTGGGACTCAAAAGTTGTAGCCCTTCATTTTCTCTTTGGGAAAGAACTGGTCCATATAAAATGAAACAAAATAAAAAGGATTCCTGCAGCCAAAAGATTTCACTGTCTGTTTGAACTCGGTTGGAAAATATCTGGCTTCTTTGCCCTGCTTTTCCTGCTTGCGTGACTTCTGCCAACATACTGTTCCAGTTCTCTGTCTCATTTAATATGCTTCACACCATCCATCTTTTCCTTTTCTTCCTGAAGATCAGAAGAATCCGTTATGGGGCTATTCTGACATCATTCCGCTGTAGCTTCCACTATCTCATCCCGTAAGGCATTCTAGCAGGCCTTATCTGGAAGATGCAATGCAGAATTCCCTTGCACAAAGACGTCAGGCTAAACGTAAGTGCTGGTGTGGCAGCTCAGTTGTTCTCAAGATTATTAGGATGATCTGCGCTAGAACTGAGACAGGTGAACTGACGGAGTTCTCCTTAGAGCAAGTGATTCCTCCAGGTTCTTCACTGGGCCCAATAAGAGTCAATGGGTGTTTCCACATTGGTTGCAGAAACCGCGTTAACTGTCCCTTTAAGCCCCATATAAGACCCCTTGGTACTTACCTTCTGCACTACAGACCTCCTCAGTCACCCTTCCAGGAGGCCGCTTCCACATTTCAGTGGGCGAGATCTGTTTCTAAAATGGGTCTCACCACCAAAAACCAGATTAAAATGAAGACCTCAAAAATGAGGTCTTCAGTCCATCCCTTCGCCTGGATCCATGTGGAAGCAGGACGCTTCCACACATGGCCAGGCAAAAGGATGGATGTCCCGGTGGCCGCCATATTGGGGAGTGCGGAAGCAGTATGGTTTGCCTCCTTCCGCCCTCCCCATGTGCCGCGTGCTGCATGCTTCAGTCCCGCGGGTCTGGGGGCGGCATCGGCAGTGTAGGACACCGGATGCCCTCTC
Source organism: Aspidoscelis tigris stejnegeri (assembly GCA_023333525.1). Taxonomy (NCBI): domain Eukaryota; kingdom Metazoa; phylum Chordata; class Lepidosauria; order Squamata; family Teiidae; genus Aspidoscelis; species Aspidoscelis tigris. The sequence goes on from JALMGA010000011.1 coordinate 24,298,171, forward strand.
AAATGGGTGTTGCGGCTTCCACACAGCACCCAGGTCATCCAGCCGCCTGATCCGGCCTCCCTGTGCATGTGCGGGCAGGCAAAGGCCCTTTGGATCTGTCTGAATAGAGACGGATCCTCAGGAGGCCAGATCACCAGCAAGTGGATTTTGTTAAATCCGTTTCCCGGCTGCAAATGCTGAAGCACCCAATGTTACATTTAATGTAATGCATTTCTAAACGTTGTGCAAGCAACAGGCCTGAAAATGCAGACCCTTGAAAGGAGAAAAGTTGGTTTTTCATATAGGGATATGCACAAATATTCATCACATTCAAAAATCGCATGAATTCAGGTGAATTTGGACGTTTGAATCCGAATTGAATGTTGGTACATTCAAAGACTGACATCCAAATACAAGTCAAATGCTTTGATACATTCGTATGAAGCTTTGTTACACTCGTGACTCTGGGGAGGTGGGAAAGAGGCTGCCCCAGTCACATCTGCAATGGATTCAAAGCAGATTCAGAATGAATCAAGAGTGGATTTGATGCATTCAGAGCAGATACATAGTGGATACACCATCAGACTGATCATGCTCCTTTTGCATATCCATGTTTAATGCATCCTGGGCTGCCTATTATTGTCTGTAGCTCTAAGAATGAAAGCAGACCGTGTTAACTGCTGGATTTTATTAAGTAACTTCCACCTAAAACTGTGGCGGGGTGTGGGGAGGAAATATTGTAATGTATTTTGTGCTCAACTGAACTAGATAATAATCATATGCTAATAGTAAATTCTAATTTATAGGTGTCTGTGAATAATGGCTATCTTTGCCCACAGTCCCTGTAAATAACAGTGCAAAGCAAGAGCTCTATGTGTACTTTAAAAAAAAATCAATTGCTTTTGTGTTTAGGCTTCTTTAAACTGGCAAAGGACTCTATGTCAAGGTTAGATTTTCTGCTCTGTTTCCATACATGCTGGGAAAGGACATTTCTGGGCTGGTGCTTCATTTATGGGGATACTGCACCCAAGAAGATTGAGCAATCTCTTCCACTGACCTCCTTTAAAACAGGTTTAAGGGCCATCTTTTTAGCAGGACTCTTGGTGACTTACAGACAGGCAATCACAGCAAATTGAAGTTTTTTATGCCGCTGCTATTGTGTTTGATGACCGAAGTCGGCATCCCACATGGACACTACAAGTACTAAACCAGGCATAGAAGCAGAAGGACTCTTAAGAACATCAGAGGAGCCCTGCCGGATCAGGCCACAGCCCATCTAGTCCAGCATCCCATCTCACAGGGTGGCCTGCCAATTGTCCATGGACATCTCAAGCAGAGACAAGGGCGAACCTTCTACTGCTCTCAAATCCCAGAAAATTGGAATCCGTTCGAGTAGCCACTGTTACATTTGCCATCTATGAAGTTGTCCAACCTTATAAGAACATAGGAGGTGCCCTGCTAGACCTGGCCACAGCCCATCTAGTCCAGTATCATATCTCACAGGGTTTCCCACCAATTGCCTCTGGGCATCTCAAGCAGAAGAAAAAGGCAAAATCTACATATGCTCTTGACATTTACAAATTGGCCTCTGGAGATATCCTGCTTGTCTCTCCTAGATACACATTCTAGTAGCCACTGATACACCCGTCCTCCCATAAATTTATCTAAGTCTTTCTTAAACCTCTGCAGACTGGCTGCTGTCACCACATTTTCTAATAGGAAATTCCAGAAGTATCTGCTTCTGCAAATAGGGCCCTATGGGCCAGACCCATGTCAGGCCTAGGAACTCCCTCTTGGGCAGATTTTAAATGACATTCCAGACTGAAGACCCTCAGGGATAATCGCTTATCACCTACAACAGTATGGGGCTAGCACATTCCTTGCACAATTCAGTGACACGCACATCTGCATGGATGTGTGCAATTGCCACTACTTTGCATGTACCTTTTTCAGGCCCTGCACATACATGGTGGCCATGTTCAAAACGGTAGCTTCCAGAGGCAGCATCCAAACAGGTAGGATGCAGTGTGAATTTCCCATTAAGGACAAAACCTGGCACCTTCATTCAGCACCTTCCAAGATATCTACTCCTCTGCTAGGGGCATGCATGGATATGCGTAACATTTGAAATTCATACAAATTTGGCCAAATTCAAACATTCGAATTTGAATCCAATGTTGGCACATTTGAAGACTGGCATTCAAATTCAAATAGAATGTTTTGATGCATTCGTATGAAGCTTCGTATGGGTTTTGTATGCTATTTATATGACGCTTCATATGTAGGGATGTGCATGAATATTTGTATTTTTTGTTATTTGAACAAATCTCGGCATCCATATACAAATTGAATGTCCAGACATTTGTACTTTAGTATTCATATGAATATGAATATTTTCAGTTGTTTGTATGAATAATTTGGAGATTTGTATGTGTATGGAAACATATGCATTGCTTATGTATCAGTATGCATCCATATGGATATGTATAGGATGGAAATGGGATTCATGTGAGATTCATATCATTGGGTACATATCAAATATTTGTATGAACAGATGTGAATGTATTTGTATCAGTCCAAACATTCATTTCTCTTTATTCGTACAAACTCAGATTTCCAAATATTTAGTTCATTACAAACTGAATGTCAAAACTTGCATTCGTGCACACCCCTATTCATATGAGATTTGCATGGGATTCATTTGTATGCTATTCGTATGAAGTTTCATATGGGATTTGTATGCTATTCATATGGCTTCTTATGGGATTCATATGAAGTTTGTTAGGGATTGAACTTTTGTATCGAATACAAATCCTACAACATTTGAAGGGGACCTATTTGGACGAATATGAATTTTCTTGCATTTGATTCAATACAATAAAAATAAAAAAATAGTCCCATCCCTATTCTCTGCTTTGCTAAAATCATCGTCAGTCATCTGTCTTCGCTTTCTGTCTCTAGGTATCCCTGATTAATAAGTCCTGCTTAAAAGTTCTCCTGGTGAGAAAACTCAGTCCAGTGGAGAGAGAAAAGAAGATTCACATTTGAAAGCATCCAAGGCTCTGTGGCAGAAGATGGAGAAGGAGGGGGGGGGGGAGAAGGGAGAGAGGGGAAAAAAACTGTCTCTTGGAGCCATTAATGATCTATAACCTCAAGCAAATCTCGATGCTTAACTTGAAATGCTCTTGATTCATCCGTGCACACACACAGAGGCCGTTGCCAAAAGTTCAGAATTCTCTGCCATCTTCCCCTACCAGTACTGACAGCCCTCTGGGGAAACAGGGATCCAGAAGCAGAGGGATAGTTTATCCCTCCAGGGCGGTTTGCTCCTTTCTTATCTGTGAAGTGGCTGTAGCAGGAGGCTCTCGTTGTGATGGATGGCCAGCCGTGAGAAGGAAAATAGACTGAAGAAATGAAACCATCTCAGGGAGAAGGGAATCAGGATAAGCCGATCACCAGGCAGCCTCTAATTGCAAGTGTGATTCTGAAATTAGTGTGTCCATTTGGCACAGATGGGCTTATTAAACTACCCCAAAAGACAGGCAGGCAGGCAGGCAGGCTGTGGTCACACTTAAGGTTTAATCCAGTTTCAGTCCACTTTCAATGTGCAAGAACATTCCAGCAAAGTGACAAATGGTCTTTCAATGTTGAATAACTCAGAAAATGTACCTTTGGGATAGAAAATGTGGAAAGAAGAATACTGGTCACTTGGCTGATGTGTTCTCTCACTCTGGAATGGGACTGAAGCTGGATTAAACCTTTGGTGTGACTACAGCCATGGAAACAAAATGAGGGGTCACTTTCTTGGTGGGTTCTTCCATTCTGAAGGTGGACTGAAGCTGGATTAAACCTTGGTCCTCACGTATCTAAATGAATGCCTTTTCCCATACTGACCTGCCCGTGCCTTAAGATCTGGTGGGGAGGCCCTCCTGGTTGTCCCACCTCCCCTCAGCAGTGAAACAAGTGGGCATCCAGCAGAGGGCCTTCTCAGGAATGCCCCCTCCCCAATTTTTGGAATAGTCTCCAGCTTGAGGTGTGTCAGTTTCCTTCTCTGTATATATTCAGGAAGGCAGTAAAGACGTACTTGTTTGCCCTGTCTAAATGTGGTTACATTCTCCCACACACACACACACACACTTTTAGGTAGTACTGTTTTTTATATATATTTGGTTTGTTTTAACATCCTGGATTTTAAAGGTTGTTGTAGAGGTTACTGTTTAATACATATTGTTTTGTTTTAATGTGCTGAATTTTAAGCGTTGTTACCTGCCCTGACACCTTTGGGTATAGGGCGGGATAGAAATGCAAACAAGCAAACAAACAAATAAAAGTGTGACCACAGCTACAGACCAAGAAAAATAGATCACATTGCTTCATTTGCCTTTTTGGCCCTCGACTATTTGACACAGGCACCATTGGCTCTGAGTACATGAACAGTGCTTTATAAATAAACTAATAATAATAACAATAACAATAACAACAACAACAACAACAATAACAACAACAACAACAACAACAACAACAACAACAACAACAACAACAACAATAATAATAATAATAATAATAATAATAATAATAATAATAATAATAATAATAATAATAATAATAATAATAATAATAATAATAATAATAATAATAATAATAATAATAATAATCCCCAGTTCAGGGTTGTGTACATAAGCCACTAGGTTCACTGGTGAACTTGGGCAGGGCACTGGTAAACAAAGAGGTGGTGATTTCCATCCATTGGCCAATCTGTGGGTCGTACTCTTCTGGTCAGGTTAGGTTGCCTAACATGGATGCAAAGAAAGGATGCAGTATAAGGTCAGGCGGAGCTGTATATTCAGATAACTGTTGGATGTCTATCTCTGTGTGTGTGCATGCGTGCATGTGCGTACACCCACAGTCTCTCAGCAGCTGGCATTAGGACTTTTTTGGAGGGGGGGGATTTGATTGATATTCATTCAAATAGATCCCTTCCTAATGTAGTGGGATTCAAATTCAATACAAATGTTCAATCCTATACCAATCCCATACGAATGCACACAAAGCTTCATGCAAATGTATCAGAACATTCAATTCGAATTCAAATGTCAATCAATGAATGTGCCAACATTCTATTCAAATTTTAATGTCCGAATTTGGCCAAATTTGTATGGGTTTTGAATGTTACGAATATTCATGCACCATCCCTAGCAGGCATTTTGGCCCATTCTCTCTGCACTGTTAGAGGAAGTCACACAGCTATGAGAAGAAGCAACCATTGATTGTCCAAATATTATTCAGAGTCTTCCAAGCCAGAATCTAACACTGCATATTGTGCTATAACATTCTGAGATTAGTTCTGTACTCCCTCATTCAAGATTCAGCAAAATTGGATGAGTGAATCTTCTATCATCTCTCCCTCTCTATGTCTGTGTGAATCTTATAAGACCACCCCATAAAAATCAATGCCAAGCATGTGCTTTTTTCCCCCTAGTAGCAGAAAACTGAACTATAAGATGTAAAACCCAGGCCCGAAAGACACCTAAAGCAAGATTTATTAAGGAGACAGTTTTTCTCCTCTAATACATTCTACTAAGGGATGTCCTTTCAATGTCTCCTTCTGCATCTCGACCCGCAAGATTTGATTGAGGGCAGGGGGCACACCGAATTCCTCCTGAAAAGGCATTCAACCACCACTGGCCCGAGGAAGCTCAAACACTCTCTTGCACGGCTGACAGTTTGACAGATTGGCCACTCTTGACTAACCCTGGTATTAAATGGACACCCAATTCCAGCATCTTGGGGAAGTGCCAGCCTTAAAACCGGGTGTTTAAGAAAGGTCACAAAGAGCGGCTCCTCTGCAGATTGGACAAAAGGGGAAAGGAAGAAGAGAACACACTTCACTTTATTTATATATCTACAAACGTAAAACCCAACAAGGAGCAGAAACAAACCAAGGGAAGATGCATGCTTAGGATAACTAGAAAAAGATGGGAAGTGAAACTCATGGTTCAGAGAACAAGATAACACATGGATCTCACGGATCAGAGAACAAGGTAACAAGAACTGGTAACAAGAGTTCCAGACAAAATTTCCAGAATGTCTGAAATAGCAGCGTGCTACTCATAGCAATAAGAATAAATGAATAGTGGATATCAGAGATACTCAGCTGGATAGCAAGAGGCCAAAAGAGTCCAAGAAGTCATCTGGGAACGGGAGAGATGATTTTGGTTGAGGTCCAAGAAAGGGGGCCTGCAAGAAGAGACCTCTGGATCTACATAGCCCTTGCTGGTATTTATGTGAATTTTGATTTGCTCATTTCACCCATTTCCCAGATTAAGAACATATGACTTTTTATTTACCAAAGGTTGATAAATAGGCAGGTTATTCTTGCACCTGGAAGAATTAGAAATTCTCTTCACCTTTCTACCTGCTCATATATTCTTACTTTGTTGATGGACACCATCTAGACCTTCTTCCCACAAGGTTTCCTGGTTCCTAGGAAACAGAAAGGCATGAAAGACCAGTCTTTGCTTTCTGCTTGAGGTCTCTTCAGAGGGTCACATTTAATTTTACTTTAATCGTGAGCTCTGAAGTCCATCATTATCCAAGATTCAAAACTTAAGAAGCGGCCATTTATAGGATTTAAGATTTTTTTTTCCTGAAAAATTATTTTGCTTTATCCTTTTAACATCAGCTCTCCTACATTCATTTTTGCATTTGAATGAACCTTTTAAAAAGTTTTTTCCCCATCAAATATGTTAAGTTTTATTTCACTTCACATTTTTCTTCTGTTGTATTTTTGTTCCACAATTCTTGGATAAGCCTTTGTTTCCAAAGAACAGTATTAACACCTTTGAAAGGAATGAGGGTATGAAGAAATAACAGCACATTTTAACTATAAATTACCCCAAAGATCAAAGGTAGAGAAGCTGAAAACTACATTGAATTCCAAATATTAAATGTGAAAAAAATAAGACAAGTTTTTCTGGCAAACACACATACACACACATACATATACACACACAGCTAGAAAATGCCACTTCAAATTAAATTCATAGATACTTAAAAGTTTGTGTCAGCTTTATTGTAACTGAGACAAATTAGATTAATTATACAAATGTAGGTGGGCTACACAAACAAAAGTCACATTGAATTAAGCACTATTCATCTGTGAAATGAGGCATCTATATTTTAAGAACTATAGTTTGCGGGAAATGAAAATTCTCTTTAAAATAAAAATGTTAGGCTGTATATTTTTAAAAAAAGAAATTTAAAAGGTTTGCAAAAATGTCCTGAGGACATGACAGCACTTCCATTGGTACAATGATGTAACAAGCAATAATAAAACTAGAACAATAGATATTCTGTACCTGGCATGCTTTCTATAGCAAGCAAGATAAAGATAAAAAGAAAGCCAACACCCTCAAAAATGGGTGGCTGGAATTCATTGTTTATAATAAATTAAATTACTTCTTGCTGATGCAGAGGATGTTGAGTCTCCAATTTAGCAGAATTGGTCTACTGCATTTTGAAACTGAGGCCAACAGCAGAGATGATCATCATATCATCTCTAAATCCAACTCCCATGGCTTCTTATAAACAGCAACAAGTCCAAACTTTAGACATATAAAGTGAATATTGCAATGCACTCTACATGGGGCTGCCCTTGAAATGGATTGGAAGCTGCAGCTAGTGCAAAATGTAGGTTGTTGACAGGAACAGCTGGATGGATGCACATCATGCTGGTCTTAAAAAAATTGCACTGGCTACCAATTCACTACTGAGCCCAATTCAAGGTATTTAACTTATAAGGCCCTAGATGACTTGGGCTCCAAATATCTGAAGGAATGTCTACTCCCATATTGTCCTGCCTGTACCTTAAGATCTGGAGGGGATGCCCTCCTCGTTGTCCCACCACCCTTAGCAGCAAAAGGGGTGAACACCCAGGGGATGGCCTTCTCAGTGATGGCCTCTAGACTATGGAATAGTCTACCCCTTGAGGTGTGTCTGTCTCCTCCACTGTACACGTTTAGGAAGGCAGTGAACATGCACCTCTTTGCCCTGGCCTTCAGTTAAATGGGGATACACTTTCCCTTCCCACTTACAGATGCTACTGTTTTAATACATGCTGCTGTTATTTTAATGATGTTTGATTTCACTTACAGGGTGGGATAAAAATGTAAATAAATAAATAAATAACTGGACCCAGCTTGCATTACCTTGCACCTGACTTCAATTTCTGGCACTCCCAGATTTGGTGGGAAAAGAAATCTGATCCCACCCATCCAAAATCTGCACATGATAAAGAGACGACAGGTCTCCAGCACCCAAGTGCTTCACCAGTGTCACTGATTACATCAAGGCGAGGGTCACAGTTAAAATAGATAAAGCGTTCAAAACAGAATGTACCTCATGGCAAACCATTGGCCAAGATTGTCTCTGTGCCTGCCTGTACAAACCAAAGGCATCTTCGCACAAGGACCTCTCAAACGCGAGTAGAATGCCCTGGGACAGAGCATTCACTCTGCTGGGCCGGCGGTTCCATCCATAACCACCCCAGCCCAGCCCAGGGTGCCCACTCATGTTCCATGTGTAGAGCACAAAATTGTGCTCTACACCTGGCCCAGGACGTTCCCAGATGCCCCAAGCTGTCCCACAGCTGTTCAGGAGGGAAAACATTTGCATACTCCCTCCGGAACAGCTGCGGGCCCCGGTCCCACCTGCCACCATTGGGTCAGGTTCAACCCAGGGGTGTGCAGGCCTGTCTTGTCCCTTACCTGGTCCCTTAGATCCTGCAGGAACTCCCTCGGACACCCAGGCATTCCTTACCTACCTAGTTGTGAATGGGGAATGCGTCCCCGCATGCCCTTAGCCTTCATGCACTTCAGCCTGTAGTATGAAAAGGCCAAAAGTTTCCACAGGAAGCCTGCCTTTCATTTCTTTTAAACATAATTTGATCCGCTAATGCTTAGAAGATCCACGACTGAAGTTTGCACAGCAACACAATAAACGGTGCTTTTCCTCTCTCTGTTCTCCTTGAAAACACGATGCTATAAGATTCTCTGTGGTGAATACAATGTTCTAAGTTCTGCAGCCCCATTTTCTGTAATCCAGAGGAATAATCTGTTATGTTCAGTGAATGGATTGCCCTCTCCCCACCCTTTCAATATGACAGCAGGGTAGAGTTACTACAAGGGACTTTATTACAGCTTTATCCAACACTTGGCAAGTTCTGAATCTTAAGGAGCGCTGCTTTGTACTGTAAAGATTAATGCTCTTCACTGAATTATTTTTTAAAAAGAAAAAAGTATAGAAAGGAAATTGAAATAAGACTTTCGAAAGCAACTTGCAAAGCTTAAAGAAGAAGTAAAGTAACATATCTTCCCCTGGAAAAACTTAAATCATATGTTAAGTAGATATTTTCTTCATTTTTTTCTGATGCTGGAAAGTTTAACTAAAGGGAGAGAAGGAAGTAAAGGGAGGCTGTGGTCAGGTCACCACTCTAAACGTTCTTTAGTCCATCCTCAGGTCTGATTGCTCACACCTCTGCATTTCAATCCATTTTATCTGTGGGCTTTCCATTCAGAAAAAGTCCAAATGGAGGGTGGAAAGTCCACAAATCTAGACAAATGTTTAGAACTTTTAAGCAGAACATCAATAACTTCTAAAGACACATTTCAAAATCAACTACACAGACTTGGACAGTTTGTACCTAAGATTTAGTTTAAAATCAGGGCAACTGGTTTTTTAGGTATAAATCTCATGATGGAGGTCTGATGATGACTACTGATAATTGAAACAAAGTGGGTTGGGTCTGTGTTCCATCTAGGCCAGTGGCCCTCTCTCAGAGAAACCAACCAGCTGCACAAGGAAGCCATCAAAACCGGATATAACCACATAGCTTGCTCTGCTTGTGGTCTCCTAACAGTTGCCTTTTGGAGGAAGACTAGGGATGTGCTGAATGTATTTCAGACATTTGAATCCAAGTAGATTCAAATGTCAAAAAATCAGATTTGGATATTTAAGGTCTGAATGAATACAAATGTGAAGATGTAGCTCTTTGCTCCGTTTTTTGGCCAAACAAGGAAGCAGGGTGGGATAAAAATGAAAAAAAAAGTAGTGGTAGCACCACAGTCCTCTACAAAGCCACGTAAGAGTTGTTTGCTATGGTTTGCTTGGTTTGTGTGCAACCCAAATCTCTCTGTAGTTTGGGGAGGGGAAAAACATTCAAGTGAACCCAAACCAAGAGTAGTTGGTTCAGTCTGAACTGGATTGTTAAGCTACAATTTGTGCATTTCCTTAGTTGGTTATTTTCTATTTGCACTGTACTTATGGGTATAATGAACTGGAGAATTACTTCATCTAAGCATTTGTTGTTGCTCTTAACTATAATGATGATGATGATATTCTTATTACTACAGTAATACACAGCAAACACGATCACTTTGCTGGCTTTTGTGTTAAATCACACATTGAATGCTTCCCAAGCACCGAGGACCATGTGATGTATCGGCATAAGATGCATGCAGAACTGAGCAGGGTGGCCTTTTGCAACTGACAGATGGTGATCTCGTCAGCGCCAATGGCTTTCAAGTGCTGGCCAAGGTTTTTGGGTACAGCACCCAGTGTGCCAATCACCACTGGGACCACCTCTACCGGTTTGTGCCAGAGCAGTTAAGTTCAATCTTCAAATCTTCATAACGCATCATTTTCTCGAGTTGCTTCTCCTCAATTCTACTATCTCCTGGGATGGCAATTTTGCCAATCCACATTTTTCTTTCCCACGATCATGTGGTTTGGCATATTGTGTTCCAAGATTTTACCTGTCTATATCCGGAAGTCCCAAAATAGTTTGATGTGTTCATTTTTAGTGACTTTTTAAGGCTCATGTTCCCACCAGTTCTTGGCCACAGGCAGGTGGTAGTTGTGGCACAAGTTCCAGTATATCATGATCATGGTCATTAGCATCTGTTTTTCACCCTATGACCTCACTCACGTCTAAGGACTGGTGAGTTTTCAAATTGTCTGACTTATGGAATGCAGCAAAGTATCCCAGTGGAGCCTATTAGGAAGTCTATAGATAGCCACGTACTCAGGGACAATATGCATATATGTCATTCAAAAGTTTAAAAGAATTACTAAACTTCCACCCCCTCCCTCTAATGTATGACAACAAGGTTAACAAAGGGGCTATTGCCAGAGCTTTATGATAATTGAAAGCAGTCCAGCTCTGAAGCGGAGAATTGTCTTGATGGAGGCACACAGGGTGAGGGATACCTGGTGGTTGCAGGTGAAACGCCATGGAAGCTGATATGCAAATAACAATTAATGATTAATGTGAAGCAGAGCAGAGCTAATGAACTTGTTCCCCTGCAGCCGAATGAAGCAGATGAAATAATGATAAACAAAAGGAACACTGGAGAATGGACAGATTCATCTCTTATCATCAGTACGAGAACACGGGAGGTGACTTGCAGCATCTATTTTACCAAAAGGGTCAGTCTCCCATCACACCCAGAAGCTCAGTGCTTGGATTCATGCTTTGTTTCTCCTTCCTGTGTGTGCAAAAGGAATGTAGACTCATTTCTCTCCTGCAACTCCTGAGTGGAGGGATCATGCCCCCGAGAATAGCCTTACCTGGGTTCTTGCTGCCTGGGGCCATGAGGTGGAGCACCAGAAATGGACAGCCTCTGGAGGCACTTCTAGCACCTTACGTGGTGGCCTAGTTGGGAACTTTGATGAAGAGAAACCAACATTCTCTGTTCTTGCTGTTTTGCAAAGCTTGGGACAGAGTGGCCCTTTGAATGGCCCACAGGTCTAGTCCTGGGCATAGATGTGCATGAATGTTTTTTTGACATTCTATTTAAATCGAATACCCAAAAATCTGATTCAATTCAAATCTTTTAAATTTGAATTTAACAAGAATCAGTTTGTATTTACCAAATTTGGATCTATTCGTTCAAACTTTTTATTTGAATCTGCACGTACAAATGTCAACAACATTCAAAACATGCATGTCTGTATCTTTCTCACATCTGTACACATCCGTACGCAGCCATATACATCTGCATGCATCCCGTAGTTATCCCATATGCAACCTGTTTTTGTCCCTTACTGATCCATACAAATGTATACAGATGTAGGAAAGATGAGGATCTTCAACTACGCATTGTGTACAAACCCATACACATATGAATGTCTGGATAATTAGAACGAATAGATCCAAAATTAGAAATTTGATTTGAATGTTTACATTTGAATTTTGGAACATTCTATTTGAGTTTGAATGTCAACATTCGGCACATTCAATCGAATTTCGAATGCCTATGAATATCCGCCCACATGCCTACACCTGGGCCAAAACAAACATTCTGGACCAAGAGTCCCGCTCCCATGCCTGCACAGAAGTCTCAGATTTAGGGTTGTGCATGATTTATTTATTTATTTGCATTCAATTTGCATTGAATCAAAGCAAGAAAATTAATATTTGTTCAAATGGATCCTCTTTGAATGTAGTGGGATTTGAGTACAATACATAGGTTCAATCCCCTACGAATGCATATGAATCCCATACGGTTCCCATACAAAGCTTCACAGGAATGCATCAAAACGTTCAATTTGAATTCGAATGTCAATCTTGGAATGTGTCAATATTCAATTCAAATACAAAAGTCTGCATTTGGCCAAATTCACATGAGTTTTGAATGTTATTAATATTCATGCACGTCACTACTCAAGTTCTGTTACCACCATTAGCTCTACCTAGCTTTGGAGAAAATCCCGAAGCCAACATTATGAGATTGAGTTTCAGACGCACTTGATTTCCAGCTCTTCAGTTTTGGAAAGTGCGCCCCAGCTAGATTCTCGAGTCCAATGGCAGGCCCAGGATGTCTAATCCATTGGCACTCTTCTGTGCTGCTTTTTGTCTTCTAAAAATGGCAACAGTAGCTAAGCTATAGGTTGCATAATTCAATAGATTTGCAGATGTATCTTGAATCAATTTTAATTCTATTTAAAGGACAGTCAATAGAGCCCTCTCTAGGGTTTTCAGAAAGGAATTTTATATTCCATTTAATGTGCACTCTTACGTGCAGCGGGGAAGGAAGAATGCATTTTACTGTCAATGAGATGGAAGGAGGTAGGGATTCAGAAGTGCTTTGAAACTCATCTAATTCTTTCTTTTCATATGCTGTTTGAAATTTTCCAAAAAGGATTATGTGTGTGTGTGTATTTCTATTTATGAGAGCATATTGGAGGGCAGGTAGTGAAGGAAGTAGGGATGAGCAAGATTTTTTTTTTTTTGCATTCAAATTTGAATTTGGATTGAATCGAATATCCAAACATTCAATTCAATTTGAATGTTTAGAATCCGAATGCAACAAAATCCAATTCAAATAGAATACATTTAAATCTATTCATTTGAATGTTAGATTCGAATCTGAAGATACGAATGTTGACATTTGTATGTGTTATATGTATCTGTGCGCATTTCATACGCATCCCGTATGCATCCCGTTTATGTACAGATAGGTATGAGATTGGTACAGATATGTATGTAATGCATGTATATCTGTATGTTCTAATGTTTTGAATCATTCAAACAAATGTTTTGGAACATTTGAAATTCACTTGAATGTTTAAACTCGAATGTGTAGATGTTCTATTTGAATTTGAATCTCCACATTCAATTTAATTCGACTGGATTTTGAATTTTGAGAACATTTTTGCACATCTCTAGAAGGAAGACCACAACATTTGAAGGGGGGCTATAGCTGACACAATCCAGTTTAAACTACAGCACTTACTTTGCAGAGGAAAACACCAGCCGACTCAGAGATATCCTAGCTAATTCAAAAGTGATGGGAAACCCTCAGAATAACCTCTTAAGAACTCAGTGACATGGAATGATGAAGGATGAACAGAGCAGGGAAATCAAAATAATGGTGAGAGTAGCTGAAATGGGTCAAAACAATAAGGTGGTAAAAAGATATGCCTGGTTTCTTGTTGTTGTTTAAACATTCTTACTATCTGCACAGGTCATTTCCTGGTTCAGCCTAAGAATCTATTTTAAAACACCCTCAATGAAGAAAAGATGGAAGGCTACATACAGCCATCCCTGGGGCAGAAAAGGGAACAGGTTTAGGAAATGCATAGGAAAACTCATCTGATTCCTGTGTAAAGGATTCAAGCATGGCTAAAGGAGGCTGCCTCTCTACTTACTATTCGGGTTACCCTGGAGAGCCAGCTTAGATGCCACATCTCCACGTGTGGTGGCATCAGGCAGCTCTTGATGACCATACAAGACCAATTGTGTCATCATTACAGGTGCCACCTGTTCTGAGGAGCACAATTTCCCAGCCTCATTGCAGGCACCTCGGATCACCACTTAAAATGATGCCCCCGTGCTCCAAAATGGAGATACCGAGGTGTCTTGTGGAGCAACAATCATGGTCCTTCTTTTCCCCCTGTGCAAAAGGCAGCTCTGTAATCAAGTAGAGAACAGACCGGAGTTCTGTGATGTTAAGCCAGGTGGGATGTTCACCTGCCACTTTCCCACTGGTACTTTGTATAATTGTTCTCATTATGGCATGTGGACACAACCTCTGAGTTCAGTTTCTGGAGCTGAAGCTCATTCGAGCATCCTTGCTTTAGGGATGCCTTCAAATGTCTCCTCATTCAGTTTCAGCCAGGAGCTTGGAGTTCTAAATTGCCCGGCCTTGTATCTGAAGTGGAACTGATGCATTTGTCATCCCTGATTTTTCTTTTTATTTCTAAGTGTTGTACAGAGTATTGAGCACAGTCAATTTGCCACAGTTCTCTGGCCCTTCAGGGAATGCCGGCATCCCAGTCTATTAGGGATGTGCACGAATATTCGTAACATTCAATAGTTGTGTGAATTTGTACGAACTTGGACATTCGCATATGGATAGAATGTTACGACAATTGTACATTGACATTCATATTCGTATGAATATTCTGTGACTTTCACACAAATGCATCGGAACATTTCTGAACCGGGGAAGTGGGAAAACGGCTGCGCCAGTAACAACTACAATGGATCCAGAGTGCATTCAACATGGATTGGGAATGGACTCAAAGTGGATTCAGGGTGGATTTGATGCTTTCAGCACAGATATGTTACAGGATATGTATCAGATATGTATGCATTTGTATACACTCGTATTGGATAGTCATATGATTTTTTACAAATACATTCATATAGAATAGAATCCTCCCACATTTGAAGGGGGTCTATTCAAATGGATACAAAGTTTTTTACATTCAATTCAATATGAATCAAATGAAACAAACCCATTTGTGCTCATCTCTACTGCCAGACTATGTAAGCCTTCAGAAATCATGGCAAAAGAGCACCCTAGTGCGTTATCATGCGCGAGCAAATCAAAGGGCTGTTGTACAGCCTGATATACAAACATGTGCTTTCCAACATTTCCTGTGGAAATGGGGCAAATGAATAAATCCTGCCCCTTTATCTCCCCTGGCTCCTTGGGAGCAAATAGACTCAGATTTGGTGGCAGCTCACTTGGGGTAGCAGACAAAAAGCTGAGGCGGCAACTGGGGATCCATCTCAAACAGTTCCTCTTCAAACTTTGGTTGACTATGTCCAATTAGGTTATATTTGACCTTTAAGACCAATTCTACTGTTCAGTTCCTCTTACTATACAATTTTCTCCCTAATATTCAGCAAGGCAGCCTTGTCTCTAATGGTATCCTTTCAGGGCATCCTCTCAGATCTACCACTCTCAAGCCTAAGGATTCCTACATCTCTGTCTTTCACTGAATCACTTTGTTTCTGGTCTAATGAGGACTTTTTGATTTTCCAGACAGCTAGAAGTAGCTCCTTCCTGTGTCCTGGGGTTCAGTCAACTGAGATCATGGATGGTTCTAGAAATACAGGCTTGCTTGGCCAAAGTGTGCAATTTGAGTCTGCACAGTGTCAGCTCATAATTGCCTAGAATCTGACAATGAGAAGGAGATGGCTGGTCTTGGTGAAATGAAATCCACTTCATTATTTAGCTACCCAGGCTTTGCTTTCAGGGGGGGGAAAGTCAGCGGTGTTCTGGGATTCAAGGGAAACAGGTGGGAGGTGTAAAACATTGGCTGATGTCCATTTTTTTAAAGGTTCTAGTAATAACAGACTAATAGAAGGACACAAATCCTTGAGGGGTTGGGCTGTAAAATCATGCCTTTGGAGGTTATATATATATGGGATTCATATGGGGCTGAACACTTATACTGAATATGAATCCTACCACATTTGAAGGGGAATTGATTTGAATGAATATGAATTTTCCTGCATTCAATTCAATACGAATTGAATACAAAATAAAAAAACGGTGCCCATCCCTAGTTTGGGATGGTTTAGGAGGAGGTTGGAGGTTGGACTCAGTGACCCTCGAGGACCCTTCCAACTCTACAATTCTATGATTCTATGAACATTCTTTCTTGTTATACCAATATCACATTGATATTCCTACCGGAACTTTTGCACTTTTTGGTAGGACCTAAACATGCTTTACTTGGGAATAGTTCACCCTCCAGAAACACCATCTAAGAATACCCACAACAAATTTCAGCCAAATCTGTGCAGCTTTCCAATATTCCATGTGAGAAAACATAGTCTTGGGGGGTAACAGTAGGAAATTGGCTTGTTTCCATCTACATGCAACAGTCATGTATGCGCAGTGACTTTCAAATGTGGCTCTTGTTGTCCAAAATTTCCAGCCAGGGTTCATTTTTTTTAGAAAAGTTTTTGTCCCAATTTGTTTCATGCTATGGACTGCTGTATCCACAATACACCCAGAATTAGGCCTCCGTTCTTTTCCATGAGGTGGAGAGCCAGGTGAGGGAACGTGAGAAGCTCTGCTTCTCAGAAGGATTGCAGAAAATTTGATAGAAACCAGGTATTTCAGGCCATTTGGGTCTCTGGCAAGAATAATTCTTCCACCACATTTTGTACCAGATGCTAGCATGCACCAGGCTCAGGAGGCAGATTGCACAAAGTTTGCCTGAAGCAGAATTAGCACACATACTATGCAAGATTTGTGGTTGTAATATACCCAAACTGCATCGCTTAGAAGAACTTGGAATTCCAGAAATCCAGTGGCCATCATCCAAAGCAAAGCTTTTCTCTCCCTTTCTTTTTAATTTTTTTTTTTTTTGGCACAAAACTAATGAAAACCTCTTTCATGTGAATTCTGCCCAATGCTTTCACTTTGAATTGCGTTTGGCACAGATGTGGGTCTCGTTTTAGTGTTGCTTAATGCTATTTTAATACTGTTGGAGGATAAGACAGGCCAGTTTCCCATGTCTTCCATCTGCCTCTCGGAGTTGTTTTCAACTTTCCACAAGCAATAGGAACAACCTGTAGCTCCAGTCAACATTCAGCATTGTGGTGAAAGAGCAGGAATCCAAGGCAATGCCTTCCACATCATGCATCTCAAGGCTAAAAACGATCGTGATTTATTAGGAGCCAATGCTTGCTCGCCAGTTGGCATTCTTTGATAGCATATTTCAAGAAAACACAAGGAACAAAGCTGAACGATAAAACCCAGTTCATTATCATAATTTTTGAGTGTCTGAGATACCGTCTTACTTTTGACAACATTTCTGTGAACCAGATTATCTTAGGGGGATGTTTTCATACATACAAGTTTTTGGATTTTTCAACATATAAATCTGTTTCACTGCTGACAATTTGTGGTTTTCACTGTTTTAGTTACAAGGAGAGAACTATCAAAAAAAGCAAAGCAAATTAGGACCTGGTGCTAAACATCATCCATCCATCCATCCATCCATCCATCCATCCATCCATCCATCCATCCATCCATCCATCCATCCATCCATCCATCCATCTATCATCATCATCATCATCATCATCATCTACTCTATCTATCTCTATCTCTATATCTGTCTTTCTTCATTTTTATCCCATCCTATATCCGGGGGTCTCTGGATAGGTAACAACATTTAGAATCAAACACTATTAAAACAATAACAGTATGTATTAAAACAATAGCATCTGCAAGTGGGAAGGGAAAAGTGTATCCCCATTTAACCGAAGGCCAGGGCAAAGAGGTGCATGTTCACTGCCTTCCTAAACATGTACAGTGAAGGTGCTAGATGCACCTCAAGGGGTAGACTATTCCACAGCCTAGGGGCCATCACTGAGAAGGCCCTCCCCCTAGTGCCCACCCCTTTTGCTGCTGAGGGTGGTGGGACAACCAGGAGGGCCTCCCCTCCAGATCTTAAGGCACTGGCAGGTCGATAAGGGAGTAGCCATTTCTTCCCTGGATTTTTTTTAAAAATGTGCACCACACTCTTTCACTCTCTATCTCGCTACAGGACAGACACTTATTTCTAATAAAGTGCATTCATAGTGGCTGCTTCCAAACAGTGAGAGGAAAAGTCAAGACCTCACCATCCCTCTCAGATGGCCAGGTGAAGTCACAGGGCAAACCCAGGTCCTTACCTGTCTGGGTATTTTCTCCTGCAGAAGACAGCATGGACTTCCTCCACCCGTGTGGCAGCCATTTTCATTCCAGGTTTGGCCCCACACGTTCACTGTGCCCATCAGATAGAGTTTAATTCAGCATGTTTGAACACTCAGATATTGGTCGCAGAGCAAAGCACAGGGAAAGCCGTTCTACATCTGCCTAACAGCTATAATGCTAGAAAGAACTGATGCTCCTTGATGATCTTCAGAGAATGAGTGGAGAAGATGTGAACTGCAAATGGAGCTTATTGATCAAGGAACAGGTTTGTGTTTCTTCTGCTCATTTGAAAAGCTCCCTTGAGAGTTTCCAGAGGAGGTAGCACACGAAAGACAACCTCTGTGCATCACAATAAATTGGGGGGAGAGAATTACTACTAAAGAAAATAATTTTGTGCACAAAGAAACCTGATCCCGACCCTCAGTGTATCGATTGCCAAACAGAAATTCATGACTGGAGTCAAAACATGAGATTGTTCAGAAAAGATTCTCATAGTACACGCCAATTAGCTTAGAAACGTATTTTTATGGTACAAAAGTAGACAAAGATAACCTGAACAAAGGCTAGGCCACGTGGGGACGCATTTCCCATTCACACTGAGGTAGATAAGGAATGTGTGGGAACGTGTTCCTTCCTGCCTAGGTATGAAAGGGGAATCCGTCCCCACGTGGCCTAGCCTGAAAAGGCCAGTGTGGTGGTGGGACGCTCCTCCCAGGCCTGCTGCCGTTGGGTCAAATTCAACCCAGGGGTGGCCAGGCTGGTCCCTTCCCTTCCCTGGGTTCCTGCAGGCTCAAGCTGACCCAATCAGGTGCCTAGAGCCCACAGGGGCCCATGCCAGGCACCCCCCACCCTGGGCTTGGGCCTAATGGGGATGCGCTCATGCACACGCAACTTACCTCATTGTCACCAGGTTCGAAGTGGCAGTCCTGGCTGGTGGAGTTGTGCGTCTGTGCATGCTGCCGGCTCTGATTGGACAGTTACCCACGCCTGTGCAGAACAGCCAGTTCGATGCCAAGCTTACTGAGCAGGCACAGGTAACTGGCCAATCAGAGCTGGCGGCACACTTCAAACCCGGCAGCAATGAGGTAAGTTGCATGTGCACACACATATCCCAGCTTGGTGGGGTGTGTGTGCCTGGGGTGGGTTCCTGCAGCCTCTAGGTGACCTCTAGGGGGTGGAACCCTCCCCCCAGCAGTGCGACCACTTATCTTGTCATGGTGGTCATGCGATCGGCCATAACGATGTGCCACTCCATGCAGTACACCGGTCCCACATTGTCAGTGCCTCTGGCCTGAAGCACGGACAACTTGGGCCCCGCCTATCAATAGCAGCAGCCAGTGGTGGGGCCCGCAGCTGTTCAGGAGGAAGAATGTGGATAATCTCCCTCCCATACAGCTGTGGGATGGCCCAGGACAGCCGGGAATGCCCTGGGCTGAGTGTAGAGCTCTACACCCAGAACACTAGTGGGCACCCTGGGACAGGCTGGGGCAGTTCTGAACAGACCGCCAGCCCAGCAGAGCAAATGCTCCATCCCAGGGTGCCCTAATTGTGTTCCAGAGGCCCCTCTGCAAATAGGCCTCAGAATAATTTTTTCCCCTCTACTAAGTATTATAGCCAGAGTGTGAAGGCAATTAAGGCTATATTTAAAAAACAACAACAGGTAAATGAGCCAGCAATTGTGTAGTTAAATGTTTCAGCTTCACCACACACAATTAGCCTTTCAGAGAAGGAAAGTCTAATGGATAGCTGCTAGAGATTTTATTAATAATCGTGATTTTCTATCCTTCAAATCAGCTTCATATAAGTTGTCATGCTGACGTGCTCCAGAAAAGCAAGAGACATGGACTTAATTGTTCTAATGGATCTATGAAGAAGATTATGGCAGTTTTTTAAACAGGTGATTCCAACAAGTGATTCAACTGGGCATCAGATCCATGTAGTGTGGATTTGTTAGCACAGGTCACACTTGGTCAGGCTACCAGTAACATACTACAAAGGCTGTCCACACTCCACTGCCCAGCCTCCAAAGCTGCCTCTGAAGAGGTTTTGCAGGCAGGGTGGCAACTGTGAAGGCTGAATGTACAGATACTGTACATATGTATTTGTACATATCTCATACGTATCTGTACGCATGTGCGCTGATAGTATGGATGAAAACAGGTTGCATACGGGGATAAAACAGGATGCCTATGAAATGTGTACAGATAAACATTCATATCTTCAGATCTGAATCTAACATTCAAATGAATAGATTCAAATGTATTCAATTCAAATCAGGTTTTGCCACATTTGGATTCTAAGCATTTGAATCAAATCCAATGTTTGGATATTCGATTCATGAACATCCCTTACCTAAAAGCATCTTCCAGGGAAGAACTCAGAATTGGAGACATGCCCAAGCAGTTCATTTTCTAGCTGATTTGAAACAAACCAGTTGGCTCAATGGATTTGAACTCAATCCCAAGCCAACCTTGGTTTGAGGGAGCCAGTTCAAGCACCCCCTCGAGTCAGTCTGAGGGAGTTAACTTGAACTAGATAAATTTATTGTTCCTCCCCTTCCACACACGCACCACAAATCACACTACATTTTAGAATAAATTACTCTGCTACCTTTGGGTGCAATTAGTGTATATCAAAGAATTAGTCGGGCAGGATAGTCACATTTCTTCCTTTCTTTCTTTTTAAACCCATAAGTTTTTTTCTGATGAGAAAATCACACACACACACACACAAATACAGACAACTGGAGAACATTTACTTTTCTATTATGGCTTTGAAATTAAGTTATATGGTCCTAATAATAGCCCGAGCTTTAAAAGAACGTGGTATTTAAAGAACAAACTCTCCAATGTCACTGGCATATTTGTCTTGCAGTTAATTTCCTCTCGCTGTTGTATTATTAGGCGTTAACATGATAGTTTTGTTTAATCTACAGCTCCATTGCCCATGGCTGACTCCAAACTGATCAGTCGTACCAGTTGATGAAAGTCCTAATTCATCCTTGTTAGTGCAATCAGAAGGAAATTGGAGAACTGTACTATTTCTCTCTGAAGGTCCATGAAAGGGTGAATTTTTCCCTTGAGAGGTTAAGATTCCAGTGCGCTTTTGATGGGAAGGGGGTTGAGAGAGAGGAAGAGAGCGTTGACTTCCTCTTAAAAAATATATATATGGAAGAAGAAATTAATTTAGACTTCAAGAAGTCCCAGAGTGGATACTGTAGATGTTTGTCCCTTTTCTTCTATCAGGTGGAAGAAGAAGAAGAAGAAATTGTGTCGTGTCGGTAGTTTCACGCTAGAGCCGGTAAGTTTCTGTAAGACGCCAAGTCACTTTCCAGAGTTTTGGGGGATATAGATTACGTGGAGTGAAACAGGCCAAGAGTCGGGGTACCCGAGAGTTGTCGTAAGTCAGGAAGTCCGTCAGGAGTCAAGAATCGGGGTTCATATGAGTTGGGGTTGCCAAGGAGATTCTTTGTTTGCAACAGCAGGTGCAGAGTTGGGCCTTTCTTAAGTAGGAGATGGGGAGTCATGCCCCGGTGGCACAGCCATTTCGCATGGAAGCGAACCAAGCAGCACAGTTGTTGTGGTTTTCTCCAGAGAGAACTTGGCTCTGGGTGTTGCATATTGTCCGAGTCCAAACTATCCCTATTTAGGTATGCCCCTGAGGCGCCCCTCCCTTGCTTTGGCTGGCAGGAGCGGGACCTTCCTCCGAGGAGTCATAGAGGACACGAGGAATGACTGATTCCTCTCTCACCATGATAACTTTCAGGTGACTTTGAGCCGGCTGCTGCCTCACATATCATGATTAGGTACCCCCTGAATGATGTCTTTGCACCAACGTGGTGATGGTGGTGGAGGAGGAGGAGGAAGAGGAAGAAATGGAAGAGGAGGAGGAGGAAGAAGAAGAAGAGTTGGCTTTTCTACCACACTTTTCTCACCCATTTAAGGGGATTCAAAGCAGCTGACAAAGCTTTCTATTTTTTCCCCACAACAGACACCCTGTGAGGCAGGTGGGGCTGCTA
Source organism: Aspidoscelis tigris stejnegeri (assembly GCA_023333525.1). Taxonomy (NCBI): domain Eukaryota; kingdom Metazoa; phylum Chordata; class Lepidosauria; order Squamata; family Teiidae; genus Aspidoscelis; species Aspidoscelis tigris. The sequence goes on from JALMGA010000011.1 coordinate 24,320,671, forward strand.
GAGCTCAGAAGAGAGCTGTGACTAGCCCATGGTCACCTAGATGGCTTCATGTCAGAGTGCAGAATCAAACCCAGTATTCCCAGAGAAGAGTCCAGCTCCTTAACACTTCTCTGAGGTGCCTCAAGGGTTACCTCTATGTTCAGATATAAGAAGTGGACGCCCCAGAGCGACAGTGTGTGGCCCTCATGTTCCCAGGCTTTCTCTAATCCAACTTTTCCAACACAGAATGTTCCTGGGGAAGGGAAGGGAAGACTGGTGGGTGAACAATCTCACCTCAGAGTATTTTCTAAGCTCCCTCAGAAGTGCCTCAGAGATGCTTTTTTTGGGGGGTGGGGGTGGGGGCTGTGTCTCATCACAGCCTGACATGCTCAGAGCTGTATATTATACATAGAGCTATTTAAACAGCAATAATTTATGCTTATTTATTTTAATGAAGGAAAGTGCTGGGCTATCAATCACAGGTACATTGTGGTGCCCTGGGTCAGAACAATAAGGCCATATTGTGAATTAAAGAGGACGCCGAGGGCATTTTGAGACCCAAGGGAATTCAGCAGTGAGATCAGTCTTCTATGAGGCATAAAATTATGCTTAGGGCCAATCATAAGTCTATAAAAATGATGCAGCCTTGAGATTATGAATTTGTGTCCCAGGCATTAAGCATCGCTTGAAGTGCCAAAGAGATTGCTATAATTTAAACAGAAAAAAAAATCTCATCCAAACCACTGTGTTGATGTAACCCATGTGTCTGCCAAGGAGTTACTGTAGCTCAGTGGTACAGAAAACTGTCTGGAAAGCAGAGGGTTGCCGGTTCGACCCCCAGCCTCTCCCTGGAAGAAAGCAATGGCAAACCACATTAGTATTTCTGCCAAGAAAACTGCTGGGTTTCCCCTTAGAGTCTGGGATCGGCTATGGCTCAGTGTAGACCGACTACCTGGAAAGCAGTGGGCTGCCAACTTGATTCCCAGGCTCCCCAGAGGGGCCCATGAACGTGCTCATGCATGTCAGGAGTCACCCACAACTCAGCGTTCCTCAGTGACAACAAATCAACTATTTTGCCCAGAATTACAAGCCTTCCAAGTACTTATCTGGGTGCACCTGGGAAGAGGCAGGTTTTAATGCACTTACCTGTATTGACTAGGAATCTGCCTGAATCTTTTTTTTCTTTTTTTTTTGCATTCAGTTCATATTGAATCAAATGCAAGAAAATTCAAGAATGCAAGAATAGATCCCCTCTGAATGTGGTAGGATTTGATTCGATATGAACATGTGGTATGAATTCGATACAAACGTTTGATACAAATCACATACATATCCAATAAGTATCGAATAGTATCCCATACGTATCCGCTTTTAAAGTGTCAAATCTGCCCAGAATCCACTTTGAATCCGCCCTGGATCCGTTGCAGATGTGACCGGCGCAGCTGCTTTCCCACTTCCCCTGGTTCGCCAGTGTAACGAAGCTTCGTACAGATTTTCTGAAGCATTTGATTTGAATACGAATGTCAGTTTCCAAGTGCCTCAACATTCGTTTTGAATCTGAATGTTCAAATTTGTACCAATTCATGCGAATTTCAAGTGCTACAAATATTCACGGACATCCCTATTATTGACTCTTCCCTGCCGTCTGCTGCTCTCGTTGTAGACTCATTATGCCTGGCTCAGCCACCAATTCCTTTCCAAAAACATCAGGTTTGGAACATTCCTTTTCTCTTTACTTACGGTTTCAGATCTTGAGCCTAAGCTAGCGCTCCAAACTGAGGACCGCCTTGAGAGTCCAAGTTCAGTTCATCTCTCCAGCTGCCAACTCCTTCCATGTTCATAAATGCCAGCACAATTCTCCAGTCCTAAAAGAAACGATGAGAACATCCAACCCAAACCCGAGAGCTCAGGAGACAGTTAAAATGAATTTAATAGTTGGGAAATTTATGTCACCTGTTTGATGGATTTTTAAATCTGCTCTGGAGCTGTGATTTTAACAACAAGCTAAGAAGAGAGCAAGCAATAATGCCCTAGCTGCCTGATCTGGGAGCCTCCTGTGCATTATTTTATTTTTGCATACCGCAAGGCCTGTTAAAGCACGAGGAGCAGACCTAGAGACAGTTGCGTTGTTTTGGCTTTTCCTACCCAGCTGGGAGCCTTTCTTGGAAAGAATGTGCAACTTACTGAAAGAGACAAACAAGGAGAGGTTAAAATTGCTTCCTTCAGACTGGAAATGGAAAATAGGCAACTGTTCCTTTAAGTGGCTCTCAGCAAGAATTCCGTAATTGTCTTGGTGGAAAGTAAGAGTTCCCTCTAGTGCAGAGTGATAAATCACAGATAATAATAGCTCTTTCCAAAATAATCCTTAGGCAGAAGAAAAACCCAGCAGAGAAGGTGGTGCAGAGTCAAAATGTGGCACCTGGATCGGTTGTTCCAGGGAGCTCTATAAATATACCAAGTGTTGTTCCATTTGTCATTGCAGTTGACAGAATGCATTATTATTATTATTATCACTACTCAGCTATTAGGCGTCTAATGCCTGCATTGTTTTGGGCCCTCTTCCCTGGTGCCTTTCCTCCTAGAGCTTCTGATCTATCAACCAGTTTGGCACAGACATCTGAACAGCACTGTTTCCATCCTGCAGGAACAGGCTCAGCGGGGGGAAGGAAAACCGAATCGCATTGTTCCGTCTTAAAGGGGTAAGTACATTCGTGGTAAGGTGGAGGCAGCTACGGACACAAAGGGCCTGAGTCCCAGTTTCAAAGGAAGAGATTGCAAAGGAAAACCCTGAAGCAGAAGTTGCAGGACAGAGCTGCAAGATCTAAGGTTGTGCATGGATATTCAAAAATTCAACAATCCAATTCGAATTTGAACGTCACAGATTTTCCAATTTAAACATTCGAACGGATTTTCAGATTTTCAAAAATCCGATACAGGTTTTCAAAGAATTCACTGAATAGATCTGTTTATATCGCATCTGAATATCAGGTTTATTTGCGCTTATAACGCAGGATGAGAACAGGATGCAAATGGGATAAAATGAGATGCACACGAATTCAAAAATCAGATACAAATGTTGCTGACATTCACAATTTCAAATCTGAATCAGATTTTCAAATGTACTGATTTGGATCATCCAGATTCAAATCGGATTGTCAAACATCCGGATTTTTGTAATTTGAATCGAATTGAATATTCAAATATTTGGATTGAATGCGAATGCAAAAAATGCATCTGTGCACACACCTAGCAAGATCTGGAGAAGATGCCAAGAGAAGGGGTTCAGCTTCACTAGGCTTTTGAAGGTATCTGGTTGGGTATCTTCATTGGCATGGCTGGGCCATGGCCAGGCCAAAGTAGATGCTCAGCTCCTTTGCTACTGGCCCAGACTTCATAAATGAGCTAAACAGACAATAAAAAGCAGGACAGTGCATGGAATCTCCCCACTCCCTACATGGCCAAGCTCACTTCAACCAAGCCCTCTACTGGGATAAGTGCAGCTTCCCAAACCTGCCCTCACCCAATCATTGAGGACATCCTATAGAAAGGTTGGGCTCGAGGGAGGGATTTTTCTCAATGCATTATGCCCAGTGTGTTTACCACCAATTAAGATCCACAACGTAATTACATTAGCAGTAGTTAATGCCGCTGTGTATCAGGAAAACACTTGTCCATGGATCTGTGTTAACATCACTGGGCCACCAGCAAGGGAACATTTTTCTTTCTAAACCACTTATTGCAATATGCTATCCAAAGAGCACCTTCGAAAGCTTTACAGTGTCATCCCTTCAGGACCTATGATTTGTGTGAACTACTTTATATTCTTATACAATAAAGATAATCATAAACCAATTATGGGAAACCAATTTGGCCCTAAAAGCAGAAGGGACATGGTCCCAGCAGAGAGGCAGGCTTTTTCTACCTCCAAGGGGCAGCTTAACAGATTTGAAATGACTTTGGAGGGCAGAAAAAATGGCATCTGACATCTTTCGCACATCTATCAAAATGCCTACAGTAATAGCTATGGCTATAAAAGCCATTGTATTTTCAAACAAAAGTAACCATTTCATTAACAGTTTATCTTCAGTTTTTTAAAAAGTAGTATTTAAGAATGAAAAGTGCTAATCACACAGGACAGAGTGAACGACTAGTTAATCCTATTCCTTAAAGTCATTAGAGAGTCAGGGTGCTTTTCCACTGTCACTAAATGTACAGTACCCATTAGGTACCCATAAATGGGTACATAATGGCATTTTTGTACTCATTAATGGTACTTAATGGGTACTTCTAGTGACAGTGGAAAACACCCTCACTCAAAGCACATCTACTCAAAAGCAGTCCAAACCTGCAGTGTGTATATATACTACAGATGACCATCAGCAAAAAAATTGAGTTCCAAATCAAGCCAGACACAAGCTTGTTCAACTTGACAGCAAACCATTCAATCAAATAAATGGTTTTTCATGATCATTTTCAAACCTGTCCAAAAACAAAAATGCCAGTTTTTTTCCACTGAAAAAAGACCCATTTCAAAAGCAACAATGCAACAAACACAATAACATTGTTCACGTTCATGAGCTGGAGATTGGTCCAGTCTAATTAAGTTTCTGGATATTTAAACCACTGCCTGTTCAGTTTGATGCGAACAGGTTTGGACACAAACTGTTCAACTTAATTTTCCAAAACAAACTGAACTTTGGACAACTCCAATATGTCTCCTTCCATCTCTCTTCATATGTGTATGTGTGTGTGTACGCATACATGCCCCATAGCAGCCAATCAGCGGAAGTGATTTTCAGCAACTGAAAATCTTGATTTAACCTTGGTATCTCAATCTGCTCAGGATTTTCAATCGCTGGACCTCTCTGCTTGCTTTAGTCTTCCTATAGTAGCAATTTGTGGGGCACAGTTGAGGTTGAAAAATGCCCCCTCTTAGATGCTCCAAGAAGTACATTAGGGCAGCCAGAACCAGCAAGGGAGGCAGGTCACAGGTGGAAGTCCTTAGAACATCTGCATATTGACAACATCTCCATTGGCCCACAAAAGGCCAAACTGTTCGGATCCACATGCACTAGATGGAAATGGATTCTGTCATCCTAAGCTTGAGAACACAATGCAAAATGAAGGCCAACACGAGCTAAAGAACTGGAAGTTGTGATATCACATTTTGATGATGATGATTGTTATGATGATAAGGAGATTTAACCTCTGAGCTTCCTCTCCCTGGTAGCTAATGCATCAGGCATCTAGACGTAATACAATGTAAAGAATTGCCCCAACAGAACATTAACATTTTTGTACATTTATCCAGAGGAGCGGGAGATTCTTTAGACCATTGTCAAAACACACGTTTGAGTGAGACATTTATTTCTTTACATACCCAACATGTCCTCAGTGAACACAGCTGCCTACATAAACGAAAGCCAACCAACACATATGTGGAAAAGAGAGACCCCTATGACGTCTGGTAGAGCAATGCTTATTTAGTCCTTTAGCCATCCTGCTTAAAAGTTAAATGCAAGGACCGGAGTCCCAAAGTGGCCAAGGAGGGATGTGGCACAAGTGTTTTTCGGTGGTTCAATCTGCATCAAACATAATGCCAGAAAATTCATATTCGTTTAAATAGATAATCCTCAAATGTGGAAGGATTTGAATTTGTTATGAATGTTCAATACAAATCACTTACAAATCCTCTGTGTATCCCCTATGACTCCCCTATCCCCTATCTATCCTCTCTGAACACATCAAACCTACCCTGAATTCACTTTGAATCTACTCTCACTCCGCTTCAAATCCATTCTGGATCCGTTGCAGATATGACTGGCGCAGCCGCTTTCCCGCCTCCCCAGGATCACAAACGTGACGAAGCTTTGTACATATGTTCCAAAGCATTTGATTCAAATTCAAACTTCAGTCTTTGAATGTGCCAGCATTTGATTAGAATTCAAGTGGCCAAATTCAGCTGAATTCATATGAATTTCAAATCGCGGATATTCATGCATCGCCCTATGGCCAAATAGGGTTCATTACTACGAAACAGAGACTCAGGCTAACTGAGACATAATGTTGGGAGAAAGTTCTTACTCTGGCACTTTGCACTAGTTTGGTACAACCAAGTGCAGATAAATGCCCCAGCTTAAAAATATATACTAAAAGAGTCAGTGCGCTGTTTCATCAGTGCACACAGGTTAAAGTTGACAGGGCTATCTACCATTTCCATTCTTCCTTGACTTCCTTTTTGTCTGTCAGCTTCTGAAGGAAGCGATCCTGGAGACGCCTGAAAGGGAAAGTGAGTCAAACATGAAAGGAAAATAACCGCTTCTGTTCTCCCTTCTGCAATCCAGAAAGGAAGTCCCTAGTTTAATAAAAAGGGAAACATTATCCGTTCGAGAATACAGCTGGAAAGGCTCCGAAATGCAAATAAGTTTCTTTTCTTTTTCTTTCCCTTTTTTTAAAAAAAAAGAAAATGCTTTGTTTTTTTTTAAGTTAATAAAACGGAGGTGGGTGGAGAGAAGATGAAAAAAAAGAGGTGCAGGATTTCTGCTGAGTCATTCTGAGGCAGGGATGACATGGCTGTTAATTTGGACTCGTACCGTGCGTTTCATTCACAGTCCAGCCTCCGTGATCTCTTGGAAGCCTTGAAGTCTCTGTGATTGAATGGGAGATGCAGTCTGCACGTTGCACAAGAAAATCTCCCCCCCCCCCAAAAAAAAAGGTTCCCCAAGAGAAGCTCTTTAAACTAGAAACAAAGCTGAAATTTTGGAGGCGCTGCAAAGAGATCTTGAATATATTCTGGTAGCAGGGTGGAAAATGGGTTACTTCTTCCTTCTGAAGACACTATCCAAAACAGGGTGAGTTTGGAGAAGATGTCAGTGGCTGCTCTACAGGGCTAGATACGCAGTCTTCTCACAGTGTCTCATCCTGCAATCTGCAAGGGATATTGCTGTAGTGGAAAGCTGACTGTAACATCACATAATGCAGCCAGAACTGGGAACTAGATGTGCAGGGAGAAGCCCAGTAATCAAAGATTTGTGAGTTACTTGGTCCAGCAACATCTCAAGGGTACCAAGCTAATGACTAGGCACGTGCAAGATTTTGTTTTTTTGTATTCAATTTGTATTGAAACAAATGCAAGAAAATTCATATTCATTCAAATAAATCCCCTTCGAATGTAGTGGGACTCACATTCGATACAAATCTTCAATCCCATACGAATGTCTAGGAATGCGTACAAATCCCATATGAATCCCATACGGATTGAAACATTTGATTTGAATATGAATGTTAATCTTCAAATGTGCCAAATTTGTACGAATTCCAAATGTTATGAATATTTGTGTACATCCCTATTAATGACAGCTGCCCATAAAACTTAGTCTTGGAAACAGAATGCAAAATTCAGGCTCTGCTCAGGCAAGCTGACTTATGCATCGTTTAATTATATAACCCTAATTACAGATGCAATTTACATTGATTATGTCCATGGTTCAGTAACTACCATCCCAGCCTATTTGGTATTTGGGGGGCTGATTAAGGAGTTGGTTCCATTATTTTTCCACAGCCATGGAATTCATAGCAAAAGCAGGGAAGAGCACTTTTGCTAAATAAATAAGGTAAGCCTTGAGCACACCAAGACGTTGCCTGAAAATTTTATTTTAGCTGCTTTGTTTGATGTCGGTCCTTTACATTTTGTCCACGTGCTCTTAAATGCCTCAGTGCCTGTGATGTTTTGGTTCCTTCTGCTAATTTCCCGGTGCCGCGTCCTTTCATCCTAGGTTTGGGTTCACCGCGCTTGATCCCAAATCCGGCTGTGAGACAGAGAGATTCAGAGAAGCAGATAGCTTTTCTTTTTCTTTCTTTCCTTTTTTGGCTGCGGGGCCTCATGTTATTTCCATTTAAAAGATTATTATGACATGGCTGTCTTGGCATATTTGCATAATTAAAGCTCTACAACATTGTGCCAGTGTTGCAAAATAATTTTCAGTTCTCTCTCTATCCCTCCTTCCTCTCTCTTTCTCTAAACAGATGAAGAAATTGGGAATAGAGAGCAATCTGCCAACCTGTGGCGACAGACATTATGGCCCATATTCCAAAATCAGAGACAAATGCCCACTCCTTCTCCAGGAATAGCTGTTCTCCAACTTTATGCATGTTTTATGCTGGTCTTGCCCTAAACTAGCCTGCGCATCTTGGCTGGCTGTGATGACTGAGTTGCTATTGAACTTACAGTCTTCTGCAGAAAAGGTAAGAATAATTATTAAGCCTGTTCAAGTCATTGCTTCATCTTTGCTTAACCTTTTGAACAGCCAATTCAAGAGGATAAGATTTCCAGCTTGCACTGAGCCATAATGACTTCTGAAAGGGACATAGGTAAAACTATGGGTGTTCTTTCACTGTCACTAGAAGTACCCATTAAGTACCCATTTATGGGTACAAAAATGCCATTACGTACCCATTAATGGGTACTTAATGGGTACTTTTAGTGACAGTGGGAAAACACCCTATGTGCGCAAATATTCATAACATTTATTATTTGGCCAAATTTGGACATTCATGCACAAATTCAGTGTTATGACATTCGTATATTAACATTCGTATGAACACGAATGTTTCTGAACATTCATACAAATAATTCGGAAATTTCCGAAACTGAGGAGGTGGGAAAGCGTCTGAGCCAGTCACATCTGCAACGGATCCAAAGTGCATTCAATATGGATCAAGAGCAGATTAAAAGTGGATTCAGGTCAGATTTCATGCTTTCAGAGCAGGTATGTTACAAGATACGTATCGGATAGGTGTAAGATATGTATGCTTTGTATTGGATATGTATCAGATATGTATCAGATATGTATTTGTTTGTATTGGATATTCTTACGAATTTGTACTAATACATTCATATTGAATAGAATCCTGCCACATTCAAAGGGGATCTATTAGAACCAATACAAATTTTCTTGCATTTGATTGGATACAAATTGAATGCAAAAGAAAAAAAAAACCAATTTGTGCACATCCCTACTGGAGTTACCAGTGTGGCTATAGATGAGTTGGGTCTACAAATGGAAGGTTCCTTTTGATTTCGTCACAATGCCTTTTGCCATATCAAAAACTTTTAACTCATTCCCACTTTCCAAGATAAAATGGGCTAACACTCTGAACTGAACCGAGAACCCATTTAATCTGCATGGTAACAGTACACTTTTAGCTCGTGTTGGAGAACTTTAGTCCATAAATGATATGGAATCTGAAAAAAAAAACCCACACCTGTCAAGGCAAAGAACGTACAAGTCGTTCTCTAAATTGATTGATTTGCTTGTTGACTGGGCCCATAATTCAGTAAAACTGAGACAACCTCCTTTACCATTTATTTCTGGAAATGCTCAGTGAGTTTCTGTTTATGAATCTTCTAGGACACTTTTGGAATTATCTAAGGCCGTGATCAAAGACAAATGGGGGGAAAAAGCATGTTTGAAGTGCTTCTGCCATAGCTTAGAGAAGGCTTCAAGGTGGGATTGTTCATACACCAGTCTGTTCCTCCCCACTCTCCTGAACATTCTGTGCTAGAAAAGGTGGATCAGAGAGGGCCTGGGAATATGAGGGCCACGCACTATCATTCCAAACTATTTATTCCAAAATATCAAAATGCAGCAGAATAAATGAGCAACGTGCAATCCGTTGAGAGGAAGGAAACTGGAGTTTCTAGGACTGCTGTGTCTATCAAGTCAATGGTGCAGTGCTTGCTTTCAATGCAAACCTACCAAACACTCCTGAACAGTGAGGTGGCAGGGAGGGAAAAGGAGGGAGATCAATTGTCTGTTTCCTTTCACAGATGAATAGTCTAAAAGGTATATTAACACAACCGTGATTAATGGGCAGAGCGCCAATTTGAGCTTAAAAAACACCTGGGCTCATAACCTTTCAAAAAGATCTCAGTTCATTAGCTTGACATATGAGTTACTAATTGACTGAAGGGCATGTGTTTTTCTTGGTACACTATCATCTAAAAGAGCAGCTCTGATTGGTACCTTCTCACAGCCACCATAACTGGCTTCCATTATAATGAATGTGTGTGATTGAACAAAAAACACACACCATCTTTCCTGTTACCCTTTACTGAAGGTGTCTGCTAATTTTCTATGAAACCTCAGCTACTTGGCCTTCTGCCAACCCCAACATTAGACATAAAAGGTCCAAATTACTGCCAATGACACAAAGTACAAGGCATTCTTATTTGTTTCTAGAACAGGGACTTGTATTTACACAAGTTCATACTTGTTTTTAAAAAACTATATTCCAATATCTTAGAACGTCAGCACTAGGGCTTGGTACAAATATTCATAACATTTTAAAATAAAGAGCAGTTAGGTATGTAAAGGACTATCTAGAGTATCTACAAGAAGAAAAAATAAGAATGGCTGGATTTGATTGATGTTAAAGGGGTCAGTGGAAAAAGAAGAAAAGATTGACAAATGACTGATGTATGATTACCGTATTGAAGGGCCAATAATAAACCTTGAGGTTTTAATGTTGTATTAAAAATGATTTTAAAAAACATTCAAAATGTGTATGAATTTGGCCAAATTTGGACATTCCTATTCAAATTGAATGTTGGCAAATTCAAAGATTGACATTTGCATTTGAATTGAATGTTTTAATACATTTGCATGAAGCTTCATGTGGAATTCATATAGGATTTGTTTGAGATATGTATGGGATTTGTATACATTTGTATGCATTCATATGAGATTTGTATGGGACTGAGCATGCGTAATGAATTCAATTCCCACTACATTTGAAGGGGATCTATTCAAACAAATATGAATTTTCTTGCATTCAATTTAGTATGAACAGAATTTAAAAAATTATGCACATCCCTATTCAGCACTGGACAGCAAATATGAATTCTCCCCCTCTTAGGTCAGCTAAAGGACTGACATTCAACGCTGGAATGGTGAAGCCTTCTTCAAACTAAGGACTTGTACTTACACATTTTCATAGACAGAGAAGATTTGCATTCCTTCCATTAGCTGGCACATGTTCTATCTCAACTAGGTTCATAATCTACGAAGTATGATCCTGACAGTGATGAAGAAAAGGATGCTGATAGATCTTTACTACATTTTTATGATTTTCTATTGTCCTTTGGTGATATTCATTTTACTTATTAATAAAATAATTAAATCTTGAACCCTTCCTAATTAAATGCCTGTCCAGTAGAACTTTTCATGGTGAACATTTCCCAAGGTGAAAGTTTCAGCATAGGTTATGGGCAACATTAGTTGCATACTAGGGATGTCCACAAATATTTGTAACATTCAAAATTCATATGAATTCAGCCGAATTCAGCCATTCAAATTTGAATCAAATGTCTTGGTATTTCAGATGAAGCTTTGTATGAAGCTCCACATGGGATTTGTATGGGATCCGTAAGCATTCATATGGGATCCACAAGGAATTGAACATTTGTATAGAATTTGAATCCTACCACGTTTGAAGAGGATCTATTCAAATGAATAAAATTTTCTTGCATTCAATTCAATATGAATATTTTTAAAAAATTATTCATGTCCCTATTGCATACATATTGGTTATATCCATTAAGTTGCATGCACAGGAAATGGGCCCCAAAATTGGCCACTTCCTGCATGTTAAGAAATAACACCATGCGGCACAGAGGATAGTTATGTCTCCCAGGCCACTGTGATCCATTTTCACAGGTGTGGTAGAAATGCCTGAGGACAGTGACAGTCCTCAGAGTCATTCTTACCAATCTGCAGGAAAGATACCTCTGAGGTACTCTGAAAACCTGGGGTCACCTCTAGTTTGTAGACGCTATGCTGCATAAACCCTCCTTGCGTATGTTTTTCGCCCAGTATGGATGCATCACTAGTCTGATTTTCTCATACTCAGTCTGTTCATTTTCTTTTATTCCAAAAGCAGAACAAATAAAAAAATTGCAGATTTAAATTGCACATAACGTAAATGGATTTTATTTTTATTTTTTTGCATTCTCTTATTTAAGGCAATTTTATCCCACTTTGGATCCTAAAGGGCTCCCAGAACAACTTAAAAATGTCAGTGATCAGAGAGTATGCACTTTTTAACATAATAGACATATTGTTGAATGTATTCCAGTGTCGTCTTCTGTCAAACATATATATATTTCAGTTTAAAATGCCACTCTTTGCATACAGGGTGGATTTTTGTGTATGTGTGCATCAAATAGCATTATAAAAGAAGGATGTAAAAACTAAGAATCCAAGTCAATGCCATGGGTATGTGTGCAGAAAGAACTTTTCCCATACTATATCCACTCTTGTACAGTGGTAAAGCAAACTGCATGGAAAGGAAAGGGTTTCTGGTTCCGCCCCCAGCCTTTCCGCAGAAGTAGACATTAGAAGACCACTTCTGTATCTCTGCCAAGAAAAGTGTATAGAGGTTACCATGGACATGCCTGTGCAGTCAGCCAAGAACTCAACACAACTTTATGGTGCTCAACACAATATATATCCCTTGCTATACCTGAGCAAGCAGGAACAGAGGCCTTTTCGCACAGGCCCTGGGATGCAGCATTCGCTCCGCTGGGCTGATGGTTCCATTCGGAACCATCCCAGCCTGTCCCATGGGACCCACATGCATTCCTGGTGTACAGCATGAAATGGTACTCTACACCAGGCCCAGGGTGTTCATTTGCATGCTCCCTCCCTGACAGCTATGGGTCCCGCCTCCAGTTGCCCCCATTGGGCAGGCCTGTTGTCTTCCTTTCCTGGGTTCCTGAGGGATCGAGGTAACTGCCTCATATGCAGGGGAGTTCCTGCAGGCTGGGGGAACCCAATCTGGTCCCCTAGAACCCGCAGGAACCTGGGAAGAAACACGACAGGCCCGCCCACCCCTGGGTTGAATTTGACTCAATAGGGGCAGGCCTTGGAGGGGTGTCCCGCCCCCGCACCAGCCTTTTTGGGCTAGGACACACAGGGACGAGTTCCCATTTCACACGTAGGAAGGTAAGAATGCGTTCCCACACATTCCTTACCTACCTAGGTGTGAATGGGGAATCCATCCTCACATGTCCTAGCCTTACTGCACTACAGCCAGCTGTAGTGCGGAAAGGCCTCAGATATCCAGGACCACTTCCTTAAGCCCCTGTCCCTCCATCACCACCTCCACACAGCAGCCCCAAGCAGCAAGAGATGTTTGCATATGGGATGATAGAAAAAGAGGGACGTGTGTCCATATGGCCATACATATGGCCTTAAAAATGTTCTTATGGAGATCAGAATGCCACGGGAGTAGAAGAAGGACATATTAGAATGCAATGGGAAGGCTTCCAGTAGAAATCTCACTAGGTGTGTAAACCAATGCAATTTTCGGGATTCGATTCAATTTGAATTAAATATCCAAAAAATCAATTCGATTCTAATCTTTAAAATTTGAAATTACCCAAATTAGATTCCAATTAAGAAAATTTGAATCTATTTGTTTGAATTTTCAATTCAGATTTGCAAATATGAATGTGCCCATATGCATTGTTATACATCCCATACGCATCTGTATGCATCTGTACATATCCATATGCATACCATTTTCATCCCGTATGGATTCGTACAAATGCGTACAGATGTGGGTAAGATGTGTACGTGCAGGTACTCAGCGTGTACGTACCCATACCCATACGAATGTCCAAATAATTTGAATGAATAGGTTAAAAATTTGAAATTCTTTCAAATGTTTAAATTCAAATTTATGGACATAAGATTTGAATTCAAATGTCAAAATTTGACCAAATTTTATCAAATTTTGAATGTTTTAAATATTTGTGTACATCCCTAAATCAGACATTTGCCAATGATAGAACAGAGTTCCAAAAGCCTCTGCTAGTCCAATAAACCTGGTTTAGTTTAGTTACCACCAAATGTGGCCTGAAGTCAAAACCAAAAGCAAATTCAGCACTGGGACATTCAGACCATCTGAAGAACTTTCTGTAGCCAGACAATTCTGTTTCCATCAGCATCAGCATTAATTCTGCTCCCCAGGCCCACTGAAAATAGCAATGTGTTCCAAGGGAAGGTCCCCTCAGGGGTGGCTGATCCTTGGAGCAAGCAGCTAACTCTCAAAATTGATGGCATCTCCATCAAAAGAGAAGGGAGCTAGTCAGCCCCAGGATGAGATTACCTATAGCAAGCATGAGTGGCACCCCGGGCGGCTAGATTAATCTGAATCAGTCAGCAGTCTGCCGTTTCCGAGTCAGCAGGCTGCTGATTCCATTTGAGCTGTCAGGGCAACCCTCACCATATTGTGCGGAAAAGCGGAGAATCGAACATGGCAGACAGTGGGAGAGGAAGAAGGAGGCAAGAGGCGGCATTTCAGTGCTTGAAAACTCACCTTTTTGCCGAGGCTTTCAGGCTGAGAGTCAGATCTCGGAGTGTTTTCCTCACTA